>CAMAPF010000034.1:0-1200000 GCA_945859915.1 Cuscuta epithymum
AGGGACTACCTTTCTTAGAAGGAGTGAAAGTTTTTTTCTCCTATAGGAATGATAGTAAGCGTTGTGATTTCATTATGTTCTGTTGGATCTTGTGGCAGTTTAGTAATGTGCAAATTTGGCATGACAAGGTAGGTGATTTGGAGGAGATTATTAATCTAGCTAGGGTTGTTTTGCTAGGTTGGCGTGTAGTACATTAGTAGTTTACTTCGCAGTAGGGAGTGAGTAGGAAGAAGGCTACGACATGGCAGAAACTGGCGGGCGGGCCTCTAAAAATAAATGTTGACATAACAACCGGGGAGGGTGGAAAGAGAGGTGCAGTTATATAATGTTGATGTGGAGTCTGATGCCGTGCTCGTTGTTTCGGCAATACATGAAGGAGGGGTGCGGTCCCAACTTGGTTTGATAGTGGGCGATATTCAGCAATTGATGAATCAGTTTATCATCAAATCTATAGATTTTATTAGGCGATCCGTGAATCGTGTGACTTATGAGTTAGCTCAAGCCGCTGTTTCCATGTCTGGTTGCCACTCTTGGTTGTTCTTTCCTCCTAGTTATATGGTGAATGCTTTGAACTTAGATTTGATTAATAATAGTTAATTATATGGGAGATTTCCCAAAATAGGAGTAAATGGAGTTGAGAAAGTGGTCCAATCCAGCTGGTCGTCGCCAACTCACTCTCCCTTACGGAAGGTCTCGAGTTAAAAACTCAATGGAGTGAGTTTTAGCCCCAATTACTCCAGGCACCACTACCCCAGACGCCCCCTGGAGTTAAAAAACGGAGTGAATAGAGTTAGGATCAGAATTCCAAAATAGGGCTACTATGCTTTTACTCCCAAAATAGGATTAACTTGGTAGTATTTACTGTCATCTTGTAGGTGTGACTGCCAAATAGTTGCAGTACAGTGCATTTAACATGGCATTATTTATTATAATTAATGTCAGTATTTTTCAATCATAACAATGTTTTTCTTACATGGCTGTAACAACTCGTATTTCATGAAAAAAACATAGTAGTCCTATTTTGGAATTCTAAACCTCATTTACTCCTATTTTGGACAATTTCCCTGATTATATTGCTTGAAAAAGAAGAATAAATGCTAGTTGCTCACATACAAACCTTTAGAAAGTTACGTACACATATTTTGTAAAATCTGACTAAATTAACAAGTAATCAAAATAAGTAAAGCTTTATTAATTTGAAATACTCTATAATACTCACTATATATTATATGAATGGTATGAAACAACCCCCACTTGCAACGTAAATAAGAATAATTTGTCACGCTTTTGTTATGGATATCTAGAGGGCATATTTTCAACTAGCTGGGAAAATTACCCAAATAAGACACAAAGCTAACAAGTAACAACTTTCCTAAATTAGGACTACAAACTACCGTATGACCAAACATGAAAGTAATTGATAGGAATGCCCTTATTTTAAATAAGAGGTCTTCTTCAACAACAACAACAAAATCCACCTCCTAATAGTGGACGATGATTCCTTTTACAAGAAACCAGGCGATGATTTCTTCCTGGGAGTAGCCTTCAACGCCGGTGAGATTGGCTCGGACCGCATTCTCGTACACGCCATGGTGTTGAACTTGGTCATAAACAAGGCCTTCGAGGAAAAATTCCAGAAGTCTCATTCAACAAGCTATACTTGCTCACTTGCTTCGGGAGAAGCCTAGCCGAAAATCTAATGGCGCAGACGGGGCAGTTGGATGAAGCTGGATCTGGATGGGGAGGGATGACTTCCCTGGAAATCGATTTTGGATTCTGAAGACGAATAAGGTTTCTGATCAAAGTTTAGCTTCATGTCCTCTACCTCATTGTTGTAATTGGATAGCTATTGATCATTTTTTCCTTCTTGAAGACTTAGGAGACATGAATTCCATTCAACATGCTGAAGGTTACAATAAAAAAGGCTCCTTTCTTAATATTCTTTTTTTTTTTTTCTGATATGATATTGAAAGGATTCTACAGTACATGATAATTGGGGTTTTCTTATACTATAACTAAAGAAGAGTTTATGGATAAAAAATAACTTATATGATCCCTACAATCATTGTTCTTCTTCTTCTTCTTCTTCTTATGACCAAGAAAAAGCTAAAACTGAACTGCCATTGAAAGAATAAAGTAGCTATTAAATGAGGAACAATTTGAGCAATTCGGAAAACCACATTTGGTGGATTGATGGGGAATAAATAACCTAGGAGGTTATAAATGTAGAAGACGGACACAAATTTCACATTGCAACAATAAAACGAGGCATTAAAAGGCTAAAAAATGACTCATAAAACTTGTTTGATTCTCCTAACCCCAAAACAGTAATCAGGAAAAGGAAAATAGAAATGGAAATAAAGAAAAGAAATGCCATGGGCATAGGCTGGTTATGTTTAAATGACATTGAACATAAAAATATGTTTGATACTCTTGCTTCTAGACAATAATTGTAAAGGTATCAGAGTGTTTGATTCCCTAAAGAGAAGAGGAGGTTCAATTTCAAGCATTAGGTCCTTCACGCCTTGCTTAGAGACGCTTTTACCAAAAATGTTGGAGAGGTTGGGCGATTATGACAAGCAGCCGCAAGCAGATATTGGAAAACACAAAATTCTTGATGGTGTGGCCCGGTTCATGAATGGCCACAACAAGATGATGGGTATGTCGGACTATAATTCGATATTCTTTACATATCACTCAATACATTATATATGCATGTTTAAATTTATATTCAAACATTTGTGGTTTATAGGGAACAATTGTGGTATGTTTGTCATAGAACTTGCTGCATTTCTAATGATGGATAAAGATCTGAGTGAAGTTTTGAAGCAAAACATGGATAAGTACCGACCGAAAATGCCGACAGAGCTATTGATATATGGTTGTATGCATCACGAAGACAGTAGTTGGACCAAGATGTTTTGTATAGTTTTTTAGAAAGGAAAAAGCTTGTAAAACTTCCTTCTTATAATCAATAAGTCTTGTTCTTAAATATTGATGGCAATTGGTTTCAAAATATGGCTATGTAATCTATCTCCTTTTTGGTGTCATATGAAATTATTATTCACTTTTTTGAGTTATAAGTTGACTTGTGATATCTGGTTGAAGTATGCAATAAAGTCCATAAGTGGACAATAACTAGTCCTTAAAGGCATAACCGTAGATATTAAATGCATCCAGCTAAAATAAGTACAAACTTTACTACAAAACTATAAAGCAACTATGAAACTTAATAGATTCAACTAATGAAATGATCAAATGGGATTTAGATGTATTTCTCATGCATATGTAGTTATGTACTATACACATCACATGAGTATGAACCCAAACTTATATACATCTATTTTGAAGCTAAGACAAAAGTAGATGTTTGAATAACATTTTTAATGTATAGGCAATTTTTGGGTGTGAGTTAACAGTTAATTTGAGGGTGTTCATTCAAAAGCAATTTCCGAGAATGTGAATCATTATTATATATTAAGTGTGTATTGTTTGAAAGAATAAATTATTATGAATATAATCTCAACTCGTGCATATATGCACAAGCAGAACTTCTAACTCATTAAATAAAAATAATAATTTTTCAAAAAATAATGAATATGATAGTTGATTCATATAACTTGTGAAACAAAGAATGAGATGTCAGGTTAAATTTGAGAACTCTTAAAGGGCATTCTGGATTTGAAGGCTACAGTAAAAGAAATTAAAATTAAGGTCATCTTATGGGCATTAATCATTCCGTAATAAGACATTAATTTTAACATTGTCAGCTAATTGCCTACACATCTAACAGCCAAGAAATTTGAGTATGAATAACAAAAGTACATCAAATCAAATGCCAAAATACCATAACAATTAACATAATGTACAATGCCAACAAACCATGACAGACAATAATAGTGGGGAAAAAAGTAATAAAAGTCTTACAAATGTTAGTGTAGGATATAAAATTAATAAGAATCTTACAAATCACTTACTTGGCATTGATAAATGTCAAGTAATCTCGATTACAAAAACAATGAGACCATTTCTCAACACCTATCTAATACAAATAATCTCGAATACAAGATTTTCTACATTTAATGGCGCCAAGTACTCTTCAAATTGAGGGGTAGCGGCCCTAGTAGCCTGGCTAATTAAACTTCCACGCAAGAAGACCTATAGTAGATTCCTTGAATTTCGTCCTAATATTTCCTAGCGGGTGGTACACACAGTAGTCATGTTCAGCATGTTGAAACACCTCTTTTGCTTCATGTATAAATGTATAATACCCTAGTGATGATATGAAACAATACATAAGTCATGCTTATACGCAAGGCACGCTTTCAGTTTCTTAAAAAACTAAGTCCATGATTTCTTTTGCTCAATATCACACACCCCAAAAGCCAAAGGAAAAACCTGTTTGTTAACATCTTGAGCACATGTTGTTAGTAGAGTACTCTTGTAATATGCTTTTACAAATGACACATTAATGATAAGAACAGGAATACAACGTTTTCAGCCTTGAATCCATGCATCCAATGACATGAAGAAGTACTTAAAACAATTATCGGCACAAATGTCTAAGGACTGCTCATATGAACCAATCAATTTTTCTTGGGGAGAAAACAGACAAATAAGCCCTCGAACTATTTGCGTTTTGGCATTCAGGCCCCTGAACTGGAAGAAGTACAAATACACACCTCAACTCATTGAAAATCAAGCAATGAGGTCTTTTTTACCCGCTAGTGTCGGTAGTTTCTCATCTCCTTACCTGCACCAGCATGTACCTGCTTGCTTGATTTTCAATCAATTGAGGGGTGTATTTGTAATTCTTCCAATTCAGGGGTCTGATTGCAAAAACGCAAATAGTTCGAGGGCTTATTTGCCTGTTTTCTCTTTCTTGGGTTTCTTATTTGCAATCCAAGCATTCTTGAATGACAAAATAACTCATAATCGCTATTTAAATCAACAATAATATCATTAGATGCATACAATTTCATAGATGCATCTACATACCGATGTTTCATGAGTTTAACAAATATATCTGCAGTGGCTTGACAGCGGGGATCTTGTCTCACTTTGAGTGATCATGTATGCACAAAATTAAACCTGAAAAGTAATAGGACGTTAAAAAGACATTAAAAGACATTAAGTAGACATTAAATGTTAAGACTGTAATCCCAAAAATGCAGAGAGAGCTATAACAACAAAATGCAGAACACGAAATCCCCAAATTGAGATGACTACTAGGTACAAAGGCTATTACTGCAGAAGAATTTTTGAAGTCCACTAAGCAAAAATTATACAAACTATACAAATGTATTTTGGTTACAAATTGGGAATATAAAATTTCATAGAGTGAAGAATGCGACAACCATGGACTTCATAGACAAGTAAAAGGAGAAGACAATGGATTCGAAACTGTAATCACAAAAATGAAAAATACAACAATAGTCTTACAAACTTACAACACCAAATCACATAAGGAAAAATCCACAAATTGCGATGAAGATTATGAGTCGAAAGTCGGAACTTTGAAGCGATTTCACCTTCCATTGACGAATGTTGGTTGACGGAATTGTTGCAGACTGAGTTCGAGTTATTGATGCGGAGTGGAGAGCTATAGTTGAAGAATATTGAGCGTACAAAGCACCGAACAAACTCTCAAATATATTAATAAGCAGTTACGGGTAATTTAGGTAATACCTTAGGGTTGAGTTTCCTGAAATAGGACAAGTAGAGGTCTACGGAATTAAAATTGCTAATGGGGTCTTATTTTAATCAAAAGCCTATGAAATAGTCTTATTTTGCACATTTGATTGTTCTAACTAATACTCTATTGTCACAGAATTCACAACGTTCTAGATGTGACACAATATATATCCTTTTTAAAATTATAAAGGTAAAATTTCTGAATGTGCCAGGACATCATCCATGACAAAGAATTGAACATACTCCATACAATGGGTTGTCATGGATATACTTCTCGTGATAAATGACTTATGGTAAAAAGATTTATGAAAAATTTGCCAAAGATACTACAATACATGACAAGTAATTGAAGTAGTGGAGGGACGGTCCAAATTCAATAGGGAAATTAGGAAGTCCAAATTCAATAGGGAAGTCTGCCGCAAGGCTAATTTCATATACTCATATAACTATCTGCCAACTGATAACCTGAACATGCAACTAAAAATTTACAGAAAAAATCAAAAGAACAAAAGGTGTCATAGCATGACCACAAGATCTCAATCCAGAGAATTCCCATGGGACTAGCTTTGTATCTAGTTTTCTCACTTTTTCGTTTTTTTGTAATGCATTTCCTCTTTCCTTTTTCGCATTGTACTATTTTCCGTTTATCAATAAAATTTATTTTTCTAAAAAAAAAAAATTAGTCGAGGGACGGTCCGTGACAAAACCTATTTGATCGAGTAAACTGTGATATCTTTAACAAATTCGTGACAAAACTGTCATGGGTGGATCCATGACCAAAATCTAGGGCAAAATGATGTTTATGCGCTAAGCCCTATTTATTTACGAGTATATATTAGGAAAAAATGGCACGGATAATACACCCCAAGTTTCCATTTCCCAAAATATAACAAATCTCATTTTCCCCCAAAAAAGTAATCGTCCCTTGATTTCCCTTTCCTCACCCGCACGCCGCACGATACCTCCATCTCCAGAGCCCTTCTTCTTCCTCTCATCAACACCAGGGCTCAAGGATAGACCAATGATTTCAAATCACATGGCAACGTGATCGTCTCCTCTGCCGCTCCCCTCCTCCGCCGCTCCGTTCCGTCGTTTTAATTTCATGCGCGATGAAGAAGGCGAATCTAGGCAACTCAGGTCTTCTTCCCTCTCCAGATCTCTTTTCTTCTTTCTTCTCGCTGCTGGTTCCAGATCGTCCGACGTCGATGAAGACGGCTCGGATCTGTCGGATCCACAGTCCTCGAAGTCATAAAGGGGCTAGAACAGCCGGATTGCCTCTTCCTCCGCTGCTTGGCTGTCGCTGCTTGGCCGACGCTTGTGGTTTTCAGATCTGGGCGGTGGACGGCTATGGAGGTGGGCCGGCCTGATAGAGCAGTGTCTATAGGGCTATCCACTAGGGCTAGGGGCTGTGGAAAGGCGGTTGGGTGAGGCAGGGGGCTGGGTGGGGCTGGGGAGGGGGAGGGGGGTGATGCAGAGTAGGGGGCTGGGTGAGGCAAGGGATTGGATGTGGTGGTTGCGGTCGTTGGCCGGAGTTGGTGGCTACCGGAGGCGGTGGCCGGCGGGGGTAATTGGGCGGTGTCACTGTGGTGGTAGTCGGGTGGTCAAATGGTCGGAGTCACTGTGGCCGGAATCACTTGACCGGAGTCACTGTGGCCTTAGTCACTTGACCGGAGTCACTGTGGCGACTAGCGGTGGAGTCACTGTGACGGCGGGGCAGTCACTGTGGCGGCGGGACAGTCACTGTGGCGGCGGGAAAGTCACTGTGTCGGCGGGGCAGTCACTATGGCGGTGGGGCAGTCACTGTGGTCAAGTGGACAGACACTTGACCGAAGTCACTTTGGCCGGAGTCATTTTGGATTGGAGGGGCTAATTTCATGTTGGTCACAATTTTGGAATTTTTAAAAACGTTTAACTTTTTTGTCTTTTATCCTATTTTTAGTCATATCCAGGCCAAAAGGCCATATATTAGTAAGTAGTAACTCAAACCATACAATTCATAACTATACAGTCATACAATTTTTTTTAGTGAAGAAATACAGTCATACAAAATATTACCACCACTACAAAAAAACTCCCTTGTAGTCACGGATTTTAGTCACGGATTTGGTCCGTGACTAGTTTGTCACGGACTAGTCACGGACTAGTCACGGAATTTAAAAAAAAAATAGTCACGGATTTGACCGTGACTATGTCCGTGACTAAATCCGTGACTACAGCCGAATTTTTTTGTAGTGCACCCTTTTGTTGTTTAATTGTCTCAAAAATACTACGGATCGGAGCATCACTTTTTTTTTTTTGGTAAATATCACCTTTTATTTAAAATACTGAATTTATGGTTTTCAAATATTATTTCGTCTGCCAATTTTAACCTTTTCTAAATATTAGTTCCTCCGCCAATTTTAATTAACCACACATTTAAAAATTGTGCATTTATATTGGATGCACCATGCTAGGAAATAATGATTTAAAAGTTCTATTATTGTGCTAAGAAAAAAAAATATTGTGAAAACAAAGCTTTCAAAAAAATTATTGTGAAAACAAAAATAATACTAAAGGCATCTTTTGCGGAGTATATCCAAAGATTGGATATGCCGTATGAATAATCCCTTTCTTCCGGCTCCACTCGTTAAAGTTTACAATACAGACGAGTTTATGGGAAATATTAAAGTTGCTAAAATGTCCAAGTGCAATGTACCTAACAGAACATTCGTCAACAAGCATTATTGCAACAATCAAATTAAAATAATGTGCAAAAATAGCTTAGGAATTTAAATGGTCCTTTGCCATCACAGGTAGATGGATAAGGGGGCCAATCCAAACACAGTCCGATCGACCCCAAGTTGGTCAAAAGAAATTAAGGAGTATATAAATGTATATAATTCTTTAATTAATCTAATTTATCCAAATATTTGTGTGAATGAATTGAGATAGACGAAATTGCTTTCAATTTCAATGAGTGCAAAGTATGGATTTTTTGGGATAAGACTAATTATTTTTAGGAAAAATTGAAAATAATAATCCCAACTGTTGCCGGTCCGCTGAAAATAATCCCAACTATTGATTATTTGTGTATAATCCCAACTATATAGACTATCCGCCAATAATGGTCCATGACCATATATTACATCTATAAAAGTGAGTTTTAAATAGAAATTAAGCATAAAATTTAATAGTTGAGATTATTTATAGGGATTACTTGTTATATCTCATCTCATTCACTTTAGAAACTACAAGAATTTATTCATAGGGACCATTATTGGCAGAAGGTCCCTAAAGTTGGGATTATTCTGTAATAATCAATAGTTGGGATTATTATGAGCGGACCACCAATAGTTGGGATTATTACTATCAATTTTTCCTTATTTTTATTCGAAAACAGGAATTAAATGAATCTTATTTTTCCTTCGAAGATTAAATAATGATCGAAAGTTCGAAACTCACCGTGATCGTGTAGATGTCATGGTTCTTATTTACATGTTGCTTTGAACACTCTAACCTCTAGTAAGTACGTGCAAGTATAAGGTTTATCATCATTGGCTTGACCGAATCCTTAATGACTTCTCTTATACTTTTGAACTAAAGTTGAGGGTCTTGGGATTTTTTTTTACTTATATTGCTTTCAGTCTCAGACAAAACCAAATCATAATTATCCGATTAGATCATAAAATTTCAATCCAATTAAAACATTTGAGGATTTAACTTTGTTAATTTGAATTAGCTGTGTGAGTTATTAATTTCAAGTTTCAAAAAAACAAAATAAATAGACAATAAAAAAACAAAATAACTAGAAACGGTCAATCAACCTGAACGTACCATAAAAAGAAGGAAAAACTGACAATAATAATCTCACATTTGACTGGTTTGTTTATAATAATCTCACCTTTACAAAATAATTATTTTGCAAATGTGGGATTATTTTGGGAGCATATTTCCTACATAATACAAAGAATTACATGCGAGCATATATATATATATATATATGAGTTCTATTTTGTTCACCCCCTTCATGGAGGGTGAACATCACCCCCTCCCTCCAACACATGACACTTGGCAAGACTTTTAAATTTTGCAAGTGTAATGCCAAGTGTCATGTGTTGGAGGGAGAGAGTGATTTCACCCTCCATGAAGGGGGTGAACAAAATAGAACTCTATATATATATATATATACTCCGATCGAGTCCCTTTTTATCGCGCTTAGCTTGAAATATTCGACCATTTTTTTGATAAAGTGATCAATAATGGCGGCGGAAGAGAAAGCGGTAATTAAATACGGGATAATAGGAGTGGGGATGATGGGAAGGGAGCATCTCATCAACCTTTATCATCTCCGGGACGAAGGCGTGGAAGTTGTATGCATCGCCGACCCACACATTCCTTCCCAACAACAAGCCTACCACCTCTCACTTTCTTTTCAATGGCCTATTCAGGTATATATCTACAAATTAAATAGCCTCAAAAATTATGACGTGAGCGTTTTGTTTATAGTTTATACTCCATATATTTGTAATTATGTACATGTACATTACTCTGTACAATTTTTTGGGGAGCCAGCTTAATTAGTTCAGAAGTGTTCATCTGAAATATTGCACTTATAAGGTTTACACGGTACACTTTTTGGAATGCTCGAGAATTCCCCCACGTCGTGGGACTGCAGACTACTGGTGCAGGTCGTCGAATTTTTTTGTCAGTTTGTCACTGATCTGTCAGAATTCTGATGCTATACGCCAGTGCCGAGCTGCCGCCGAGCTCTCGCCACCAATAGACGGATTAAGGGAGTGTTTGCAACAGCTTAAAAAAGCACTTTTCAACTTTTGTCTTAAAAAAGCACTTATTTATCAAACACTACCAATTTTTACTTTTTCTCGGCTTGCGTGTGAAAAGTGCTTTTCCCTTTTCTATTACACAAAAAACACTTATTTTACCAAACACTATCAACTTTTATTACTTATCACTTTTTTCTTACATCTCCAAAAGTGCTTTTTTTTTAATAGAAGCGGTTGCAAACACTCTCTAAGGATGTTTTTTGTGTGACTGTTTTTCAATCTCAGACCAAGTTTCCATAGTTATAAAATACAGAAAGATCATACATTTATCAGATCGGACAAGAATAGACTATCAAATTTCAATTCAAAAGAAAACATCCTAATTACATTGACTGGTTATGCAAGAGAATTAGGGGCGATTAGTTACATGGAGTATTAATTAATCAATTAAATTGGGGTACAAAGATAATGTTAATCCTATTCAGAGGTAAACACTACAAAAGTAATATTCATATTTATCAAATCCGGATTATTAATTTAATATAGGGAAAACTGTCGATTTGGTTCTTGTATTATCACGAAAACGCCAATTCAGTTCTCGTACTTTTAAAAATCAAACAAATCCACAAACTTTGAAAAAACGTTCAGTTTAGTCCTTTAACATATTGCCCATCACATCAGCAAGTCACTTGCTGCCGCGATACACATGCGACAGCCCAGTCAACAATGATTTTAAATTGCTGATGTGGTGCACATGGAAGCCATGTCAGTCATTTCGCGATGATGTGATGCACACGTGGACCGGGGTCCACGTGTGCACTCTGTTATCGGGTGACCTGCTGGCATGGCATATATAATTGACGCAATTGAAGTATGAGAATCTAATTGATGTTTTCGTGATAGTACGAGAACCAAACTAGTAAAAATTGAACTCGAATCCGCACTAGAGGTTATTATATATATACTATGTACTACGTATATTCATCTCATTGCAATTCAAATTAGCGTAATGACATGAACAAAATCACGAAACAGCAAAAAAGTATAGAAAAACACATTCCTTGAATAGACACTTAATTAACTGATTAAGTTTTAGTTTCCAATAGACATAATCATGATTAAATTACTAATAGTTTGGATGGTTTGGCAATGATATGTGGCCAAAGATATTTGCAGGGCATAAAGCTCTGCTGGACAGCGGACTATGCGACGTATTGATAGTCTCGACACCAAACATGACTCACCATGAGATTCTAATAGACATTTTGAACCATCCCAAACCTTATCATGTTCTGGTTGAGAAACCTCTCTGCACTTCGGTTGAGCACTGTAAAGAGGTGATGGAGGTGGCGGGCCGGTTGAAACCGGAGATGCTGGTCCAAGTGGGGCTGGAGTATAGGTACATGCCGCCCGTGGCCAAGTTGGCGGAGATTGTTAAAGGTGGATCTTTGGGGCAGGTCAAAATGGTGTCAATTCGAGAGCACCGTTTTCCTTTCCTAGTTAAGGTAATAATTTACTATGCTTACAATATTGTACTACGTACGCATATGGAAAGCTTTTCTCAAACTACATATGAGTATATGAATGGTATGTTAATTTTAGGTCTTGCATTTATAGTTTTCAATGATTTGAGGCTTGTGACACATTTCATCTTTAGAATTTTGAATTCATAATTTATCTATTTTTTAGATCCTGGATTGATACAATTTCCTGAATATTTGATATTATTAGAGTATCTCCAATGTGAAATGTGAACAGTGTATATGTGACATGAGAGATATAAATATAAAATTTACAAGTGGACTATTTCTTTTCTTATTTGAATAACCTTAGAGCATCTCCAATGGTAAAACGTTAACGTGCATATGTGGCATGAGAAATAACCAATTAAAAAACAATAAATACAATATCTCTCTTCTTCTTTCCACTGTCTTATGTGTTTATGGTAAGTTTTTGTCTGCAATGTCAATCACAATGTCCACATATGGACATTGTGCTTGACATTGTGAAGATAAACTTACCAAAATGATGTAAGATCTTTTAAATAAGGAGAGAAATACTGTATTTATTATTTTTTAATTGGTTATATGTATTTGATAAGTTTTTCTTCACATTCACTACTAGTTTTTTTTTTTTTTTTTTTTTTTTTTTTTTTTTTTGCGGTTAAGCCAAAATCGTAGCTAATACGTAGTATGCACGTTTTGGACTTTTGTTGCGGTCAAGGGGGAACCACATAAAATAAGTATGTTTTTGGGACGTTTTGCTATCGCGGTAGTGGAACCACAACAAATAGGTGTTCTATTTGCACCTTTTTTGTTGTGGTCATGTTACAATCACAACAAATAAGTTTTTTTAGTTAAACCCGCAGCAAAAAAGTGTAGTTATTAAAAATAAAACACATCGTTGCATAGATCACGAAAAATATTTGGTTTTAAAAAAAGAATTACCCCAATCGGACTACTGAGCGCGAAACAAAGTGTATTTCAAATTATCGAAAAACACATTATTTGCCAGAACCGCAACAAATGACTCTATTTGTTGAGGTTCCGGGCTTCCGGCTATAACCATAGCAAAAACCGCGATTTTTTCGATTTCTTAAAATGCATTTTGTTTCACGCTCGATTATCCGATTGAGTATTTAAAAAAAAACCACATTTTTTAAGATCAATGCAATGATGTATGTTAAATGAGCTAATCACGTTTCTATAAATTTTGACGTTTTTGCTTTATAAATATATCTTCAAAATATTGTGCATATAATATATCTTGAAAGTATTGTGAGTATAATATTTTTAAATAGAAATATTAGATCTAAATATTTAATACAGTTACATAAATATGTAGTATTACACATACTATTTACTATAAAAATTGAAAAAACAATACAAACTACTTTATTCATAATATAACCGTTTTTAGAGTATATATACCATATTTAACATATACTCCGTATGTACTAAGAGTTTTCAATGGCTCAGTGGTTTGGAAGTGGATATAGGGTTTGTGTGCGCACCGGAGTGCGTTTGAGACCACAAGTTCCAAACTCGTAGGAGGTAGGTTAAAAGAGAGCAAGGTAGATTTATTTTTCAAAAAAGAAAATTGTTGCGGTTGTTGTAGAACCGCAACAAAAAGTTTTAAAATATGAGTTTTATGTTGCAGTTCTTCACAACCGCTACAAATAGTATTCACTATTGTTGTGGTTCAATAGGACCGCAACAAATAAGGGTTTTTTAGTAGTGAATTTAAGTATAATGTCTAGATGTAGATATTGTGGTTGACATTGTTGAAAAATCTTGCCAAAAACATTTAAGATTGTAAAAATAAGGAGAGAGAAATGTCTTGAATTTATTCTTTTGTGTTTATCTCTCTCATGTCACATATGCATCATATACATTGTAACATTGTAACATTGAAGCCATTCTTATATTTTGATATCTCAACTTTTAAATGAAACAAATCAATACCATAATTACATGCAAATTTCTCAAACAACAATACTATTTAAGTTTCTAGCTCAAATTTGTATTGTCCTAATACATAATTTTCATAAAGTAGTGACTCAAAAATCTGGTCTCTTGAGAACGACACAAAGGTTTTGAAGATATAAATAAATTAATGGTGATAATAAATTAATTAATAATCATCATCATAATATCGTAATCATCATAATTATAATAACAGGTAAACAATTGGAACCGGTTTAATTGTAACACAGGTGGCACTCTAGTTGAGAAATGCTGCCACTTCTTCGATCTTATGAGACTATTTGCTGGTGCGAATCCAGTTCGTGTTATGGCTTCCGGAGCCATTGATGTGAATCACAAGGATGAAATCTACGATGATGGCAAGGTAACAATTATCAAATTAATTAGGATGACATTCATAGGAATAATCCATACATTTAAGGTTGTTATAAAAAAAATCCTTATTAAGATTCTTCATACAAATAATCCGAACTAACAATGGTGCCCAGAAGAATAAATTGGGTGAATTGAATTTCAAATTAATGGCCTTTTAATACTCTAAACCCTCTACCGTCATTTTTTTCCTCACCACTCTTCATCTCGGGTAACACTTCTATCTTCCAACATAAAGATAATCACAAACAATGAAAAGGGCGTTGAGATTAAACAAGTTTTAATTTGAATTCACCCTGAGAAGAAGAGTGGTGAAGGAAAAAGTGTTAGTATGAGTTGAGAATATTAAACGAACATAAATTTGAGTTCACTTCAATTTATTTTGTGGATATTATTGTTAGTTCGGATTATTTTTATGAACACTCTCAATAGAGATTATTATTGTACAATCGAGAGTAAAGATTATTTTATGAATTTCGCCAATTATTTAAAGGAAAACTATATGCATGAAGAATTTGAAGTGTGTACAAAAGTGAATGATGTCATGTCATTAATATGCAACATGTCAATATGTACTAAGAGTGGTGTTTGATGCCTTCCTAATTACATCAATTTTTTGTTGTTTCAGGTGCCTGATATAATAGACAATGCTTATGTTATTGTAGAGTTTGAAAATGGATCTCGGGGCATGCTGGACCTGTGTATGTTCGCTGAGGGGAGCAAAAACGAACAAGAAATATCTGTGACGGGTGATGTTGGGAAGGTAATTTAATTACCAATTAGGATGTTTTCTTTTAGATTTTTTTCAGTCTCTGATCAGATCAGATCAGACCATATCAGACCAGACTTGGACAAATATAAAATACATAAGGACTAGACATTTACCAGATCAGATCAGACCAGTTCAGACAAAATCAGATCAGACCAGACCAACAAATTTCAGTCCAAAAGTAAACATCCTTTTTCAATTAAAGGGCTTTTATCCACGACTCTATTTTTTATTTGCATAAAAAATTATTTGGTAATAATTTGGTGAAGTTACTGTATTCTCATGCATTTGAATGTAATCATTTTTAATTGTGCATTTAAATTATGAACTAAAAAGGGATTAGCTTGTGATTCGAGAACATAACGATGGATTGGAAAAATTTATAGGAGTATTTCCAATGCAATATTATGTATATCACATTCAATGTGATACATATACATAAAATTGAATGTAATGAAGTCTCCATCTCTTTAATTCCACAACCTTATGTATCTTATTGTTTTTCTTGTCAACAATGTCAACCACAATGTTTACATTTTGATGTTGCATTTCACATTGTGGAGAAATATCTACCAAAATTAAGAAGACCGTGGAGAGATGTTACTTTTTCCTTCCCAATGTATAAACAAAAGAGATGTCATGTTTTTTAATTTTTATGTTTCGACCTCTCTCATACTGCATGTTAACTTTTCTATTTTTTGCATTATAAATGCTCTAAATTGGTTGTTAGATTAAAGGTTTTTAAATGTGGCAATTAGAATTAAAGATGTACTATGTGTCATTTTGTAACACAAAATTTACCACTTAGTTTGGGTATTTTGCAGGGCGAAGCATTTATCCCAGAAAGTATAGTCCGTTGGGGTATACGAGAGGAGGGTCGAGTGGGGGTTCAAACCCTAAATACCAGAGATGATCGAATAAAGTGAGTTTAAATTAGTCCTATTTTACATGTCTTACTTTCCCTCTTTGAATTTCTTAAAATAAGTGTTACATTTTTCTTTTTGGAAAGAAATATATAGTCCATAATAATTCATAGTAATATACTCACATCTCAACTTCAACGTTTACTTTTTCTACCACTTTATTTATAATTGTGTCAAACTAAAATAAGAGATACAAAGTATAAAATGAGATAAAGGTAGTACTATATATGGAGCATACATTATTACATATTACATATGAAGATTATGAAATGATGCAAGACTAGTCCTACTTATTTCATGACAATTTAGCAGAGGTACCGTAACATAGGCACATTTTAATAAACTTATAGATCATATTTATTCAAAGTATGAAAGTTAATGAAGTTATTTCAAAAAATTATAATATACAACAAAAGTAATATACACATGAGATTAGTTACATATTTAAACAAATATAGCCGCACAAGCTATGCATAGAAGTAAAAGGCGAAACCATCTTTTCATTTTTCTTAAGCAGAGGCATATTCTTTCTACCGAGGTACATTGAATATAGTTTAACAGTAAACAAAATATCATTGTGCCTAAAGAATATCAAATGCAGCCTACTCAAAACAATCATATATGAAAAAGTATGGGGCTAATTCTTTCTGTCTCTCTATATTACCACGGGTCTCGGGAAATAATTCATGTTGTCATAATCAACATTTTAGATGAATCCATGTAAAATTAGTCATACTAATATTTGTGTTCTTTGTTAATTATTACACAATAAGGTATAATGGACTGCACCATGGGTCTAGCTATTTGGAGCACCTTCACTTCTTATCTATAATAAGAGGAAGAGGAGGAAGAGAAAGAGCTCCATCCGTAAGCTTATATGATGGGCTAATATCGGTTGCCATGGGAGTGGCTTCACAACTTTCAATTGAAAAGGGTAGATTTATTGCCATCAACGAGATTCTAAAATAAATGTTTAAAAATTGAATAGTGCATGTAGTGGCTATTGCTAAATGTGTTGATTTCATCTTATTCGGGTGCTTTAGTTTTCTCTGCCTGCTTTATATGCAATTGTAGTTACCATTTTTTCTTATGAACAATTGTAATTTGCAAACCTTTTTTTTTTGTTTTCAATCCATATCTCACTTTTTTGGGTAGAAGGCTCAAAAAGGACACTAACTTTATTTAAGAATCTCGAATTGAACACTTAGCTTTTAAATGGACCAAATTAACACATAAGTTATTTATTTTGATAACATTTGGCCACCCACTCTATTTTAAATTTAACGGTGCTCCAATTTTAACACCTCTGTCATCTCACCGTTCTCAACTGCCTCCTATCCTATCTTAGTCTAAAACCTGTCATCTTCCTCTTCTCTTCTTCTCGTTTCTTTAGTTCTGAAACGTGTAGAATTATTTTGTCAAACTTCTCCACCAGACATGCTTCTCTTTTAGTTCCTTCATCTCAAACGTGTGAGAATAGATTATTACTAATACATCAAAGATGAAAAAACTTAGAAGTCGAACAAGTGGAGAAATTGCACAAAAGAACTCTAACAAGTTTCTAGCTTTTCTTGGTTGTACTTATTCTAATGGTCCCGGTTCTACCCAAAATTTACTTTGGCGGTGTTCAGAAAACCATTGACGCGTCTAGTGAAATTCACGGTAAGCTGGATAAGCAAAAATTGGATCCACCACACAGGTCTCGCCGGTTTTGGGGGAAATTGTTCACCTCTGACGGCTTCGACTGGTAGCGGTTGCATAAGATCTGATTGGTTTTTTGTAATAGTTGAGTGTGAGAGTTTGCTTCATATTGAATAGAAGAATTTTACAATCCCAACAAGTGGTATCAGAGCGAGGTTGAGTTTTCATACACTGTTTTCTCATTTTCAGATAAATTTCTACAGGTTAGAAAATCGTGATTTTTCAAGTTGCTCGGAATCACGATCTGATCATACCGTTAGATTCGTCTCGTCGAGACGAGAAATCTGGTATTTTTGGGGAATTTTTTGGCCACCGGAAGAGGCCGTACGCGCCGCCCAAACACCGCTTGAAACTGCCTGCATCATCACTGCGTCATCACGCAGTCCAGAGTAAGAAGACGAGCCACGTCAGCCGCCGCGTCAGCGCCGCGTCAGTCCACGTAAGCGCCACGTCATCCGCCACGTCAGTCGCGCAAGCCATCCTCTGGGTGTCACGTCAGCGCCAGATGTGTCCACGTCACCAGCCTGGGTGTCAGCAAACTGGGCTGCGGATCGAACCGGATCGAACCGGTTCGTAGTTGTGGAGGCCGGTTCACCCATTTCCAAACCGGTTTTGGACGAGGTCAGACCGGTTCCTAACATTCTCGGCCATTCCGGATCCAACGGTGAGCTCCGTTTGTCCAAATTCGGCTCCGAAAATAAGGTACGAGATATTTTGAGCGTTTTATTATGGATAAATCATCATCGGACACCATGATTGCGCTCACTTCCACAAATTACAATATGTGGAAGCCTCGGATGGAGGATTTGCTAAATTTGAGGGATTTAGCCGATCCTCTTGATAATAATGGCGTGAAACCGGATAAAAAGACGAATGAAGAATGGACAAAAATGAATAGAAAAACTGTCGCACAAATTCGACAGTGGATAGATCATAGTGTGTTCCACCATGTTGCGCAAGAACAAAGTGCTTACCCACTATGGGAGAAGCTTGGTAGCATGTATCAAGCAAAAACCGCCCGAAATAAGACGTTACTAATGAGGAGATTAGTAAACCACAAGTTACGAGGAGGTATTTCGGTGTCAGAACACACCAGTCAATTCCAGGATCTTGTGAATCAGTTGAGCACCACCAGATGGGTTCTCAAAGATGAAGAGCAGGCGATACTACTCTTGAGCTCTCTATCTGACAGCTGGGAGACTCTTGTTGTCACTCTCAGCAATTCTGCTCCCAATGGCAAAGTGACTATGCAGATGGTCACAAATGCCCTTATGAACGAAGAAGCCCGAAGAAAAGAAGCTGGGACTGAACAATCATATGCCTTCGTGTCAGAAACCAGCAGACGAGGGGGAGGTAGAAATGGAGGAAGAAGTCGAGGTCGAGGTAGAGGCCAAGGTCAAAACAGAGGAAATTCTCAAGTTCGCGGCCGATCACAGAACGAGGTATGTCCTGTGAAAACAATACTTGGTTTGAAGGATATTGCAACTATTGTGGTAATTATGGGCATAGAAAAAGAGATTGTAGAAAGTTTCTACGAGAGCAGCCACAGACGAGTCAAAATACTAGCCAAGAAGACGGTGAGACCATGGTTAGTTTGTCATCAGACGTGTGTCTTGTTACACATGGTGAACAAGAATGTTTACACGTAGGTACTCATGATGTTGAGTGGGTGATTGATACAGCCGCATCATTTCACGCTACTCCACACCAGAACTTATTCACATCTTATAAGTCAGGAGACTTTGGAGCTGTGAAGATGGGAAACACGAGTTTCTCGAAGATTGTTGGCATTGGTGATGTGCACATAACAACCAATGTCGGATGCGCACTTGTGTTGAAAGATGTTCGACATGTTCCGGATCTTAGATTGAATCTTATCTCCGGTACAGCTCTGGATCAGCAAGGATATCTTAACCGATTCAAAGAAGGTACGTGGAAGTTATCTAAAGGTTGCTTGGTTGTTGCAAGAGACCATATTTGTGGTACTCTTTATAAAACTCATGCAAAGTTGTGTCATCCAAGTCTTAATGCTGTTGAAGAAGAGATATCACCAAACTTGTGGCACCGGAGGCTAGGCCACTTGAGCGTGAAGGGATTGACAACTCTTGCAAAGAAGGAAGACATTTCCATGGGCAAAGGTGTTGCCCTAGATCCATGTGAACACTGTCTATTCGGGAAACAACACAGGGTTTCCTTCAGTTCTACCAGGAAGAACCATTCAGAGTTACTCAGTCTTGTACACTCTGATGTATGCGGACCCATTGAAGAGGAGTCACTTGGAGGAAGCAGATATTTCGTGACATTCATTGATGATGCATCACGAAAGGTTTGGGCTTATTGTTTGAAGAGTAAGGATCAAGTGTTTGATCGCTTCAAATTATTTCATGCCATGGTAGAAAGAGAAACAGGGAAGAAGCTGAAGTGCCTGCGTTCAGACAATGGAGGAGAGTACACTTCTCGAGAGTTCTCAGCATATTGCGCCGCATAGGGAATCAGACATGAGAAGACGGTTCCACGAACTGCGCAACACAATGGTGTAGCCGAAAGAATGAATCGAACCATTATGGAGAAAGTTCGTTGCATGCTGAGTATGGCTAAACTACCTAAGCCATTCTGGGGTGAAGCTGTGCTGACAGCTTGTTATCTTATAAACAGGTCACCTTCTGTTCCTTTAAACTTTGAAGTGCCAGAGAAGAAATGGTCAGGAAGAAATGTTTCTTACTCTCATTTGAAAGTGTTCGGGTGTAAGGCATTTTCACATGTGTCCAAGGAGTTGAGACAGAAGCTTGATCTCAAGTCAAACCCATGCATCTTCATCAGGTATGGTGATGAAGAATTCGGATACCGGTTGTGGGATCCCGAAGTGAAGAAAGTTGTACGAAGCAGAGATGTTGTATTTCATGAAAACGAGTTTCATGGGTGTGCTCCAATAATCCGCCAACAACATACTCCAGAAGACGAAGTGCCTGTATCATCAAACATTCCTCTCAGCGACGAGGAGATGCATGATACTACTGAACAAGAGAGTGATGGTTCAGTAGGTGATGATGATACTCACAGTGATGATATTCCTCAACAGGGGGAGCCTTCATCTGAAGACGAAGCTGAAGGTACTCATGTTCGACATTCTATGCGAGGCATAGTTCCACAGAGAAAGTATTCCACATCTGATTGGATACTTGTTGCTAGCGAGGGGGAGCCATCGAGCATTGCAGGAATGAGAGAAACAAAGAAAAAGGTGGAGGGGGAGATTTGTAGGGAGTTTCCACCCTCTTTCTTGGAAGTTGCCAAGAGACATCTCACACCTACATGGAAGGAGGTCTCCAACAAATAGGCATGGGAGAAGATATGGAGATAATTAGGAAGCTTGGATGCAACTTCCTCTTGTCTCCAAAGTATCCTATAAATAGAGTGCTCCATGTTGTTCATTATCATCAGTTTAGAAAGTGAGAAAAGTGTGTGAAGAGAGAAAATACACTTAGAGTATAAGTGTATTGGTGAGGATTGGTTTTTTGTAATAATTGAGTGTGAGAGTTTGCTCCTCCTATTGTAATTCTGTTCTTGATATTGAATAGAAGAATTTTCCAATCCCAACAGATCTGCCAGCTGCGGAGAAGCTATGCCACGGGGTAACATAATCAACCGGAGCTTCAAAGTCAACTGCAGCAACTCACCAAATCCACCGACGGAGAAAAGGTGTTTCGACCTATGCGCGGGGTGCCTAGGAGCCTTGCTCTGAGAATAACCTCCTACTCTGAGAGTGGCTATGGCAGGAATTGAAGCGAAATTTTGGTTCGTATTTCAGAAACGTTAAAGCTGCTTTGTGACCTACTAATGGAGTTAAATGGATTTATTAAGCTTTTGCAGCAATTCGTGGGTATGTATTGATTTGGTTTGAAGCTTTAAAGGAAAGGATAATGGATGGTTAATATTAAGATGGACGGTCCGTTTAAGGAAATGTTAGTGGGTGGCTAAATGTAGCTCAAATAAGTTATTTATGTGTTTATTTGATCCACTTAAAAGATTAGTGTCCAATTTGAACTTCTCAAATAACCGTAATGATAAAAAAAAAACCTTAATGTCTTATTTCACTTTTTTATATACATTTTGACTTGTAAGACTACCACTTTAATCAATCTATTTTCCCACATGATATTGTACTTAAAGATAAATTTCTGGATTTTTTTCTTTCTTTCGTCTCTCCCACCATTCTCATTCTTGATGGCAATTCATCTTGTTGATAGAATCACTGGTTGTATCAATAATATAATAGTATAGACCATAAATTTTAGAAAATTATATAGAAGAATTGAAACTTCAAATTCTAACATATCTTTTATAGGTTAGAAACATGTATTGATTTGATGTAGACATGTACGTAGTAGTACATTAAATCTTATACGTAGTATTGAATTGCCTTAAAAGCATACACAGAAACACGATATAATTTTTGAGTTCTTACCATCACAAATAAGTGCAATATATATAATGTACAGAGATAAAATCGAATCATCGAATATTAAAAGTTGAAAATTTTTCATTTTAAGTGAAACACATTTCTTTAATGAACCATTCATTAACTGTGCGTCATCTTTACTTTTATGTGGTTCAAATAAAAAGATTGTTTAATTTTATCATTGGGACATCTTTACTTGTATTTCGCTTCGTTGTATTTTTATGCTCAAATACCGCACTCCTTCTGTTGGTAGAAATGTTCACCGTACCTTACAAAATTATAACCGCATTTTGAAATCATTTTGTTGCACTGTTGACACTTTTACCCAATCATCAAATCCCAAATCTCAAATCCAATACACAAGAATCATTCTCATTTTTGACAATAAGATCCCATTTTATTTGATCCAATGCACACACATATGGTCCGATTACATTGAGAAATAGTTGTTCTCCTAAGAAATGATAATGATGTAAAACAATAGACATTTGTGTTTTAGATAATATATACTCCCCATCACACTAAGATTCTCTCTTACCAAAATTGGTAAAACTTGTTTGGTTCTAAACTATTCTTATTGTATTCTTAACTTATCAATTTAGTATCATCCACATAACTCACTTTATTTTCTTAATAATCGCACATCCTCCTCATGTCTCAATGCTAGTTGACGGAGGTAGTAGTTCGTTATGACAGAGAAGATCAATTTATTCATAACAAACAAGAAAAAATTACACCAATATTACTACTAGTATTTTAAATCTTTCTAAAAAAATATGACTACTAAATAAAAGAAAAAGGTGATTTCCCTACAATTACTCCTAGACTACCATACAAATATGCCACTTACTCACTTTTTTGTAAACTCAAACATTGTTGGTCATGTTTACTTAAAAAACTCTTATAACACTACCACTGTATTTTCTAATTTATAGTGTCACATGCACATTTCTGTTTTAGATAATAATGTAGAATTTTCAAATCTAAGACATGAGATTCATGTTAATTTCACTTTCTCATCTGTTCACTATCTCATTTAGTTCAAATTTTACATACAAATTGAACATTATTTTTAGTGGGAGACGGTGGCGTGTAACTCTCTATCGTGCTATATACTCTGTATTAAACAATAAACATATTTACTCATTTAGCCATGACAACGTGCAACTCTCCATCGTGTTCCCAATATTACAGTACTCAATGGAGCTAAGCAGCATGAAATGAAAAACACTTAATTTTAGAAATAAATATTCAAATTTCGGGGAAACACATTAAATTAGTAAAATCCATTCGAAACAAAACATTTTACGCAGAAAAAATCATACTCATGTTAACTTTGTATTATATTGCAACAAGTAATAAAATATCTTATCGAAAAAAGAATTAATATTCACTTTGACATTTTTTGAACACTTACTAGACATTCAATATTAATGAATAATCTTGAAATAATAGTAATACGAAGTATATATTATTAATGCCTTAATGGTAAGGGTAGAGATAAGTTTTAATCATATTATTATGTGGTTAGATTATTTTAATTCATAGGAGCTAATTTTAGGTATAAATTAAGAATTGTTTGATACAAAAGAAAGAAAAAGAAAGAAAGAGAAACATACTTTGTGAAGTAAGAGATGTCATTTATGTGAAGCAAGAGAACGTTGCAGGAGAAAAGAAATAAAAGAAAAATCAAGAGTCTAACTATATATTTCCCTCTAAATTTAAAATTAATTACAATAAAATCGGTTCTATCGTGCCTTGTACCACATGTTGTATAATATAGTTTGGGATAGAGAGGTAAAGTCTGAGTTAGGTTCTTCCCTGTTGAGGATCGATTCCGTCACCGGATTCCGGCTCAGGCAGTCCGGAGCTCGATTCCGACAGTCTCTTGTGCACACCTAGGCTAAGGGAGCAACACTCTAATAGCCACGCCTACACTCACACTCTCAAACTTCACAAAGAAGGAGAAAACAGCCTCACATGGAAGAGGCTTACTGCTAGCAAGAAGATAGGTCTGATAATTTGAAGCTATGGCTTATCTCAAAGAAAGCAAAGGCCTGCCCATATAACAAGGTCTGATTTTGGCCTTATTAGCTAAGGAAACAGGACAACAACGGATACATGCAATGTACAGACAAAGAGATAATTCAACTCAATCAGGATTCAAATGGGACAACTGGATATGAGTATATCAGACTGATGCAAAGAATAGGAGGTGTAGCTG
This sequence comes from Cuscuta epithymum, assembly GCA_945859915.1. Taxonomy (NCBI): domain Eukaryota; kingdom Viridiplantae; phylum Streptophyta; class Magnoliopsida; order Solanales; family Convolvulaceae; genus Cuscuta; species Cuscuta epithymum. Next base: position 24,388 of record CAMAPF010000034.1, read on the forward strand.
ATAAAAATAGCAATAACTAATAAATATAGAGATGTATATTAATTGGAAATTGAAGAAGCCGAGAGTAATCTAGGGAGAAATTATTATAATCTCTATTCATATGTTACAGAAGATATGTGCATGTATATATGCTTTACATGGAGTAGTCCTAGCTAGGTGAGAGGAAATAGCATTGCATGTGCGTGCATGTGATCTATGGTACTTTGCATGTCACATGCATGAATCCTACCATATGTACTACCTACATGAAGTGAAATGTCCAGCATGTGCATGTGCATGCATATGGACTTTGTTATATGTTTAATACGGAGGTAAATGAAAATAACTATAGTCTTCAATACTCCCCCTCAAGGTGGAGTGTGTAGATTTCGAACACCCAACTTGTCACGAAGAAATTGGAAGCGGTCTGTTCCAAGAGCCTTTGTGAATATGTCTGCCACCTGGTTGGTTGTGGAGATATATTGTGGACAAACTTCATTACTCGCAACCCGTTCCCGTACAAAGTAACAATCCATTTCAACATGTTTTGTACGTTCATGAAAAACCGGATTTAGTGCTATATGACGTGCTGCCTGATTATCACAGTAAAGTAATGTGGGCCCTTGTTGGAGAATTGTGAGGTCTTGTAGTAACCATCGTAACCATAAGATCTCACTGACTGTGACTGCCATGGCACGATATTCTGCTTCGGCGGAAGATCGGGAGACAACAGATTGTTTCTTGGTCCTCCAAGATATGGGTGATTGGCCAAGAGTGATAAAGTAACCAGTGCTAGAACGTCGGGTAAAAGAGCATCCAGCCCAGTCTGCATCACAGTATGCACTTAATGTGATATCAGTATCGGATCCCAAAAAAATGCCTTGTCCCAGAGTAAGTTTTAGGTAGCGAAGAACACGGGTGGCGGCATCGAGGTGGGTCTGTCTTGGCGCTCCGAGAAATTGACTAAGTTGGCTAACGGAATAGACAATGTCAGGACGAGTGACGGTAAGATAGAGCAGGCGGCCGATCAATCTCCGATAAGAGGGTGCATCAACGAGTGGACTACCGTCGTCAGGGCGGAGCTTTAGATTCTGTTCCATGGGAAATGAACTGGGGCGGCCAGCTAGGACCCCACTTTCCTCTAGGATGTCAAGTGTATATTTCCGTTGACTTAAGACAAATCCTTCAGGAGAGCGAGCAACCTCAATTCCAAGGAAATATTTTAGGTTGCCTAAGTCCTTGATGCTGAAAGTGTCGTTTAAGTAAGTCTTGATGGTTTTGATGTGTGAGATGGTGTTGCCAGCTAAGATGACATCATCGACGTAGATGAGGGCAAAAGTATGAATTTGTCCCTTTTGAAAGATAAAAAGGGAATGATCCGCTCGAGATTGTCTAAAACCGACTTTGATTAGGGCTTGAGTAAATTTATGGTACCAATTACGAGAAGCTTGTTTTAGTCCATATAGTGATTTTTGTAACTTGCAAACACGTGTGTCATTGGTCTTGGCAAAACCCTGGGGTAGACGCATGTACACGTCCTCTGAGAGATCCCCATGAAGGAAGGCATTATTCACATCTAGTTGATGCACTGCCCAATTTCGTTTGGCGGCAACGGCCAACACACATCGGACTGTAACGAGCTTGGCGACAGGTGCAAATGTTTCATGAAAATCAATGCCCTCAATCTGAGTAAAACCTTTAGCTACCAATCTAGCTTTATAACGTTCCACTTCTCCATTGGGTTTATATTTAATTTTATAGACCCATTTGGAATCAATGGCTCTTTTTCCCGGTGGTAGCTGAACAAGGGTCCAAGTGTTGTTTTCTTCCAGAGCACTAATTTCTCGTTGCATAGCCTCTCTCCAAAGAGGATCCTGTACTGCATGTGAGAAGTATTTTGGCTCATCACGGGTAGTGATGGCCGCCAGGAAAGCTTTATGAGTGTGAGAAAACTTATCATAATTAATGAAATGTGAAATAGGATATACTATTGAGTTAGCATGATTGGCAGTGGGTGGAGCCGGAGCAAGAGAGGGTGGCAAGTCAGTTTCGAAGTCCGCTAATCGTTTTGGTTGCTTTCTTGGACGTTTACTTTTTCTTGGCTCAATTTGTGGCTGTGCGGTGCATTCAGCTAAATCTGGCAGATTAATGGGGCCATGTCTCGCTGGATGTGGCTGGAAGTTTGTGTTCGGAGTTGTTTTGAAGGTTATTTGATTGCATGGTTCGGTGCTTATCCTATTGTCGGCCCCAGTGAGCTGGAGCGAGATGTCAGAATTTGTTTCATGAAGGTCGGCATTGTGATGTGCAGCTGGATGGTCTTCGTCATCTGATGCAGTGTGTCCGGCCAGCTGGGAGGTGATGTTTTCGTCGGTTGAGGCTGCATGTGAATGGGTGTCATACGATGCACCCATGGTAGATTGTTTTGAGTGTTGGTCATCATTAATGAGCACCTGCATGGGAGATGGGCTGATTTTGTCCTTTAGTGGGATATTTTGGTGATCAACAGATGCATCTGTCCTTGAGTATTTGGTGGACATGTGTATTTGAGAACCTGCAGGTACTATCCCCGATCTCACAATATTATTATAGACCTGTTCAATTTTGGTCACCAAATCAGCTTCCTCTTTCAACTCTATTTTGAACAGAAAAATTTCTTCAAAAAACGTTACATCCCGAGAGCTATATGCTGTATGTTTTTGCAAATCAAATACCCGAAAAGCCTTTTGTCCATTTGGGTACCCAATAAAAATGCAAGGACTCCCTCTTTCTCCAAATTTATCTTTCCGCTTATTATTATGAGCATATACCAAACATCCAAATACCCTCAAATGATCATAATTTGGTAATTTTCCAAATAATATTTCAAAAGGGCTTTTGTTCAAAATTGAGGATGATGGTAGTCTATTAATGATGTGGACCGCTGTGAGAATGCACTCCCCCCAAAAATCAACAGGTAAACCAGACTTGAATCGAAGAGCTCGAGCTACCTCTAATATGTGTCTATGTTTACGCTCAACAACCCCATTTTGCTGTGGTGTGTCCGTACAAGATGTTTCTAACAAGATCCCATTTTTGTTATAATATTCAAACAAAGCATTAGTTTGAAATTCTGCGCCATTATCGGCCCGTATGCGTTTAACCTTTTGCTCAAATTGGGTACACACCATGTTGAAAAATTGAATCAGAATTTGAGGAACATCGGATTTATTTTTTATTAAATAGACCCACACAGCTCTAGAGAAATCATCCACTATGGTTAAAAAATAACGTGCACCAGAAATTGAGTCACACCGATATCCTCCCCAAATATCACAATGTATTAATTCAAAACAGCTACTTGTTTTAATAGAACTAATGGGAAAGGGTAGACGGGTCTGCTTAGCTCGTATGCAAGAATCACAGAAATTATTGCTCCGTCGTGAACCTCGAAGAAAACCAATATGATGTAATTGCTTATCTGAAGCATGTCCCAGACGTTGATGCCATAAATTAAGATTAGCAGAAACTGACATTGCCAACCCCTCAACAGTCGGTGGTTCCAAATAATATAGACCGTCACGGCATTGACCCACTCCAATCAGCTTCCTCGAGAGTAAGTCCTGTAAGATACACAAATCATTAAAAAATGTAAGTGTGCATTTAAAATCACTTATTAGGCGATTAACTGAGAGCAAATTGCATTGAAATTTTGGAATGTATAAAACTCGTCGGAGACGAAATCCCTTGAACAGATCCAAACTCCCAATAGCTTGGACATGGGCCGTATCACCATTTGGAATTTTGACGGATAATATTGAAGCATGTGTGTGAATATCAACGAGACCATCATTATTACAAATGATATGTTCACTTGCTCCAGAGTCTATTATCCAAGAACGACGCCTTGATGATGTACCTGCCATATTAATCTGGACACCAGAAGAAGATTGGACGTCAGCTGGGTCTTTTATTTCTTGCTTCATGAACTTGGCTAATCGCTGCAACTGGTCATCAGATAATCCAAACTCAGATTTTTGCTGGCTGTCCACGTGTGCAACACGTGTAGGAAAGTGCTTAAATTTCTCGTGTGTCACCTTCGGCAGTTGAAAAAGGATATTGGGTTCATGACTTCCTCCTATTAATTTATTCTCTTTAGGCTTTAGATTCCAATTGGGAGGATATCCCACTCGCATGAAACACGTTTCATACGTATGATTAATCTTTCCACAATATGAGCAAGTTCTAGCCTCTTTTGCATTTGGACGCCGGTTTGGGATAATTTCCTTCTTTGGTCGTGTGAGGAAAGCCACGCCGTCAGTGCCCGGTTTGCGGGAGGATGCAATGGACCGGTGCTGTTCGTTTTCTGAGACGAGGTGGTATGCAGTAGTGAGGGTGGGAACCGGTCTAGTGGCAAGTATTTGACCTTTTAGTTGACCGTAAGTGTCATCTAGACCCATCAAAAAATCGTAAAGCCGATCTCTGTCGCGAGAGTCCGCCATTTGCTTAGAGAAGTTGCAAGTGCAACCGTCACAAGAGCATTTCGGTTGAGTGTTGATGGAGACCATCTCATCCCATACACGGCGTAGTCGGCTAAAGTAGGCCGATATTGACTGACCTTCTTGCCGAATGGAACCAAGGATACATCGGAGTTCATAAGCTCGAGGTGCGCTCTCTTTCTCATATCGTTCCTTCAAGTCTACCCATATCTCACGGGCCGTTTTGAACTTCACACTTTGCCTAAGTTCCACATCCATGCTACTGTTTAACCAAGCTTTCACCATTGCATTTGCTCGTTGCCAATGCGGGAGATATGGTGAGTCGGATTTGGGCATCGGAATATCACCATTCACGAAGCCAAATTTATTTTTTGCATAAAGGGCGTTGCTCATCTCATCGAGCCAATCACCGTAGTTACCGTCACGAAGAATTGAGGTGACGAACACATCTCCGGGCTTATCTCCGGATTGAATAAAATAAGGTGACATAGCATCAATTACTAAACTCTCGGAATCTTGACTACCAGCTTTGGTCTTATCATCGACCGCCATAGTTTGGTAGGAGGATAGCAAGTTTGGAGGAAAAGAGTGTTTGGAAATATACTATTTTCAGGATTTTGGCTCTGATACCATGATAAAAATAGCAATAACTAATAAATATAGAGATGTATATTAATTGGAAATTGAAGAAGCCGAGAGTAATCTAGGGAGAAATTATTATAATCTCTATTCATATGTTACAGAAGATATGTGCATGTATATATGCTTTACATGGAGTAGTCCTAGCTAGGTGAGAGGAAATAGCATTGCATGTGCGTGCATGTGATCTATGGTACTTTGCATGTCACATGCATGAATCCTACCATATGTACTACCTACATGAAGTGAAATGTCCAGCATGTGCATGTGCATGCATATGGACTTTGTTATATGTTTAATACGGAGGTAAATGAAAATAACTATAGTCTTCAATAGTAGCGGGCTGCTAAATAGAGTGTCAACCATTATTAATATACAAAAAACGTTTGGGCCAACAATATATTAACATTCCCAACTCAAGGGATGAAGACCTCAAATTTGAGATATTCACCCCAAGTTATGCGACAACCCAAAGAAAAAATGTATACATGAGTATGATAATAGGTACATGCCACCCCTTGCCTGAATAGGGAGAACTCCTTATTCACTTGAGCCAGACTTCAAACTGAGGAGAAATAAGGCGGGCGACAGAGAGGTGAGACTCAATGGAAATAATAAAAAAATTGTTACCAAATTGTAATCTCTTGGACTCGAAAATAACAATAATATTCCTGGCTTGGTAGCGCCCAGACGTAGTCATTCGTGGCGAACTGGCCAACTGGATTACCAAATTTCGTGTGTTCTTCATTATTGTTTTTCGTGTGCGTGAATTAAATTCTTAACAAAGACCAGCAAAAGGGAGATTATCCTTGTAAATTTTTCTATTTATTTGTTTTTATAGCGGAATGTTTCACTTTTAAAAACATAAATTATTTGCAAAAGAAAAATTGGCAAAAAAGGGATGTGTAAAAGAAAAATTGATGGTGCCGAATGCCGATGGGTTGAAAAAATTGAAATGAGTGAATAGTGTAGGTAATAGTGTAATACTCCTAGTGATGGCAACGAGATGGATTGAGGACGGGTACACATAAAAGTGAAACTGCCCCGTTGGATAAATGTTTGTCCCAAGACCGTCTCATTACCCATTCGGATAATTTTTATTTGAACCGTACCCACCCCAACGGGGAATCGGTTTATCCACGGGTAACCATTTCCCCAAATGATACCAAATAACCAAGTTTTTTTTGGGAAAACAAATAACCAATTCGAATCCTACTTGTTATTTATATATTCAAAACACCCTAAAACATACAAAACTAAATATTTAAGCAATCAAGTAGACTGGCCTAAATTCATTAGTATGACATGCACCTAATATCTCTTGTAACATAATAAAAAAAAGTACTAATCATCCCAGAATCCAAATTCCAAAAACAGGTTTAGGCCAATATTTAGTTTTAGACCTACAAAAGTAGTATACTTTTTAGCATTATTTATATAATATACGATAGTATACCACTTAGTATACATAATTTAGCATATATACTTATTATTCTTATATATAAAAAGTGTTATAATTCATTAATAATGTTACAGATCGGGTAACGGTGCGAGTACCCGCACCATTAGTGAATGGGGCGGTTTCGGGACGGATAACGGGGCGGATTAATATAGAACCATAACTGCACCATTAACCATTTAAAAAATTCGGGTATTCCCTGCCCCATATCCATTCCCCAGTCAAACCGATTTTCTCCGGTTTGACCAAATCGGTTTGCGGATATCCAACGGGTTTAAGAAATTGCCTATGTATCAGATTTATTGACCGAGAGGTTGCCGTTAGCCTCACAAGGGCAAGGACGCCGGAATTGGCGCGCATAAATAAACCAGCGGAGAACTGTCGCTGCACTACTGAGATTGAGCTGAGCAGAGTTAGCATCATGGAGGACGAGAATGGGGAGAAATCGAGCTTCGTGATCGGCCTCATTGAGAACCGCGCCAAGGAGGTTCCATCTCTCACCTTGTATTCGACATTTACACATGCTTGTGACGTATCTGTGCACAGTACGCAGAGAAGCCCTTCAAGTCTTGTCCCTTATAACTTCTATTTTTCTCATGGATCATTTCAACTTTTTCATCAATGTGTTATGGCACATTTTCCATGAGGAGTACGAGTTTTCATTGAGAAATTAAACGTGGATCGATTGCCTACGAGTTGATATGGAGTAATTGCTTACGTTGTTTCTAACACGTCTGGATTAAAAGCGATACTCCATATTGTCAATTTACACATTGCTTTTTGTCAAGTTGATTCCAATTACTGATTTCTTTTGCTCGATATACTGTTTTTAGCTCAATGTATGTCGAACTTGAGCACCTCTCAGTTAAACACTGATTTATCACAGGTTGGGGTAGCTGCTTTTGATCTGAGATCAGCTTCTCTGCATCTTTCTCAGTACATTGAGACTAGCAGCTCCTATCAGAATACAAAGACACTGCTGGATTTCTATGAACCTATGGTAATCATTGTCCCCCCAAATAGATTGGCTGCTGATGGCATGGTTGGAGTCTCACAATTAGCAGACAGATTTTATTCCACAATCAGGAAGGCAAGTTCCTATGAACATAATGCACCTCTACTCGTAGATGTAGTATGCTGAGGGATTTATATACATACATATTTGGGTGTCTGCAGGTCACAATGGCGCGTGGATCGTTTGATGATACCAGGGTAATTTAAACCATAAACAATTCAACGTCCTCATTCCATTTATATTGATTGTTCGAGGGTTACTATTTTCTAAACTAGTGATATTTTAAGGGAGCTGGTGTAATTAAAAACTTAGCTGCGAAGGAACCCTCTGCACTGGGTTTGGACTCGTACTACAAACAATACTATTTATGCTTGGGTGCCGCAGCAGCAATCATTAAGTGGTATTTTAAAATTTTACATCAAATGTTCACCCTTCATTATATTATTCTAGTTGTGATTGAAAAAAATGTTCTTGAACAAGTACTGATAGTTCCTGACAAATGTTATTTTATGGTTTTTGACAGATACGGAGTATGAAATTATAAGCCTTCAGTCATTTAGTATATTTTTCTTGCAGAACAAATAAAATTTAACAAAGACACATAGTGGTGCCTCTCATTTTATCAATATTTTCTGGACAGAACATTTTCATTTATGATGACTGATGTCTGAACATTTTCTGATTATTGTGCTTTTCAAATTTTCTGTCTAAGTTTATATTTGACTAATTCAAAGTCAGTGTGGTGTAATTGTGTAATGAGTACGTAATGTAACAAGTACTACCTCCGTCCCTTAAAACTTTGCCAAGTTTGACTGGCACGAGGATTAATAAAGTAAAAATTGTGTAGTTGAGGTTTGTGCAGAGGAGAGAGAATTAAATGGAACCACAAATTTTTTACTTAAAAGGGAAAGTGGCAAAGTTAGTGGGACATCCAAAAATGGAAAGTTGGCAAAGTTTTAAGGGACGGAGGGAGTAATATATAACTACATATGCATCTGAACTCTGAAGCTCTCACCTATCAGATAGTATTATAGTAATGATCTATTATTCTGCTGGATGGCCTGTAAATCTTATGAACCAAGGTGCAAACGCAGGGTCACCATTCTTGTAAAGAATATGAAAATTCAATCTGTGTTTTGTTTTATTTTCTTGATTAAGCTATATAGATCCCAACAAAAATGTGGTTTCTGTCATGCATAGGACCGAAGCGGAGAAAGGGATCATTGTTACAAGCCACTCATTGCTGGTAAGCGCTTCTTTCTCATGCAGTCACGCTTTACCCAACCTTGAAGTAAGTGTGTAGGAAAGGAAACCTCTATGGAAGGCTTCAGATTTCTACATGTCATCTGCACAGGAAGCATGACAACTACTGATGGAAATGGTTTGAAAGTTACTAGGGAAATTAATCAATATCTGGTTATACTTTGTTGCTCACCCTTTTGAAAACCTGCATGCTGATTCATGGAAGTCTCTGAGGTGAATGAATACAGTCAGAGTGCAGAAGTTATAATCTTTTTTTATCCTTTTATCTTCTTTATCCTCTTATCCTTTTTATTTTATCATTTTTATCTTTATCTTATATTTATCTTTATCTTTACTTTATCGTATCTTTTTTATCCTTTTTTTATCATACCTTATCTTCGCATCTTTCTTATCTTTCTTTTTCTTTTGCCTGCGATGTCATCTATAGATTCATGTTAGCCGACCCCAAAATCTTTTCAGACTAAAAATTGGATGTTGTTGTACAATAAATAAATAAATATGTATGGGTGTACCACATACATGTACACTTGAGTAATGTTTGATATACTTCTAACGCATCAAGCATTCGTTTGCACTCCTAATTCTGACATACCAAATAATAAATCTGCACTTCAAGATCAAACTGAAACCAATGTTCTTGCTTCTGTATGTCCGTTGGGGGTGAGACTAAGCAGTTTATTCTGTCTTTGTTCCAGGTCACTTTTAATGGATCATTTGACCACATGAATATTGATTCTACCAGGTACAGTTGTTAATAACAATTTTTCTATTGTACTACTGTAGAATATTGATCCATAAGTCTCCTTCATCACACCTGCAACTAAAATCCTTTATCATCCATTGTATGTCTTCTTGTAGTGGGTTAGTTGTGGTGGCAAGTGTTGGAAAAACATTAGATCTGGATGCTATACTTTTTATTTTTTTATCAGTGTCCAGAACCTGGAGATAATAGAGCCAATGCACACTAGCCTTTTGGGGACAAACAATAAGAAGAGAAGCCTATTCCAAATGCTTAAGACAACCAGAACATTTGGAGGGTATGCCAACTGCCAGACAAATGATTTATTTTGCATTTTGTTGTTTTATGGCATTCTGGCCTGTCCCTTTCTCAAATTGTGCACATGTGGAAGCTCTTTAACTGAGTTTCCCTGCTTATGACATATTCTGATATTCATGTCTTTCTTCAATAAAGCTAATTTTTATATCAGCATACATTTCTTAATCCTACATGAGATATTTAACCACAGAGAGCATCAGAGCACATAGCTACAGATTAGCACTTATGGTAGCTCATGTGCAACATGAAAGGACTAACTGGCTCTATCATGCTTATTGCTAGGGAGTTTGTTCCCCCGTTTAACTTACATATGAAGTTTATAAAAAAAAACTGCTTGCTACTTTGCTGCTATGTTTATCTATATATATTTCCATTAAAAAACTTGCTATGTTTGACCACTTGCACGGCTCCACCTGCTGCATGCTGCTAATGCTCTTTAGTTTTAGACATAGCCAACATACAGTGACATTGAAATGGTGAACATCTGTATTCGTGTTTAAAATAGCATTCTGCTGATTCATCATACTATCATAGTATGTCAAATTGATTAATTGTAATTCTCTGCAGGACTAGACTTCTTCGAGCAAACATGTTGCAGCCACTGAGGGACATTGAAACTATTAATGCTCGCCTTGACTGCCTGGTCAGTTCTCTGGTTCCTCATTAAGATGGGATTCATGCCTAAGCTATGAAGCATGAACATGGACTCGGTGAGTGACGTGAGTCACAGGGTACACATACTCAGGGATGATGATCAGAATGGCGGGGACACGATAACTAATATATATATTAATAATAATAGTAATAATAATAATAATGATGATGATGATGATGATGATGATGGTAGTAGTAATAATGACAGTAATCGTAACTCTAATAATAATATAGGTATATGCTTTTTAACATTTTGTCCCCTCAGTTATTAGCAATGTTGTGGGGAGAGGGGGGTTGCACTATAGGCATGTCCCCAGGCCCCAGCATGATCAAACATACATAATTAACCTCTTTAGAAGTGTCTGTGCTTCACAATGCTTATTTGATTCTTTAACCAACCATGGAAATTTACTTGTTACAATATCCATCCTCAGACTACCATATTCTACTCTTTGATCATGCCTCTGCTTTAATATTCCTTACCTATACTGGTTGCTGAATATATGACCCTAGGACGAATTGATGAGCAATGAGCAGCTGTTTTTTGGCTTGTCTCAAGCTCTTCGTAAGTTTCCCAAAGAAACAGGTATGAAGTAACTATCAGTCAATGTAGCATAGATTATACTCCCTTCGTCCCAAATTGAATTGCAAAGTGACTCATTTTAATCACTTAGTTAGGATATCAATCCTTAATTACATTTTAATTTGGATTTTGCAATTTTAGAGAGATTTTAATGTAGTTTCTAAATATCCAAATTTTAAATATTAAAATTGAATTTTAATTATCAATAGGGATGCTTTAATTTTAACATTGGTTGACCAAAAATTGCTGACTTTGCAAAACAATTTAGGACGGAGGTAGTACCTCTTTTGATCCCTATTTACTGTTATTTAGTTATGGCTGATACAAGAGAAGTATTATCATGCACTCAGATAGGGTCCTTTGCCACTTCTGCTTTAAGCCTATAAAAGTCACAAATGAAGTATTGGTAAGTGACAATGCGCGGAGGAGCCAAATTTTGATATCAAGTATTATTCTACTGAAAACAGCTTTGGATGCCTTGCCCCTACTTTCCAAGGTGTATTCTCATTTTTATAGTAGTCATTGTGTCAGTTTTCATCAGCCCTGGTATAATTGGTGTGCATATAATGTGTAGGTTCTTAAAGATGCCAAGAGTTTTTTGCTCATAAATGTTTACAAGTCCACATGTGAAAATGAGAAATATGCATCCATAAGGAAAAGGTAGACTCAAAAAACATGCCTTTGTCTTCATCGCTACGTTGACTCCAGTAGTCCAGTACCATGTTTCTTCACTCAAAATGCTTTATGGTAGGGCAGTGAAGTGAACCCTTGCTCTTCTTCCTTAATGTTGTGGTTGGAACTAGGAAAATGGTGAAGAAATGATAAGCAAAATGGTGTTGTTTTTACGTAGCAATATACTATCGTATGTAGGACAGTCAAATTTACTAAACCAAACGTAATTTATACCCACACTGCTATTTTAAATGTCACTATATTTATACTAAAAAAAGACCCTTTCAATGTGTAAAATAGCGTTGTGATGATTCATTGTATTTCAAGGACAGCAATAAAAGAAGCATACATGTAGCTCTAAACCCAATTTAAATTGCAAAATTTCATTTTCTGAATGTCCCAAAATGATTTTCCATTTTCTATTTAATTTTAAGTAAAGTGAAAGGAATATAATGACAAATGTACCCTTACACTATATGGCTCACACCTGCTAACCTCTACATTAGAGCTAGAATTAATTCCTAGCCATTCAAATTTACGTAGATGTTCACTTTATCCTACCATTCCTACCTACCCATATCAAGCATCTCTTGTGATATGAAGCAGAATCTGGGCTGGGAAGAAGAGGGGAAGAAGCCCCCGTGGGTTTACCGAAGGCGGGACGGGCTTGAGCCTACCTCCGTGGGCTGGTTACGGGCTGTTTAATTAATATTTATTCTTTTTAATTTTCCTGATTTGTTTCCTATTAGGAGTTAATTAGGATTTCTAATATTTGTTTTCTATTAGGAGTTAATTAGGATTTCTATTACTTTTTTCCTATTTGGAGTTGATTAGGATCTTTATTATTCTGTTTCCTAGTTAGAGTTGATTATGATCTTTATTATTCTGTTTCCTAGTTAGAGTTGATTAGGATTTCTAGGATTTTGTTTCCTAGTTTAATTATTAGTAGATGGGTATTTAAACCCCTTGTTAGGATTCATTCTGGCTCATCTTGGAATAAAAGTTGGTTTAGCCTTTTGGCTCTGGGCAACGGTATTTATTTATCGTTGATTATCTGGGCAACAGTTCACCCCGTTGATTTTATTTTTCTGCTTCATATCAATTGGTCTGACCTACCGGATCCCGTCTCGCCAGAATGACGAGATCTATCAGTGAACATTTGTCAGAGATGAAGCAAACCCTGGAAGCAAACGGCAGGCGGCTGGATGAGATCGCCGCATCCCTTGCGGCGCTGACCAACGCCCTTGTGCCATCGATCACGACGGAGACACCATCAGACACAGTCATCGGTGTTGCCATGGTAGCGGCAACACACAACGACGGACCTCCGCGCAGCACTCCTCCAACGTTGTTGCCCATGTTCGACAGAAAAGAACCGATTAGGTGGATAGCTAGGGCTGAGCAAAAGTTTGAAATTAATCAAACCCTACCCGAGAGGAAAGTGACAGCAGCTACGGTAGCCATGGAAGGAGCTGCCTTGGACGGGTTGACCTGGTTGAAGGCACAAAAACCGAGCATGACCTGGGAGAAATTTACACAAGCACAGATGGCCCGATTTGATTCACGGTTCAAAGAAAGCCGATTCAAACGGCTGTTCAGGGTCAAACAGTTGGGGACCGTAAAGGAATATAATAACCTTTTTGTTCAATTGGCCAGTCAGGTTCCCGGACTGTCCGATGATTATTACTTGGGGTATTTCATGAACAAGCTGAAAAGATCAAGTGACAGCTTTCCTCAAGATACGGGGCAGCCATACTTGTCACGGCGGTAAGTCGAGTCGTGGCGCCAGCCGACTGCCATATCGCCTAGGCGATAAGGCGCCCGCCTAGGCGACAATTAGGCGACATGTCATGTCACATGTAATATTTAAATATACATATATATTAATATAATATAAAATGATATCTTACATGATCCGTATTAAATTAAAAATGTATATGAACCAAAATATAACTAATATAGAGTTAAATAATATATTGCAGATTAAATTAAATTAATATATATATACAACAATAAATAACTTGTATTAATGATAAAAAAAACTTATATTATTATATAGAACGGATGTTCAATAGTCAATAAAAAGTACAAATTTTCACAAAAGAAAATCAAGGTAAAGTGAACTCCAGTTGTCTCCAGCTGTCTCCAGTTATGCTTGTACAAGGAATAAAGGCAAGAATAACAAAAGAAAGAGTAGCTAAACAGTAAAACTGAGTACAGCGGCTACTTCAGTTTGAATAGTCCGCAAGTCTCAGAAACCTGGAACGGGCGAGAGAACTGGAGACGGGGGTTGGAGTAGTGGCGTTTTTACGACAGCTACCTGAGGCGGCGATCTACGTGAGCGACCTAGCCGACGGGATGAACAGTTGCGGGCCAAGGTCTCTGTCAGACCTGGGTCGGGTCGAAAAAAACAAACTCTGGGCGTCGCCACGACGACGTGCAGACGCCTAATAGACGCCAAGTTGCGCCTTGGCAGCTTCAGGCGAGTCGAGCAAGCATGGCGCCACTCCTCCACCGCCAGGACGCCTAGTCGGCGCCTAGGCGATGCCTAGTCGACGCCAGTAACAACTATGGGGGCAGCCCCCGGGGACAAATATGAGCCGGTTTCCGGATTTCAACCTTGAGGACAAGGTTTTTTCGAAGAGGGATGAAATTGATATGAAGCAGAATCTGGGCTTGGAAGAAGAGGGGAAGAAGCCCCCATGGGTTTACCGAAGGCGGGACGGGCTTGAGCCTACCTCCGTGGGCTGGTTACGGGCTGTTTAATTAATATTTATTCTTTTTAATTTTCCTGATTTGTTTCCTATTAGGAGTTAATTAGGATTTCTAATATTTGTTTCCTATTAGGAGTTAATTAGGATTTCTATTATTTCTTTCCTATTTGGAGTTGATTAGGATCTTTATTATTCTGTTTCCTAGTTAGAGTTGATTATGATCTTTATTATTCTGTTTCCTAGTTAGAGTTGATTAGGATTTCTAGGATTTTGTTTCCTAGTTTAATTATTAGTAGATGGGTATTTAAACCCCTTGTTAGGATTCATTCTGGCTCATCTTGGAATAAAAGTCGGTTTAGCCTTTTGGCTCTGGGCAACGGTATTTATTTATCGTTGATTATCTGGGCAACGGTTCACCCCGTTGATTTTATTTTTCTGCTTCATATCAATTGGCTGGGCAACAGTATTTATTTATCGTTGATAATCTGGGCAACGGTTCACCCCGTTTATTTTATTTTTCTGCTTCATATCATCTTGTCTCTCCTCCTCATATTCCAATTTACTGTAGCAATTGTACCTTACTCTGGAAAACAGCTTTGTTGGGAAGCGGCTTTCTACTTTATGAAATCTTACGGATTTCTTTTCTTCTTTATGAAAGAAAGGGAAGAATGATAAAGTGATTTTTTTATTTCTATGCTTCTTTAATACTTGTGCCAGTCAACTTTTGCAATTCAATTTGGAACGAGGGAGTAATACTTTTGGATTTGATAGTTTTTATAATAATATATTTAAGTAAAATGAGTTTAATAAATTTCCAAACTTAATGAATCAAATCCGAAGCAATTTAATTTAATTTTCCTCTACATTTTTTCTCCTTCCAGACTTCCCCTATGTTTTACTCTTAATTTTTTCCCTGGCATTTTCCAAGTTCCAAACAGACCCTAAGAGTATTGTTGTGGTTGTATTAAATCACGGAAATGAATTTTGTGCCAGTGGGTGTTCACTGACTATTCCCGTGGAATGAAAAATACTGTTAAACTGACTGTGGTTTCAGTTAAGAGTCTTACTATATCAGTCCTGCCTCAAATCTATCTCATGAGACAATTGTTTTCTTATTCAAGAACTAAAACCTACCTTTTTATACATTTCTCTGATGTATAGTTCCTATTTTGTTCAACTTGCTATTAGACATTTAGACCATCTTGACGCGGAAGATGCTACTAGTCCTAAGATGTAGTTAATTCAATCATGTCATTAAAATGATGAGGCTAGCAGCGTTAATGTACTTTAATAGTACATCCCTTTAGTGTATTATCGAGAAAATTGTCTTGAAAAACAGCATAGGTTTATTCGTGACACGCTAAAATGACAAAAAGCTGGTTCCTTTAGACTAGGGGAGGTGATTGACGAAGACGTACTTCATACACGGGTTCCATTTGTTGCGCGAACACAGCAGTGCTTTGCTGTAAAGGCTGGAGTTGATGGACTTCTTGATATGGCTCGAAGGTCCTTCTGTGAAACTAGTGAAGGTTTGTCATCTGTCTTATTTTTTGATTTCGTTTCTTTAATGTGCACTTATACAGCTTGATCTGATATGTGTTAGTTTTACAGCCATTCACAACCTTGCAAATAAGTACCGTGAAGATTTTAAACTGCCAAGTTTGAAACTCCCATTCAATAACAGGCAAGGCTTTTACTTTAGCATTCCACAAAAGAGTATACAGGGAAGACTTCCGAACAAGTTCATCCAGGTTGGAAACTGGAATGCTTTATCCAACTTCATAACTGTGCAAACTCTGGCGCTTTCTCTTTTGTTTAATCTTTTGCAAACTTTCAGGTTATGAAGCATGGTAACAACATTCATTGCTCTAGTGTGGAGCTTGCTTCAGTGAGAATCATGACCACTTAATTTGTTAATGTGCTGTTTTTGTGCACACTTTTCTTTGAATATATTACTTTTATACATGAGGAACATATGGTTTATTGTGCAGTCTTTATCAGTGCACATAAGCATTGGGAGTTTTTATCTTGAGTTACTTTGGAGTCATTGATTCATATAACTTTTCTAGCGGCTATAAAACACATAAAATCTCATTTGCTAATATTTCTTGATTGCACGACTTTGGCATGGACACAATGTGTATAGATTTGGAGGGAGGGAAAAATTGCCTTTATATAAGGGCAGTTCTAAGGGTTTCGGACTTTCGGTATCCTAAGAGCGATTCTACTTATATTTGGCATGCAAACTAGAGTATTTTCCTTCTTCCAGAAAAATTCATGTGAGCCAGTAAACTATTAACTTGATCTACTAAGCGTGTCAGGAATAAACTTCAGCTCCTCAACTAAAATCATTCATTCTTCAGACTGCAATGACAGGGATCTGAACGACTTACCTTGACAGTGAGCCTGCGATTAACAAGCCTGATTATTGACATGCCTGATTTGAAGTCTATGGGCATTATTGTGCCAATGCACTAAACTCATTTGGTACATATGGGATATGGTGGGTTCTGCAAGTGGTGAAAATTTGCGTGTGAAACTACATGATTACACAAACTCGAAGGAGCTGAAAATGAGGTTTAATTGGTTGAAGTTTACGAATGATCTAGTCAATAGGCCCACTTAAAAAGTTAGAAGTTCAGAGGCTTAATGGGACTAGCGTGTCAAATTTAGGGGCCTAAAATGTAACTATACTACTTTTGTTCTGAATATTTTGGAGTTTTGATATATTCCTATTAACTGCACCATCAGCCCGTGTATTTGTATGGAAAGATAAACTCAAGATGATTGATTTTTTTCATTTCTTACCACACAGTTGAATGCGCGCAACAAGTCTGCAACTAAGGAATGCTATATAAGGACAGAGGTTTGCTTAGAAGGTAATATTGAATGCTGTAGTCTGTGGTAATGCTATCTGTCCACTTGATGACTCAACAGAAGTACTTTATTCTTCATTCTTTTCAAACTACTACTATATTTTTTTTAAAAGACACTCCCTCCTTTATTAATATGCAGAGCTAATGGATGTTATACGGCAGGATGTTTCTGTGCTCACACTTCTTTCTGAAGTCCTATGCCTTTTAGACATGGTAGTTAACTCATTTGCTCATATGATTTCAACAAAACCTGTTGATCGATATATTAGACCTCAATTCACATGTAAGTATTGTGGTAAGGTACTGTAGTATCTATTTGTATAAATTCACTTGGATAAATCAGTGAATGTATATGTTGATTGAACAAAATATTTACATAGGGGGTTAAATAGATTGAAAGTACATGAAAGTTGGTCAAGGTTTTTTTTGTTCTGACTGTTTTCTTGTAGGTGATGGTCCATTAGCAATTGATTCTGGCAGGCACCCCATTCTAGAAAGCATACACAATGATTTCATTGTAATATATCTCTTTATTTATTTCACTTGCCTGGTTGAGTTTCTTTATTTTTTGAACTTGAACAAAAATTGATTATATGTTTCTCCTTTACAGCCCAATAATATATTTCTATCTGAAGCATCAAATATGGGAATCGTGATGGGGCCTAACATGTAAGAAATCCTACATGGCTACAATTGAAATGTCTATTATTTGGCATGACTATTAGTCTATTACAAAGTTGCTCATATTCAAAAAATTGAATATTGTAAGGTTAAGTGTTAAACCATTAAATGAATCTGCTTAGAGTATCTTAATTATGATTCTGGTTTAGACGCATTTTTCCAATTTCCAGAGCATAATTCTATATTTTTTTGTAGGAGCGGCAAAAGTACATATCTTCAACAAGTATGTCTCATTGTCATTCTTGCTCAAATTGGATGCTATGTACCTGCACGCTTTGCCAATTTGAGGGTTTTTGATCGCATATTCACACGGATGGGAACTGCTGACTGTCTTGAGTATAACTGTAGCACAGTATGAGCTTCTAGAGTACTATATCATGATATTATTTTGTGTATTTGTTTCTTTATTCATTAGAAAATAAAGAAAAATTCATATAATTTTTATCTTTGCATAGCGGTTGTGCTTCTTCAGAGTCATATTCAGAAAAGGGGAGGGAAGGGAGGAAAACGGGAGAGGTCAGAAAGATGCTAAATTTGGTTGAATGGATCAAGGAAGAAATATTATTTTAGAATAGTATATGAAGTTGTTATTTTTGAACATTATTGTTGCAATTAAAAGTATAGAAAGTTAGATACCTGTATGTACAAACGTAATAATGTATTTTCACTATTTTGATTAAAAAAAAGTTGAAAAGGCAATAAAGAGAAAACAAATTAACTACTCCGGAAGACCCAAAATAGAGGGAGTGACATATGAGGAGTTTGGAAGAGTCTACATCTTCATCGCCTCCCCCCATAGCTTTCCCAGCCAAGCATGTAACACTCTTCCACTTTCATTTTCTTGCTTCAACCAAACAAGGCTTTAATGTTTAGTGTGGATTAACATCAGAAATGTTAGCTGACATAATGAAATAGAATTAGAAGCGCTTGACCAAGATCCCAACTATCTTTTTTCTCTTCTATTTAGTATTAATTAATCCTAAATTTTACATGTCAAAAGATTACACACGTTTCATACTTCTATGTGATTTGCCTATGCAGTTCATGACTGAGATGAAAGAGACAGCTTTTATAGTGCAAAACATCTCTGAAAGGTGTATTGATCCCCCACTAACCATCTTGTTAATGATCAGAAAAGAGTTTGTATTTGTTAATATTTTAATTGTCAACAACTTAGAAGTTAGTTCTTGAGTGCAGAAGTCTTGTTGTGATGGATGAGTTGGGGAGAGCAACATCTTCGTCTGATGGATTTGCAATGGCTTGGAGTTGCTGTGAGCATTTATTGGCACTAAAAGCGTAATATCTCTTTGCCCTTTAATTAAGCATGAAGCACATTCTTGTGTTTGAAGATGAAAGGCCTTTAGCATCACTGTTTGCAATTTCTATTGTCCCTTGGATTCAGTTTCCTTAAACTGCAAGGAACGTCATTATGTAACCATTCCCGCCTTTGTACATATATTAGTCAATATTCTCCAATCTCCACTTCATTAAAATATGTTGGGTTTCCTCTTCTCAGAATGTATTTATTGGACCTTGAATATGAGTACAACTTGCAGAGAGCCTAGGTTAATGTATACTCTGTCGATTTGTACTCCTTTCATATACTCGCTCAGTCCAAAACAATTTTCTGTAGCAAAGTGGCAAGCCATTTTAGTAAATTACCCCAAACTATTATGACAATAAGTATATAGCGGTATAGGTGAGCTATCCTAAATACTAAGGTTCTTACATTGATTAAGCTAGCTAATGATAAAAAGCTGAACCTTGAAAAGTCTGTTTTTTTTTTTTTTTTTTGGGGGGGGGGGGGTATGTTATACTCTATCAAGTTTACAGCTGCATATGTGCTTCTTTTATTACTTGAGATCCCTTTTTTAAATTTCTTGTCACTGATCAGTATAGGACCCACTAGGTGTTGAATAACAGATGCATTTCAATGACAAGCTGCAGAATCTTCTTTTCTACTTGTAAAGTTGTATACCAGAAAATAAAGTTTAATCAACTCTGTCCTAATCGTTTTTCAGGTATACTATATTTGCTACCCATATGGAAAATCTTTCAGAGCTTGCCACCCTCTACCCAAATGTGAAAATTCTTCATTTTCATGTTGAGGTGAAAAACAACCGGATGGATTTCAAGGTAAACGTCTAACTTTGCTTATTTTTTAATGTTATATGCATGTGCATTTACATTGTAATAATGATATACTGCTTTTTCCATGCTTCCAGTTTCAACTGAAAGATGGAAAATGTCACGTGCCACATTATGGACTGATGCTAGCAGGAGTGGCTGGGTTGCCAAGTTCAGTCATTGAAACTGCCAAAAGAATCACATCAACTATAACACAGAAGGTGTTCTCTCACTCATCTAGTCATCTCTCAATCATTTCTTTAATGGTTCAAAGTAAGAGTTTCAAATGTGTGTGTGTGTGTGAGTGTTTATGTACTGCACACACACATATAATCCACCATATGCATAGTCCACCATTCAATGGTTTATTATGTAACTCATCCGGACATCCACTAAGAAGTTTGAATCCAATTCTTTAGTAATTTTAGTCATTCATTGGTTTATATAAGAATCTTTGCAGTACATCAGATCCATTAAAATTTTCACATTCATTTAGAAAAATATGCTAAGTCAATGGGACCATATCAACTAAAAGAAATATGTGCACTACTCAATCATCCCCATACATAAAAAGATACGTGGTATAAATGGAACTGATATTCAGCTGTACAATTATAGTAAATGGATGGATCTTTTGTCTGATGAATGGGCGGCTTAATCGATTGATCCATGTGTCATCCTTTGACAAATCTCGACATATACTTTGAAAAAAGCCTCCCATTTGTTGAGAACTTCGTCTTTATTTGGAAAACTTTGGCATCAGAATTGTTAGATTATATTAAATTTAGTACATACTGGTATTCATTAAGAGCCATCCACAAAGAAAATGGAATGAATAACAGGAAATGCCTAAACATTTTTCACTTGTGCCAGAAAGCAAAGAGAATGGAGGTGAATTGCCAACAAAACAATGACCTTCAAATGATCTACCGTGTTGTGCAACGGCTCATTTGCTTGAAGTATTCCAATCAAAATGAAGATTCTTTGAGGGAATGTTTGCAGAATCTTAAAGAGTGTTATATTGGTGGAAGTGTTTAGAGTTCAGTTCAACAAGTTGTGTCTAATGTCATCTCAAATACTGTTTCAGCATTGTGACTTTGTATACGAGTATCAAAACAGAAATGAACTGAAAAATATACCAGGTACTTCGCACAGAGAAAGGTTGAACTAAATTTGTTAGTTTCAGTCTGGATGGAAGGTTTGAGAGAGACTTCGTAAGGGTTAAATTAGTTTATATCCTGTTAAATATGAAGATAAGCTTCTAATATACTACATATACTACGTATATCATTATGAGAACTTAGCCGCCCTCGAAAACACCTACAATGTTTTTAATTTCACATTCAGTCCTTGCATTTTGTTTGGTTGAATTCATATGTCACACGTGTCGTGTAGTTATTGGATGTTTAAAAGAACTTAAAGATTTTTAAACAGTTGTAGGTCGCATCCAAATGTGCCAATAAATGTAGGTAGGGATGGCCTCGGGCCGGTTCGGGCCTGGGCCCGGCCGGGCCTCGGGTCTGTTTTGTTGGGCCCGAGCCCGAACCGGTTGCCACCAGTTCCGGGCCGGACTGGGCCGGGCCGGGCCACCCGGTTAGTTTTTTTTTTCCTATTCTTTTCTCCCCCCTCCTCCCCTCCCCCCCCACCCCCAAACCCCCCAAACCGGTCCTAAACATCAAGCCCAACTCAATAAAGCCCAAAAAAATGAAAAAAAAAAAATAGTTTTTGGCCCGGGCCCGACCCGGCCGGGCCGGTTCGCCAAATACAAGGCCCGAGCTCGGACCCGCCCCCCCACCAGGCCTAGGCCCGATCCGGACCCGGACCCGGACCCGAGAACCGGGCCGGTTCCGGGCCCGCACAGTGGCGGGCCGGGCCGGGCGGCCCGAACCGGGTCCATGACTAAATGTAGGCAATGAATGTAAACATATCCTTGCTCTTCTAGTTATGGTATCAAAATTAGAATGTGCCAAATAATATAGGCAATGAATAGGAAGAATATTAGCCAGAATGGAAAGGCATGATTTAATTTTGATCTAAATTGCCCTACATATTCGCTTTCTTTACACTGAAAGTCTGATAGAAGAATTAGAGACAGTGTAATTCATATATTATTTTCAAAGATAAGGAGTTTGAGGGTGAGGTGTTTTTTTTTTTTGGCAAAGAAAGCAAGGTGTTCTTACAAGAATTGAGCTAAAAGGGTCCATCTTTTTCATCTTTAAAAAGTGTTTTTCATGTTTTTTTTTTGCTTGTTTTTTTTCCTGAAGGGTTAAAGTGTTAAACCCTACGAAAAACTAATAGAGATTAGAGAAAAAATAACTAAATAAGCTCTAGAACATATCGTTGAAAGTAAATATATCCCTTAAAACCGACATTGTCCTCGGCAATAATGTCAAAACTTGATGCGAGTTTTCTCGCACTTAAAAATAATGTAGATGTATAGGGCTAAAGTACGAGTATCATCTCTAGAGAAATTGAAAAAAAATTAATCAAGTATTAATTAATTTCAGCGATTAAAAATTAAATGAAATAAAAATCTGATTGGTTTTTGAAGTAAAAAATGCGTAGAAAATAATATTACATTTAGTTATTCTTTCAAATTAATGTGAAAAGGAAATAGAGATTGATTATGGGGCAATCAGATTTCGAGGCTGATCAGGCTTAATCACATGAGAATTATTTAATTGAGCAATGCGGGTCAATCTTATGTTGTTACCACTCTCGCGGCGTAGAATACAATGATTTAGAAAGCCAGATGATCTCTCATGTGGCATGCATCTAAATCATTGCCAAAACGAGCAAACATACGGCTCTCTAACCGTGCTAATCTTAGCTAGTGATCAAGTATGCGTGAAAGTGTCCTTGAACAATTTGGACCACTCTTAATTATTCTATGTGCAATTATAACTCTAGTGGCCGTTATAGATTATAAAAGTTAACTAGTAAATTACTCGGGTTTAATGCATCAAACCCCCCCGTGATTTGGAAATTCGGCGCATTAGGCCCTTGTGATTTAAAAAATGCGTCAAACCCCCTTGTGTTTTAATTAATCATGCGCCAAATCCCTTATGTGAACAAATTCAATTGTCAAATAAAAGAAAAATGATTAACATTTTTGTATGATTCAGAGATTTTGACATATTTATTTGCATATTCAATCAAAATATTACGAAAAGTGATTTTCAAATCGTTAAATTTATTCATAAAGGGGGTTCTGTGCATGATTAATTAAAACACAGGGGGGTTTCACGCATTTTTTAAATCACAGGGGGCTAATGCGCCGAATTTCCAAATCACAGGGGGGTTTGGTGCATTAAACCCAAATTACTCACACACAAATTAAATAATTATAATGCGATTAAACCATTAAAAATTAAACCCTAGCTCATGATTAACTCCCTTTCATCAATTCCAGTCTCTAATTAAAACTACTCACACACAAATTAAATAATTATAATGCGATTAAACCATTGAAAATTAAACCCTAGCTCATGATTAACACACTTTCATCAATTCCAGTCTCTAATTAAAACTACTCACAATTCATAATTGAATTCACAACAGAATTGGGAAAGAAAGAACTAGTTCTCATTAAATGAAAGAGAAAAACAACTCATTAACAATCTCATAATTTTGAAGATCCAATGCTGAAAAACAAGAAGAAATTCATTCCTAGAATTGTCTCTAAACTCTCTCTAACCCAAAGCTAGGGTTTACAGGCTATTTAAATAGAAAAGTTGAAGGTTGAGGCGAATTTCGGTTGAAATTGAGCCACAGCGACTCAAGATTTCCATGAAAGTTCCTGCGCAGGGTGTGCGCGGTTTGTGCACACCTTTTGTCTGAATTTGGTAAGGCTTCTTTCCGCAAAATTGTAGCTAATGAAGACTTCTATCCACAATAACTTGAAAAACTGGATTGGGATCATCCAATCAAAAGATATGGATGAAATGGTGGTAGGTATCATTCCAAAATCTCAACTGCGATTAATTGACTTTTTGTCTGTTCACCTTAATCCTCTCACATTCTCATCACAGTGCCTTCATATGATTTGTAGCCCATTGAGTTATCTTTCATATGAAGCATGAATCGTTTCATTTTGATTTTTCTAAGAAAAGATAAGCTCAGATAGTTGACCGAGCATCGTCCTGATTCAAGGTTGCGAGTTGAGTATGGTCCAAATAGCCCATATTTCATGCTCCATGTCTCTTCAACTCCAAAGTCCGTTTTGAGTGATTTTTCATCTAAAACCTGATACAAGTCCTACAAAAATACAAATACACGCATAAAACATGATAAACCAAATCTTAGCTGAATACTGAAAAAATTACGGTAGGAAAGTGTACAAATGACTTTCTTCCACACATTAAAGTTTGTTGGAAAATGGACTTATCATGTATTTTTAAAAAAAATATTGTCCCCTAGGTTACATGACCCTAGGGTCTACTTATAAGAAAATTTTGGGCCTGGGCCACGAATATGGGCCCACCTGGCCTAGTGACACAAAGGTCTGATAATGCTAACCTAAAACACTCGAGTAAAAGTAATAGTAATAAAATACAATAAAGAGAATGTTGTCCACCTGTATACTCATGCCACTGCTCGGGCCTCATAGTCGGCATACAACGGGCCCAATATAATAATTGCAATCTGGGAGACCCCTGATCCGAGATAATATATATCCACTGAGAGTCGCTAAGGTGAGAGGCCTTTGAGGTGAATGACAATAGTCCAAATACTGTCATAATTTTTTATGAAAAATCCAATTTATATAAAAATGATATCAAAACACAAATTTTTATAAATTGAAAAAGAAAATTTCAATATTCATATGAGACAAATATTACATTTTTTTATCCCAAAAAGCCACCGTGTATCGTGGGGTAAATGTCGGGAAACACTTACAAAATTTATTGATAATAATAGGTTAAAGATTACAACAATCTATCTTAATATAATAACAAAAGATTTCTTAAGGCACAAGTTCTCGCCAAAAAATTGCTTGGGAAAGAATTTGTAGGAAATACGGAGTATTTAATACGGGGTACTCGGTAGTATACTTCGTGGCCCAAATTAATGTCAAACTTTTCGTTTCTGCATGGATTTTCACCCTTTCATATTCTTCTATAGTCAATATATACAATCGTATACAAGTATGCTCTCCATGCAATTTTTAATGATGGATGGACCAAATTAAATGGCCAAGTGTAGATGTGAGAAGAAACTACACATATGCTTTTTTTTTTGACAACACACATATGCTCTTTGAGAAGTCTTTCTTCCAGTAATGTACTCCAACAATAACATTTTTTTACAAGAAAATGGCTGTGAATATAATACCACTATTAAATAATTTGCCATAAAAATATGTATCAATTTGTAGTTATTTGAACTTGCTGTGAATATATTACCACTATTAAATAATACTGGAAGAAAGACTAAACATAAATGAGTTTGTTTTTGCAGTCATTTAAGAGATCAGTTTCTAGCAAATGACTAAACATAAACCTTTAGAAATTAATAATCCTATTATACGTTTTTTAATGCACTAATGGAATTTCGGTACCAACTTGGGTTCGGTACCGGTAGAAACCAGGTTGGTATCGAGCCCAATTTTTGGAGAAAAAAGCCCACCTGGCTGAGCCCGTTCTGGCCCGGCACGGATCTATCCCTAAATGGAAATGTGAATAATAAAATATGATGATAAATATTCAATTATTTATACGTAGCCAATACTTATTTCTAACGGTATCTACACAGGGGCGGATCTAGGAAACAAACTTATTGGGGGCACCTTATTAGTAAAGTCACTAGAGATCGAAACAAGAAAATATAATAAAAATTTAAAATATAAAATTCATAACATTATTCAAATACAAAATATCACTTTTATCACGACATCGTCTGTAACGTAGTCTTTTCTTATCATTTATTGAGGAAAATCATAGCCACAAGTTTGACTAGAACTTGCTCTAAATAGGACCAAAACTTAGACAAAATGTACAAATAGAATTACATGTATTTTATTTTCGAAATAAGACTTATTTGATTCAATCTATTAAATGTACAAAATTTTCCTATTAGAAAAAGTCTCATTTTAGGAAGAAAACAATGATAGTTCTATATATGCACTTTATTTATGTTGTAGTATAGACTTGTAGTCTTATATAAGGAATTTTCCTTTACGTGAATATTTTCGTTTTTATCGATTTGATATATTGATTAGAATGATATCCAAAAACTGTTTTCCTTTTTGCATGATTGGAAGGGAGTATTCCAACCAATTACTTAAAGGAGTACACATTATTTTAATATAATACATATCGCTTGAACGTTTTCTTTATCACCCCATTAAATATGATTAGATGGAACTATGGAAGTAATTTTCTCTTATAGTACGGAAGTATTTCTTTAACCTGCTCCAAAAAAATTGATTCAAAATAAAACAAATTACATTAAATTTAATTAATCATTAGTTAATGAAGAAGAGAGTAAAGAGAACGACTAGCTACGCATTATTCAATAGCTAAGACAATCAAAATAAATGAGTCACAAACATTAATTATTGATGGGGGCACTGCTTATTTTTGTTGGGGGCACTCTACTATTAATTTATGAAAAGAATGATTTTGTAAGCTAAAAACTCAAACATATTGAGAAGTCATTGGGGGCATGTGCCCCCATCGTTTAGATAGTACATCCGCCCCCTGTATCTACAGTTGACATGTGAGATAACTTTGAAGTATAATCACAAAAGGGATTTGCACCATTATATAAAAAAGGATCGTGCAACAAACAGTCAATGTAAATAAAAAATTAGCAAAATAAATTTCAAACAAAGCATCGTTGAAATTGCAGAAGACTAGGAACCACCAATAAATTCTATATTTCTATATATATATAGAGAGAGAATGAATCTGGTGAGAAGCCTCACACGGCTGAAAAGTGAGAAGCTCTTAGAACCGTCCGATTAGAAGTTAATCAATGGCCAGATTTTAAAATTAAAAACGCGCAACATTTAAACATTACACTTCCCGAAGACGCGCTAAAGTTCTGAAACTGCAACGAGCATCGTCCAATAAGTTTCTACGAAGTTGAATCGCGAACGATAAAAGTAATCGCAGTAGCGACGACGGTACTTCCAGCGACTACGGCGACTTTCAATCGAGCAACGGCGGTAGTCGCACTAATTCAGTTCATGTTCAACAGCGCAGATAGGAATATCAAAATCTTCGACGAATTGCAGAACGAGAAGACAAAGAGCGCTAGGGTTTCTCGAAGGTATTTTGCTTTCGACTTTGATTTTTTTCAGAATAAATTGTGTTTTTGTCTAAATCCAACTTCGAAATGTATGAACTTATACAATTTGACCTAAATTGTGCATTATTATTGAAATTTCCGTGTTTAGTTCATGTTCAAGTTATTCTTATATGCGTAAGTTCAAAATTGAGGAACTTAAACGCTGTTTTAATATGTATTGATGTTTGATTTGTAATATTTTAAGAATTAGAAGTTGCTGAGTAAAAGTTATAATTACTTTATGGAATAAGGACGTAAATAGTAGTAATAACTTACGGAAATACAAAAATAGAACTAAAACTCTGTTTGGACAAAAGAAGTAACGGAAAATGGGTTATTGGACTTTAATGTCCCTGAACCCTAAGCTATCCTCCACATTTGATGCGCTCCAACTTTAGAAGCCAGCAGCTGCCTTCGATGGAGAAACGGAGCACACCCACGCAGAGGCATCAATCTCCACCATTAATAGTGCAGCAGATCGTGGTCGCCTCTGCTTCCCTAGTCGGCTTCCCTGGTCGTCGCCACCGCCTCATCTTCCATGGCCGACGCTAGGGCCTAAACTTCCCTGGCCGTCTCCACCCCCTCGCAATCACCTTCGCCATCTTCATCGTCGTGGTCTTCGCCCTGGTTGCTTATTTTTCTTCTCTTTCTGTTCGGCATCTCTCTGGCGAAGTTCCAGATCCGCGATGATGCTGCGGCAGCAGGGGAGTAGCGGGGCTGTGGTGGTGCGGGGATTCCGGTTACAGGCTGGGGCTGGGGGAAGGGGGAGGAAGTTGGGGTGATGAGATTAGGAGCTAGGGATTTGTGGTAGGAGAGCTGGGGATGGGGTTGGGGGCGGGAGATTTGGGGCTTGGGATGGGGCTAGAGGCAGTAGTGGTGTCACTGGTGGCGAGACCACGGTACGAGTGGTGGCTGCGGGATAGAGGCAGTGTCCAAGTCAATGTGGATTTAATGGGGTGTCACTGTAATTGGGTCACTATGGTGGTTATGACATATTGACAGTGGTGACGAGGTGTAGGTCTGGGGTTCGGGTTGGGGAGTGGGGGTGAGGTCAGTGCCTGGTGGTGGTGGACGCCGGCCGGTGGTTGTGAGCGATGTCACTGTGGAAGTATTACTATGGACGTGTCACTGTGGAACCATAACTGTGACCGGCAACCATCACTGGTCGGTGGCGATCCCTGACCGGCGGCGGGTTGGTGTCACTGCGGCGGATGTCACTTTGGGGGTGTAACTGTGGCGGGTTATGTAACTATAAGACAAAGTAACTGCAAATTAGGGATACTTATGTAAGTTTAAAGCTTACTAGTTACATTTCTGGAAATTTTAAAAAATGGTCACTTTTTGGTCAATCATTCCATTTTTAGTACTATTTATGGCAAAACCCCTAGATTGTCCAGATTAACTTTTCCAAATCTGAAATTCAAAGAAAGAAGTACAAATTTGAGCATGGTCGAAAACCTACATAAAAAATGAAGTTGAAGGGGAGAAAGAGATATTCATGTGCGGCACAAAGAGAAAAAGAAAAGAACAGAGTAGAACAATCAATGGGTAGGGCTAGATCGAGAAACTATGCCTACAGTCCAAGCAATTAAACTCTTTTTCCTCTTAAGTGTGATGCAGTCATGACCGTCGATTACATTTGAATGGAATAAAAAAAAAAAGGGAAGGAAAGTGAAAAAGAAAACAGGAAAGAAAAGCAAAGGGGGAAGATGACGCTAGAGGCAAAGGCGTAGGATTGCTCCATTCACCTGACTCTATCCTATTTTTTCCTTCCTTTTTACTACCTCTATCCCAAAAAGAGTTGCAAATTTGTCTTTTCTTAGTCAAATAGTCTCGTTTTGTTCACTTAATTAGAATGTCAATTTTTAATTATATTCTAATTTGAAGTTTACAACTTTGAAGAGATTTTAATGTAGTTTTTGAATATGTAAATTTTAATTATTAAAAATTGAATTAATTATCCATACGGATGGTTGACTTTTATTATTGGTTGACCAAAAATTGTTAACTTTGTAAAACAAATTGGGACGGAGGGAGTACCTTTTTTTCTTTTGAAGTTTTTTACCTATTGAGTAGGTACCCATGAATTTTGGATTATTTTGGAATTAAGTATAATTGAGATTGAGATTAATATGAGAAGACCCTTAATAGTTCGGATTATTGGTGTGAATTTTTTCATTTTTTAAAAATAAATCTAAATGCTAAAATTAATATCAAAATGAGTGTCTACATTCTTTTTTTGGAAAGAAATACGTGCTTTAGGGTTGGTTTGCAACTCATTTTAAAAAAGCACTTCTCAGGTTTTGGCTTTAAAAAGCACTTATTTTTCCAAACACTATAACTTTTATTTTTCTCGGCTTCCGCGTCAAAAGTGCTTTTACTTTTTCTATTACACAAAAAGCACTTATTTTACCAAACACTACCCACTTTTACTTTTCAAAATCACTTTTTTCTCAAACACTATCAACTTTTATTTTATCACTTTTCCTCATTTCATTAAAAAAAGTACTTTTTTAAAAACAGAAGTTGTTGCAAACAGACCCTTATACCATTTCACTTTATTATACTCAAACATTAATCATAATTTTTATTTTTTAACCACTTCATTAAGTGCCAAGTAAGGAATTAGTAAAATTAAAAGGGAAGTAAAATCCTTGGCATAGTTCCTTCTTTCAATCCTTGGCACTCTGTGAACTTGACCGCCCGGCGCTACCAAAGTGGCAAACAGAACTCTGAATGTAGTTTTGGAACAGCTAGAAGATCAATGGCATGACTTTATCTATGGGTCTCGCCTGCTTTTTGTGGATCTTCGACACACTTTCAGCGTGATCTCCCTGCACGGCTAAGAAGCCTGCCTGAAAAATGAAGAAGATGAATGGCTTTCCCGGGCTCTTTTTCGGTTGGTCATGGAGACAATTATCACCGGGTAACTTCCATTTACCCATCCCTCACTTTCCCTTCTTTAACTTCCCCTGTAGTTTTCATGATGTTCCTGCTGTGCCGAAAATTCAAGATTCGTACTCTCAACTCAGTAAATCTAAGTTTGCGAGTATTATTAAGTTGGACGATGCAATTGGTTTGTACCGTCACATGGTTACAATGAAACCTCGTCCTCCCATAGTGAAATTCAACCAGCTCTTGAATGCTGTTGTCAAGATGGGTTGTTACCCCGAGGCTGTCTCTCTATTTCGAGATTTTTTTGTTTCCGGCCTTCTGATAGATGAGTTCACACTCAACATTGCTGCCAATTCCCTTGCCCGTTTGCACAGAGTAGATTTTGCATTTGCTGTTTTAGGAATCCATTTCAAGCTGGGTCTAGTACCTGATGTGGTTTTGTTCAGCACCTTACTGAAAGGGCTTTTTCTGCAACATAGGGTTCAAGACGCTGTTTGGTTGTTCCAGAAAGTATTGAATGAAAAAGTATGTGAGGTAAATGAATTCACATTATCCATACTCATTGATGGCCTCTGCAAGGTAGGACACACTGGCAAAGCTGTTAAGCTGCTTCACTTATTTGACGAGAAGGGAAATTGCAAGCCAAATGTATTTGCATATAACACCATCATTGACTCATTGTGTAAGGATAAAATGGTGGACAATGCTCTTGACTTGTTACAGAAGATGATGGGAAAGGGAATTCCTCCCGATGTTGTGACATATAATTCACTTTTTGATGGGCTTTGCAAACTCAGTCGGTGGGAAGAGGTCGAAAAGTTACTGAACGGATTGATTGACTATAGAGTTCCGCTCAATGTCCGTACATACACCATTCTAGTTGTTGGATTTTGCAGGGAAGGATGGATTGGCAGTGCTGCAAAACTCATAGATAGAATGATCCAAGAAGGTCTGGAACCTAATGTAATCACATACAGTGCTTTGATAGATGGGTACTGCTTACACGGAAAACTGAACAATGCGTTGGAACTCCTACAGACCATGATAGATAGGGGATGTGACCCTAATATATTCACTTATAGCATTTTAATGAATGGATATTACAAGAGTGGGTGTTCAAATCAGACCATACACTTATTTGAAAATTTACAAAGTCGAGGCTTAAAACCCGATGTTGTTACCTACAACATTATGTTGGCGTGTTTGTTTCACAATGGGGAATGTGAGGATGCTGAGAAGCTTTTTAAGGAAATGGTGAGAAATCAAGAACATCCAACTCTCTTCACCTACACTATTCTTCTAGATGGATTCTGTAAGAATCATCGTGTTCCTCAAGCGCTATCTTTATTGAGAATGATGGAAAGTCATAGTCCTACCCCCGATATAGTCTGTTATACTAGTGTCATTGATGGGTTATGGAATGATGGGAAGGCATGGAGTGCAATGGAACTCTTTGATGCCCTTCCCTCTAAAGGAGTGATGCCAGATAAATTTACTTACAGTAGAATGATAAGTGGGCTTTGCCGAGAAGGTTTGCTCGAAGATGCTAGAGATATGTTCAACAAAATGAAGAAAAACGGTTATACTGCTAATAGCGTGGCATACAATGTATTCATCCGTGGGTTACTGAAAAAGAATGAATATTGTGAAGCTGTATTACTTTTAGAAGAGATGTCAAGACTTGGACTCTCACCCGACAATAGCACATGTGAGATTGTACTGAAGACCATTTTGCAAAAAGGACCGGATTCCGATATGCTTCATATGCTCCTGAATATAAAGGGACATTGTGAAAGTATTAGTTCTTAAAATTAGTTAGAGAAAAGGGTCATATAAGCCCCTGTACTATTGCAAAAACATCACTTAAACTCATCTACTTAAAAAAACATCACATAAACATATCAACTCTTAAAAGAGGATCACATTAACCAAATTACCGGCATTTCACCCTTTTTAGCCGGTCAGTTCATTTCTTTTCTTTTTCTTTATTTTTCCGTCTCCCCTTTTGATTCTCTTTCTTCGTTTCATTTCTCCAACTATCTCTTCTAGTCTTCTTCGCACTCATTTGCAGGAATTGCATATTTGTTTTTTTTCTTGTTCCTTTTTCTTTCTCTTTTTTCTTTAATTTCTAGCTAGTTACTCCCGATCGAATGCACTGAACTTCTTTACCTTTTGTTTTTTAATTCTCCTTATCTATCTTCCGCTGGGTTCCTACTTCAGCTCCCGGCCCGTCCCCCCTTCTTACATACACTTCTTCTATTTTTGTTCCTCTAATTTTAATATTCTTCTTTTCTGATCTTCCTGATGAAGATGGAACGTAAGAGCAAACAGTATTGGCAAATAAAAGCTTTATCTAGAGGTCTAGACAAACATGTGAAACTGTGAAAGAAATAATTGATCAGAATTGATTTTTCTGTACTCTTGCATGCGCCCTATATATTACATCCATGACTCTTGCTATAATCAGTGTTTTAAATAGCCATAGCGGTAATGGTCATCTCGGTAGCGGCCTGCGGGCCTGTAGTGGCCTGTAGCGGTTGTAGCGGCGATAAATTTTTTCAAATGCGCAAAACATATATATATATTTAATGGGTGTTAAAGTTAATAGGACATTATGAATATTTGTTTGAACATTTATAACATTAACAACTAATCAACCAATAAGAATATGACAATTAAAAGAGAATGATAATTAGAACGATTGATAAACTAAATAATTATTACACACACAATAAAAAATGTTTTCAAACTAAACAAGTGTTAACACAACTTTAAATTAAATAGATTGTTACATTAAATGACACATTACAAAAGTTCGAAATATTACACAGTCACCACCTACAATTTAATATGAAAATTACGTAGGTAGTAAAAGTTATAAATTTTATACTTTTATGAAAATATTTTTAATAAAGAACATTATTATTTTATTTGTATATTATAAATAATTTTCAATAAAAAGATATACTCCTCCGTCCCAAAAATATATTACTTATATGAAATTTTTTGTCCTTTTACAATCAAATTTTAAGAATTGGACCATGCATTGCAACTTGCATAATCCATAATAATACCACTTTCGTTCCAAATTGTTTTGTTAAGTCAACAGTTTTTTCGTCAACCAATATTAAAGTTAAATCATCCTTATTAATAATTAATTCGGTTTTAATAATTAAAATTTAGATATTTATTACTACCTCCGGTTTTTCTTAATCTTCACAGTTTGACTTCACACAAAATAAGGAAAGAAATTTGACTTTACTGTAGAGTACACTGTTGAGGCACTGTTTGACACTGTTTGACACTGTAGAGACACTGTTTGGCACTGTTGAGACACTGTTTGGCACTGTTTGGTACTGTTTTGATGTAGATTTCTTTGCCAAAAAAGGAAATTAGGAAGTGTGAAGTTTATTTTAGACCGTCCCAAAAAGGAAAGTGTGAAGTTTATTAAAAACCGGAGGGAGTAATATTTGCTACCATAATGTATGTGGATACATGTATATTTAATTAAGAGTTTCACTCCGGAAGTTTGTGATGTACTCCCGCAAGTGCCGGTAGCGACCTGTAGTCCATGCATCACCATTAATGTATTTTCTCACATCAACCAATTCGTGGTGTACTGCTGGAAGTGGCGGTAGCAGCCTGTAGCGGGCGGCATAGCATAATTATCCCGTGATTCGAAAATCACACCATGATAACGGCCCGTAGCGGTAGCGGTGCCTACCGCGACCACTATATAGCAGTAGCGGCCGGCTATTTAAACACTCGCTATAATACGTACCCGTCCGTATAAGACGTGCACGCATGAAGGATGTAACTTTAATTTCAGCTTACTGGATCTAGATTAGGATTTGTAGACCACCTCTCTTCGTTGTCTATGAGCAGGGATGGATTTAGGGGGGGGCGCGGGGGGGGCGACCGCCCCCCTTGGACTTTCAAAATTTTCTACCATATATGTAATATTTTCATAAAACTTTCATAATTTAATTAGATTCGCCCCCCTTAGCTTTTAATTTTCAAAATTAATATATAGTGTTACATAATGTAATACTTAATTGAAGATTTAAAAGAAAGAACATCTAAAATAATTACATAACTTAAACAAATAAACAATAGAATAACTCGTTGTTTAAGATTTAGGATACTTATTATATAAGAATTCCTAGTTTTGTAATGTTTAATTATCTTTATTAGATAACAAGTACTTGATTTTGTAAAATATATATCAAACAATATTAAATATCAGACACACTAATTACACAATTTTTTGATCACGTGAAATGAATCCAAAATATAAATGTTTATTGACATTAAATTACATAATTCATTTACTTCTTGCTTTCTAAAAATAATTTATTGCATAGATAATAAACGTTAAATTATTATAGCATTAATACAAATATTAAAATATAATATGCACCATATATGTGGTGCATATTATTCTAAAAATAATAATATCATACATACTACTATTGTAATATTAAGAAAACTTCTCATGAGTCATGACTCACGAACACCCTCCTTGGTGGCCGGACAAAAATTACAATTCAATAATAACCGATTCATGAGGTTAAACAATGTAGAAGTTATTAAAAATGTATTGGTTGATGTCTTTGTCGTCGTCTAATTTAAACATAGAATGTACTACTTAATAGATTTAAATGTCGTTGGGGATGTGTATGTATTAATGCCATTTTTTGAATAAAATTAGCCGCATAGCCCTACAATAGCGGAAAAAATTCGCCCCGCTACACTAGGGGAAAAAATTTCACCCCACTACACTAACGAAATTTTTTTCACCACCTACACTACCGAAAAATTTCGCCCCCCTTGAATAGAAATCCTGGATCCGTCCCTGTCTATGAGGTGGTAAAAAAAGAAGAAAGAAAAAGTTAAGAAAGAATAAGAAAAAGAAAAAAAATGAAAAGAATGAGGAAGGTGGAAGAAGATCGAAGAGAGAGCTGGAGAAATGAAAGGAAGAAAGAGAACGTAACCAAAAGTAGACGGAAAAATAAAGAAAAAGAAAAGGATATCAATTGACCGAGTGACCGGTTGAAAAGAATGAATTTCCGGTAGTTTGGCTAATGTGACTCTCTTTTAAGAGTTGATATGTTTATGTGATGTTTTATTTAGTAGAGGGGTTTAAGTGATGTTTTTGCAATAGTACAAGGGCTTATGTGACCCTTTTCTCAATTAGTTATTCTAATTTAACTTATGTTAGCTAAAGCCTAAAACTATAAGTGTTCATGTACACTTCAATACATCATCTTGATTTACAAATTTATCAACAAATAGGCACATTTATGATACTGGCATACATATGCACGATTAACTTAACTACTTTGAGGTTGTATGGATTTCACCTTGGAAGTAATTATAATGCATAACTAATTGTGGAGTTTGTGAAAGTGACTTTTTTTTTATTACTCCATGGGGCGTCTGGGGGCTTGGAGTAATCTGCGCTGAAACTCAATTCATTCAGTTTCGAACCCGAGACCTCCCATAAGGGAGTGAGTCGGCGACCTGCTTCCTCTGACTTTTATTTTGTTTTTCAGGTGGATTGGACTTCGGACACTATGCCGATCTTTTACTTTTTATTTCGAGTGAACCATATTTTAGCAGTAGATATGCAATGCCACACGAAGTTTAGTTGTATTCGGATATTAGCTATATGGAGACTAGTCATGCAATATTGGATATTTCACCTCTTCGAGAACAGTTGCACAATAAATATAATTCTGTCGGCTGGGAATAATAGTAAATAAGGTGCCCAAATATCACTTGAAACAAGTTGGGGCAAAATGTATAATAAAATATGCCTGAAGCCCTGAACTGTGAAAATGCAAGTACATAGGCAGAGAATCGGAGAGAAGTGAGCTGCTATACTTACATATGACAATAATAAACTCTTGAACTGATTCATTCTTCTATTCAGTTGATAAAAATAAAATGATTATTAAACTGATAAAATATACTCCCTCCGGTCGTTATTTAAGTTTACACTTTAACTTTACACATATTAAGGAAATAAATTTACTGAGGAGTAAATTTTACTGTAGAGTACACTGTTGTGACATTGTTTGACACTATTTTGGCACTATTTTGCATTGTTTTGGTTTAGATTTGTTTGTCAAATAAGGAAGTGTAAACTTGTTTGAGACATCCAAAAAAGGAAAATGTAAAGTTAAATAAGAACGAGAGGGATTAAATGATTACTAAAGTAGGAAACTGGTTGTAGAGAGAAAATGCTCATGTATATTACGAGTATCATTCATCATATCAGTGTACATAATAGTATGATGTCAACATAACGTGGAACTAACAAAAAAAGATTATGTTTCTTTTTTACAGTCCAATAATATATTTCTGTCTGAAGCATCAAATATGGGAATTGTGATGGCTCCTAACATGTAAGAAATTCTAGAATCGAAATGTATATCATTTGGCATGACTTTTACAAAGTTGCTCATATTCAAAAAATTGAATGTTGTAAGGTGAAGTGTTACTTGTTGTTAAACCATTATTAGATGAATCTGCTTAGAGTATCTTAATTATGAATTTGGTTTAGATGCACTTTTTCCAGAGCCTGATTCTATATGTTTTCGTCGGAGCGGAAAAGTACAGATCTTCAACAAGTACCATTGCCATTCTTGCTCAAATTGGATGCTATGTGCCTGATTGCCAATTTGAGTTTTCTTTTATTTCATATTCACTCGTATGAGAACTGCTGATTGTCTTCAGTATCTTTGTAGCATGATAAGACCTTCTACAGTTAAATATCATGTTTCTTTTTGTGTATTTGTTTCTTTATTCATTAGAAAATATAGAAAAATTCATTTAATTTTAACCTTTGTAGGGGTTATGCTTCTTCATAGTCTATTCAGAAAAGGGGAGGGGAGGGGAGGGATAAAAACGGGAGAGTTTAGAAACATGCTATGTTTGGGGGAGGGGAGGGATAAAAACGGGAGAGTTTAGAAACATGCTATGTTTGGTTGATTGGATGAAGGAAGAAATATTATGTTAGAATAGCACATGAAATTGTTATTTTTGACCATGAATGTGGTGATTAAAAGTATAGAAAGTTAGACACCTTTACATACAACCATAATAGTGTATTTTGATTAAAAAAAACATGAAAAAGCAGGGACGGGAAATGAGCTTTTGACATTGTTACCTGGAGGTCAACATAGCACCACACCTTTTAGCCAATTCGGCAGAGCTGGGGAGCCTTACTAATTGCTCTCTTTTCCTTCATTTGCCCCTCAAGTTTGAGGTGCTTTAAATTAGATGCTTTCAATTTTCCTAATTTTAGATCCTTTTGTGTTAATTAGACGAGGTAAGGTTTTCATCCCCTTCATTGTATCTTGTTATTAATCTTTTTAATAAAACAAAAATTAGTTCAAAAAAAAACTTGAAAATGCAATAAAGAGAAAATTAATTAACTCCTCCGGAAGACCCCAAGAGGGAGTGAGATATGAGGAGTTTGGAAGAGTCGCTCATACACTTTTGCCCCTTCCCCCATAACTTCCCAAACCAAGCACAGAGCACTCTTGCTCTTTCCTTCTCTTGCTTCAACCAAACAAGGGTTTAGTGTTTAGTGTTTAGTGTGAATTAACATCAGAAATGTTAGCTATTATAATGATATGCAATTAGAAGTACCTGACCAAGATCCCAACTATCTGTGTTCTCTTGTACAGTTGTCAGTTGTACTACCTCCGTTCTTTTGTAGTTGCAGCATTGGTGATTTCACACCATTCACACATACTCAACTTTGACTACATTTTATTTATTAATATATTACTCCCTCCGTTCCAAAATAATTGTCATGTTTGGGTTTTCATGGTTATTAAGAAAAGTGGATTTTTAGAGTTAACTACCCTTAATACCCTTTATTTTTAAAACTGGGGAGGGGGGTTAGAACCGATCAGTGTACAGTAAAAAGGAAGATGAATAGTAAAAAGCAAAAAGTGGAATGATTGTTTTCTTTTCCATTTCCCAACTGAGTTCAATGTTTTCGGTCCTACAGTACATGACCGAAATAAATAGGCTAATTTGAGCCAATTAAACCTAAGATTACAAATGGAGGGAAATTTTGAGTTTCCCCCCAAAAAATTTCCACTGCGCCACATACACTACATAAGACTCCATAACAGTCCAAGGAAGCCGTTATGTCTACAAGAAGCCTTTATTTCTCTTCTACCTGCTTCTCTCCTCACGTGTGGAAGACCTTTCCACATGGATTCTGCAGCCTTTAATACTACAAATACCCAAGAAATTGTGTTAGTGAATGCACATGAGCCTCCTATTCATGAAATTAATGCAGATGAGCAAGGACAGAGAAAGAAAAATCTGACTTCAGCAGAAAGGGACATGATAGTCCAAAAACTGGTTATGACAATAAAAAAGGTAGTGGTATAACCAAGACTAAGGTTCAGAGAGGCTTAATCAGCAACCTTGTTGTGGAGTTCAATTGCACAAGAAGAACAGTGAGTAGAATCTGGAACACAGCAAAGAAGCAAATACAACGGGATATGCCTATAGATGTGCACAGCCATATGACAGGTAAAGTGGGAAAGAAAAGTATACACTGTGATGAAAATTTAATTGTAGGCATCCCTTTACACAAAAGAACAACCATCAGGTCTCTTGGTATGACATTAGGATTGTTCAAGAACACAACACACAGGCTGGTTAAGGCAGGTAGGGTTAGAAGTCATACAAATGCCATTAAGCCACTACTGAATGATGGGAATAAACTGAAGAGGATGGAGTACTGTCTAAAACAGCTTCAACCAAACTCTATTCCCAATAATCCCATATTTTAGGAATTCTCAAATGTTATTCATATTGATGAAAAATGGTTTTTCATGAGAAATACAACACAAAGATTTTATTTGGGTGCCCAAGAAGAAGATCCATACAAGTTTTGCAAATAAAAAAGATTCGTTACCAAAATCATGTTTACGTGTGCTGTTGCCAGGCCTGTATTTGGAGAGGAAGGATTGGTACTATGGGATGGGAAAATTGGAATGTTCCCCTTCACAGAAAGTAAGCCAGCATAGAGAAAGTCAAAGAATAGGGATGCAAGTGTATTGGAGACCAAAGCACTTAACAGTATAACCAAAACAGTTGTGAAAGACATGTTAAACATGAGATAATTCCTGCTATTAAGCAGAAGTGGTCACAGTTTGGTAACAAACACATCATGATACAACAAGATAATACAAGGCCCCACATTGATGGGGATGATGAAGAATTTGGATTGGCAGCCACATCAGACAACTTCATAAGAGAGTTAGTCAATCAACCTCCTAATCCCCCCGACCTGAACATTCTTGACTTAGGCTTTTTTAGGGCTATACAGTCTCTAAAAGATCGGGCAGCCCCTAAAACAGTGCCTCAACTAATTGAGGTTGTTCATCAAGTTTATGATGAGTTAAGTGCAGAAAAGTTGGACAAAGTATGGGT
Organism: Cuscuta epithymum; assembly: GCA_945859915.1. NCBI lineage: Eukaryota > Viridiplantae > Streptophyta > Magnoliopsida > Solanales > Convolvulaceae > Cuscuta > Cuscuta epithymum. The sequence goes on from CAMAPF010000034.1 coordinate 64,238, forward strand.
CACCTACCAAACAGTAATGCAAGAGATACTTAAGGTGAAGGGGGAATAACTACAAGGTGTCACACATTGGTAAAGATCACCTAGCAGCACAAGGACAGCTACCAAGGCCAGTGTTTTTAGACAAAGTAGTGTATGATGATGCAATTGCAGAACTGTAGCTAAGGACAACACATGTTGGACAATCTACACAAGACACTGGTAATACCCTGTTCACTGGTGAAGTTGAGGAGGAGGATCCACACCTTCATCACTGAATAGGTGTCCAGTTCATTTTGTGTGTGTAAATGTTAGGCACCTTACCTCATATGGGACATTTCATTACTTGTTTTGCTTCAAAACACATTTTGGACAGGGGTATAGGGTGTTATGTGTGAAAGACTGAAAGGAGTGTTGTAATCAGTCAAACACAAGTTTTTGTATGCCTATATTAAAGTGTATTGCTTATTTCATTACCTAATCCACTTACCAAGTTTACGATGTGCACCCCAATACTATATAAACCTCAAGTAAATGCTCAACCATTCATAAATAACACAACACACATAAGTGAAGGATGAGCTGACTCCTGAGCCCATATGAAATGGGGGTGGCATACACACCAACACAGAATTGAACTCAAGTAAATGCTCAACTATTCATAAATAGCACAACACACATAAGTGAAGGATGAGCAACCGCCTAAGCCCACTTGAAATGGGGGTGGCTAACACACCAACACTAATTAGAACTTCAGAATACACTAAAGTCATTCATCATTACCAAACCACACTTAAAGGAGGGAATGTAAGCCGCCATAACCCAAAGGATTTGGAGTGGCTTACACACCAAGGCTACATTGAACTCCCTTTACAGAAGTAGTCATTCATCATAACCAAAACACACATAACAAGTCTAGGAAATCCAGCCACCTTAACACATAGGAATTGGGGGTGGCTAAGACATCCCCAAAAGGGAGAGAGGAGAGAGTAATGGGAATAAATGAATAAGGGTTTGGGTGAGGGTATTTTAGGGAGTATATGAGTAAGGGATTTCCTAAAATAGAAACGGGACAATTATTTTGGGACGGACCGAAAAGGAAAGCGGGACACTTATTTTGGGACGGAGGGAGTATAAATTAAATTTTTGAAAGTTATTGTTAAATTCCTCTTATCATAAATTTCCAAAAACTGATTTCTTAATTATAAGAAATAAAGGATATTAATAGTCAAACTTGTGTGTTGGCAAACATGAGAATTGGACCGTTTAAACTATCTGTGTTCTCTTGTATTTATTAATCCTAAAAATTTTCGTGTCAAAAGATAAGAGTGTTTCATACTTTCATGTGATTGGTCTACGCAGTTCATGAAAGAGACAACTTTTATTGTGCAAAATACCTCTGAAATGTGTATAAGTGTATTGATCCCCCGCTAGCATCTCTGCAAAATCTTCTGTCTGATGGATTTGCAATGGCTTGGAGTTGCTGCACGCATATATTGGCACTAAAAGTGTAATATCTCTACGCAAATGGAAAATCTTCCAGAGCTTGCCACCCTCTGCCCAAATGTGAAAATTCGTGATTTTCATGTGGAGGTGAAAAACAACCGGATGGATTTCAAGGTATACGTCAAATATGCTAAAAGATCTTTATCTAATATATATGTGTGTGCATTTACAAGTACTACCTTCGAACGATAATGGAAGATACATGCGGGTCGACACAAATTTGAAGAAAATAAACATAAAGTTGTTGTTTTGCAACTCTAATCCCCAAAAAGTAATATGAGTCCGCAAAAAGTAAATTTTGAAAGCGAAGTGTTCATATTTTTTACACAATCCAAAATGAGAAGTGAATTTTACAAAATGGGGCGGAGGGAGTAATAATGACATACTACTTTCCCATGCTTCTAGTTTTAACTAAAAGATGGAAAATGTCATTGCCACATCATGGAATGATGCTAGGAGCCTAGCAGGAGTGGCTGGATTTCCAAGTTCAGCCATTGAAATTGTAAATAGAATCACATCAACTATCACACAAAAAGTGTTCTCACTCATCTTTCAATCATTTCTTTGAAGATTCGAAGTAAAAGTTTCAAACATGTTTGTCTGTGTGTTTATAACTTTATAAACTCACTCGCGCACGCGCACACACGCAGACACATATAATACAGAGTACACCATATCCATCCAGTCTATTCATTAGTTTATTACTCGCGCATGATGGTCTCATTTCTTTTGGGCACAAATTTTAATAAAGTGGTTAAAAGGTAAAAATTGGGGTTGAAATTTGAGTAGAAAAAGGTGAAATGATGAGGACCAATCTTTCTTTCCAAAAAGGGAAACAAGGCCATCATTTTGGGACATCCCAAAAAGGAAATACGGGACTATCATTTTTGTAACACCGTCCCCAAATGTATTTACTTTTAAGTGAATATTGTATTTAATCTTATGAAAGGGTTGACGAATTTACGATGTTATGAATTTTTATTAATTATTTTGCGTGAATAGTAAATTCGCACGTGGGGCCACACCGGGAGCGGGGACCGCCCAATATTCCCGGGACCACATAAATTATTCATCTTGGTCTAGATAATATTTATATGGTGGTGGATAACTCATTTGAGCTATGGAAAGGTCCAGAGTTGACCGATTGGTCAAAAGAGGCCCAAATACCGGTATTGGCAATTTAACCGATAAAAGCCCGAAATTGGGATTTCGGAGACTTATAAATTTAAGTGGGGAAATGTATATTCATTATAAGGGTTATAATGATTGAGAACACATAATATATTTTATTTGACCCGATAAAATAAAATATATTTAAAACTATCCGAAAAATACAACTTTCGGGACCGATTGTACACTTCTGGACAAAAAGGGATGACCTCCCACATGAGTGGGGGCCAACCCACGAATTTGTCAAACTTTGGGGGGCTGAATGAATGCTAGAGTGGCTGAAAGCCATTGAGGGGATGGGAGAGGCAAGATTGACACCTTAAGGGACCCATTTTCACTCATTTGGCAAAAATGCCAAAAAGGAAATCCTCACCCTATCTCCCTCATTTTTCTCTCGGCCAGCACAAACCCAACCAAGACAAAGGAAAACCTTCATCCTCCTTTTCCATCCTTGAAGAGAGCTCAACCAATAGAGGTCCAAGGGAGAAGATTAAAGGGAGAAAAAGTTAGGAAATTAAAAGTGAGAAGGATTAAGGTAATGACCTTATATTAACTTTTCCTTTATTTTTCTTCTATCATATGAGATATATATCATAGGAAGAACCTTGAGGATTTTTCTACATGATTTAAGTGTGGAATAATAGGTTGGAGGGTAGTTCTAAGTCCAAGAACGGACTTAGAAGCCAAACCGACAAGTTCACCGGAAAATAACCTTTTAGAGGTTATTTGTATTGATTAAGGTTTTATGATGTTAAAACCTTGTTAGGAACTTGATTGAAGTATTTTTGAGCTTCGCCGGAGTTTCGCCGGAGTTGGTCAAAGTTCGCCGGAGTTGGTCAAAGTTCGCCGGAATTAGTCAAAGTTCAACCGGGAAGCGTAGAACGCGCTTAAGCTCACTTAAGGTGAGGATGACCGACTATATTGCTTATAATTATTGGGTTAATTTCATGAGATTACCTAAATGAATTAAATGTGTTTGGCATGGTTTATTAATGATAAAAAGTGCCTAAATGAAATTAATATTGTTTATAAGTGAAAGTGCATAATATACAAATTATGAATAAATTGTGTATGATTATGTATTATGAATAAAATGGCATGATAAATGTATTAACCATGAATGTTCATTGTGATAAATATACTTTTACCTCATGTAAAGAAGTCATGGAAGGATAAAAGTGATATTTTGATATTAAAGCCAAACTATACTTGAATGTGGAATTAAATTGAAATATACGAACTATTATGAATTTGCATTGGATATATTAAGATTAAACGACTAGTATAGAATTACTAGTCGGAAATGATAGTTCAATAGTCTTGGGGATAATCCCAAGATATTGGAGCTAAGTAACCTTAAAGGATATTTTAAGGTGAACTTTATGAACCCAAGTTACATTAGGAGTAGGCCTTAAGGGTTACTCAAAGGGATGGAGCCTAGACTTAGAAATTGTTTAGGATTAGATGACGTGACTATGAACTGAGCTCTAGCACGTGGTAGTATGACTATGAGCCGAGCTCTAGCAAATGTAGTATGACTATGAGCCGAGCTCTAGCAAAATGTAGTATGACTAGGAGCCGAGCTCTAGCAAAATGTAGTATGACTATGAGCCGAGCTCTAGCAAAACGTAGTGTGACTATGAGCCGAGCTCTAGCACGAATTAGTATGACTATGAGCCGAGCTCTAGCATGAAGGAACGTGAGTTGATTATAAAATAATAACATCCTAGATTGAGGGTCTTGGAAATTGAAACTTTGATTATACTTAGTATAGTTGTCATTGTACTTGTCAAATGCTTCCAAGTACTGACCTCCCCTTCACGGGGGAGGCCACCTCACAGTTTCAGGTAGAACTTGAAGGTTGCTACCATCGTCGTTGCTTCGGGAGGATCCAAAAAGGAGGAGACGTGGTTCGTGCTTCCCCCGTTTCCATTTTTACAAACTATTTAATCAATGCTCATGGATATTACTTTTAAATATTTATTTGGGGGCTTGTATGCCCATGTTTGCCAAGGTGTGGCATGAACACTTGTATTGAATGTTTCCGCTGCTTTAAATGAATATTTTACATAATGTTTGTTTATGGATGTACTATGTGTGAATGATATTCCAGACGCCTTGTATAGTACGGATGTGTTGGACTGCGGTTGACTATTCGTACTGTACGGCGGGTTGTTGACGTGTCCGGTTAGGTCCGGGGCGTGACAATTTAATTGGTATCAGAGCCTTAGTCCGTAATAAGTACATTACAAAACAACAAAGAAACAACTGGCTGCCTTTGTAGAGTGGATAGAGATTTAAGTTTAAACTAGGAGTGCTGGAGTTCGACTCTCAGCCGCCATTATTTTTTTAAATTTAAAAAAATATGTGAATGAGATGACGTGGAGGCATGACGTGGCAAGGGAGTGAGAATTAATCAGGTTTCACTGACGTGGCATGTCCGACCCGATGACAAGGCAAAAAACACCCCGATGGCAAGGAAAAAACTCCAATGATTCAAAAATAAAGATATTAAAAACCAAACCATGATAGGACAAACATACCGGTTACTACATTCAATCAATAAGAAGGATATGTGTCCCTCTAAAGGGATATGTGCTGCGATAGTAAGGGCAGAACAATCGGTAGCCAGAAATTATTACTGCTTCCCAAAATCATTGAATGACAAATACAATTCTTCCTTTTCTTAGAATAATTCTCTGTCTATCTATAAATAATACATTTCAAAGATACAATTAGGGAAAGTTTTGCCACATGTCATCTTCTAAGCAAACATTTAATAAATTTTCTAGATTCTCTTTCCAAATTAGTATTTTAATTAATTAATTAATTATAGTTCGTAAGTTTAGGATTTATAAATTAGATTAGTATTAATTAATTCAATGTCCACCCTAGCGGACGTCTCCTAGGTATCTAGGTTTTGGGTTTTTTCTTCTTGCGCTGCGCCGATCCTTCTCCTTCGATCGTGAAGGGAGGGGTTTGTTTTTGCGCTTGGGATCATTGCTTAGTGTTAGCCTGATAGCAGGTGGTCGATTGAGGGTTGCAAACCCCAAAAGGCAGCACTCAAACTGATTTATTGATTTTCGGAAGACGCAGTTTGTTTCGTTTTTTGTTTTGTGAAGGCAGGTGGCCGATTGATTGCTTCAAATTTGTGGATTGAAGAATGGAGGAAATGGCAAATAAATACAAGAATATGGCTATTGGGAATCAGGAAGAAGAATTGGTCTTTGAGGAGGAAACGCTGGAAGAGGAAGACGGCCCGGCCGAACAGGAGTTTTATCCGGTGGTAGGGACTGTGCTCACTGATAAGAGAGTGAAATTCTCGGCTTTTCAAGACCTCATGGCATCGCTTTGGAGGCCGGGTAAGGGTATCTCCATAAAAGAAATTGACGAAAAAAGGTATATGTTTACTTTTTATCACCCTATAGATATGAAACGTGTGCTTGAAGATGGACCATGGATTTTTGAACAGAATTTGCTGATTCTTCGGGCGTTGCAGCCCGGGGATGTCCCACTCCGTGTTCCTCTGAATGAGGCTGAATTCTGGGTCCAGGTTCATGATATCCCCTATGATTTCATGAATTTGGGTGTGGCTAGGAGGATCGGGAACTTTGTTGGAAAATTTGTTAACTGGGAAAAACCTCAGTTTGACAAGAAATGGAAGCCGTATATGAGGATTAGGGTTTGTTTGGATGTGGGAAAACCTCTAAAGGTTGGAACCACGCTCAAAAAGGGACAAGGCGATGGGCACTGGGTTGATTTTAAATATGAAAAGTTGCCTAGTTTCTGTTTCTCCTGTGGCACTATAGGACATGCAGACAGGTTTTGTCCCCTGATTTATGAGAATGCTGCGGTGGGCACTAACAAGCCTTATGGGGTCGGCCTACGGGCAGGAGGAGGGGGGAAGGCACGAATGGAGGGGGGAAACAAATGGATAATCTCAGAAGGACCAAAGGAAGATGGCAAGGCAGCTCATGAGGTGGGAGGCAATCCGGACCCGAACAGGAAAGAGTGGAATGCGGAAGCAGTGGCTTTGGAGGATAAGAGTGGGGAGCCAAAATGCAGGCGGACTTGGGAGGAAGCTAGTGGTGGAAGAGAAGAAGGTGAAACCATGGCCCTGGATGTCTCAAAAAACGGGGGAGGGGCGGGCTCAGACGCCTCGACCCGCCGAGTACTTTGAAGAGGAGTGAAAATAGGAAGGGTGCTGGTGCTCGTTCTTCTGTTTCAGGATGCTTTTTAATTCCCACGTGTTGTTTATTTTTGAGTTTATTTTTTGCTCTCAATTCTTTTTCCTTTCGATTACTGTGGTTTTGTTCTTTCAGACTTTTACACTAGGTGAGGGTGATGAGGTTTTTACTCTGGCCACGTTTGGCTCAAGTAGACCCATTATAGGATCAACGAATCACATTGCTTTTTTTAAGGTGATTGAATCTCCAGCTGGTTCGAGGGTCGGTGGCCGGAAGTGCTTGCTTTATCATTATTGTCCCTTGCTGAGTGTTTCATTATCAATATAAGCCTCCCAGTTACAAAAAAAAATTAGATTAGTATTGCCATTAATTAGAGTTATTATAGTCAGTTTAGAAATAAGCTACTGGAATTCTACTCAAATTGTCTTAAAGAATTCTCACTATAAGAAGTATATCAAAATTCATGATTTTTTATTAGCTTTCATATGACATCAATATTGCATATGTAAAAATAAAAAGAATTTTGAACATAGGAAAAATGGAAGTTTTTAGACAAAAAACTTTTTTGAAATAAATCCAAGCTTTAAAATTAAGATTTCATTATTGTATAACGTAATTTCATGCAATAATCAGGGGACATTTTATTTATTGACTGTAAGTGTTAATAAAGGCATATTAAGTTCTAAAGCATATATTCAAAAACTGACAATTCAAATTGAGTCAACAAAACGACCCAATTAAGACTGTCTTAAAAATTAGAAAGCATAAAGGACACAAGCGAGGAAAAAGTAGAAGCTACATGTTTGCGACCCTGAATTTACAAAAAAAAACTTTGGTTTTGAAATGATTTTTCTTTTAATTTTAATATTGAAAAGTCACTTATTTAGTCAATTATAACATTGGTTTATAATGAAAATCCAAATTTATCGAGTTTGTCTAATTTTTTCACCAATTATCTAAACATGTTTGCAATCTATATTTTTCAATGAAAAGATCATTTTTTTATAACTCTTTCAGTGCATCCCAAACAAAACAAAGAAAATGTTCAATGCGTATTTTTGTTCATTAAATTTCATCTGTAGCTTATTGTTTTTTTCAAAACTAACTACATATTTTTGTAATTTGTTTATCTAAAAATAGGTGTAGTCAATTTTATTGAAGAAATTAGGCCTTCTCGGTTTTAGAATTTTACCAATTAGTCCCTCAACCTCTTTCTTTACAAAAAGAGTTCAAAATATATACTTTTGTGACATCCCAATGAAAATATCCTTGATTAGAAAGGTGAACATAAATTTGAAATAGCATCTAGACTCAATATTTTCAGTCTATATACCTTCAACTTTTTTATTTGTACTCTATTTGCCCAAATAAACCTGTATTATTTTTGACATTTTGTATTTCACTTTTTCATATTGTTTTCGTTTTTGACATGTGTAAATTTATTTTTGCTATCAATAATACTTGGTAAATGACAACATAGGTTTTAGATGTCATGGAGTAGAAGCGGCACCATTAAAATCTTTTCTTACATTCTACATAGTAAAATAAAGCTAAAAAATAAAATATCTTTCACGTAGGTAAAAAAAAATAAGACTCCATGTGTTAATATTTGCTAAATAGACATTTATGTTAATGTTATCTCAAATTTGTTTTCACCATTCTAATTAAATATATTTTCAATTGGAATCAATTTTTTGATTTGATCTATGAAAGAGTAAAACTTTTTTTTTTAAAATTAGTGTATATATTATATACGTAGTATTTTTTTTAATTTAGTGCATATATTGAATATTAACATAAATCTTGATATAATTTGACATTAAAAATTTAACAATTTTTTTGTTTAGATAAAGATGGTTGAGAAGACGAAATTCATTTGGGCGCAACAGAGAGTTACAAAAAATGGCTCTTTTAGTTGGAAAATATAGACTGAAACAAGTTTACGTAATTAGTTAAAATCGACTAACTAAGTGACTTTCTGTTAGTTATAATTACTCATACATATGTGAGGTGTGCGGGCGCACATATATATGGTAAAATTAAAACAAAATTGTTTTTTTCGTGCTGTGCACGGGATAATTTAAATAATGTCATTTAGATTTTGATTGCGGTTAAGATTTTAATTGTTACTTTCTTTATTATGTTTTATTTGAAAGACGCTCATATTCACATATTCATTTTTTACTTCATCATCATTTTTGGTTGATACAACAAATATGGCATCAATAAAGTTGATGGTCTCATATCACTGTTTATGTCCAAAAATGTTACATAGTACGAAGTATTTTTTTTGCACAAGCTAAGTACCGGGTGCTATGACTATTGAATTAGATATCGACATCTTTTTTCAGTAGCCTGTGCTTTTTAGATGTGATGGAGTAGAAGCGGCACCGTTAAAATCTTTTCTTACATTCTACATAGTAAAATAAAGCTAAAAATAAAATATTTCACGTAGGTAGAAAATAAGACTCCATGTGTTAATATTTTCTAAATACACATTTATGTTAATGTTATCTCAAATTTGTTTTCACCATTCTAATTAAAGATATTTTCAATTGGAATCAATTTTTTGATTTGATCTATGAAAGAGTAATTTTTTTTTTAATTTAGTGTATATATTAAATATTTTTTAATTTAGTGTATATATTAAATATTAACATAAATCTTGATATATTTTGATATTAAAAATAAGCATTAAACAATTTTTTAGATGGTTGAGAAGACAAAATTCATTTGGGCACAAGAGAGAGTTACAAAAAATGGCTCTTTTAGTTAAAATTGGCTAACTAAGTGACTTTCTGTTAGTTATAATTACTCATACATATATGAGGTGTGCGGGCACACACATATATAGTAAAATTAAAACAAAATCGTTTTAACCTGTGCACGGCACGAGTAAAGATACTAGTATACTACGTAATAATACCATTTTGAGAAGCTGGATGGTTAGAAACATTTACATTAATTATTATCCCATCTCTCGGTGGTACAAATTTCTTGAACCATGTAAAGTCATTTTTTGTTCCAAATTGCGTGTTCCCGCCCAAATTTTCCCTGCACTTTTCTGTTTTACTATATATATATAAATATAGATGAGTTTTGTGTTATACTTAAATGAGTATAGTTTAAAACAAATGAGCATGAGTAAATATTATAAAAACCACGCGATTATATTTCTAATTGAAGAACAAAAGACTATAAATTATTTTTAATTAAACATTTGTATATTTCTCATTGTTATATATAACAATAGTTTATTAAATTGTTAATAAAGCATCTACTACGTGTACATATTATAGAAATGAGTTTATTTGTATTTGAATGAGTATAACGATTAAAAGAAGTGAGCATATTTTTAAGAATTCAAATGCTATTTGAATTTTTTGATGCTCATTTTGTAAGGTACATATGTTCATCTGATATTGGGTTTATGCTCATTTAAAATGTCATATCAATGCATATTTCAAAATTACCATATATTACATTAGATTGACATGAGAGTTGATTATAGAGACAAAAGTAGAGATCATGATACTCAATTGCATGATTCTAATATTCAATAGAAAATGTTTGATGTTCAATGAAAATGGCTTGATGCTCACTCAACTAAAAAAACTTATGATTTTTTTATACACTCAATTGGGGTTTTGGGGGGCTGGGGGGGGGGGGGGGGGCTTGGGGGTAATCAGGGTTGAAACTCATTCAATTGAGTTTCAAACCCTTGTGTGTCTAGCGGGATTCGAACTTGAGACCTCCGACTAGGCACGGTAACCTCATAACCAGTTGGACTGGAATTCTTGGTATAAAAATGGTCAATCGGTACTCAACTGCACGCTTCTAGTATCCAATAAAGGATGTTTAATGCTCAATGAAAAATGTCTTTATTCTCAACTAATAAAGCTTATTATTTTCATACTAATGCTTATTTTGTAAGCTACATATGCCCATTCGGTACTGATGTTATGCTCATTTTTAAATTGTCATATCAATGCATATATTTCAAAACTATCATATACATTAGATTCACATAGTGAACTTCATAGAATTGATTGTGGATATAATCAACAGAATAAGTCTAATGCTAATTAAAAGTTTATTAATGTTCATTTAACATAAACAAGTATTTTCATCTCAATATAGAAGGTTTGATGCTCAATGAAAATGTCATGACGTCCAACTAACAAACCTTACGATTTTCATATTTATGTGCCTTTTGAAAGTTGTGTATGCTCATTTGATACTGATATTATGCTCATCATTTTAAAATGACATATCAATGGATATTTCAAAGGTATCATACTACATTAAATTCGCATACTGAAGTTTAAAGAAGTTGATTATAGATATAATTTCATGAATTTTTATAAAAGAATAAAACAAGAGAAAGAAAGTGAATTACTCGGGTACAATATATGAAGTTGATATCACAATACTCATTGTTTGAATCTTAACATTCAGTAAAATACGTCTGGTCCTCATTAATAGTGTATTAATGCTCATCTAATGAAAACCACGATTTTCACTGAAATTGCGATAATGTCAGCGTTTTTTAGTTGTGATATCAACTTTCTTGTAATAACATAATGCTCATAATTAGACTCTTAATACTCATTAAAACTGGACTATTACTCAGTACACTACACAATTCAACCCCAATTTTTACATTATATTACAAAAATGCAGCGCACTTGAGGGTGCTAACCCTACATCCTGTTGTACTGTGGACGGACTCCTAAATCTTTGGTACACACTGCCAGCGTGACCGGCCTGCACAGCTAAGAGCCTGCCTGAAAATGAAGAAAATGAATGGCATTGCCGGGCACTTTTTCAGTTGGGCCTGGAGAGCATTATCGCCGGGTAACGTCCATTTATCCATCCCTCACTTTCCCCTCAACTTCTCCAGTAGTTTTCATGGTAGTGCTGATGTGTCAAAATTTCAAAATTCATACTCTCAACTCACTAAACTGAAGTTTGCAAGTATTATTAAGCTTGAAGATGCAATTGGTTTGTACCGTCACATGGTTACAATGAGACCCCGTCCTCCCATCGTCCAATTCAACCAACTCTTGACTGCTGTTGTCAAGATGGGTTGTTACCCCGGGGCTGTCTCTCTGTTTCAAGATATTTTTGCTTCTGGCCTTCTGATAAACGAGTTTACACTGAGCATTGCTGCCAATTCCCTTGCCCGTTTGCACAGAGTAGATTTGGCATTTGCTGTTTTGGGAATGCATTTGAAGTTGGGCCTAGTACCTGATGTGGTTTTGTTCAGCAGTTTACTGAAAGGACTTTTTCTGCAACATAGGGTTCAAGATGCTGTTTGGTTGTTCCAGAAGGTATTGAATGAGAAAATGTGTGAGATAGATGAAGTTACTTTATTAATAGTCATTGATGGCCTCTGCAAGGCAGGACAAACTAGTAAGGCTGTTAAGCTGCTTCACTTATTTGAAGAAAAGGGAAACTGCAAGCCAAATGTATTTTCATATAGCGCCGTTATTGACTCCTTGGGTAAGGATAAAATGGTTGACGAGGCTCTTCTCCTATTAGAGAAGATGATGGAAATCGGTCTTCCTCCTGATGTCGTGACCTATAGTTCGCTTATCGATGGACTCTGCAAATTCAGTCGATGGGCAGAGGTCGAAGAGTTACTGAAAAGATTGATTGACTATAGAATACCTCTCGATGTCCATATATACACCATTCTAGTTGTTGGGTTTTGTAGGGAAGGATGGATTGGCAGTGCTGCAAAACTCATAGATATGATGATTCAAGAAGGTCTGGAACCTCATGCAATCACATACACTGCTTTGATAGATGGATACTGCTTACACGGAAAACTGAACAATGCGTTGGAATTCCTACAGACCATGATAGATAAAGGATGTGACCCTGATATTTTCACTTATAACATTTTAATGAATGGATATTACAAGAACGGGTGTTCAGATCAGGCCGTACAATTATTTGGAAATTTACAAAGTCGAGGCTTAAAACCCGATGTTCATATGTACAACACTATGTTGGCGTGTTTGTTTCACAATGGGAAATGTGAGGATGCTGAGAAGCTTTTTAAGGAAATGGTGAGAAATCAAGAACATCCAAATCTCTTCACCTACAATATTATTCTAAATGGATTATGTAAGAATCATCGTGTTCCTCAAGCGCTATCTTTATTGAGAATGATGGAAGCTCGTAGTCCTGCCCCCAATATAGTTAGTTATACTAGTGTCATAATTGGACTATGGAATGATGGGAAGGCTGGCGATGCAATAGAACTATTTAATGCCCTTCCCTCTAAAGGAATTCTTCCCGATGAATTTACCTACAATAGTATGATAAGTGGACTTTGCCGAGAAGGCTCTCTAGAGGACGCTAGAGATATGCTCAAGAAAATGGAGAAAAACGGTTACATGGCTAATAGTGTGGCATACAATATATTCATCCGTGGGTTACTGAAAAAGAATGAGTATTGTGAAGCTGTATTGCATTTGGAAGAGATGTCAAGTCTTGGACTCTCACCCGACATTAGCACCTGTGAGATTGTACTGAAGAATATCTTGGAAAAGGGACCGGATTCCGCTCTACTTCATATGCTCCTGAATATATAGGGAAATTGTGAAAGTATTAGTTCTTAAATTTAGTTATTCTAATTTAGCTTACTGTTACCTAAAACTATCAGTATTCATGTACATTTCGATACATCCATCTTTGAACAAATTTATCAACAAATAGGCACATTTATGGTGGAGTGTAGTTACTGCTATGAGTGCTATCGGACCGGTATGCATGTGCACGATGAACTCAATTACTTTGAGTTCATATCGATTTCACATATGATGTAATTATAATGCATAACTTATTGTGGAGATTGTTGTGAAAGTGATTTTTCTTTTGTTGTTTAGGGGGTTGGACTTGGGGCACAGTATGCCGATCTTTTACTTTTTATTCCGAGTGAACCATATTTTAGCAACAAATATGCAAACTGGTTTAGTAGTTTGTTAAATATTCTTATACTACACATCTGGAGAGTTGCTTGCTAGTATTTATGTCATTCATTATCTTCAGCATGATTCATATCTATTTATTCTGGGGGGGAAATTTCTCCTCTTTGAGAAAAGTTTTACAATGAACATAATTATTTTGGCTGAAATAATAGTAAATAGGGTGGTGCACGGTAAGAGCTTCTAGAGGTAAATATCAAAGTTCCAATTTTGAGTATTTGCTTCTTAAATCATTAGAAAATATAGAAAAAATAATGTAATTTTAATCTTTGCATGGGGGTTATGTTTCTTCATAGTCATAATCAGTAAAGGGGAGGGAAGGAATGAAAACGGGAGAGTTTAGAAACATGCTATGTCTGGCTAAATGGATCAAGGAAGAAATACTACGTATTATTTTAGAGTAGCATATGAAATTGTTATTTTTGAGCATTATTGTTGAATAATAGTGTATTTTGATTAAGAAAACCTTGAAAAAGCAGGGATGTGAAATCAGCTTTTGACATTGTTATCGGGAGGTCAACATAGCGGCACACCTTTTAGCCAAGTCTGCAGAGCTGGGGAGCCTGACTAATTGCTCTCTTTTCCTTCATTTGCTCCCCTCGAGTTCAGGGTGCTTTAAACTTAGATGCTTTCGGTTTTACTAATTTCAGATCCTTTTGCATATATTAGACGAGGTAAGGTTTTTGTGCACCTCATTGTATCTTGGTATTTCTCTTTTTAATAAAACCAAAAAAGAAATTGAAAGGCAATAAAGAGAAAACCAATTAACTCCTCTGGCAGACCCCAAGAGGGAGTGAGATATGAGGAGTTGGCATGAGTCTACAGCCAAGCAAGCACACAACACTCTTGCTCTTTCCTTCTCTTGCTTCTGCGAAACAAAGGCCTTAGTGTTTAGTGTGAATTAACTTCAGAAATTTTAGCTAATATAATGATATGCGATTAGAAGTACCTGATCAAGATCTCAGCTATCTGTGTTCTGCTGCCTAAAATTTCCATGTCAAAATATACGAGTGTTCATACTTTCATGTGATTTGCCTATGCAGTCCATGACTGAGATGAAACAGACAGTTTTTATAGTGCAAATCATCTCTGAAATATGTATTGATCTGCAACTAACATCTCTGCAACATCCATGTCTGATGGCTTGGAGTTGCTGTGAGCATATATTGGCACTAAAAGCGTAATATCTCAACGCCCTTTAATTTAAGCATGAAGAGAATTCTTGTGTTTGAGGATGAAGGGCATCTAGCATTACTCTTAGCAATTTCTATGGTCCCCTGGATTACGTTTCCTTACACTGCACCAAGCATCATTATGTAACATTGTAACCACGCCTGTCTTTGTACACACATTAGTCAATATTCTCCAATCTCCACCTAATTAAAATATGTTGGGTTTCCTCTTCTTTGAAAGTATTTATTAGACCTTGGAATATGAGTACAACTTGCAGAGAGCCTGCTGATTAGGTTAAAATATTCTGTGTAGCTTTGTACTCCTTTCATATACTGACTGAGTCCAAAAAAAGTTCTCTTAAATTGTATTTTATCCCAAAGAAAAAAAAAGCCGGTTTTGAAAGATTGCTTTCATTTTGAGTAAAGTTTCTTTGAAGCCAAGTGGCAAGCGATTTTAGTAAGTTGCCCCAATCTATCATCCGGAAATAGTCTTTCTGTGCGTTAGTACAAGGGTAGGAATGCGTACATCTGATGAGGAATTAAATTGAAATGAACAAACGACTAGTATCGAAATATTAATCGGAAATGTTAGTTGAATAATTGATGGGACTAATCCTAAGAAATTGAATTGTAAGGAATATGTCCTAAGTAGCCTTAAGAGATATTTAAGGTGGACTTTATGAACAGAGTATAGGCCACGGAATTGTTTAGATAATTAAACGACATGACTAGAGCAGGCTCTAACACGTAGTAACGGTGATTATGAGCAGGACTCTGGACCGACGTAAGTAGCGGTGATGATGAGCAGGGCTCTGGACTGACGTAAGTAGCGGTCATTATGAGCAGGGCTCTGGACCGACGTAAATAGCGGTGATTATGAGCAGGGCTCTGGACCGACCTAAATAGCGGTGATTATGAGCAAGGCTCTGGACTGACGTAAATAACGGTGATTATAAGCAGAGCTCTAGACCGATGTAAATAGCGGTGATTATGAGCAGGACTCTAGACTAACATAAAGGTGACTAGAAGTAGGACTCTAGCACGGTGAATCGATATTAAATGAACGGGTTAACTATATTTAATAATACCCTAGATTGAGGGTCTTAGAAATTGAAACATTGATTATACTCAGTATAGTTGTCATTGTACTTTTCAAATGCTTCAAAATACTGACCTCCCCTTCACGGGGGAGGCCACCTCATAGTTTCAGGTAGAACTTGAAGGTTGCTACCATTGCCCGTTGCTCGGGAAATCAATTCAGGAGGACGTGGTTCGTGCTTCTTTATTTCTTTTCAAACTACCAAACATTGCTCATGGGCTTATATTACTTATTATAAATTACTTTTGGCAGTGCTGCAAAACTCATAGATATGATGATTCAAGAAGGTCTGGAACCTCATGCAATCACATACACTGCTTTGATAGATGGATACTGCTTACACGGAAAACTGAACAATGCGTTGGAACTCTTACAGACCATGATAGATAAAGGATGTGACCCTGATATTTTCACTTATAACATTTTAATGAATGGATATTACAAGAACGGGTGTTCAGATCAGGCCGTACAATTATTTGGAAATTTACAAAGTCGAGGCTTAAAACCCGATGTTCATATCTACAACATTATGTTGGCGTGTTTGTTTCACAATGGGAAATGTGAGGATGCTGAGTTTCTCCTTTTTTGAGATAATTGTATTTTTGTTTTCATTTTAACGCCGTTGAGTTTTTGGTTGATTCCCTATAGTCAATTATAACTAGTAGACTATATATTGGCTTTTTTAATTCTAGTTATCGGAGATATATGTTGCTTTTCTACTTTTTCTTGGATTTGAACTCCGCATACCGTGTGCTCATAATTTTCACATTATGACGAAAATTATGGTTTACACAGAAAAAGCTCTTCCATGTAAAAAGTTTTCCTTCTCACTAGAATCTTTGAGCATTATCAAGAGGACTTTTTTTGTTTCCCAATTTATGTTCACAGCTTTTTATACTAGTACAATTATATGAGACTGTTGGGCTATCTGTATATTCAGAACACATTTATGTATGCACCTCAAACAAACAGCAACTTTATGATGCGCACGTATGTTGGGTGTTATGTCTTCTTTCTAGTTTTTGTCTTTCATTCCGACAAACTAAATTTGTATGGAAACACAGTTTATTCATGATTCTGAAGTCCCATTATACCTCTCCGTTACCAACTTGCTATGGATGTGTAGTCTTTGGATAACCCAACTATTGCCTAGTTATCTTAACTAGGTGAGACATACGCCAATTCTGGTTCAGTTCCTGGTCACATATCCTCCCACCACAATTCTGGTCATACCCAGTGTTGCTCCTAAACCGGTTCAAGTACCCTATTAAACTGGAAGCGAAAGTCTGATATCATTTTAAGTTACAAGAACTGTGCCCTAGTTGGACTCTGGTACCCTTCATATATCAATTTTGATTGGGTATTTCACCGGCCTGGTTAAGGAACCACCCCTAATTTGAATATGCGATATATCCAATTTAAAAAACAAGACGTTCAAGCCAAATAGCCTCCTTAAAGGCTTCAGTAGCTTTTTTTTTGAAGTAAAACAAACGTCCACCCGCTTCAAGCGATAGTAACCCAATCAGACAGCTAGCCTCAATTTGTTTGGGGCTTCAGTAGCTTATTTAAGGCTACTGAAGCCTTAACAATGATTGGAGCTCTTCTCATGTCCACCTCTACAAGCTCCATCGAGGTGTGACTCCAAGTGTGTGTATTTTGTGCCTCTTAATGTTGTAACATATTTTTTGTTGTTGGCTTATGCTCTAGGCATTTTTCATTCTCTAATGCAATATGGTTTTCTAAGAGGTGATACAGGACATATGTTTTAGTAACTTTAGTCAATGGGTAGGTAGTATTTCAACTAATGGAACATGCCATATTTTTGTACTATCCCCTTTTGGCTGTGAGACAGGGTTCAGCTACAGAGTACTCCTGTTAATGGAACAACACTTGCACCCATATTTTCTATGCTATGGTGGTCTGCTTCTTCTTTTTCAACAAATCCACACTCTTCTTGTCCCCCCGCCAACACCTATCATACTGTCTGTCAATAGCAGGATAAGAAATGTCTCTGGTTGGCTTAATTCAGTAAGCACTAAGCAGTGTGGCGTCTTCTGCAGCAGAAAGGGTTTCGGTACCTTCTGGTGTTGTTGCAGGTGTTTTTCATAGTTGCATACACTTAGATGTGCAGCATGCTCCTCAAAATCTGAACACGTTAGAAGTTAGAACATTTGTTGGCCTTCACTCCTAGTGGACATTTAATCTTTATATATATAAAAAGGGGATCGTATGGCATATAAGTGAGATAACTGTTCCCGCCTGTAATAGTGTCAGCCACATCATTGTATAAAATGTGCCTACAATATAGGGTCCAATCACGTATCACATGCTTAAAATCTTAAATACAGTTTCTATTACAGGTGGCTGACTGGAATTAACAAAACAGTTCCATTGAGAGTTCTGGAAATCACATTTCCACGTTCTAGCCCACTCAATGTTAGATAACCGCTTCCTGAGGTGGTATAAATAACAGCAACTTCAGAATCTAATGATACATGCATGCCCGATCATAAGTCGTACGTAGTAACTGTGAAAGTGATTTCTATCCAAATTCTATTTCTATCGATTTTACTCATTCGCTTCTACAATTTATTAATTGGGGTTCTAATAAAAAGGAATTGTTTTGTTTCCAGTCTTCCAGAGTTTCCACTACAACAGGAACATGTTCTTCAACGAAATCTTTGAGCTCAGCCTCATTCAAGAAAAGCAGAGGACTGAGAATGAGGCTTATCCGTTCTTATGATTTGCTAGCGTTGAACAAGAATTATACAAACTTTTTGGAATGATTATGAGGTACACTTTACTGCTTTTTGGGATTATAGTAGAACAATTGTTGTTTTGCATCTATCATACATAATGTTCAATTTACCATAATTAACGTTTTAGGATATGGAAAGTATTTGTGATCTAACTATGGCCTATGGGAAATGAAAAAGATAAACAATGGGAGCTGAGCAGATGCTGCAGATTGATCTTACTTCAGTATTTCAGTCATGCCCACGATAAGGATGGCCTACTGGAGCCAAAGAGACTTTTACGGATGATGAAATTCCAAAAGTAACCCTTTAGGAAATTTCCCCTACTTGTGTCTATAACTAAGCTATTCTTATGGAGTAGAATATATAATTAAAAATATTAATATATAAAAAATATGCAGATTGAGTTGAAACATTAGAAGTTGAGCAAGTTCGTTTTAAGGAAATCTTCTACCCGACACTATTTAATGTGAAAGGTAAGAGATATGAAATAATTACGGAGTATATAAATTAAGGCGAGGATGATCATACCTGGGTTAAATTAAGGGGTAAGACTGCGTACATCCGACCCCCCCTTACCCCATCGTAGGTGGGGAGCCTTTGCGGCACTGGGGTAAATGAAAATGAAATGAAATGAAATGAAATGATGATCATACCTGGGTTTTTAGCTCTGAAAACATAGGACCCTGCATTCCCTATTCTCAACCCTATAACCCTATTCTACATTAACTAAGGATTACATTTCACTTATGAATATTACCCAATCGGGCACTTTAATTATTGAGGTGCCCGAACCTATGAATTTTACATATAATAATTACAAAGTATAAACAATTTTGGTTAATCAGACCTGCAATGTAAAAAGAAATACCAAGTTAAAGTATATCTCACAATACAATCATTTTTGCTGGGGCCTGGGAATAAGATTATTGGAAACAACTGGCAGAATGATCGAGAAGAAGGTACACTCGAAAATGCATTTTTTTTTACTCAATTTGATTTTTTTTTTAAATATTACTTAATTTTCAAACAAGTGACCTACAAAATGATCAAAACAAATTATCTGCAAAATTAGTGACATTTCAGCAAAAAATACTGCGGAGAACTATTTGTTTTTTGTTGTTGCCATAAACTACTACAGAGTACTATTTGTTAGAATAGTAGGTTAGAATACTTTTTAGGTTTCAACGCAAAAATAATAATCTTACAGCAACATCTAATGAGTTATGATTAGTTATTCTTGAAAAAATCATATATTTTGTTGCGATCAATTGCTACCAAGTGTGAATGATTAAAAGATAAGCAATAATGATGGTATCTCAAATAATTCCACAATAAATTTTATATAACTGGAAGTTTTTAAAAAATTGCAATTTGCTCTATAATATACTCCCTCTCCCAAAAAATAATTCTCATTTTGACTTGGCAAGATTATTAAGAAAGTGAGAATGAAGTGTGTACAATTGTAGTTAAGTAAAAAAAAGGTAAATGAATGTTAGTCACACAAAACTTTTCAAAAATGTAAGTGAGAAGAATTTTTGGGATATCCCAAAATGACGAAAGAATTTTATGGGACAGAAGAAGTACATTTATTTGCTTTATGTATGCACTTGCTACACACTTTTAATGTTTCTTTCCATTTTATCATACAAGTATTTCAATGTTCTTATAATAAATGTGGTTTACATTCTTACATTAATATTACACAAATACGAACAATAATTACTACAAAATAGTGTCATGGTAACTTACGTTTAAAAACTGAACACAAGTTACTATGATTTCATTACTACTTTAGTCACTAATAGAATCATATTTTTCTAGACATTATTTTAAATAATTTTTTTACATTACGCCATAAATAAAAATAAAGTTTTTTTTTATCCCGTGCATCGCACGGGTACGATGCTAGTTCAATATGAAATGGTTTCTTCTCTTGGTTGAGATCATGGTCAGTCTTCACTGAGAACTGGGACCGGACACTTAATGCAGATGCAAGAAGATGATCTGGGAGTGAAAGTTGAGCCTGTACAATGGTGGGATGTTTGTCGAAGGGCAGACTGGCCTGAAAGAGAGGAGTACGTTCAGGAAATTTCCCTCGGTAACTGTGGGTGCATGGAAACTGTCACAGATTCTTCTGCCAGTGAAGATGATGACATTGGAGGTAAGGATATACCAAGCCACATGGTCAGTCTCACTGGTATCTTTCAAATGGCGAAGTTCAGACAAGGTCTTGGAGGATACCAATTTGGCAGAAGTCGAAGGTAGAGAACTACAACTACCACTTCTATCCTTCACTATACCTTTTGAAATTTAAGCTTTTTAGGTTTGCTAGAAAGAGTTATACACCAAATGTTCATCTGTTTGCTTTAGATATGCTTCTATACATTGAGTTTCCAAGGGAGTGCAGGGCATTATAGTGATCAACTTTCTTCCATCGGGGAGATTAAAATAGAGAATATATCTATTAACGAAGTCAAAATAAAGCGCAAGGATTTGCTGCTACTTGTATTTGACCATTTTCAGAGGATTCACGCAAATTGGAATGATGAAAGGTAATCTGGACATGCAAGATCACTTCCCAATGATTGTCTTACAACCTTTTTGTCCACTTTTTTGGTGCGACAGCCGACAGAAGAATTATGAACTTCAATTTTACTTTTTTATACTATCATGTCTGATATTTGGTTGACTAGATGTGAAAGTGACTTGGGACACAGTATGCTGATCTTTTACTTTTTTTTCTGAGTGAACCAATTTTGGCAGCAGCAATGCAAACTAGTTTAGTTGTTGCAAACTAGTTTAGTTAGTGGTTAAATATTCTTATACTACCCATTAGGAGATTTGCTAGTATTTATTTCATCCATTGACTTTAGCAAGAATCATATCTATATATCCTGGGGGATGGGATTTGTCCGTGATTGTAATTTTTGAATGCTTAATGATATCATTTGGTGCCACTTGAAGTTTCATTGTTTTCTGATATTAGCTGTATGGGGACTAGTCATGCAAAGTTGGACATTTCATTTCTTTGATAAAAGTTGCACAATGAATAATTCGGCTGGGAATAATAGTAAATAGGGTGATGCAAATGTCACTTGAAACGTATAATAAAATATGCCTGAACTGTGCAAGTGCAAGGGTGTAGGCAGAGACTCTGAGAGAGGTGAGCTGCTATACGTACATATGACAATATTAAACTCCTGAACTGATTCATAATTCTATTCATCTTTTGATAAAATAAATTGAGTTATCAGAGCTCTACTGCTTTTATTGCGTTATGAAATTTAGCTCCCCAGAACTCTTGCTTATTAGTATTTAAACAATTGCTTAAAGGGGATTATTGGAGGCTGTAGTCCGCGGACCATGGTAATGCTATCTGTCAACTTGATAACACAACAAAACTACTACAAAAGTGATGTAAAATCATCAAAATGACACGTGTGAATGTCCATCCTTGTAATCAGGACACTAATCCAATTTCAATCCTTGTAATAGGACAGATGTCTAGGTTTAATGTTGCCAGCAGAATGTGTAGAAATTCTCCTTGATAATTCATCAGAAAGTCCAACTAATATAAATAGGGCTTGATCAAACCCTTGTAAACTTATTCAGAAACCTAGAAATTCAGAAATCTTGATATTAAGAAGAAGTATAATTTAGATCTTATTATTCATATATCTCTATCTCTTTATTTAGTCTTCATCTTCTTCATTTCACAATACGTTATCAGCACGAATCTGCTCAAAACTCCTCGAGAATTCATCATCTCCTACAGTCACGAGATCTGAACATGAACAAGTATTCTTTATTCAATATTATGTTTATGCTGAAAGTTCGGTTAGAATGTTTAAATTAATAAACAAAATAACTAAATGACAGGTTTTCAATTAATATTCTGTGCACATAATATACCGAGTATAATATTTGACAACCGTGATGAGTAATACGTGTACTTTATTAATACATGCACGTACATGTGTCATGATATCACTTATAATTTGCTAGTCAAATTTTACATGAATTGCTTAATTGACTAGAGTCCAAAGAGTCACGGTTCTTATTTACTGAGTATATCAATACGTGCCTAATGTACGTACTACCATATGTCCGAAATAGGACTGCACATAGGTTGTCCACTTAGTCAATTCCATGTGTAAACTGTAAGAAAACAGAATTAAATGGAATTAGTATATTTTGTGTATTACTGGACTAGTTAGTACATACTACAACATATACTACATATATGTCAATACTTGCAAAATTTATTTACTTTACGTTTATTACTATTATGCATGCTTTATATATTCATATACTTCTACAAATACGTAGTATTAATCTATGTAAATAGATGGTGTAAAATATAAAGACAACATTCATCTATTTATTTTGAATGAAGTATACAGAAGGAAGTTACGTTATACGATACTAGGCTCGCTAAGATTCATTTAAAATAAAAGTAGATATTTAAAACTTACTATTAAATTGATAATGACAAATTTTAAAGTATCGATAAATTAGTATATGACAAATTAGTACTCAGTACATATTTACTAATAAATTTAAATTAATAATTTTATAGTACATCATGGCCAATATAAGCAAAAGAGAATTCGATGTTCTTGATCTGTCTGGACAAAAATACCTAGAATGGAAAGTTGATGCTTTAGCACATTTGAAGGCTAATGGTCTTGAAGACACTATTGAGGCAAATAAGCCGTCATATGCCCAAGACAAAGCGAAAGCTATTATTTTCCTCCGTCACCATCTCCATGAAAGTCTCAAATCTGAATATCTTTTGGTTGATGACCCAAAAGAATTATGGGGCAATTTACAGGAGAGGTATGGCCACAAGCAAAAGGTCCTTTTGCCTAAAGCTCAATATGACTGGATCAATCTAAGATTACAGGACTTTAAATCTATCAGTGACTATAATTCTGCTATGTTCCAAATAACATCCAAACTAAAGTTATGTGGGCAAAAAGTCACTGATGCTGATATGTTGGAGAAAACCTTTTCTACAATGCATATTTCTAATATGCTGCTACAGCAGCAATACAGAGAAAAGAGTTTTAAGAAATACTCTGACCTTATATCAGTTTTATTGGTCGCTGAGCAAAATAATGACCTTTTGATGAAAAATCATAATCTGAGACCCACTGGTTCTAGTCCTTCGATTTATGGTCCACCTGGACATAACATTGCCACTGAATCAAACGCAACACACTGGCACACGAAGGCATTTTAAACGTGGGAATTTTAGTGGTCATAATAACAAGTTCCACCGAGAATATAAACGGGTCGAAAGACCAAATTACAAGGACAAGGGCAAACAAAAAGTCCATCAAACAAATCGCCCTACAAAAACCTCGGTGAAGATGACTTGTTACAAATGTGGCATGACGGGACACTGGGCTAACAAATGCCGTACTACAAAGCATCTTGTGGAGTTATTTCAAGCTTCCATGAATTTGAACAAAGTCAAAAATGTGGAAGCGAATTATGTCAATGACACAACTCCATCTCTGCCAAAATTTGATGTGTCCGACTTCTTCATGGATGATAGCATAATGGACGATGCATTTGCCACTGATCAAAATAACACAAAATAAATTATAAGACTTTTACATATTGTAAAATAGTAGTTTGTCATCGTGTACTTTGTCTTTAGGTTACCTTTATGTTGTTTTCATATATAATTGTGTAATATGTACTTTGATGTTATATGATGCACAATTTCCAATATTACACATCAATTTTATGTTTATTTATGTATATGGAAGATGGATCACTCAAATGATAAAGAGCTATGTCTGATAGACAGCGCCACAACGCACACCATTTTGAGAAACAAAATATATTTTTCTCAAATGACTTTAGTTGAAGCTAAAGTCAATACTATATCAGGTGTTGCGAAGCTCATTGAAGGCTCTGGGAAAGCATATGTGATGCTCCCTAACGGGACAAAATTACTTATAAATGACACTTTATACTCCAGCAAATCGCGGAGAAATTTATTGAGTTTTAAAGACATGCGTCAAAATGGTTATCACATAGAAACCATGAATGAAAACCATAAGGAATATCTTTGTCTAACGACAACTAAATCTGGCACTAAATGTATTTGTGAAAAAATGCCAGCATATTCCTCAGGACTATATTTCACTCATATTAGTCCATTCGAAATAAATTTGGTTTCTAACGCAAAGTTAGATGATCAGAAAACATTCATGTTATGGCATGACCGTTTAGGTCACCCAGGCCAAGTAATGATGCATAAAACCATTAAGACTTCACTTGGACACCCATTAAAGAATATCAGGGTTCCATTATTAAGTGATTTTCCTTGTAAGGCCTGTTCTCTTGGCAAAATGATCATCAGGCCTTCTATGAACAAATTGCAACTGAATCACCTGCATTTTTAGAAAGGATTCAAGGAGATATTTGTAGGCCGATAGCCCCGCCATGTGGACCATTTCGATATTTTATGGTGTTGAGTGATGCTTCAACACGTTGGTCACATGTTAGTCTTTTATCGACTAGTAATTAGCATTTGCTAAACTCCTCGCTCAAATTATACGATTAAGAGCTCATTTTCCGGATCACTCTATAAAGAGAATCCGACTTGATAATGCAGGAGAATTTACTTCCCAATCATTTAACGACTATTGTATGTCGATTGGGATTGATGTGTGATAAGTCCGTATTTTGACACGCATTTGATGTGTGTTGAGATCGGATTTTGATGATTTTCCTACCTTTAAGGTGTTACAAGTCTCAATTTTAGCTCAAGTTATGTTTACCGGGCGTTGGTTCGAGTTTTGTGTTGTTTGTAGTCAAAATCAGGGAATTTGAGCCCGGTACCGGCACCTGAGGAACAATCGCGATGATTTAAGAAGCATTTGAGAATGATTTGATAGATTTGGAGGTCACCGGGAGGTTCACAATGAAGATTTGAAGGAAAAAGAGCTCTAGGATTGGCTACGGGATCAAAAGAAGATGAATGAAGCTTGAAAACGACAATCAGGATGACCTTCTGTCAATCGTTCAAGCATATCTCTTTGTAGAAACATCCAATGTACACGATTCAAGTTCCATAGGAAAGCCAACTTCAAGGGCTACAAATCACATGAAGACACCTTTGCGATAATCGGAGAGGGAGAAGGTGAAAACAGACGATGAAATCAGATGATCCCTGCTGCGATTTCAGAATGACACCTTCCACCGTTTTGATCATATATCTTGATTGGATGACTAAAATCACATTCGTCAAGTTAGGGTGGATAGAGGACTTCATTATCTACAACTTTCATGAAAGACGTTTTGTCCAATTCGGAAGTTTTACGCACTCCGTGCGTAGGGGAACGCACGACCGTGCGTCTGAGGCGAGAAAGCAAAGAACCTACTACCAGCAACGCACGGCTGTGCGTTGGGGGACGCACGCCGTGCGTTCCATATTTTTACACGGCTATGCTCCGGACGCACTGGGGGACGCACGCCGTGCGTTGGCCCCGTGCGTTTCCCCTGGAATCCTAATTTCGTCCGAATTTGTTTCGTTTTTCCTATTTAAACATCTTGTAAACCCCGTTTTCGAGGGGGGAGCTTAGAGAGAGTGCCTAGCACGAATTTTAGAGGGCTTTTCAGCCTTGTTCATCAATCTTTTGGGATTCTTTGTAAGTTCCACCTTTTTAATTAATGACAATTAATTCTTTTTATTTCAATTCTATTGATTCTTCAATTATGAATTGTGAGTAGTTTTAATCAGGGATTTGGGATTGATGAAGGGGTTAATCATGATGTATGGCTAGATTCTTTTTGGTTTAATTGCATGAATGTCCGTTTAATTTGTGTTTGAATAATTTAATTGATATCGTTTGTAACCTAGAATCGCGACTAGAATTACAATTGCATGTAGAATAAATTAAGAGAGATCTAATTTGTTCTAGGACACATTCACACACACTTAATCGTTCGCTAAGAGATTAGTAGCGATTAAGGGGCCGTAAGCTCGCTCGTCTTGGCAATAATTTAGGATACTGTCGCATGAGAGATCAGCCTGCTCCCCTAAATTATTGTACTCTACGCCGCGAGAGCGGTAATAACTTAGTAATGATTAGCTAGGCTCAATTAAATTAATTTCATGTAATTAGGCCTGATCTGCCAGAAATCTGGTTACCCCGGAATCGATCCCTGTTCCCTTCGTCATTAATTAGAAAGAACCCCCTAGTTTAATTATTCGCATTAGTTTTATTTTCCAAACCAACCAATCTCGCACGACGCTTTTATTTTATTTTCTTTTTAATCGCTGAATTTAATTAATTCTTGATTCCTTTTTGTCTGTCCCTGTGGAGACGATACTCGTACTTACACCACTATATTACGATCTATTTTAAGTGCGAGAAAACACTCATCAGTTTTTGGCGCCGTTGTCGGGGATGGTGTCGGTTTAAGGGTTAATTAATTTTAGCGAGATTTTTTTTAGTTAGTTTTCTTTTTGTTTTCCATAGGATTTTTCTGTGCTAACCTTTCAGGTATTTTTCTAAGAGGCATGAGATGAACTCATTCAGCCAAATTCCTGGAGGAATTCCTTACCCTCAAACCTCCATGGAATATTCACCATATACACCATACCCTCCTTACACTCCTCCTCCTCGTCAATATTACTCATCTCATCAAAATTATTCTCCAACACCACAAAAGTTTCCATCTCCCTATTCTTACCCTCTTCCAAATACGCAATACTCCCAATCTCATTCTCCTAATCAGTATCCTTATCCACAATATCCTCGGACAAAACCAGGCTTCATTATGGAATTTCTCATTCAAACTAAAAGTCCCGAGGAATTGGTTGATTGCTTTCCGAAAAATAGCATTTGTAACTTCTGTGGAGGTAGTCACCATTCATGTCTTTGCCCCATTCCTCCATACGACCATCCTTACTGGGCAACTGCATACCCCACTTCGTACTCCCCACAACTTACAAACACAAATGTTTCAATCACTCCTGCGTCTTAGCCGAGCTATGAGCCACAAGATTCAGACGACGAATAGAAAGAGATAATTTCAGAGAAGTTGTCTGACCTGGAAGAAACACTCAAGCAATTCATACAAGCTTCTGAGGTAAATAATCAACAAGCAAGTGCAAGGATGCAAAACATGGAAAATCACCTGGATCAGTTGTTTAAGGCTTTATCTGAGGAGTCCGAGAGATCCCATCCTAGCGACACAGAAGCCCAACCTGAGGAGATCAATAGGGATGATCATGTGATTGAGTCAGACTATGATGGTGGAAATATGATGGATGATACACTTCCTGGTGCTTTTGAAGACCCTCCTATGTTTGAAGATGAAGAAGAAGATAATAGTGTGAAGTTGTTTTTCCAAGAATACAAGAAAAAGTTTGAAACGGTACAAGCTGTAACTCATGAAGTCACAAATCACTGTGATCTTCATACAGAAACTCCCCAGCCGTTTTATTTACCATTAGTCTCAACACCTGAGGATGGCAAGGAGCAGATTAGTCATGACATTGATGCAGCCACTGAGGTAGGTTTGGGTACTGAAGATGAGTTGGGAAAAGATGATCACATGCTCCAAGAGAGTGGGGGCGAGGTAGATGATGTCCCTAACGAAGAAGTGTCGCTCCACAATTTCTTGGAGGATATTAATAAGAAGAGTGAGAAAACGAATTGGGATGCATTCTTGGAGAGTGATAGCGAGTCAAGAGGAGGTGCTCAGAATTTTCATGGTACATTCGAGCAAGGAAAGGAGGCATTTGTGATACATTTTGAACATGAGGATGAGAGGTTCATACTTCACTTCTGTGCTGATAAGGGTTATGAAGACCATGCGCTTCCTACGTGTTTTCAAGAATTTAAGAATCTGCGTCATCTAATGGCATTTGTTGAGAGGAAGCTGGAGATGTTGACTATTAGTGCACCACTGATGTCTTTGCTATTTGAGAGCATATGAGGAAGTTGCGTCGGGCAAACGACTTTAAAAATAGCGCTTCTCGGGAGGCAACCCGAGCTTATTTCTGCTTTTGTTTTTGTTTTTGCTTTGTTTGTTGTTTGGTTGTTTTGCTTTGTGTTTTTGTTGCAGCTCAGGGTCTTGTTGTATGGATGATGTGCCGAGGATTACATTGACTCAGTTTAGTTCTGCACCGACCAGCGCCTTAGGGAAGTTTCTTTGACTCTTTTACTCGCTTGTTGTAATAATGACTTGAGTTAAGTTGAGCACGCGTGACCTTATCCTCTTTACCCCCTTGTGCATAGTGCATTTTTGGTCATCGAGGACGATGCCAAAGTTTAAGTGTGGGGGAGTGAATTGGGCATTCGGGCAGTAGTTGTTACATGTGATTATTAGAGTTAGCATGCGCAGGTGTTAGTTGTATATTCATAGAAAATTCATGTCAAAATTTTTGAAATTTTTTCTTTAAACTGTGTCTTTGTGAGTTGGCTAGCGTTTTGACTATGCTTTTAGGACATCCTTGAAGTGTTTAGGCTTAAATTGCTTGCACTATAATCTAGTTGTTGAAAGGATGAAGGCAATAGTCACCCATTGAATTAATTCATAAAATCATCCACCCCACCTGAATAAGTCCTTTAGGAGAAGCCACTTTGAGCCTGACCGTTCTTTGTTTACCCAATTAATTTAGCTCCATAGCCAAATGGCCTGCTTTCTTACCCGTGAATATTTCTGACTTAGTCTTGATGTTTAGGGAACTAGGAGATTAATTTGTTAAGTTTAGGGAATTTTGTGTAGGAGCCATTTTTTGGCACTGTTCCTATGCTCCAAATGGGGTAAGAGCAATCACTTTTTAGGGACTTGATACTTTCGAGGATTGCATTGTAGGCATGGATTCACTTTTAAATTAATGAACTTAAATTGCTATTTTTCCTTGGTGAGGCCGAGATTAGAATGGGGTAATGTCTAGTGAGAATCTGAAAGGTGAAAAATTAATATAGCTAGACCTCTTACTTTGCGAAAAAGGGAATGGGAGCCCCGGTCAAAAAGCGTAAGATAAGACTTGGGTATCTTTCGAAAGAAACAGCGTTCTCGTGCCAACATGACAAGGAAAATTGAACATAATTAATGAACTTGGAGGCTATTGAAAAATTAGTTTTAGTCCTCCGTGTACTTCAAGTATACGTCAAAGCACAAATGTGCCGAGACGGTTTAGCTTAGTTGTACACCATGTCTACTCTTTGCATAGGTTTAAATGATTATTCCTAAATTGTGGCCTACTGAGTTCCTTGTTCCTAAGAATAGCCCTGAAGTTCCTGAATACATTGAGTCTTTGTTAGAATATTCAAATCTCTCAAAAGAAAGGGACTATTATTTTTATCCATGATCCATTCACCACCACCTTCACAAGTCCTTCTTATCAATAGCTAATTTATTTGTGTACGCTGTCATTACTTTGAGGATGTTGTGAATACTTTGTCAAACAATTTAGCTTGAGTACAAAGATATAGTTTAGGGAAGGATTTTCTTGGTTTAGATTGTCTTTCCTGTGAATATCCCTTTAACTACGTGTGCATGCTAATTGTTTTGATTCTGTGTGGTGATTATCGTAAGTCCCGTTGTTTAGTTTGCTTGAGGACAAGCAAAGGCTTAAGTGTGGGGGAATTTGATAAGTCCGTATTTTGACACGCATTTGATGTGTGTTGAGATCGGATTTTGATGATTTTCCTACCTTTAAGGTGTTACAAGTCTCAATTTTAGCTCAAGTTATGTTTACCGGGCGTTGGTTCGAGTTTTGTGTTGTTTGTAGTCAAAATCAGGGAATTTGAGCCCGGTACCGGCACCTGAGGAACAATCGCGATGATTTAAGAAGCATTTGAGAATGATTTGATAGATTTGGAGGTCACCGGGAGGTTCACAATGAAGATTTGAAGGAAAAAGAGCTCTAGGATTGGCTACGGGATCAAAAGAAGATGAATGAAGCTTGAAAACGACAATCAGGATGACCTTCTGTCAATCGTTCAAGCATATCTCTTTGTAGAAACATCCAATGTACACGATTCAAGTTCCATAGGAAAGCCAACTTCAAGGGCTACAAATCACATGAAGACACCTTTGCGATAATCGGAGAGGGAGAAGGTGAAAACAGACGATGAAATCAGATGATCCCTGCTGCGATTTCAGAATGACACCTTCCACCGTTTTGATCATATATCTTGATTGGATGACTAAAATCACATTCGTCAAGTTAGGGTGGATAGAGGACTTCATTATCTACAACTTTCATGAAAGACGTTTTGTCCAATTCGGAAGTTTTACGCACTCCGTGCGTAGGGGAACGCACGACCGTGCGTCTGAGGCGAGAAAGCAAAGAACCTACTACCAGCAACGCACGGCTGTGCGTTGGGGGACGCACGCCGTGCGTTCCATATTTTTACACGGCTATGCTCCGGACGCACTGGGGGACGCACGCCGTGCGTTGGCCCCGTGCGTTTCCCCTGGAATCCTAATTTCGTCCGAATTTGTTTCGTTTTTCCTATTTAAACATCTTGTAAACCCCGTTTTCGAGGGGGGAGCTTAGAGAGAGTGCCTAGCACGAATTTTAGAGGGCTTTTCAGCCTTGTTCATCAATCTTTTGGGATTCTTTGTAAGTTCCACCTTTTTAATTAATGACAATTAATTCTTTTTATTTCAATTCTATTGATTCTTCAATTATGAATTGTGAGTAGTTTTAATCAGGGATTTGGGATTGATGAAGGGGTTAATCATGATGTATGGCTAGATTCTTTTTGGTTTAATTGCATGAATGTCCGTTTAATTTGTGTTTGAATAATTTAATTGATATCGTTTGTAACCTAGAATCGCGACTAGAATTACAATTGCATGTAGAATAAATTAAGAGAGATCTAATTTGTTCTAGGACACATTCACACACACTTAATCGTTCGCTAAGAGATTAGTAGCGATTAAGGGGCCGTAAGCTCGCTCGTCTTGGCAATAATTTAGGATCCTGTCGCATGAGAGATCAGCCTGGTCCCCTAAATTATTGTACTCTCCGCCGCGAGAGCGGTAAGAACTTAGTAATGATTAGCTAGGCTCAATTAAATTAATTTCATTTAATTAGGCCTGATCTGCCAGAAATCTGGTTACCCCGGAATCGATCCCTGTTCCCTTCGTCATTAATTAGAAAGAACCCCTAGTTTAATTATTCGCATTAGTTTTATTTTCCAAACCAACCAATCTCGCACGACGCTTTTATTTTATGTTCTTTTTAATCGCTGAATTTAATTAATTCTTGATTCCCTTTTGTCTGTCCCTGTGGAGACGATACTCGTACTTACACCACTATATTACGATCTATTTTAAGTGCGAGAAAACACTCATCAATGTGGAGCATCCTGTTGCTCATGTCCATACACAAAATGGTCTTGCTGAATCTTTGATTAAACGATTACAATTAATCGCTAGACCATTATTAATGAAGTGTAATTTACCTTCATCAGCTTGGGCACATGCTATTTTGCATGCAGCAAATTTAATTCGGCTTAGACCGACTGCATATCATGAATATTCCCCAATGCAATTAGTTACTGAACAAGAGCCAAACTTAGCACACATAAAAATATTTGGTTGTGTTGTTTATGTTCCGATTGCTCCACCTCATCGTACAAAAAAGGGTCCTCAAAGAAGGTTGAGAATTTACTCTTGAACTGACTGGTGACTTATTCACCGCACGGTTCGCTGACTCTCATTTCAATGAGACAGTATTCCCAACCTTAGGGGGAGAAACTAATAAATCAGACCCAAGTATGAAAGAAATAACATGGAATGCAACATGATTATCACACCTTGATTCTAGATCAAATATATGTGAGCAAGAGGTGCAAAAGATAATCCATTTACAAAATGTTGCAAATCAGTTGCCTGATGCATTCACAGATACAAAGAAAGTGACAAAGTCACATATTCCTGCTATGAATGCCCCTGCCAGAATCAAAATCTCAGCAGAGAATTCTGAAAAATCTCTTGCAAATGATTCTTCTGTACGCAAAAAGCGTGGCAGGCCACATGGATCGAAAGACATAAAACCAAGAAGAACTAAAAGGCAGGAATTGATTTGTGATGCCAAAGATGTTCATCCTTCTGAACAAGAAAATGAACAATTTGAAAATACCGGCACAGAAAATGATATTGACCAAACAAACATCTCAAATAATGATCCAATTTCCTTAAATGAGGAAGATGTTCCAGATGACTCCTTCTTCACAGACGACTTCTTGAGACATGCGACCGAAAGCGATCGTCGCCCTCCTATTTCATACCCGGAAGAAATAAGGAAGTCTAAATTCAATAGGGGAATTTGCCGCAAGGCCAATTTCATAAACTCAGATAACTGTCTGCCAACTGATAACCTAAACACGCAGCTAAAAATTTACAGGAAAAATCAGAAAAACAAAAGGCGACACAGCATGACCACAAGATCTCAATCCCGAGACTTCCCTTGGGACTAGCTTTGTGTTTAGTTTTCTCACTTTTTTGTTTTTTTGTTATGCTTTTCATTTTTTCCTTTTTTCGCATTGTATTTTTTCCGTTATCAATAAAATTTCTTTTTTTTTCAAAAAAAAAGGGAAAAAAAGAGGAAGATGTTCCAGATAATGATAGAAACGTTGATAATTATGAAATTTCAATAAACTACGTTTCTACTGGAATGCTATGGAATCGAAAAGATATTGATATTAATGAGATATTTGTCTGCCGTTGCCATGAATGTTATGAATGAAAACAATGACAATGAGCCAACATCAATTGAAGAATGTCGGAAACGACATGATTAGCCAAAATGGAATGAAGCTATTCAGGCTGAATTAAAATCACTTGAAAAACGTGATGTTTTTTGACCGATAGTCCCTACACCCAAAGGCGTAAAATCTGTGGGTTTTAAATGGGTATTTGTGCGTAAACACAATGAAAAGAATGAAATTGTTAGATATAAAGCCCGACTTGTTGCCCAAAGTTTTTCTCAAATGCCGGGAATTGATTATGAAGAAACCTATTCTCCAGTAGTTGACGCAACTACATTAAGGTTCCTCATTGGAACGTCTATTTTTGAAAGGTTGCATATGCGCCTAATGAATGTAGTGACCGCATATTTATACGGTTCACTCGATACAGACATTTATATGAAAGTTCCCGGTGGATTTAAAATGCCTGAAGCTTATAGCTCGAAATCTCGAGATCTGTTTTCCATTAAATTACAAAAGTCATTGTATGGACTAAAACAATCTGGACGAATGTGGTATAATCGTCTCAGTGAATACCTTCTCAAAGAAGGATATAAGAATGATCTGATTAGTCCATGTGTTTTCATTCAGCGATCAAATTCGGGATTCGCCATAATTGCAGTATATGTTGATGACTTAAACATTATTGGAACTCCAGATGAAATTTAAAATACTGCAAAATATCTTATGAAAGAATTTGAAATGAAAGATCTCGGGAGAACCAAATTTTGTCTCGGACTTCAAATTGAGCATTTGAAGAATGAAATTTTCATCCACCAATCCAATTACACCGAGAAAGTGTTGAAGAGATTCTATATGGACAAAGCTCATCCTTTGACTTCACCAATGGTCATTCGATCTCTCAACATAAACGATGATCCATTCTGTCCCCGAGAAGGTGACGAAGAAATACTCGGTCCCGAAGTACCATATCTGAGTGCTATTGGAGCTTTAATGTATTTAGCTAATAATACTAGACCAGATGTTGCATTTTCTGTAAATTTATTAGCTAGGTACATCTCATATCCAACAAGATGTCGTTGGAACGGGATCAAGCACATATTCTGTTATCTCCATGATACAGTTGATCTCGGCTTATTCTACCACAAAGATGTAACAACTTCTTTAATCGGATATGCAGACGCCGGATACTTACCAGATCCTCAAAAGGCAAAATCACAAACCGGGTACGTATTTACTTATGGTAATAACGCAATCTCGTGGAGACCTATGAAACAGACGTTGACAGCTACATCATCAAATCATTCGGAGTTAATTACACTATATGAAACGGGGAGAGAATGTGTGTGGCTGCGATCTATGATTCAACACATCCAAAATGAATGCGGTATGAAACCTCTTACTTGTCAGCCCAACACTGCATGTATAGCTCAAATTAAAGAAGGCTACATCAAAGGAGACAGAAAGAAACACATATCACCAAAATTCTTCTCTACTCACGACCTAGAGAAAGAAGGAACAATCAACACTCAACAAATCAAATCTAGTGAAAATCCGGCTGATCTCTTCACCAAATCTTTACCCCCGAAGAAATTCATAGAACTCGTACAGAAAATCGGCATGCGCCGCCTTAATAATTTATGCTAAATTGAGGGGGAGTATTTGAATGCACTGCACTCTTTTTCCCTTCATCAGGTTTTTATTCCACTGGGTTTTCCCTGATAAGGTTTTTAACGAGACAGTACATCCAAATAGAACGACATTATATGTCGTAATCTTTACCCCTTAATTTTCACACTCATTTTCACAATAAGTTTTTAAAATGCCAAATACCTATTCAAGGATAAACATTCAAGGGGGAGTGTTGTAAAATCATCAAAATGACATGTGTGAATGTCCATCCTTGTAATCAGGACACTAATCCAATTCCAATCCTTGTAATAGGACATATGTCTACGTTTAATTTTGCCAGCAGAATGTGTAGAAATTCTCCTTGATGATTCATCACCAAGCCCAACTAGTATAAATAGGGCTTGATCAAACCCTTGTGAACTTATTCAGAAACTTAGAAATTCAGAAATCTTGATATTAAGAAGTATAATTTAGATCTTATTATTCATATATCTCTATCTCTTTATTTAGTCTTCATCTTCTTCATTTCACAATAAAAAGGACTTATTCTTCATTCTTTTCAAACTACTACTAGTATGATATACTTCGTATTTCTAGTAGGCACCCCATTCTAGTAAGCATTCTCAATGACCTAAATGTAATATATCGCTTTATTTACTTCAATTGCCTGCTTGAGTTTGTTTCTTTTATGAGTTGGAACAAAAAATGATTATATGTATCTCTTTTACAGTCGAGTAATATATTTCTATCTGAAGCATCAAATATGGGAATCCTGATGGGGCCTAACATGTGAGAAATCTTACAACTGAAATGTACGTAGTATATTATATGGCATTAATACTACAAAGTTGCTCATATTTCAAAAATTGAATGCTGTAAGGTGAATTGTTAAACCATAGGATAAATCTGCTTAGAGCATCTTAATTATGAATTGGGCTTAGACGCCTTTTTTTCAAAGCATAATTCTATATGTTTCTTAGGAGCAGCAAAAGTACATGTCTTCAACAATTATGTCTCATTATCATTCTTTCTCAAATGGGATGCTATGTACGTACCTGCACACATTGCCAATATGAGGGTTTTTGCTTGCATATTCACATGACGGGAATTGCTGACAGTCTTGAGTATAAGTGTAGCACAATAAGAGCTTCTGGAAATAAAAATCATGTTCTTTTATTGTGTATTTGTATCTTTATTCATTACAAAATATAGAAAAATTTATTTAACTTATATCTTTGCATGGCGGTTATGCTTCTACAGAGTCATATTCAGAAAAGGGGAGGGATGGGAGGAAAGCGGGAGAGTATAAAAAGATGCTATGTTTGATTGAATGGATCAAACATATTGGAAGAAATATTATTTTACAACAGTATACAAAATTGTTATTAATGAACATTATTGTTGCAATTAAAAGTATAGAATTAGATAACTTTATGTACAACCATAATAATGTTCTTGGATTAAAAAAAAAGTTGAAAAAGCAATAAAGAGATAACAAATTATCTCCTTCAGAAGATCCCAAATAGAGGTAGTGAGATATGAGGAGTTTGGAATAGTCTACAGCTCAACTGGTAGCGAGAGAGTGCCACAAGAGTTAGGTCTCAGGTTCGACTCCCGGCAACTACGATGAGAGGTTACTCAATAGAGGGCCTCTGCAAGTACCGGAAATGAAGCCCCACTCTCTATCTGTCAGATTGTGATTATAGTCCAATTTACATCCTCCCATCGTGCCGTCCAGTTGGTGTTGGGAGGCCCTCAAGGATGGGGTGCCATCCTTTTTTTTTTTCAATTCCCAACCAAGCAAAAAACATTCTTCCACTTTCCTTCTCTTGCTTCAACCAAACAAGGCTTTAGTGTGTAGTGTGAATTAACATCGGAAATGTTAGCTAATGTAATTATTTGCAATTAGAATTACCTAACCAAGATCCCAACCATTTGTGTTCTATTGTATTTATTAATCCTAAAATTTCCTTGTAAAAAGATAACAAGAGTGTTTCATACTTTCATGTGATTTGCCTATGCAGTTCATGGCTGAGTACAGTTGAAAGAGACAACTTTCCTAATGCAAAACATCTCTCAAAGGTTTATTGACCTCCCACTAACCACATTGATAATGATCAGAAAAGAGCTTTGATTAGTCAATATTTAAATTTGAAAATAATTGAAGAAAACAATAATGAAAAATAAAGAGATAGTGCTCCAAAAAAGATCTGGCGGCTTGAGTCTTGAAGGAAAAGAAAAGAAACGAACTTAGTGCTCCAGAGAAAAAACGGAGAAAAACGATGCCATATTTGGACCGGCATACCATGCGCATGGTATGCCGGTCATATGGTATAATTTGCGACTGTTTTGTATTCTATTTGTAGTTAATTTGAGGTGATTATTGAATTTCCTAACCAAGAAGATTTCTAGACAAGGTTTTAGAATGATTAAGGGGCTGTTTACTAGCATAAATATTTTCCAATTTCCCATCAAACTAGAAAACTGGAAAACTGGGAAAACTAGAGAAAGGAAAATAAAAAAAAATGTGTTTATCAGATCATTTTCTGAAACTAAAAAAATGAGATATGCCTTTGTTTTCCTTAATGAATATGAGAAATGAGTTTTACTCGTTTTCCAAATTTTGAATGTGCGGACACTATAGTCATGTTGCAATGAATTTGCCTACTTATGCCTAGTGGTGGACACAGTCGTATTTCAGTCGGGTCCTGCTCCAGTCTCGTTTCTGGTCCATTCGATGATCAGGCAGTCTCTATTCTATCCAGTCAACGATTGGTGTTAGAACATTATGTATTGTGTTCAATTTTATTGTGGTTATCTTTGATTAATTAGATTTGTAGTGGTGGGCTTTGTAATTAATTAGGAGCCATTTAAATTGTTTAATTTGGCTGATCCTTATGTAACAAGGATGTTCGGCTATCCCTCTATAAATAGTAGGATGGACCGAACAGCCTAGGGTTTCCACTAAAATTATTTCCGCACTTTGTTCTTCATGTAGTAATCATTATAATTATCAATAAAGTTGTTGTTTGATCTTACTTGTTCTACGTATAATTTACGATTCAGTGTTATTTCGTTATTCGACCGTTGAAGTGGGAATTCGCAATTGGTATCAGAGTTGAAGACGTAATATGTATTCGCAGCAGAGAAGGAAAGCAGATCGCGAAGGAAGAACATGAAACTTCATCTCGCCATCCGGATCGCGAACCCCTTCACAATTCAGGATCACGAATCTGCCTTGCGATCAAGTTATTGACCTCTTCGCCATCCTTTTCGTGAATCCATGCATCACCATCTTCATCACGAACCACATCGCTAGCCTCCAGTTGCGAGCATCTTCGCCATTTACAAATCGCGAACTCCTCTTCGCCATCAAGGATAGCGAACCAGCTTTGCCGTTGTCTTCGCTATCAAGTGTTCGTCTGATAAACCTTCGCCATCCAGCACATGTGACCTCTTTGCTCTCTCTGTTCGCGAACTTCTTCGCCATTGAATATCAAAACAGCACACGTCTACGATTAGTCAACAGTCAAACTTTTCAACATCACATGCTTACACAATGAGCAGTGATTCCAAGCCTCCTATTCTTTTAATTATATTTCACACAATTCTCCTAAGGTTTCTCCTACTCATTCTAGTACCATTGACTTTGTTTCTTGTGATTCTGATAAGCTTAATAATCTAAATTCTCCCTTTTCTATATATGATGTGAGTGATATTGATGTTAATAATGATTGTGTTACTTTATCTGCTTGTAAATGTGTTTGTTTAAATTATCATTTGAAAGTTTATTCAATCAAACATCTTAAGAGATTATCAAGAGATAAAATATTCACAAATCTTAAAAATAATCACTCAATTAATCATAACACTCCCATCCAAGTTCCTCTAGTTAAACAAACTTGAATTCCTAAAAATGGAACAAATGAACCTACTTTAAATGATATTTTGCATAAACAGGACGGACCCGTCCTTAAATTGATACCTAAGGTTCCTTAATTTTTGCAGGTCAGTCATGTGTGGTATCTTGATTATGATTGCTCCACACACATTACTGGGAAGAAAGAGTTGTTGAGCAACTACATCAACAAGCTTGGTGAAAAAGTCAGATTTGGAAACAGCGAGTCAACTCATATCCTCGGATATGGAGACATATGTAACAAGAAGGTTACGATCAAAGATGTGTCACACGTTGTCGGATTAACACATAACTTGTTTAACATCAGTCAATTTTGTGACAAAGGGATGCAATCTTTATTCCGAGCTAAACAATATTGTGTGAAAGATGAATAGGGGAAAACAATTCTCAGATGTAAAGCAAGTCAAGTCTATACACTACAGTCTTGGAAACCGTCTCTTCCTCTATAGATGTCTGAGTGTGCCCGAGCATCTTCTGAACAAAGTCAATTGTGGCGTAAGAGGATGTTTCATCTAAATTACAGGGATCTACATACATTATCATCAAAGAAGCTTGTCACTAGTCTGCCAGCACTACAATCGCAGAATGATCATCCGTGTGGCTCATGCGCACTTGGAAAAATGAAAAGATCTTCTCACAAGGTCAAAATGACTGCATCTACTACTCGCCCATTAGAACTTTTTCATATATATGGATCTTTGTGGACCCATGCGTACACAAAGCATCAATGAAAAGAAATACATTCTGGTGAAAATAGATGACTACTCACGATATTTGGGCTTCCTTGGACGCTCCAAGCTGACATCCCTTGGCTCTATACGGTCTTTTGTTTTTTATTTATTAGCTTCT
Organism: Cuscuta epithymum; assembly: GCA_945859915.1. Lineage (NCBI taxonomy): Eukaryota > Viridiplantae > Streptophyta > Magnoliopsida > Solanales > Convolvulaceae > Cuscuta > Cuscuta epithymum. The sequence continues at coordinate 104,210 of CAMAPF010000034.1, forward strand.
GGTTGTATTATGTTGTTGTCGTATATTCTTTGGGCTTCCTTGGACGCTTCTAGCCCACGTCCCTTGGCTCTATATGGTATTTTGTTTTTTTTTATTTATTATCTTCAGGCCCATTTTCCTCCCCCTTCCCTCTTTTTGTTATTGTTTTTCAATTTCATTTGCTCTATGTATCTACCCCTTTGAGATTTTAATAAAATAGGTAAATGTTTCCCGACATTTACCCCCACCGTAATGGTGGCTCCTTGGGAAAAAAGATGACTACTCACGATACACGTGGACCCAATTCTTACGCACAAAAGATGAGACCGCAGACTTCATCATCACTTTCGTTCGAACCACTCAGAATCTACTTTAGGCAACCATTCTCTTCATTCATTCAGACAAAGGCACTGAGTTCAAGAATCAAAAGCTCAGTGAATTCTACGAGCTTCAAGGAATCTCATTCACAATTCTCTGCAGCAAAATCCCCTCCGCAGAATGGGGTAGTTTAACGAAAGAACAGAACTCTTGATGAAGCTGCTAGAACCATTCTTATTCATTCCAAACTTCCACATTTTCTCTGGTCTGAAGTGATCAACATTGCATGCTTCACTCAAAATTGGACCTCCATTCATAAGAGGTTTGTAAGACTCCATATGAGCTGATCAACCATTGCACCCCCAACGTTTTTTTTATCAGAGTATTTGGGTGCAAGTTCTTTGTTGCTGATGACAGAGAAGACCGAAGCAAACTTGATGATACGTTTGTAATTTCCGTATGTTTATTTACGCTTTTAGTTAGTTTTGATTGTTTAATATTTCAGAAATTACACACTTTCGGTGTAATAGTTTAGTTTGTTAAATTCTTGTAATATGTTTAGATTAGGTTTATTCTGAGCTTAAACAGGTCCAAGATCAATCAAATGATCAATGGTGAAGGAAGGTGCAAGAGTACAAGACAAAAAGAAGGAAAAATCCTGATTTTGGTCTATACTCGGTCGAGTATATACATATACTCGATCGGGTATCTGGTTGACATTTCAAATCGGATCGGATCCGAAAACAAAGGAACATGCAGGAGAAGATTTTCCCACGTTCGAGTGTCTATACCCGATCGGGTATACTTATATACTCGATCGGGTATAGCTATAAAAACTACCCGAGTATTGATCGAGTATAGGGCGAATTCGATGTTCTACACATACTCGATCGAGTATGTATATATACTCGATCGAGTACTCGACCTGCACCTCAAAAAGCCTATAAATACACCTCCTTTCCTTCACTTTTAGAAACCAATTCCTATACACTCTTAAGCTCAGTTTAGAATAGCATTTCTTTATATTTCTTTTAGCATGTTTAGTCTCCAAATGAGGAGCTAAACTTCCATTTCTTGGTATTGCTCTTGAAGCTTGTTGATTATTAAAGTTGTGAGTTATTTTCTTAACTTCTTTTCCTTGAATATTAATTCTTCCTTTAAATACTATTTCTATATCAATGTTGGGGAGTGTTACTAAGATGACAATTAGTTAACATCTTGACATTGGTCTTAGTAATAGTTATTCCTTCCTCTATGTTAATATCGGGGAGTGTTACTAAGATGACAATTAGTTAACATCTTGATATTAACCATAGTAGGATACATCTTCTTTAATATTCTTCCTTGAATATTAATTAATCCCTATTCATATTTTATATTAATATTTTGAACATTACTTAAAGGATCAACTAGTTTTGTTTCACATATTAATTATTACTAGAAACGATCAACGAACCGATGGTTAATCGTTGATAGTTTCACAAGTAAGTAACTTCGGTTTATTAATGCACGGTCGTGGTTAATAAACTTAAGAGGGATTAATTTTGTTGGTTAAACCGAAACTGTTGTGTTGAGGTTATCAATCTCAATTGATTTCATCAAGGAGTTAAAAGATTAAATGCTACTATCAAGTCGGTATATGGCGTTGTTCTATACTTGACTAATAGTAAGGGTTATTAATGAACGGTTGTTGTTAATAACTATCCTCGATGAATTGGATATACTCCTCGATTGAGTATTCGAGAGGAGATAAGTTATAGATATAACAATGATCGACTAAAATATATCAACAAGTGGAAAGTAGCAATGCCAAGTCACTTTTATCTTTGAATTAAATCCCATATAACTCGTTCATCTTCGTGTTTAATTTAATTAAATCACTCAACAATCAAAACCCCCCTTTACTTACTTTTTATATAAAAAGAAAGTTATTCCTTTCCCTGTGGATACGAACTCTACTTCACCTATACTACGTATAAGTGCTAGTATTGAATTTATTTTGAGTGCACTCACGACAAAGTGCACGTCAAATTTGGCGCCGTTGCCGGGGAAAGGCAATTTATTTTTCTTTTTATTTTATTTTAAAGAAAAAGAAAAAAAAATAGTAGTTGAAGTATAAAGATTTCTATTTCTTCTGAGCTTTGTTTGAGTATATGGTAAGAACCCGATCTATAAACGAAATCATCTACCAAACAACCCCCCAAACGGAACAAGCCTTCGAAAGGTTTGGGAATTTATTTCCGAATACTTCTTCGGAGGAATCATCAAGTGCTAGTTCTCAATCTAGCGAGACCGAAGAGCCAATCACTATGGCTCTTGAGACGAGAACATTGAGGGAGCTCACAGCTCCGAATCTTAATCAACAACCCCTATGTATCACTTTTCCAACTCTTGATACGGGGGTCACATTTGAGCTAAAATCTGGGCTCATTCATCTCCTTCCATCATTCCATGGTTTACGAGGGGAGGATCCGAACAAACACTTGTCGGAATTCCATATTGTGTGCACAAGCATGTGCCCCAATGGTGTGTCCGAGGAGCAAATCAAACTGAGGGCCTTCCCATTCTCTCTGAAGGATACTGCAAAGGACTGGCTTTTCTATCTTCCTTCGGGAAGTATCACTACATGGCCACAAATGAAGAAGGCCTTTCTTGACAGGTACTACCCCGCTTCTATTTCATCATCACTCAAGAAGCAAATAAGTAACATCGAACAAAAAGATGATGAATCTCTATATGAATATTGGGAGAGATTCAAGAAGCTATGTGCAAGTTGCCCCTATCACGGATACACCGAACAAGACCTCATCCTCTACTTCTATGATGGTCTTGTGGATCAAGATCGCCGCATGGTGAATGCGGCGTGTGGAGGGGGCATTGTCAACAAAACCCCTTCCCAAGCGAGAGATCTCATCTCGGAGTTGGCCGAGAACTCCAGACACTATAACGGGCGGTCCTCAACTCGGAGAGTTATGGCGGCAGAATCCAACAACGCATTGGAAAGTCAAGTGAACGGCTTGACCAGTCAAGTGACCGGCTTGACTTCTTTGGTTAAGGATTTCCTTTTAAAATCCAAGACCCAAGAAGTCAAGGTCTGCGGTATCTGTACACAACAAGGGCATCCCACGGACTCATGACCAACTCTTCAAGAGAACACCACAGAGCAAGTCAACGCCTTGGGTTTCCAAGGTCACCAACAAAGGAGGTATGACCCGTTCTCAAATTCTTACAATCCCGGATTGAGGGATCATCCAAACTTAAGGTATGGAAACCCTCAACAAGCCAACCCACCTTCTCAATCGAGTATGTCTACGGAAGACATGATTCGAACTCTTGCTACTACCATGGGCACCTTACAACAAAACGTGGTGCAATTTCAACAAGAAACAAAGTCAAGCATTCAAAATTTGGAAACTCAAGTTAGCCAAATTTCGAATGCTGTAAATCGACTTGAAGCAAGAGATTCGGGTAGGCTCCCGTCCCAAACTGAGCAAAACCCAAGGCAACAAGTCAATGCCATCATGCTAAGGAGTAGCCCGGAATCACAAGCAAAGGAAAGTGAAAAAGAGGAGATTGACCACAAGGAGGAGGAGCCAACGAAGAGAAAATTTCCTCCGCTGTCATCATATGAACCAATCCCTCCATTCCCTGAGGCATTGAAAGACACAAGGAAACTAGAGAGTGACCGGGACATCTATGAGACCTTCGCAAATTGTGAGGTAAATATCCCACTCTTTAAACTAATCAAAAGTGTTCCCCGTTATGCAAAGTTCTTAAAAGAACTATGTATAATGAAAAGAAAAGATAAATTACAGGGGAAACAAAAGGTTGAAGTTAGTGAGCATGTCTCGGCCATCTTTCAGGAAAAATTTCCAAAAAAATGTGGCGACCCGGGCATGTTCACTATTCCTTGCACGATAGGAAACACCACATTTCCTAAGGCCTTACTAGATTTGGGGGCATCTATAAACGTCATTCCTTATTCCGTTTATAAAACCCTACAACTTGGCCCACTACATCAAACCGGTGTAGTGATTCAACTAGCAGATCGTTCTAGTACCTACCCGAAGGGTGTATTAGAGGATGTGCTAGTAGAAGTAGAGAATATGGTTTTTCCCGTCGACTTCTACGTCCTCGAAATGGGGAATGATGACCAAACAGCACCCATCCTTTTGGGAAGACCTTTCTTAAAAACCGCAAAAACAAAAATCGATGTGTCTAGTGGTTCATTAACTTTAGAGTTCAATGACCAAAAAGTAGAGTTCAATATCTTTGACTCTACGAAAAAACAAATTAAAGATCAATCTCTTTGTTCTTTAAATGTTTTTGAACCACCAACGCCAAATGCTTTAATTGAGTCGGGAACAAAGAAGAAAGGTCGGCCTTACTGGAAAAGGCTAAAGAAAAGAAATGAAGGAAGGGATGCTCACGATCCCACATAAAATAAAAAATAAAAATAAATAAAACGTCGTGCCACGACGTTAAAAAAGGCGCTTCTTGGGAGGCAACCCAAGTCAATTAGTTAGATTTTATTTCCTTTTTGTGTAAATTTGAGAGAAAAGAGAGAGAGGGAACTAATCACATGTTTGTTTTGAAGAAGAAGAAAATGCAGGTTTTGAAGTATCTGGGGACATACTCGATCGAGTACCATCTCATACTCGGTCGGGTATTATCTAAAAAGAGGAACCGAGGCACTACTCGATCGAAGTAGCCATATATTTCTAAAAATGGAGGCATACTCGATCGGGTATACCTCTTTACCCGGTCGAGTATGCACTGAAATAAGAAGAAGAAGAAAATCTGTCTCCTGTACTCGATCGAGTACAGGTTGATACTCGATCGAGTATTGGTGGAAAAATGAAAGCAATAAGCCCCTGCCTCCTATACCCGATCGAGTACATATCAATACTCGGTCGAGTATAAGTGGAAAATCAACTTTTCTATGCCCCTGCCTCTGGTACCCGATCGGGTATACAGGGATACTCGATCGGGTACCCCTGCGGATATAACCCCAAATACACCCCAAAACACTTCATCTTCCCCAAAACTCTCAAAAATTTCGAACAACCTCTCCCCCAAACTCCATTTTCAACCCTTCTCTCTACCATATCTCTCTCAATTCTCCACCAAATCAACCCATTCTTCCACCAAAATACTCCCCTTCCTCTCCTCTCCATATCTATACCCAAAAATCCCCTTTTCCCCAAATATCCAACAAATCCAAAAAAACCCTACCCCCATTCGAATTTTTGGATTTCAAGCTCAAATTCATCAACAATGGCTCCAAGGAAGAATAGGGGAGAGAGCTCAATCACCATAGCACCCATCCCGGGCTTTGAAGACATCATTCCCGCCGACGCCGAACACCGAACTAGACTCCTAGCAACAACAAAAAGGCAAGTAAAACCTTCCCGTTTTCTTTGCCATGATGCTCTACGAGAATTAGGAGTCTATAAGAGTTGTAGAAAATTCTTTCATGCATTAGATATGGACCGTATTTTCAATATGAAATACAATTCTAATGAACGAATTATCTACGAATTCATGAGTTCGGTAAAATTTGAAAGTGATGAGGCGGATTTTAGGGATGATAGACTCGAGTTTCGTCTGTTTAACCGAAACTACTCAATAACGAAACTCGAGTTTGCTGAACATTTTGGCATCCCGGTGCCCTACGAGAGAGCCATCTCGGATAACACCATCTTTGGGCACTCCCTATGGACAAAGATGACCGGGGAAGTGAATTTTAGTTCCTCCCAAATGTATATCAGTCATGTCCAACACCCCGTTCTCCGGTTGTTCTTAAAATTCTTGGCGAATTGCTTGCTTGGCCGTCCCAACAACCATCACACTAGAATCGGGGACGTGTGTTTGATGTCCGTGGCCTTATTCCGTCGCCACGTGGACTTTAATCTATGCAATCTCATATGGGCACATTTAAAAAAGGAAAGCTTAGCCAAAGGGACCATAGTTGTGGGTGGAGTGATAATGCACTTGGCGAGTAGGTTCGGGTATACGGATAACTCTCCTATACCCGACTATTGCTTGATGGATATGGGTTGGTTAGGACGCTCGGGATGTACATCTTTCTCCCATACGGTTTATATTGGAGACCAACCCAAAAACATGTACAATTGGGTCATCCACGTACAACCTGTCCAATATTTCCTAATGCCAAACCCGGACACCCCCAAACTAACCTATAGACCGGAGTTCGAGGTGCCCCACTACCTATTCCCTCACGCCCTACCACCACATCTCCAAGAACCACAAGCCCAAGATCTCCCCGAAGACCAACCCGACCAAGAGCCTCAACCCGAGTACCAAGAACCCGAGGTTGCACATCACCACATGCCCGCACCTAACCAAGCTTACCCACCTCCCGATTACTTCCAACAACTGCTTGACGGATTTAATAGAGTTACCAATGAAGTTGGTAAGTATCGGGAGGAACAAAGGGCGGGGTTTCAAAGGCTAGAGGAGCAACGGGCCGAAGACAACCGAAGGTATGAAGAAGATCAACGTAGGTTCTATGGACCTATGTATTCCTACATGGCTCATCAAGGCCAATTCCACACCATGGCTCAACCACCACCACCCCCCTCTTGGTATGACCCCACTCAATGGGGTAATTTTGGAGGATCTAGCTCCGGGGGTGGAGGTTTTGATGGAGGGGATGATGGCGGCGACACCCACATGGGCGATGGGAGCTTTGGAGGAGGCTTTGGAAGCGGCTTTGGAGGCGGCTTCTACGGCGGAGAAGGCGGGCACTAGGGACAGTGCTTCAACTAAGTGTGGGGGAGGAGATTACTCATGGTATGTAATTTCATTTTCTACCTTTTACTATGCATGAATTTCTTTTACCCTTTGTAAACAAAAAAAAAGAAGAGAAAAATGGATAAAAGAATTGAAATGCTAGTTAGGTTGAAAACCCAAAAATGGGCAATCTAAGCAAAAAAATGGCTTATAAAAAAAAATGAAATGAGTGAGTTAGTAAGGATGGAAAAACAAAAAGAGATGCTAGGATGAAAACCTGAAAAGGCTCCTAGGCAAAATGAGAGATATGAGAGAAATTTTTGTTGTGTGCAGGAACTCATTTGATCTCTTGAGGAGAAAAGAAGAGAAGGCAAAGAAGAAGAGACAAGAAGATGGAGCATAGAAGATCATAAAACCCAAGAAAGAAAGTTGTTTGTAAAATCATTTTCTTATTTCTTGGTGATCTTAGTTCATTTCTTTCTTGAACTCATGGAATGGTCTTAAACTGTTTGAACATTTGACTTTACTCGAGGACGAGTAAAGAACTAAGTGTGGGGGAGTTGATACGTTTGTAATTTCCGTATGTTTATTTACGCTTTTAGTTAGTTTTGATTGTTTAATATTTCGGAAATTACACACTTTCGGTGTAATAGTTTAGTTTGTTAAATTCTTGTAATTTGTTTAGATTAGGTTTATTCTGAGCTTAAACAGGTCCAAGATCAATCAAATGATCAATGGTGAAGGAAGGTGCAAGAGTACAAGACAAAAAGAAGGAAAAATCCTGATTTTGGTCTATACTCGGTCGAGTATATACATATACTCGATCGGGTATTTGGTTGACATTTCAAATCGGATCGGATCCGAAAACAAAGGAACATGCAGGAGAAGATTTTCCCACGTTCGAGTGTCTATACCCGATCGGGTATACTTATATACTCGATCGGGTATAGCTATAAAAACTACCCGAGTATTGATCGAGTATAGGGCGAATTCGATGTTCTACACATACTCGATCGAGTATGTATATATACTCGATCGAGTACTCGACCTGCACCTCAAAAAGCCTATAAATACACCTCCTTTCCTTCACTTTTAGAAACCAATTCCTATACACTCTTAAGCTCAGTTTAGAATAGCATTTCTTTATATTTCTTTTAGCATGTTTAGTCTCCAAATGAGGAGCTAAACTTCCATTTCTTGGTATTGCTCTTGAAGCTTGTTGATTATTAAAGTTGTGAGTTATTTTCTTAACTTCTTTTCCTTGAATATTAATTCTTCCTTTAAATACTATTTCTATATCAATGTTGGGGAGTGTTACTAAGATGACAATTAGTTAACATCTTGACATTGGTCTTAGTAATAGTTATTCCTTCCTCTATGTTAATATCGGGGAGTGTTACTAAGATGACAATTAGTTAACATCTTGATATTAACCATAGTAGGATACATCTTCTTTAATATTCTTCCTTGAATATTAATTAATCCCTATTCATATTTTATATTAATATTTTGAACATTACTTAAAGGATCAACTAGTTTTGTTTCACATATTAATTATTACTAGAAACGATCAACGAACCGATGGTTAATCGTTGATAGTTTCACAAGTAAGTAACTTCGGTTTATTAATGCACGGTCGTGGTTAATAAACTTAAGAGGGATTAATTTTGTTGGTTAAACCGAAACTGTTGTGTTGAGGTTATCAATCTCAATTGATTTCATCAAGGAGTTAAAAGATTAAATGCTACTATCAAGTCGGTATATGGCGTTGTTCTATACTTGACTAATAGTAAGGGTTATTAATGAACGGTTGTTGTTAATAACTATCCTCGATGAATTGGATATACTCCTCGATTGAGTATTCGAGAGGAGATAAGTTATAGATATAACAATGATCGACTAAAATATATCAACAAGTGGAAAGTAGCAATGCCAAGTCACTTTTATCTTTGAATTAAATCCCATATAACTCGTTCATCTTCGTGTTTAATTTAATTAAATCACTCAACAATCAAAACCCCCCTTACTTACTTTTTATATAAAAAGAAAGTTATTCCTTTCCCTGTGGATACGAACTCTACTTCACCTATACTACGTATAAGTGCTAGTATTGAATTTATTTTGAGTGCACTCACGACAAAGTGCACGTCACTTGACTCGAAAGCATTTGAAGGCGTGTTCATTGGAATTGGTTACTCATCTTCATGTTACCATGAGGCTACCTAAAACTCTTGAATGTCGTTGTCAAGATGGGTTGCTACCATGAGGCTACCTAAAACAGCAAACGCAAAATCTACTTTGAACAAATAGTTGGTATTATACTTAGAAGTGGTTTACATGTCTTTTCCTTAAATAGTACTCCCTCCGTATTTTATTGTTCACTACATTTGGTTTGACACATTATTTAAGAAAAAGTAGGAGAGAGTGTGTAAAAGTATGAAAGAGAGGATAAAAAGTAGAAGTAAAAGTAGCTAGTATTTTATAAAGGGCAAACTTACCAAAAATGGAAGTGTAGCAAACTTTTAAATACATCCCAAAAAGGGAAGTATAGCAAACATTAAAATACAGAGGGAGTATTGTGGAGGATTTTGGTGGTCATCTTCTCCAAATTGGGTTTTCGAATATATTTGTTCGTAAACTTTGTGATGCAGTATATTCCCATATCCCCCAGGGGTATCAACATCTGAGGACAAACAATCTCTAGAAAACACCAAGTACAAAACTACCGTCGAGATTGGTTCCCAAGTTGGTTCTAAGATCATCAAAATAAGTCCAAATTTGCACCGAGCTCGATTACGCATCCGCTGAGCTCGGTTCCCAAGTCAGCTCTCACATAATCAAGATAAGCCCAAAATGGAAGCCGAGCCCGATCTCGCCACCCACCGAGGTCAACATCATATTCTGGCACTATGACTGAGCTTGAAGTCAACCAGCACTCCTCGAGGGGTCAAAGAACTAAAAGAAGGATTAATTACTCTGCACAAGCAAACTGGGGACACCCTCTTCTCAAGTGAATGCACTACTCCCAAGCTCAAATTCTGCAGAGCCCATGGTGTTAAGCCCATAATGAAAAGATCGGCATCATAAGGAAGGAGTCCAAGTAAGGAAGGAGTCCGAGCAAGGAAAGAGTCCAAGAAAGGAAAGAAATAAAGAGGAATGAGAGCAATCCGTAATTCAAAAAATGGGCTCCCACTTCCTTATTTAATCATGTACAATCAATGAGAGAATAAGTGGAAAAAGGAAAGGGAAATGCATATATAATGGGGGTGTTCGGCCATATTAGAAAAAAAGATACACACTTTGTATTAGAGAGATCATTACATCCAAGCAGCAACTTTCATTCAACTATTATTCAATTATCATTACTATTTTCCTTGTTCTTAATCTCCCGAGTATCGATTCTTAGTTGCTCGATTCCCGTATAATCATTATTCTGAGTTTAGCTTAATTTGGCTAAAACACATGGCCTCACGAAAGATTGTGAACTTAGCTATTTTTAGTACTCAAGTTCTTCACATGACTATGAGTCTGTCATCAATATGACAACTGTCTAGGGCTTACGTACCAAGGCGGTTATGCACATAAGGTTCTAGGCGTACGCATGTTGCTCTCTTACGCAGTCTTACAAAAGGAATCAAATCTGTTACACATAGTACCAATCAGCCAGCTATCTCCATTCTGTTGCCAATCAAGCTTTACACATGTCGTCATATTATTAGATTAGCATATTTTTTACTTGGTGCCCAAGTATTTCCTTTACCGTATAAATATCATCACCTTCCAACTTGTGTAAAAGGATTATCATGATTGTGCTCTAGCTTACTATTACTCTGCCAAACTTTCTACTCAATCTACACTTAGCACTTATCAATCTCTCCTAACTAGTTTTCCGATACCCCTAGGGTCGGTAGAGCCATCACTTAGTTTTGACTAGAAAAACTTGCAAATAACGACAATCAAGTTACTCTAATACCAATTGAAGGTTCCGGTATCCACATCAATCAAACAATAAATAGCAAAGCAAAGAGTAGATGAGAGAATTGAAGATGGTATTGAATATGATAGTGATGAACGAGAAGTTACATTATACTGTATTCAATACTTAGCTCTAGAAAATGGCGCTCTCACGCTCTGTAGGAAAATACGAATGTCTTCAAACTTATTGTGTAGTTGGTGGCATTTTCATAATTTAAGTTAAAATCGCGGCATCCGCTAAATGAGCATTAATGTACGGTTAGTGAGCATCAGACCTATTCTATTGAGTATTAGGAAACAATGAGCATTGCGATCTTTGTTTCATATCTTCTAATTCACTTTCAATTTCTTATTTTTTCTTTTATAAAAACTTATTAAATTAATTATATTTATAATCAACTCTTATGAATTTCAATATGTGAATTTAATGTAATATGGAACTTTTGAAATATGCATTGATATGACATTTTAAAAATGAGTATAACATCAACACAAAATGAGCATACGTAACTTACAAAATGCGAATTGATATGACAATCGTAAGGTTTATTAGTTGAACATCACAAAATTTTCATTGAGTATCAAACTTTCTCTATTGAGATGAACATTACGGTTTATGTTAAATGAACATTAATGAACATTTAATGTACATCAAACATATTCTATTGACTATGAGGAATCCAATATCAGTGATTTCTACTTCATAACTTCTAACTCACTTTCTTTTTGTTATTTTTTCTTTTATTAAAAATTCTTAAATTATATTTATAATCAACTCTTATGAATTTCAATATGCGACTTTAATGTAACATGGTAATTTTAAAATATACATTGTTGGGGTATATTACCCCGGCTTACTACTGTTCAGAGGCCCAAGGCATCGGCCCGGTATGGAACCCAGTCGGCGAGGCCCATTTTGGCCCCTTCGGATCGTTCTGGCACTTTTGGCCCATTTTGAGCCATTTAGGCCCACTCGGTCTACTTGGGCTTGCTTTCGGCCCATTAAGGCCTTTCCGGCCCATTAGGGAAGAAAGGCTCCCCCTTCTCTATAAATAGGAAGCAAGGCTTCCATTCAAAGGGATCCGGATTTTGGGGCTCTTCTCTCCTGGAAAATTCTTCTTCCCTGCTTTCTCTTAGATTAGTTAGCTAAAAGACTCCATTAAAAACAATAAACTCACCCTATTAATATTGCCACTGAAGTCAAAGCTAGCCTTTGGTTGGGACTTGAAAAAGAAGGATCCATGGAATCCTTTTTTTTTTACTAAAGGATTTATGGAATCCGAAGAGAAACAAAAAATGGATACCTCAAATGTATGTCAAGATTAAGGATCAGACAACTACAACATAAGCAAGATTCTGTCAAAACCTTTGGCTAACAGATTCTGCCAAAACCATAGGAGAATAAAGTTATTTTGTTTTGCTTTTTCTAACTGGCTCTTAAAGAAAATTAGATACCTTGCATTGCATTGCATTGTGAAAGCCTATGAAAAGGCAGGCTTTGAATGAACCCAATACCCGATCCGGTGAGAACTGCAGTTATGAGGATACCACCCTACACAATTCCGTCAATTCGGTTAACCAAATCCACCGTTTCGATGAAACTACTAATAGGAATTCTTGGTCAAGAACACATGCACACATGAGGAATTGAAGATGTGTTGTGTATAAGATGCAATCTTAGTTCAGAAAGTTGACACTCAAATGTGTGACAGTTGGGGTATAAAAGATCAGAAAGTCATCGAGTTCATGTATGTTTGGATGGAAGGTTTTGGAGGGGTTTCATGGGGAAGACTTTGGACGTGATAGTCTAAACCTTGAAAAATAGAATACTTTTACAAACGAATAACAGATATGTTATGTTTTACACGGTTACATATTATGATCATCTTACAATTTGTAGAAATTGCTAGAATGGAAAGGAATAATCTTATTAACAAAGGACATGATATTTATATACAAGTCTATGAAGCTATAACGGTAACACTATCTAAGGGAATAAATCAATAATAAATGAAAACTATACAAGGTGAGAACTAAGTATGGGAATAATACTATAATTAAAATATAGCTGTTACACTCCCCCTCAAGGTCATGGCCGAGACATGAGCTTGGATGATATGGAGCGAAAAGCAGCGGGCGGTAGACTCTTGGTGAAGATATCGGCCAATTGTTGATCAGATGGAACAAAAGAAGTGCGTAGGGTGCCATTTTGGACGCGTTCACGGACAAAATGACAGTCAATTTCAACATGTTTCGTACGCTCATGGAAGACCGGATTGTTTGCAATGTGTAAGGAGGCTTGATTATCACAATGAAGACGAGCAGGATGAGATGGAACGTGGAGCTCGTGTAATAAGAGTTGAAGCCAAGTAATTTCACTAGCTGCAGATGCCATAGCACGGTACTCAGCTTCGGCGGAGGAACGTGAAACAGTTGGTTGTTTCTTAGTGCGCCAAGAGAGAGGACTCGTGCCAAGAAAAGTGCAGTAGCCAGTAGTGGAACGACGACTCGTGGGACAAGATGCCCAATCAGCATCACAATACGCATGCAAATGTAAGGAGTTATGAGAGGACAAGAGGATGCCAAGGTCAGGGGCAGCTTTAAGGTAGCGGACCACGCGTAGAGCAGCATTCCAATGGCACTCCTGCGGAGAAGACATAAATTGAGATAAGAGATTAACAGAAAAGGTAATATCCGGCCGCGTTACCGTTAAGTACAGTAGGCGTCCAACAAGCCGACGATAAGAAGCAGGGTCCGATAAAGGTGCGCTCGTGGTGGAGGCAAGATGAATGTCTGAGTCCATGGGTGTGGGTGCAGGTTTGCATCCGAGAAGGCCAGTGTCAGAAAGTATTTCAAGTGTATACTTCCTTTGATTGAGAAAAATGCCATGTGTGGATCGCGCAACCTCGATACCTAAAAAATACTTCAATGGACCAAGATCCTTAAATTGGAAATGCTGAGAGAGATAATGCTTAACAAGTGAAATAATAAAAGAGTCAGCACCAGTAATAATAATATCATCAACGTAAACAAGTAAAATAGTGATGTAGGAACCACGAACATAAGTGAACATGGAATAATCTGCCTTAGATTGACAAAAACCAGCATGCAAAAGGGCTTGAGAAAAAGTGGAAAACCAAGAACGAGACGCTTGCTTAAGACCATAAATGGATTTACGTAAATGACAAACTCGAGTCTCCCCCTTTCGACCATACCCCGGAGGAAGGGTCATATAAACATCTTCATGTAAATCACCGTGAAGAAAGGCATTAGACACGTCAAGTTGGTGAGTGGGCCAATGTTTAGAGGCGGCTAAGATAAGGACGGTACAAACAGTGGTGAGTTTCGTGACGGGAGCAAAAACCTCAGTGTAATCAAAACCTTCAAGCTGAGAGTAGCCTTTGGCAACAAGGCGAGCTTTATAGCGGTCAATGGAACCATCGGGATTATATTTAATTTTATATACCCAACGACAACCGATGGCAGTTTTATGAGGAGGAAGTGGAGTGAGATCCCAAGTGTGATTAGCTTCGAGAGCTTGAATTTCGGAATCCATGGCTTGACGCCACAACGGGTCTTGTCGAGCAACGGAGTACGAAGTTGGTTCCACTAATTTAGTGATATTATTTAGAAATAGGAGATGTTTGGGGGAATAGTGGGCTGTTTGAAGTTGAGAGTGAAGAGGATAGGGAGTCGATTGAGAGGAAACAGTAGAGAGGCCACAAACATAGTCGTTAAGATAACTAGGTGGTTTGGAAACACGTTGTGATCGGCGGGTGGCGGGATGAGGTGGGGGAGAGAGGGACGGGCTGGAGGTGAGATTAGGTGGAGAGGGGGATGGGAGTTCGGTAGTGGATTGGTCATATGGTGTGCCGGAGGTTGGAGAGGATATAGGTGGAGAGATGGAAGAGGGCGTGGAGGGAGAAGGGGTGGTGGCAGATGGAGATACAGGAGAGGGGAGGGGAGATGGAGTAGTCTCATGCGTGGATGATGAAGGTAGATCAGGGATGGGTTGAGGCAAGACAAGGGAAGAGGATTCAGGATGTGCCGGGTTCATTTTAAAAGGGAAAATGTTTTCGTGAAAAATGACGTCCCGACTAATAAAAATTTTCTCAGAATCAAGGTCATAGAGGCGATATGCCTTTTGACCATGTGGGTATCCTAAAAAAATACATCTCCTAGCACGAGGGGAAAACTTATCAGGGTGATAATGAATAGTGGAAGCATAACAAAGACAACCAAAAGAGCGTAAATGATGAAAAGAAGGGGGTTGGTGAAAAAGAATTTGATAGGGGGTTTTATTATGTAAAAGAGGGGTGGGGGTGCGGTTAATAAGGTAAGTAGCAGTAAGAACACAATCGCCCCAAAATTTGAGAGGGAGGCCACCTTGAAAACGTAAAGCACGTGCCACATTAAGTAGATGACGGTGCTTGCGTTCAACAACCCCATTCTGTTGAGGAGTTCCAGGGCAACTCGTTTGGCTAATAATGCCATTTTGAAGGAGAAAATTTTGGAAAGCGTGTTGTGTAAATTCAAGTCCATTATCGGAGCGAAAAGTTTTAACGCAAGTATGAAATTGGTTTTTAACATAATTAAGAAAATGCACAAGAAGTAAGAAAGCATCAGATTTAAAATGCATTAAATAAGTCCATGTAATTCTAGAATAATCATCAACAATGGTAAGGAAGTAAGAATGATTATCACGAGTTGGGGTAGAATATTTTCCCCAAATATCAACATGAAATAATTCAAAACAAGCAGTAGTGATAGTATTACGCAACGGAAAAGGTAAACGAGTTTGCTTGGAAAAATGACAAGTGTGACAAACATTATCAAAAGAAGAGCAGCCCAAATAGGGAACTAAATGTAACTAGTTGCAGAGGGATGTCCTAGACGGGAATGCCACGTCTCAGAGGAAACACTTAAAAGGGCAGATGAAATAGATGCATTAGTAAAAACGTATAGGCCACCACGTTCATGGCCCCGACCAATCTCCTTCTTCGTCAAAAGGTCCTCAAAAATGCAATAATTAGGATAAAAAAAGAACAATACAATTCGAATGTTGTGCCAACTTTCGAACAGACAACAAGTTGAATTTGAAGGTAGGCACATATAAAACATTGTCTAAACATAAAGTGGAGGATAAACGGGTAGTACCGATGCCATGGACGGGAATAGACATGCCATTAGGAACAGAAATTTTTAAATTTGAGGGTGAAGAAACGGGAAATTTAGAAAATAAATCTAAATTAAAACAAACATGATCGGTGGCACCGGTGTCAATGATCCATTCATTAGAATTGAAAAGCGAAGTAGATAAGACAAGAGGCGTACCAATCATATTAGCTTTAGGTTCCTTAGAATTTTGAAGCAAACGAAGTAATTGTTGAACAGGGTCGTTATCGGCATTAGGAGCAAGAGTAGAGGAACCATGTGTATTTCCTTTGCGATAAAACTTATGGCCGGGCGGATAGCCATGAAGGCGATAACATACCTGTTGAGTGTGACCAAGAAGGCCGCAGTGGGAACATTTGGGTTTGGATGGTCCTCTAGGAGACTGCTTGGAGGCCCCGTGTTGGTGAGCGACATAGGCAGTAGGTTGGGCAGTAGATGGTGAGGGAAGCAAACCTGGCAGAGACCCTCCAGAAAGCTGTTGAAGGCCTGCGGATCCTGGAAGCATAGAGGAAGGAGGTGGGGCAGCAGACTGAGGCAGCGTGCTCCAAAGAGGAAACGGAAGGAGCATGAAGACGTTGTGCTTCATCTTGAAGTAAAAGGGAGTAGGCACGTTTAACGGAAGGGAGGGTTGTGTTAAGAAGAAGTTGACTACGTGATTGGGCATAGGTATCTCGGAGACCCATTAAAAACTGCATCAAACGGCGACGTTCAATTTGATTGAAATAGGCCGTCCGGGCAGTGCAAGTGCATTGCGGTGGAGGATCAAGGAGGTTGAGTTCTTCCCATAGTCCGGACAGTTTATTGTGATAAACGGGAATAGAATCGTCCCGTTGATGGAGAGTAGCAATAGAGCGCTCAAGTTCATAAATTCGGGGACCATTGGCTGTGGAATATCGGTCTTTGAAGTCGGACCAAACAGCAGACGCGGTGGGGGCATAAAGAACAGTAGAGCGAGGGATGAGTGAACGGAATGAAGCATCCAGGACATTACCATGTTGTTGATACGCTGCCAGCGACTGTGATCTCTATGCCCCGCCAGAGGAGCCGGTAAGGAGCCATCAACAAAGCAGAATTTGTTTCGTCCTTTGAGCGCCACGGTCATCGCAAGTGCCCAGGAGGAATAATTTTCGAGGCCGGTGAGAGGGCTGCCGACTAGGGAAACACCAGGATTATCAGATGAGAGTAAGTGATAAGGACTCTCAAAATCATATGTAGAATGTTGTGGTTCATGAAGGAAGCTGGTGGGATTAATTTCATCTTCAGAAGAAGGATCTTCTTCAGCCATGGATGAGGCTTAGCCGAAGGAAGGAAAAACAGAGGGACGAAGGGATTGTGCTGGGAGTAGTGGTTGGAGAAAGGAAAATACGTCTGATACCATGTAGAAATTGCTAGAATGGAAAGGAATAATCTTATTAACAAAGGACATGATATTTATACAAGTCTATGAAGCTATAACGGTAACACTATCTAAGGGAATAAATCAATAATAAATGAAAACTATACAAGGTGAGAACTAAGTATGGGAATAATACTATAATTAAAATATAGCTGTTACACAATTTTATAAATAGAATACTTTTACAAACGAATAACAGATATGTTATGTTTTACACGGTTACATATTATGATCATCTTACAATTTTATAAATGTAAAATACTCTCACCAAAGCATTCCAATGCCAAAACATTCATCCAAACAGAGGAGCTTTCTTTTTTTGAGGAACTGCTTTAGAGGGTGTAGGACATGTTCATTTCTCCCGATAAAAAGTGATGATTCTATTTTGCATAGGAGCAATGGTCATGAAGATGAAGTATCAATTTTAACCGATTAGACTAGAAATTACACCCAGTTGACACGTGTCATCATTGTCTTGCTAATATTTCATAATAATGAGTGGATAGAATTGAAGTTTCAAGATCTTAAAAAAGTATTAAACTATTCATAATTAACTAAAAGAATACATTTCATAATGAACTAACTAATGTTTTATAACGGCCACAATAATATTTCACTATAGCGCTAATGTTACTAAATACAGCCCTTTTCGACATCAAATAATGTTAGGAAATAGAAAATTACAACTAGTAATAACTAATAACACTACATTGTAGTATTGTACTGCCTAATTAGATATCAAAATTACCATTTTTTACCAATAGTATACCATCAAAGATAGTGCAAAACAAAGACATATTTTTCAACTAGTCTTTAATTTTTATAATCAGAATGAAGTATAAACACGTTTTATATTCCTACACTTGGCTTTACTTTTACGTTTACTTTACAAAACAGTAGTCAATGTAAAACTTGACCTATTGAAAAAAAGAACTAATTTTGTACTAAATTTACAGTTGAATGGAAGTGTAAACTTTGGGCATTATAAAATTCACAATCACCCTTGTATTTGATTTTAAAAGAAAGTCATTACACAAGCTATTTAGAGAGCTTACATGTGTTTATACTACATTTCTAAGAGTTGGTTCTTGTCTTATTTTTTGTTCTTGTCTAAGTTTCTTGAATATTATTCATTTTCTTATATGTAAACATATACACTTACATATAAAAGACGATGCTTACGAGAGAAATAACTAAATAAGAATGAAAATTTGTTTTTTATGAGCAAATATGAGGCAACATAACATTATGGTCCAATACGAGAAGCATGAAAATTATGAAAATATGTTTCTATGTAAGGAAATTATTAAAGTATCTTTTGAAGGTGAAAGAATGATTAACAGATTTATTTGTGGTAATGCACAAGAGTCAGGGTTGTGGAGAATTGTTAGGAAATACAAGGGGTGTTTGTCGGGATTCGATTCAGTTTTGGTCTATTTCGATTTTTAGTCGATCCGCTTTGGTTTTGGTCAATTTTAGCATATTTTAATCGGGTTTTGCCGGCCGATTTTGGTTTGGCCAATTTTTTAACTCAAAGGTATAAACCGTAAACCGAAGAATTAGTCTATTTTGGTCGGTTTCGATTTTGGTTGACTTCGGTTTTAGTCGTTCGGTTTTGTTTTTTTCGTTAATTATGTTTTCTTCTAGGAAATTCTTTGTATAGAACATTTTAAGTTGGAGTTGCATAACATGAGACCAGATTTCCATAATGTTTTCAGTCTGAGATCAGGCCAGATGAGACCAGATCAAATTAGATCAGACTTAAACAAGCTAGATCAAACCAGACCAAATTTATATAATTATAAAATAAGCAAAGATCACAGTAGAATAATTCATAGCAACTGAGACTCAAACATATCAACGACCATACTCGTAAATTTTAGTACAAACGAAAACATGCAAACCGGTTTTGACCTAAAACCAAATATAGAATCAAAGTAAAAATTTCGGTTCAGTTTTACACTCCAAAACTTGGAACCACGGTTTGATTGGTTCGGTTTGGTTCGGTTGGGTTTCGGTTTTTTCGGATATTTACCAAAAAAATTGTCATTAGATTTAAAATTGATATAATAGTTAGAGGGATCTAACATACTAGTATTACATAAAGAATGCAATCACACTAGAACAAATAAAATAAAAATGAGACGAAATAAATATGTCTTGAATTATATGAGTATGTGAGAGAGATAAAAGTGTATATATTATTAATTTACATTGTTTGTGACTAGTTCGAAAAAGTTTATGAACATATATGTTCTATGTGGTATAGGTGAGATGAATATTTATTATTTTATCAATATAAAATCTTTAAGTTACATAAAAATAAAAGTTAATTACTACTAATAACCAGTAAAAACATATCATCATCATGCAACAAATTGCAACATACATACATACATAAAAGGCATAATAGATCAATATAGCTACATTATTACAAGCAATGAATTGAATGTGTAAATGAATTTATAAACTACACATAATATATAAACCAAAAAACTCATAGAAAACCAAAATCTTAGGGACAAGAAACCTAAAGACTATTGATGATATTAGAATTAATGCTTAACAATTAATGAATATAATTTACATATTTTAATTAGTTCGGTTTGTTCGCTACGGTTCGATTTTGAAGGGGTGAGAACCAAAAAACGAACCAAACAACTACGGTTCGGTTTGATTTTTTACATTTGGCTTCGGTTTTTTAGCGGTTCAATTTTATTTGACTTAGGTTTAATTTAATTTGATTCGGTTTAATTTGATTCTGTTATTTTACTTTTTCTATTACACAAAAAGCACTTATTTTACCAAACACTACCCACTTTTACTTTTCAAAATCACTTTTTTCGCAAACACTATCAACTTTTATTTAATCACTTCTCCCCATTTCATTAAAAAAACACTTTTTTAAAAGCAAAAACTGTTGCAAACAGACCCTAAGAGCATCTCCAATGTGGAGGTGGATTGCTCTTAGAAAGCATTCCACATAAGCCAATAGACCTTCTATTTCAAAATCTAGTTTCCAATGCAAAAAAGTATGGACCTAGTGAAGCTGACTTGGCAATGAAAAAATGGAAAGAGGTCTCGCACCGTGCGAGACCTCTTTGTACGAAGGTGCGTATTCAGACCCTCGGTCTCACCCTGTTGGTGGGGTCTCTTGCTTATTTCAGTTCTGCTTGTACGAAGGTGTATGAGTTTTATTTGTTTGCATTGGTGACCCATTTGTTTCGACCCTTTCATTTGTTAAATAATTGGCCCACATGTAAAGTAGACCTTTTCCATTTTATTGCCACATCATCACCGGGTAACGTCCATTTAGGGTCTGTTTGTAACAGCTTATGCTTTTAAAAAAGTGCTTTTTTTAATGAAATGGGGAGAAGTGATTAAATAAAAGTTGATAGTGTTTGAGAAAAAAATGATTTTGAAAAGTAAAAGTGGGTAGTGTTTGGTAAAATAAGTGCTTTTTGTGTAATAGAAAAAGTAAAAGCACTTTTGACGCGGAAGCCGAGAAAAATAAAAGTTGTAGTGTTTGGGAAAATAAGTGTTTTTTTTAAAAGCCAAACAAACCCTTATCCATCGATCACTCTCTCCTCTCTAGCTTCTCCGGTAGTTTTGCTGCTGTGCCAAAAATTCAAGAGTCATACTCTCAACTCAGTAAATCTAAGTTTGCAAGTATTATTAAGCTGGACGATGCAATTGGTTTGTACCGTCACATGGTTACAATGAGACCTCGTCCTCCCATCGTGAAATTCAACCAACTCTTGAATGATGTTGTTACCACGAGGCTTTCTCTCTATTTCAAGATATTTTTGCTTCTGGCCTTCTGATAAATGAGTTCACACTGAGCATTGCTGCCAATTCCCTTGCCCGTTTGCATAGAGTAGATTTTGCATTTGCTGTTTTAGGAATCCATTTCAAGCTGGGTCTAGTACCTGATGTGATTTTGTTCAGCACCTTACTGAAAGGACTTTTTCTGCAACATAGGGTTCAAGATGCTGTTTGGTTGTTCCAGAAGGTATTGAATGAGAAAGTGTGTGAGGTAAATGAATTTACATTATCAATACTGGTTGATGGCATGTGCAAGGCAGGACACACTGGTAAGGCTGTTAAGCTGCTTCACTTATTTGACGAGAAGGGAAATTGCAAGCCAAATATATTTGCATATAACACCATCATTGACTCATTGTGTAAGGATAGAATGGTGGACAATGCTCTTGGCTTGTTACAGAAGATGATGGGAAAGGGAATTCCTCCAGATGTCGTGACATATAATTCACTTATTGATGGGCTCTGCAAACTTAGTCTATGGGAAGCGGTCAAAGAGATGCTAAACAGAATGATGGATTTCAGAATTTCTCTGGATGTCCAGACTTACAGCATTCTAGTTGTTGGGTTTTGCAGGGAAGGGTGGGTCATCAGTGCTGCAAAACTCATAGATAAAATGCTTATAGAAGGTCTGACTCCAGACACAGTCACATACAATGGTTTGATGGATGGATATTGCACACAGGGAAACATTAACAGTGCTTTCAGACTCTTAAGGACCATGATAGATAGTGGGTGTGACCTTGATATTTGGACTTTTAACATTTTGATAAATGGATGTTACAAGAGTGGGTTTTCAAATAAGGCTGTACAATTATTTGGAAATTTACAAAGTCAGGGTTTAAAACCCATTGTTGTTACCTACAACATTATGTTGGTGTGTTTGTTTCAGGAGGGGAAATGTGAGGATGCCGAGAAGCTTTTTAAAGAGATGGTGGGAAATCGAGAATATCCAAATCTCATCACCTATAATATTCTTCTAAATGGCTTCTGTAAGAATCATCGTGTTGTTCAAGCACTTTCTTTATTGAGGATGATGGCTAGGAGTCCTGTTCCAAATATAATAAGCTACAGTATTATTATAAATGGACTATGGAACGATGGCAAGGCATGGAGTGCAATGGAACTATTTAATGCCCTTCCCTCTAAAGGACTTCTGCCAGATAACTTTACTTACAATACTATGATCATTGGACTTTGCCGAGAAGGCTTGCTAGATCATGCTAGAGATATGCTCATGAAAATGGAGAAAAACGGTTATGTTGCTAATAGTGTGGTATACAATGTATTCATTCGTGGGTTACTGAAAAAGAGTGAGTATAGTGAAGTTGTATTACTTTTGGAAGAGATGTCAAGACGTGGACTCTCACCTGATAATAGCACCTGTGAGATTGTACTTAAGATCATCTTGCAAAAAGGATCGGATTCCGCTCTTCTTCATATGCTCCTGAATACAAAGTGAAACTGTGATATTATTAGTTCTTAAAAATAGTTATTCTAATTTAACTTACTGTTAGCTAAAAACTAGTGGTGTTTGACAAAATTTATCAACAAATAGGCACATTTTTGGTGGGATATAGTTATTACTATTGGATTGTAATACATGTGAGCGGTTAACTTAATTACGTTGAAGTCATATGGCTTTCACATTAGAAGTAATTATAATGAATAACTTGTTGTGGAGTTTGCTGTGAAAGTGATATTTATTTGCATTTCAGGGGAATTAGAGTTGGGACATAGTATGCTGATCTTTTAATTTTTATTCCGAGTGAACCATATTTTAGCAGCAGCTATGCATACTAGTTTAGTTGTTTGTTAAATATTCTTATACTACACATTAGGAGAGTTGCTAGTATTTATTTCATTCTTTGACTTTAGCTTGAAGAATATCGATATATTCATGGGGGTGGGATTTGCCCATGTTTGCATAATAATTGCAATGCTTATTGATAATTTGGTGCTACACGAAGTTTAGTTGTATTCTGATATGGAGTATAAGCTATATGGGGATTAGTCATTCAAAGTTGGATAGTTTACCTCTTCGAGAAAAGGTTTTTGGAAACCCCCTTCCAGAAAAGTTGTACAATGAACATAATTATGTCAGCTGGGAATAATAGTAAATAGGGTGATGCAAATATCACATGAAACAAGTTGTTGCAAAACGTATAATAAAATATGCCTGAACTGTGAAAGTGCAATGTCGTAATTCAATGATGAGCTTTGTCGTCCTCCTACAACTTCTCCGGTTTTCATGATGTTGCTGCTATGCTGAAAATTCAAGATGCATACTCTCAACTTAGTTAGTCCATGTTCTCGATGATGCAATGGTTTTGTAGTCACATGGTTACGTACAATGAGACCCCGTCCTCCTACCGTGAAATTTAATCGATTCTTGAGTTCCACTATGAAGATGGGTTGTTAAAATGACACTGACTCACTAAAATTCTACCTTTCTGGATTAATGAAATAAATATACAGTTTAATGACTGTTGAGATGCCCTTTTGTTGTAAACATGGAGTTTTTACTGATCATTGTCTCTTGAACTGCGGCTGTCAAAAAGTATTTGGTATCCTTTTATAGGATTGTTTTATATTTATAGACCATCCTTTTCATGTTCTACTTTGCAATTGATTATTTCTTGGTGGTTGGAGGCTGGAAAACGCAGTCTCACGGATATCTTTAACAAATATTAGTTCAGGTGTTGTGGCATGTTTTTTTAAAGCAGTATGCACAACAAACTTGAGATGATAACCCTGGACAGCTTCTTCCCAAACCATTTATCAGATTAAGTATTTCCTGTTTCTTTGGTCATCAGGTAACCAGGTATAAAAAAGTCAAAGCAAATCACTTTTGACTTATATTTGTTCATTGAGGACTTGATTCCTAAAACATTACGAAACAGTAATCCAATTGTGGTTAAATAAAATAAGCGCACTGGTCATTTTAAAATCAAAGGAGAATTGTCCCTTAAAGACTGACTGCTACTGGAGGTTGTATAATGCATAATAGCAATGGCCAGATGATCTTTGCACTGCATTTTCACCTTAAGGCTAAGACAGTATTAGAAGCAGATCAAATTGGAGGTTATACTTACATAATGCTTTTTGAACGAATAAAGCATTTGTTTGCACAACTAATTCTTACATACCAAAAAATAATAAATCTGCACTTCAAGATCAAACTGAAACCAGTGTTGCTTCTGTATGTCTGTTGGGGGTGAGACTATGCAATTTAGTCTGTTTTTTGTTCCAGGTCACTTTTGCTGGATCATTTGACCACATGAATATTAATTCTACCAGGTACAGATGTTAATAACAATTCTTCTTCTGTACCACTGTAGAATATTGATCCATAAGTCTTCTTCATCACACCTGCAACTAAAATCCTTTATCAACCATTGTGCATCTACTTGTAGTGGGTTATTTGTTATCGGTGTCCAGAACCTTGAGATAATTGAGCCAATGCACAATGGCCTTTTTGGGACATGCAATAAGAAGAGAAGGCTATTCCAAGTGCTTAAGACAACCAGAAAATTTGGAAGTTATGCCAACCCTGCCAGACAAATGATTTATTTTGCATTTCGTTGTTTAAGGGCATATTGGCCTGGCCCCTTCTCAAATTGCGCTTATGATAATCACATATTTCTTTAATAAAGCAAATTTTCATATCAGCATATATTTCGTAATCCTTGATGAGATTTTTAACCCCAGAGAGGCTAAAGTACGAAGCTACAGATTAGCACTATGCTAACTCATGTGCAACAGGAAAGAACTAACTGGGTGTAGCTTTATGCCTCTATCATGCCTATTGCTAGGAAGTATTTAGAGCAAAATGTAAAAAATTACTATAGAGTTTCTTAATTTAATACTTCCTCCGTCTGTAAGATATAGAGCCCGTTTGGAGAACTCTGTTTTCAGTCCGTATACCGTGCAACCGGTGCATGGTGAGCACCATGCACCCATGGCTACATGAAATGTAACTCGTGTGATTTCACATGTAACTTCAAGTTAATCAAAATGTAAATTACACTCATTCACATGTAACTCGTTGAGATGTAAACTGCTTTAATTGAAATGTAACTTGGAAACAAATTAGATGTAACTTGGGATATGTAACTTTAGACAAATCTTGATGTAACTTGAGTGTATCCAAGATGTAAATTGAGGAAGATCTAAAATAATTCATCAGTCATCTTCAACAAAACAGGCCTCCATTGATCGATTCTGGTTCTGATGAGTCTCAAAACCCAATCGAGTAAAAACAAACTGAAATCCTATAAAATCCAACTAACTAACATTCATGGTGCAGAAAATTTGACAAAAGTAATACGAGTATGAATACATGGCAAACTTTCGAAATTGAAACATGGTGGTCACGTATGTCGAAATTGAAAGTAAAAGCAACCATGAGCACTATTTTTAAATCGAAGGTGCAGACCCTATGCTTCCGTCCAAAAATAATCCAAGGTGCAGAGCCTGGTTCACGCATTTTTTTAGCTTGCGTCACTATTCCGTGTAGTTTTGGGACCGGGCACACCATCCTCATGGTATGCCGGTTGTAGGGTATAATTTGCTTCTGTTTTCGGCTTATCAGGCTTATCAGCCAGCTTTTTCACCAAACACGTAACTTTTACTTTCGCGCGCTGAATTGTGTAATAAGCCGAAAAAGTAAGGTTGGAGTTGCTTTTCTGGCTGTATTGGCTGAAGTTACTGTAGAGGACCATTTTAGCTATTTTTACATATAATTTTTTCTTTAATTTATTAATAAAATATATTTTTAAAATATTTTTTTCTTAAATCAGCAGAATCAGCCAAAACAGCCACTCCAGCCAGAATATCATAAATTTCAGCAGAATCAGCCAAAACAGCCGATTTTGGTGCTACCAAACGGGCTCATAGTCTCATTTTTCATTTTGGGATGTCCCATTTTCAATATTATAAAAAATGAAACCAACAAAGAGATGTTTTTTCTCAGCATTTCGTCCAAAATGACATGTACGATAGTATATCATATCCAAGCAGCTTAATCATTGACAGTTTAGCATCTTATGATTCTTTTTGGGCATTACACAGGCTGTCCAGGAATTCTATCATCATCTGATGATGAAGAAGGATAGCACATACTCCTTGACCTTCTCTATCACTAGTAGCCCCGGGTTTGTATAATTGTGTCTACAAACAATCTGTTGACATGTGATAATAGCTCTGTGTTAGTAATAACTGATGCAGATCTTCTATTTGAACCCTGGAGAACTGTATATATTGAATCATGTTCTGCTAGCTCCTTCCTTGTCTGATTCTCATTTATGAAAGCATGGATTGGAACTGGAATTGTTGTAGAATTTCTACCAAACCAGGACTTACTCCCAAGTTATATGTCATGAGTGATGTTGGTGTCACTTAACAGTAGGTAATCGAGATAGATAATGGCCTTTTTAGGCTGTCTTTGATTGTACTGAATTGGACAACTAGATCACTTTAATTTGACCAACCAAAAATCTGCATTAAGATGAGAGCTTGGTTGCTTCTATTTTCTACTATTGCTTCTATTTTCTACTTCTCAGCTATCCTGCTTTACAATTTTTGTAATCAAATTTCTAATTATTTTACTCACTATTTTACATTTTTTTGTTTCAAAACGGGTAGTATGTTTTTATTTACCACATACGCATATGTTCAAAATAAATCACATGTGGAGCTGGCAATAGTAGACAATTGGAGTGACACAGTTAGGTGGCGGTAGGCATGCACCCGGATCGGTCCGATCCTGGTTCCGGATTGAGACTGCCAAATTTTAGTAAAGATAAGGTCCAATCCATTTATTTATAGTTCCTTGGTATCCGGTCGGTTCTGGACTAGGATCCGTTGATTTTTAGCCCGATTGCATGGCTGAAACCACAAAAACTTGCCCGAAGGCCAAAACTCGGACAATTTAAATAATTTGATTTAGATCATTTTATCGGGAAAAAATCTATAAGAAACGTTAATGTAAAAATTGCAAATCTATGCTCTTCTGGTAGTACTTAAGAGAAGTGATCCTGTCCAGCAAATTTATGTCCGAACAGTGTCCGAACATGGTCATTTGGAGCACTTTCCGGTGACATTTTTTTATGAAATTTTTTGAGCAAGTTCCTCACCAAGTCTAGTTTGTTCATACCAAATTTCAGCTCAAAATTCGATCGGGAAGGCAGTCAAATCATTTTTTTTAAGTTGACTGCGTCAAAATATACATATAAAAACGCAGTCAACTTCAAAAAATGATTTGAATGCCTTCCCAATTGAATTTTGAGCTGAAATTTGATATGGACAAACTAGACTTAGTGAGTAACATGCTCAAAAAAATTCATCAAAAAATTCCACCGGGAAGGGCCCCAAATGGCCATGTTCGGACGGAGGCTCCTGTCCGAACGTGGGGACCTGAACATTGCCGTAGTACTTAAATTGGTAGAATTGCAAATCTATACAATACATCAAAATAATCTATGGACACCAAAGGGACAAATTATTTTAGTTGTGTTAGAAGGCAAATCCACCATACGTCAAAATGTCAAATAAAGGAAAGTAATTCCTCATAACTTAAAATTGTTTTCACATGATATACCCCTGTTTAAATAATTAAAAACCAATAACCTCACCTGTATTACTATATTGCCAACTGAAGTCAAAGCTAACCTTTAGTTGGGACTTGAAAAAGAAGGATCTATGGAATCCTAAGAGAAACAAAAAAGAAGGATGCATCACATGTCCGTCAAGATTAAGGATGACACAATTACAACATAAGCAAGAAAGAAGAAAATCTCAATCTGGAGGAAGATTTTCGGGTCATCCCTCATATTAGGTGATGTTACCGCCTTTCACAACAATACAAATTGGCTGAGCAGATTCTGTCAAAACTTTTTATCTTCAAAGTAATAGGAGACTTAAGTAATTTTGTTTTACTTTTTTCCAAAACTAGTATTGTACCCGTGCGATGCACGGATACAAATTTCCATCTATGATAAGTTTATTAGTAATACTATGCGCACTAAAGGTAAACACGTCAAGTTTTCTAAATACAACTCGAAAAGAAACTACCACTTAGCTTGGGATAAACGGAAGGAAGTAAAAGTATGTTTAGAAATAGCGTTGTCCATAATTTTTCCTATCAATTGTGGTTCTATTGCTAATATAATATTTGTATACAGCCGGTAATGATAAATTTGATTTTATCATAGTTAATGATCTATACTTAATTAGTAGGAACAAAATAAGTACTACTACATAATTAAAGTTTCATTTACATATGGTGAATATTATCAACATATAATTATAATTAATATTGTTAACATTAAATGACAGCACGCCAAATTAAATAATAAATATGAAGTATACTTTTTCTATACAAAGCAATAATGTACTACGTATTTAGTTGGATAAGGGTACTTTAAGAATAAAAGACACATTAAATTCAACTTTTTTTGAAAAACATTAAATTCAACTTTTATTCGATCACCAAATATTGATCACACAATATTTAAGTGTTAAACTTCATGTAAATACTGAATGAGTAAGATTACCAAACAACAACAACAACAAATACCTAACCTCTAATTTCTCTAATATATATAAAAACAATACTTTTAAAATAATTACAGATTATTTTAAATTAAAATTTAGTTTTAATTTTTGCATAAATGTTAAGGATACAAAATTTAATTTAATTATTTCGGCCCAAAGTTAAGATTTTAGGCACGCATATAGGTTTAAAACAACACAAAAGCAAATCTTGGTCCTATACCATTGTATTAAGCATCTTCGTATTCTTATGAGGTTCATATTTTAAACCTTTACTTATTAGATATACTACGTACGTTATATTGATGGTATAATAATCTTAATATAATAAAAAGATGGCAATAATCTTTTAGTAATATATTGATTATATTCACTTACTTTGTATTTTATAATAAGAACAGTTATTCAAATCTACATTTTACGTGTTTCCATATGATATGACCACCTAATTAATTAGTTAGAGTTCTAATTCATTTATTTCATTTTCTCAATGCCCTTTGGTGTTTTATGATGATTGAAAAGACAAAAGAGAATATTGAATCTGACCAGGCACGTATGTGATCTCACCGACCTTAACCCAACCTAGTTGTGTATTTATGCATTTTGATAATTTTGAGAAACATCTTTCATTGGAAGAAGAAGGAGAGAAAAGTCTTTCTTTCTCACTTGGTGCTCTACATAAAAATAACACGTAGGGCAAGCATCTGACATAGTTGTGAATTAAAAAGAATATAGCACCTTTCGGGACCATTTGCTCAGAAATTTGAGGCTTTGGTAGTACTCCCTCCGTCCCTATTATATCTTCCAAATAGGTTTGGCACAGAGTTTAAGATAGTGGGTATTGTGTGGTGGAGAGTTGTGCAGAGGAGAGAGAAATGTGTAAGAATTGGTGTGAACCACAAATTCTGGCCAAAAAAGGAAAGTGGAAGTTTTAATTGGGACGGACGAAAAAGGAAAGTTGGAAGTTTATTTAGGGACGGAGGGAGTAGTTTTTTTACCACGGTGGAAGAAGCAATTGCGAATAACTTATGCACACCAAATTATACTCCGTATTATATACGGCTAATGCCGGTTAGCAATTTTGTTTGACAAAATTAAATATGGACAGCGGTTATCAAGCAACGGTTATTTATTGATCGTAGAGTCGTAACTTTTAGTCGGGAACCACTATAATTGTCTTGATTTCCCTTTTTATATTAGTATATATAGTATCTTGTATTGCATTGTGAAAGGCTATGAAAAGACAGCCTTTGAATGAACACAATACCCGGTCCGGTGAGACCTGCAGTTACGAGGTTACCACCCTGCACAATTCGGGTAACCAATTCCGATCCACCCTTTCAATGAAGCTACTAATAGGAATTCTTGGTCAAGATCGAACAAATGCACACATGAGGTCTTGAAGAAATGTTGTGAAGAAATTCTTAATTCAGAAAGTTGACACTGAAATGTATGACTGTTGAAGTGTGTTTGAATGGAGGGTTTTGTAGGGGTTTGACTTTGGACGTGATATGATAGTCGAGACCTTGGTAAATAGTAGACCTGCACAAAAACGGGTTCGGGCCGGGCTCGGACCGGGCTTCTTATAAATTTTTTGCCCATCATGTGTGGGCCGGCCCGGCCCGGCCCGCAAAAACGGGCCTAACTCCATGTCCATACCCGCCCGTAAGAGCGGGCCGGGTAGTCCACCGGGCCTCCCGGCCCGGAAAAACTTTAAATTTTTCTAAATTATATAATTTTTTTAATACTTTAAAAATAATATGATAGAATTTAAAAAATTGTTAATACGCTTAAAATATTTATAGGCCTTTCACCACATACAAACATAATACTTACATAAAAATAATAATGAGAAACTATATCTAAAATTTAAATTTCAAGCAAAAAGTATTATCTTTAAGTACAAAAATAGATACTATATTAGTTGGGCTAGTTGTTAAGAACTAAAAACTTAAATTTACATATAATAAACTATAAATATGTATAAAGGTAAATTATATTAGTAAATATAAATATACATGTGTACATGTAAATAAATAAATAAATTAGTGTGTATATATATACACACTAAATGTAGCGGGCCGGGCTTATCGGCCCGAACAGGCCTACACCCTAACCCAAGCCCGCCCATATGTTATTGCGGGCCGGGCTCGGGCCGGGCAGGTGGGCAAATATATTTGCCCAAGCCCGCCCATTTGTGCGGGCCGGTTGGGCGGGCCAGGCGGGCCGGTCCGGTTTTGTACAGGTCTAGTAAATAGTATACCAAGGACAATTCATGTTCATCCGGCCTGACGGGAACCGCCATCTGGCCGAGGGCATTTCAGTCACTTCCCAGTGAAAGCTTTTGATGAAATGTTTTGAAAATGTTTTTCATCGAGTCTAGTTTACTCATACCAAATTTCAACTAAAAATTTGATCGGGGAGGCATACAAATAAATTATACTTTACATTTCAGCGAAAAAAAGAATTTCGAAACGGGCTCATAAAGTTATAAGTTATTACCACATTCTATATTCCTACACTTGGTTTTACTTTTACATTTACTTTACATAAGTAGCCAATGTAATATTTGACCTATTTATAAAAGAAATAATTTACTAGAGGTGGGCATAAACCCCGAACCGGTACCGAACCGTCCCGTAATGGTACCGAATCGAATACCGGTTATTTAAACGGCTCTATAGATATTTGTCCCGTACCGAAACCGTACCGTTTGAAATGGGTACGGGACCGGTTCTAGATTTTGAGAACCGAAAAATACCGGACCGGACCATTCGAAAATAATGTATTTGAATTTTTTTTTATAGTTTTTCTATATCGTTAGATCTATTTTATAGACCAACAATTTTATAGCCTAAGTATGTATTCATGCGTCCCTAAAATAGCTAAATGTATGTGTTTATATAAATATTGTTATTTTTCTTTTTAGATATTTATGTTATATTTTTGTATGTATTGAAGAAATATTAAAATTTTAGAAATCTTTAATGACTATTCATTTCTAGTAATTCGGTGTACATGACTTTTTGTTGTATCATGTTTGTGCAATTTTACAACTTAATTAATATGGTTTAAATCTTACCTTAAGGTTCAACTATAAATTAAATTAGAACTAATACTTAACCTAGAACGAAGAAGAACGTTGGAGATTTCTATTATATTCAACAATTTGATGATATTCTTTTTTGTATTTTCACATGAACTTAGTAATTAAAGATGATACTTATCTCGTGAGTCATCCTTTTGCTATACTTTTTCTTAGTTGTATTGCACTATTTTTATATTTGTGAATTTTAGTACTACATATCACATATGCAATTTCTTGTATGTAAATCAACATTTTATGTGAGTTGGTTGGTGTGATAATAACTATTAATTGCAAGATTTGTTCAAACTTTTTAGCATGTGTTTGCATTGTACCGTACCGTTTTGTACCGTTCTGAGAAGAAGACATTGTATGGAACCGTTCCAAGGAACCGCGCCCACCAAAATGGAGACACAGAGAAATAGCCTTCCTGCCTACCTGAAAATTGAAGACGATGAATGGCTTTCCCGGGCAGTTTTTTCAGTAGTCGGGCCTGGAGAGCATTATCACTGGCTAACGTCCATTTACCCATCCCTCACTTTCCCCTATTTAACTTCTCAGAAGCTAGTTTTCATGATGTTGGTGCTTTGCCAAAAATACAAGACTCATACTCTCAACTCAGTAAATCGAAGTTTGCGAGTATTATTAAGTTAGACGATGCAATTAGTTTGTACAGTCAAATGGTTACAATGAGACCTCGTCCTCCCATAGTGAAATTCAACCAGCTATTGAATGCTGTTGTCAAGATGGTATACATGTGCACTATTAACTTAACTACTTTGAGGTCGTATGGATTTCACATATTAAGTAATTATAATGCATAACTTATTGTGGAGTTTGTTGTGAAAGTGATTTTTCTTTTGTTTTTAGGGGGATTGGACTTTGGGGCACTGTATGCCGATCTTTTACTTTTTGTTCTGACTGAACCATATTTTTGCAACATATATGCAAACTAGTTTAACCATAATAGTCTGTTTGATTAAGAAAAACTTGAAAAAGCAGAGATGGAAAATCAGCTTTTGACATTGTTATCGGGAGGTCAACATAGCGGCACACCTTTTAGCCAAGTCTGCAGAGCTGGGGAGCCTGACTAATTGCTCTCTTTTCCTTCATTTGCTCCCCTCGAGTTCAGGGTGCTTTAAACTTAGATGCTTTCGGTTTTACTAATTTCAGATCCTTTTGCATATATTAGACGAGGTAAGGTTTTCGTGCACCTCATTGTATCTTGGTTTTTCTCTTTTTAATAAAACAAAAATAAGTTAAAAAAACAAAAAAAGAATTGAAAAGGCAATAAAGAGAAAATGAATTAACTCCTCCGGAAGACCCCAAGAGGGAGTGAGATATGAGGAGTTGGCATACAGCCAAGCAAGCACACAGCATTCTTGCTCTTTCTTTCTCTTGCTTCAACCAAACAAAGGCTTTTAGTGTGAATTAACTTCAGAAATGTTAGCTGATATAATGATATGCAATTAGAAGTACCTGATCAAGATATCAGCTATATGTGTTCTGTACTTCTGTTGCCTAAAATTTCCATGTCAAAAGATATGAGTGTTCATACTTTCATGTGATTTGCCTGTGCAGTCCATGACTGAGATGAAACAGATGGCTTTTATAGTGCAAATCATCTCTGAAATATGTATTGATCCCCAACTAACATCTCTGCAACATCTACGTCTGATGGATTTGCAATGGCTTGGAGTTGCTGTGAGCATATATTGGCACTAAAAGTGTAATATCTCTACGCCATTTAATTTAAGCATGAAGAGCATTCTTGTGTTTGAGGATGAAAGGCATCTAGGATCACTCTTAGCAATTTATATGGTCCCCTGGATTACGTTTCCTTAAACTGCACCATCATGATGTAACCACCCCCATCTTTGTACATATATTAGTTAATATTCTCCAATCACCGCGTAATTAAAATATGTTGGGTTTCCTCTTCTCCAAAAGTACTTTAGTTATTAGACCTTGGAATATGAGTAAAACTTGCAGAGAGCCTGCTGATCAGGTTAAAATATTCTGTGTGTAGATTTGTACTCCCTTCCATATACTGACTCAGTCCAAAGAAGGTTCTCTTAGTTTGTTTTTTATCCCAAAGAAAAAAATGCGGTTTTAAAAGATTGCTTTCATTTCAAGCAAAGTTTCTCTGAAGCCAAGTGGCAAGTGATTTTAGTAAGTTACCCCAAACGGTTATGGCAATAAATATTTAGCGGTATAGGTGAGCATTCCTAAATAGTAACGTTGGAAGAGATGTCAAGACTTGGACTCTCCCCTGACAATAGCACCTTTGAGATTGTACTCAAGACCATCTTGCAAAAAGGATCGGATTCTGCTATGCTTCATATGCTCCTGAATATAAAGGAAAAATGTGGAAGTATTAGTTCTTAAGATTAGTTATTCTAATTTAGCTTACTATTAGCTAAAACTATTAGTGTTCATGTGCATTTCGATACATCCATCTTCTATGATAAAATTTATCAACAAATAGGCACATTTATGGTGGGATGTATTTACTGCTATCGGATTGGTATACTTGTGAGCGATTAACTTAACTACTGTGAGGTTGTATGGTTTTCACATTAGAAGTAATTAAAACGTATAGCTTAATGTGGAATTTGCTGTGAAAGTGATTTTTCTTTTTTGAGGGGGATTGGGCTTGGGACATAGTATGCTGAACTTCTAGTTTTTATTCCGAGTGAACCATATTTTAGCAGCAATTGTGCAAACTAGTTTAGCTGTTTGTTAAATATTCTTATACTAAACGTTAGAAGAGTTGCTAGTACTTATTTCATTCTTTAAGTTTAGCTTGAATAATGTCTATATAATCCGGGGGCTGGGATTTGTCCATGTTTAAAATTCTTGCAATGCTTAATGATATCATTTCGTGCCACACAAAGTTTAGTTGCAATGCTTCATGCTATTTGCAATGCTTAATAGCTGTGGCCAGCTTATCTTTGCACGGCATTTTCACCTTAAAGACAAGAAAGTATAAGAGGCAGATCGAATTGGAGGTTATTCTTCATGTTAGTTCTTGGGCTATCAGTGCAGGCTACTCTAACTTTGAAGGAAAATTGGCAAAGTCCAATGGGACAATACATGTATACTTGAATAATGCTTGATATACTTTGAACACATCAAGCATTTGTTTGCACACCTAATTCTGACATACAAAGTAATAATAAATCTGCACTTCAAGATTAAAGT
Source organism: Cuscuta epithymum (assembly GCA_945859915.1). Taxonomy (NCBI): domain Eukaryota; kingdom Viridiplantae; phylum Streptophyta; class Magnoliopsida; order Solanales; family Convolvulaceae; genus Cuscuta; species Cuscuta epithymum. The sequence continues at coordinate 139,474 of CAMAPF010000034.1, forward strand.
GAAACCAGTGTTGCTTTTGTATATCTGTTGGGGGTTAGACTAAGCAGTTTAGTCTGTTTTTGTTCCAGGTCACTTTTAAAGGATCATTTGACCACATGAATATTGAATCTACCAGGTACATTTGTTAATAACTTTTTTCTTTTGTACCACTGTAAAATATTGATCTATAAGTCTCCTTCATCACACCTGCAACTAAAATCCTTTATCAGCCATTGTACGTCTACTTGTAGTGGGTTAGTTGTAGTGGCAAGTGTTGGAAAACTGTTAAATCTGGATGCTATACTTTTTATTTGTTATCAGTGTCCAGAACCTGGAGATAATTGAGGCAATGCACACTAGCCTTTTGGGGACAAACAATAAGAGAAGCCTATTCCAAGTGCTTAAGACAACCAGAACATTTGGAGGTTATGCCAGCCCTGCCAGACAAATGATTTATTTTGCATTTTGTTGTTTAATTGCATGTTGGCCTCGCCTCTCAAATTGTGCACACATGGAAGCTCTTTAACTGAGTTTCCCTGCTTATGACATACTCTGATATTCCCATATTTCTTTAATAAAGCTAATTTTTATATCAGCATATATTTCTTAATCCTCCTATTCCTCCATGAGATATTTAACCACAGAGAGGTGAGAACACATAGCTACAGATTAGCGCTTATGCAAGCTCATGTGCAACATGAAAGAACTAACTTTCTCTATCATGCTGTTACAGTCCAGGAGTTCTTATGAAATGGAGAAAAGAACTCGAGAGCTATAAAGAACATAAATGGCAGAATAAAAGAGAGAGGGAGAAAGATGTAAGGGAATATCAAGAAGGATTTTATTAACAGCCTGCCTTATTACAATGAACTCAATATCTATATATACAGTCTTTAGCTAACAACTTGTTCAGCTAACTAACTGTCATAACCAACGGCCAAGTAACTGACTTCAACAACTGAACTACATCACATGTCTATTGCTATGAAGTATTTTGGAGCAAAATGTAAAAACTTATTATGCAGTTTCTTAATTTAATATTTCCTCCGTCTGTAAGATATAGTCCCATTTTCATTTCGGCCAAAATGACATGAGTAAATACTTTCTTTGACCGAGGGAGTAAAGCTGTAAAGGGCATTGTTAATTTTCGTATTGACAAAAACAGCGTATGGATATCGTATCTAATCAGCTTAATCATTGACAGTTTAGCATCTAATGATTCTTTTTGGGCATTAACCAGGCCATTCAGGACTTCTATCATCATCTGATGATGATGATGATGAAGACGGGTAGCACATACTCCTTGACCTTCTCTATCACTAGTAGCTCTGGGTTCGTATTATCATGCCTACCAAAAAAAATTGTTGGCATTTGATGATAGCTCGGTGTTAGTAATAACTGATGCAGATCTTGAGGGATATGATCCCCAGCTGAGGCCTATCCGAGTGATCTATAAGGGGCTTCACGTTTATGCATCAATTTGTATTTGAAAATTTTTGTTGTATTTCAGCTAGCACATATCTTCTACCAATATGTATATCTAGATATATATATATAGCAGCTGGAGTAAACAGTATTTTTGTTGTATTTCAGATATTTTTGTTGTATTTCAGCTAGCACATATTCTGCTCATCTATACAGTATATATATATAGCAGCTGGAGTACTGTATATATATCTGATGCTCATATATACTAGTATTAATTTCTACCAAACCACGACTTACTCCCAAGTTATATGCCACGTAGCATCACTTATGTGGTGTTAACATTAGCATCAATTACATGTTATGAAGCACGGATACTTCATTAGGGTGCCGTATTGGCGTACGGGAAACGTTCTTGTATAGTCGTATCCGATACTCTAGGATACCCGTACCGTACGTTCCCGGACCATATCTGCAATTTTTAAAAGTTTTCATTTTTTTTGGTAATTATTTTAAAATTTTGGATACTCGTATCATAACGGATACCTGTATCAACTTTTTTTTTTAAAAAAAAACTTCCAAAAAAACTTTTTAAAGAAACACTCAAATTTACATTAAAAAAATCTTAAAAATGAAAAAGTAAAAATAATTTTTACATGTGGTACACAACTAATGGGCCTATTCCTAATTCACCCATCCTCTATCCCTTATTCTAATTATCCCTAGAAATTAATAGCTTCAAGCCTTCAACGGAAATATGTGCTAGAACTTTTAAAATATTGTTTTCCATCCTTACTATTAATTTTGAGTACTTACACTTTTAATTTCAAAACTATAGTTGTTTGACTTATTTCTCATTTTAAATTAAAGAGATATAATATGAACTTATTTCTAAGTATCTTGAAAATGTAAAATGCTTCAATGCCATGAATGAGTAAACGTCACAGAATAATGTCTATTTTTTTAAAAAAAAAATGTACTTTTAATATTTATAAATGCACCCTTGTATCTTTTAATATTTATAAATACACCTCCATAACTTTTAACATTTATAAATATGGCCTCATATCCGTATCCTACTTCTTTTGGTTTTGTCGTATCCTCGTACCCGTTTTCGCATTTCCACGTACCCGTATCGGTGTTAGGGTCACTTAACTGTAGTTAATCGAGACACTTAATGGTCTTTATAGACTGTTTGAATTGGATAAAGTGGAGTAGAGACATTGAAGATAACTCAAATCTGACCAACCACAAATCTGCAATATATGTGAGGATTGTGTCAAGTGTCAACCTCTGAAATTTTGTTAATACTGATGAATATTAAGAGCCTAGTTGCTGACTTGCTTCTATTTTCCAGCCTAGTTACGTTGCTTCTATTTTCTAGTTCTCACTTTCTCAGCTGTCTTTCTGCTTTAAAATTTTTATAATCTAATTTCTAATTATTTTACTCACTATTTTACGTTTTTTTAGTTTCAAAGATACGGAGCATGTTTTTATTTACCACATACGCATATATTCAAATTAAATCCCATGTAGAGGTGGCAGTAGTTGGCAATTGGAGTGACACAGTTAAGTGGTGGTACTGTGGTAGGCATGGACCCAGGTCGGTCCACTCGCGGTTCCAGATCAAGACCGTGCAATCCTTGCCAATTTTTAGTGAAGATCAGGTCCAAGTGTCCAACCCAATTATTTACAGTTGCGGGACAGTTTCGGGTATTTCATCGGTCCGGACCAGGATCCGCAAATTTTTTTCCTCGACTGTTTTGGTAGTACTCAAATTGGTAAAATTGCAAATCTACACTCAAAATGTCAAATAAAGGAATGTATTAGGCCCTCATAACTTAAAATTGTTTTTACATGATACATTGCATGTCCCTGTTTAAATAATTAAAAATAATAAACTCACCTGTATTACTATATTGCCAACAGAAGTTAAAGCTAACCTTTGGTTGGGACTTGAAAAAGAAGGATATATATAGAATCCTAAGAGAAACAAAAAAAATGATTCTTCACATGTCTGTCAAAATTAAGGATGACACAACTACAACATAAGCAAGAAAGAAGAAAATAGCAATCTGGAGGAAGAACTTTGGGTTGTCCCTCATATTAGGTGATGTTACCGCCCTGCACAACAACACAATTAGGGTGAGCAGATTCTGTCAAAACCTTATATCTTCAAAGTAATAGGAGAATAAAATTATTTTGTTTTGTTTTTTCCAAATGGCTCTTAAAGAAAATTAGATACCTTGCAATGCGTTGTGAAAGCCTATGAAAAGGCAGGCTTTGAATGAACACAATACCCGGTCCAGTGAGAACTGCGGTTACGAGGTTATCACCCTGCACAATTCGGGTAACCAATTCCACCCTTTCAATGAAACTACTAATAAGCATTCTTGGTCAAGAACACATGCACACATGAGGAATTGAAGATATGTTGTGGATACGATGCAATCTTAGTTCAGAAATTTGACACCGAAATGTGTGACGAACAAGTCATAGAGTTCATGTATAACAACAGTTAGGGTACATTTGGACGGAGGGTTTTAGAGGGATATCAACTTATCAAGGGGAAGACTTTGAACGCGATAGTCTAAACCTTGATAAATAGAATACTTTTACAAACAAATAAAAGGTATGTTTTTTTTTAAAGACGAATAAAAGGTACGTTATGTTTTATAAAAACTTGAATACTCCCACTAAAGCATTCCCTACCAAAACATGCATCCAAACAGGGAAGCGTTCTTTTTTGGTGCAGCTGCTTTAGAGGCGTAGCACATGTTTATTTCTCCTGGAAAAAAGGTGATCAAATCTGACTTGTCAATTATTCAGTCTAATCTGACTCTTTCAAATTTACTCAGGTCAAGCCTTGGTCTAATTTGAATGTTTTTAATCTTTTGAAGTTTTCTTATCTGAAATCAGTTCTTGACTTCTCGTTTGAATCATGTTTATCTGATTAAAATTAAATCTACAATAAACAAAAGAAATAAGGTTCATAGAATAGCACCTTATTCTATATCTTCATCTTGATAAAAGAATGCTTCTAAAAATGAATAAAGGGTGATCGAAAGGTTTTAAATCGCATATTAAGTAGACTCTCTGCCCAAACAAACCCCAAAAGAGTGAAGATATTGGTGTGAAAAACAATATAAACTAGCAACGGGAAGGAATAAACAGAGACTAAACACTATGAAGGAAAAGGGAAATAAGACACTTAATTTATAACTTACCCCAAACACTATCCTCCTCATGGGTCCATTGTATTTGACTTGAACATTTACAGTTGAAGAGACTGCAGCAATACTTGAAATATCAACAGAAAGTACCTCACCAACTTCAAGTCTTTTCTGTACAACTTAAAAAGCACAAACAAAAGGTCAGACGAAAGGAATGAAAATATATGCGAAATGCGACAATTCCATTCTGCATAGGAGAAATGGTCCTGAAGATAAAGTATACACCGATTAGGCTAGAAATTACACCCAGTTGACAAATTTCATTTCATAATCATCTTGCTAATAATTTAAAATGAGTGAATAGTAGTTTAGAAATCTTAAAAATGTATTAAACTCTTCATAATTAACTAAAAGAAAACATTTCATAATTAACTTAAAAATGTACTAAACCCTAAACCCTAATCTTAAAAATGTATTAAACGGCCACAATAATGTTTCACTATAGTGTTAATGGTAGCAATAGTGCAACATGTACACCCGTTTGCACCTAAGAGTTTACATATCAGCTAATCATACAGAAGGGTATTTACCACCCAGCTATCTTTCTCCTACATATGGGCACAAAATACAGGCAATACAGCCCTATTTGGCAGCAAATAATGTTAGGAAATGGAAAAAATACTACTAGTAATAACACTACTTTGTACTATGTATTAGATGTCAAAATTACCATTTTTTGATCAACAGTATACCATCAAAGATAACGCAAAACATAGGCATAATCTTCGCCTAGTCTTTAATCTTTAAAATCAGAATGAAGTATAAACACGTTCTATATCCCTACACTTGGTTTTCCTTTTACATTTACTTTACAAAACATGAGTGGTGAGTCAATGTAAAATAATTTTGTACTTGGTTTACAGGTGAATGGAACTGTGAACTTTGGAAATTATAAAATTCACAATCACCCTTGTATTTGATTTGTAAAGAAAGTCATTACAAAAACTGTTTAGAGAGCTTACATGTGTTATACTACAGTTATAACAGTTGGTTCTTGCCATTTTTTAGTTCTTGTGTAACTCTCTTGAATATTATTCATTTCCTTATACGTATACATATACATCTACTGATAAAAGACGGTTCTTACAAGAAAAATAAGAGTAAAAGTATGTTTTTTATGAGAAAATATGAGTCAGCATGACATTATGGTGCAATATGATAGATATGAATATGATGAAAATATCTTTTTATGTATGAAAAGTACATTTGGAAGATGAAATCATAGTCACATGGTTCGCGGTACGATTCGATACGGGAACGAGGAACGGGAACGCGGTACGCTAGATCTAGCGTATCCGATACGAAGGGGGGTAGGTTCATTTCGGTACGCGTTCGGTACGATGTACCATATGTTCGGTACGTTGTACCTTATATTTTGGTACTATAATAAAACTATAAAACTGAATTATAGAATACAGATTTCAACATTGAACAAAAACAAATTTCATAACATGATTTCATAACATTAAGCAAAAGCAAAAACATTAATATTCAGAAACATTTCAAGCAAAACAGAAAAATAGTACTACAATCATTGATTTAAAGTTCAAATTCAAATAAAAAAGTACATGTCTAATCAACTCGAGGTCTCTTTCCTCTCCCCTTGTCCTCGTCTTCATCTTCAAGATTCTCTCAAGCCATGTCTTCGAGTCTTGAACTTGAGCCTTCTATGTATGTGCTCTCGGGATTGATGTCCCAATATTTGTGTGGACCGGCTTTATATGACTCTGAAAAGCGTGACTGGAGTCGAATGTTGGAGTGAATGAAGACCAATTTGTCGGCTCTTTTGCAATTCAACCGGTTTCTCTTCACACTGTGAATGTAAGAATATGTACTCCAATTTCTTTCGGTCGAAGAGCTGCTAATCGGTTGTGAAAGCACCTTCTTTGCTACTTCGGCTAATTCCGGTGTTTCGGCTCCATAGGTTGACCACCAATCAATTGCATCCATTGTCACAGAATCCGCTTGTGTTGCCACCATTGAATAGATCCCCTTCTTCATATGGAATGTAGCAAATTGCTCTCGTAATAGCCTTTCCTCTTCGGGACTTTCTGCAATTCTTTTGAAAGCTTCCATAACACCAACCACGACCTCTTTATCTTGATTCGGTGCTTTTCTTGCAATACCACCCGGAGCCAATTTTTCAAGATAGAATTTAATCATAAAACCTTGGGTTTAATGCAAACCCCAAACAGTGAAGTGGGATTGTCATCTTCTCCCATCTAGCTACTATTATTTTCTCAATATCCGGGTAATAGCAAGAATATACATTATCCACCATAATGTCCTTTATCTCCCCCAACATATTATCCATTCTTTCATATATTTCACCCATTTTTGGACCATCACCATCACAAAACTTGATAAGTAGAAAAATAGGCTTAGTAATTTTCAAAACATTCCTCACATCATCCCAAAACTCATCACTCTTAATGGTTTCAGCAACATTAGCACCATTAATTCTTGCATTTTCATCTCCAGTTCTCACCCATTCCCTCCAAGAATTGCAAAAAATAGTTGAGGCAAGAGCCTCTCTACAATCCATCACCCTTTTTAGCAAAATGTAATGCGATGCAAACCGGGTTTTTGCAACCTTTAGCAACTCTAACTTTGAGTTTTCACGAAAGATAGCTAAAGCATGGGTATGGTTAATAAAATACTTAACTATATCCTTGCCTTTTCTATACGTATTCCGTAACCATTGGAGTTCTTTTGCCATGTCTTTGAAAATTAAATTCAAAGTGTGTACGCAACATGGAGACCAAAAGATATGCTTGTGTACCTTCTCAATCTCTCGCCCGGCTGCCTTACAATTAGCTGCATTATCGGTGACAACTTGCAGCACATTACTTGGTCCAACCGTGTCAATACCTCCAAGAAGAAATTTAGAAATTTCTAGTCCAGATTTCTCAACCCCAGAAAAATCTTCCGCGTACATGAACATCGCACCACGGGAATTCACCGCTAAAACATTGATAAGTGGCCTATGCTTCACGTTAGACCACCCATCCGAGACAATTGACACCCCTTGAGTGTACCACGTGTCTTTCACCACCGTTAGATCCTTCTCAACGTCCCTAACGCATTCGTCGAGCAACACCGTTCTCGCCTTTTCACTAGAAGGAGGTTTGTATCCTTCCGGTGCCTTTTTGATAGCATTCACCATTTCAATAAATTGCGGGTTGCGTAAGACGTTGAATGGAATCCCATTTGCACACAAGCCCCTAATGATCTTTAAGTCAACTGCGTTTCTCTCCAATAGCCCAAAAGACTCTTCCAAACGTTTCTTTGATGACACATTTCTGGACAGCAGTGAATTCTTCAACGATTTTGCAACGTCACCAGCCTCAGCTTCTTTTACTTTGTTCCAAAGACTTTCATGCTTCTGCCTATCTTTGAGGAGTGCAGGACACCTTTTGATTTCTGCCTTTTTCCCTGCTGCAGGCCCAAAAAAATGAACATGAATTCTTGTATAAGAACTGGTGTACTTCCCCTTGCAGTGTTTGCAAACCCACTGCTTTGCACCTCCTGCGTTTTTACTTTCACCCGTGCCAAGGAAAGTAACTTCATCGAGCAGTGGTTTGGCTTTGGCATTTGCATCCTTAGTTTGCGTAGCAGGTACAGCAGCAGCTTGTTCACTTTCTTGAGTTTCTGGAAGAACATACTCTTCTGTGTCACTGTCCACTAAATTATAAGTGGCTGGAGACTCTGCTCTAGAAGATGAACCAGACCCAAAAACCATTTTAAGAATTTAGAGTATAAGTGAGAAGAGAATGGAGAGTAGAAAGCCAAGTGAGGAGTGCTGGAGTGCTGGACGATGAGAGTTGGAACAATTTCCACCCCATTATATAGGCTGGAGTGCTGGACGTAGAACAAAGTGAAGAGTAGAAGAGGAAGACTGAAGCGTGAATTCGTTCTGCAGAAATCGAAGAGAACGCGTCTGAAGTCTGAACGACGATTCAGAAACGGCGATTCAATTTTCGAAGCACAGTAAACGACGAGCCTGAACGACGCTCTGGTACAGAGTTCGCGATTTAGGGCGATCCCTTTTGGTGTTGCGATCGACATCAGGTACGTTTGCGCACGTCTTGTTTAGCGATGCGGAACGATCCGACCGGCGATTAGGATCGATTGGCCAAGCGATCCGACCTGCGATCCCACCTGCGTCTGGTACGCGTTCGTACCGCGTTTGGGTACGGGACGTTCAGATAGATCGCGGATGAAATAATGACTAACGTATTTATTTGTTGTAATGCACAAAAGTCAGGAAGGGGAGCCTTGGTGCACCGGTTAAGGTGTTGTTGTGCGACCAAGAGGTAACGGGTTTAAGTCTTGAAAGCGGGCTCTGGTCAACAATTCAACAATTGGTAGGGAAAGGCTTTCCCCTTGTACACCCCTTGTTTTGGGACCCTTCCCTGGACCCTCTCCTTGCGGGGATGCCTTCACGCACCGGGCTGCCTTTTTTATGCACAAAAGTCAGGGTTGTGGACGAGAACGGTATGCCCTATTGCCCTTTTTGTTAGGAAGTATAGAATATTTTAAATTGGAGTTGTAGAGCTGAGATGTTAGGATTTCTTAGCATTTTAAATGAGAATGGATTGGGACAAAGGGTGATGACGTGCCCATCATGCCAGATGGAGCCAAGATTGTGAACTCATGCTCAGGAGAAAATTTCCATATTGGGCAGTTGACCGTGATGAACGCAGGGCATCAAGCTAGAGCTGTAAGTGATGTTCATCCCGAGCTGAACGTAAGCCATTGTAATTTTAATTTGATACGACTTGTGTATGTGCTCATGGAATTTGATCATATACTCGTGCAAATGCCAGAGGGCTTCTAGGAAAATGAGATGCTAAAAAGTAAAGGGAAAACTATCAAATAAGCCCCCGTACTTTATAGAAAAAGTCGATTAGGCCCTCGGTACTTTTTTAACCCCCAATTAAATCCTCGAACTATTAAAAAACGTACAATAAGATTTTTAGTCGGTAAGTAACCGATTTCCCGGTTAAACTTAAACGTGGCATCCGGGCAATTTTTTCCTTCTTCCTTTTTCTTTTTCCTTTTCTTTCATTTTCTTTTCCCCTTTCTTTTTCTTTCTCTTTTCTTTTTCTCTCTTCTTCCAGACTGCATACACCGTTCTTTTTTCTCTTTCGCAGATCCGTTCGCAGCAGGACTTCTGAGACTTGCCACCAGCTCCAGAGACCCCGCCCACCATCGCCGGTGACAGTCGCCGCCGTTGCTGAAGTTCAAGCACATCTTCACCGTGGTCGCCGTTCCTCGTCAATCGCCATCATTTACACTTACAAGCTTCTCCGGCCTTCTAGCGCATCACCGTTGTCCTTTCTCTCACTGGCATATTTGTATCCACTGCCGCCGTCTCCTTTCTCTGAAGTGTTGAGAAGATGTCTCAGCAGCTTCGTTTCTCCGTTGCAGCCTTGCAGGTGCCTTGCAGGAAGGGGGCAGATGAAATAGCTGGAGAGCATTAAACCGGCGACAAGAGAAATAGGAAGAAGAATAAATCGGACGGGAAGGAAGAAAGGTATAAAGGAAGAAAGAAATACAGTATTTTGCAGGCGTGAGAGAAGAATAAATCGAACGGGAAGGATGAAAGCTAGAAAGGAAGAATGAATTCGAGAAATACAGAGTATTTTGCAGTCGTGGGAAGAAACGGAGAAGAAAGAGAAAGGGAGAAAGAAAGAAGGAAAGAAAAAGGGAAAAGAAAAAGAAAGAGGAAAAGGGTAAAATTTGCCATGCGGACGCCACATGTACATTTAAAAGGGAAACCAGTTACTTACCTAGTAAAAACTAAAAAGATTAATTGAACATTTTTTATACTTCGAGGATTCAATTGGGTGTTTCTAAAGTACGAGGGCCTAATTGAATTTTTTGATATAGTACGGGAGCTTATTTGATATTTTTCCCAAAAGTAAATGACTATCACCAACTTACAACATTGCAAATAAAAATACAAAAACATAGATGTACACAATTCCTGAATTTTTTAGAAAACCTATCAGTCAAGTGCAGGCTAAAATACACAAGCATACCAGAACCTCCACCAACTATAAAAGCAAGTCCTTGCCCTGATATTTTCTGCCTCAGGAATCCCTGCAAAAGCCCACAAAATAAAATGTTGTCTGTGATTATACTTGTTTGATCACATTACAGGGAAAAGTCGAGATATTCCATTTTATCACCTCTGCACTAGCAATCATGTTGCGTGCCCTTTGGTCAACTATATTGTTTACTTTCACATCATCAACTGAGCAAAGGAATGCATCTGGCTACATAATAATATCAGCACAATCATATTTTACTATTGCGGTTAGGAATGATGAACGGGAAATTCTCAACTACACATAGGAACAGGACACCCACATATTTCAATATTCTTTTTACCTGACACAATATTTCGCCGCCAAACGTTGCTAAGTCAATCTGCCAGATAACAAATGAGATCAGTAAAAGAAGAGCACAAATAGCATCATCATGAACCAAATAACATCAGCAACAGTTGTAACTAACTTGATTTACTGATACTTGGACGGTTACATCTACCTCCCCCGAGGCTGGATCATATTACCAAATGGTCCTATAGATTTTCTAAAACTACCAATCAGCTTGAGACCAGAGATTCTCTATGCAAAAGACATTGAAAAATGATAGGATATAATTAAATTAGTGGGAGGCTGGGAGCCTACATTATCCTCAGCATCTGTCTTGTGAATTCTTTTCAAGGGAGATCTTTATATACTTTAGCCAACAAAATGCACAAGAAACACCAAATTTGATCTGGAGATGCACATACTGTGTTGATATCATTAAACCCTAAAGCTTTTGAGTTGTTCATGGAAAAATCTGACTCATCATCAAGGGGCTTTTGATAACTTTCAGAAACCTCAAGCGGCATTTGGTAATTTGACCATACCTCGAAGGAGGTAGACGTAATTAATTATTGATACTTACCGGGAGGATTCTTGCTAGAGACGGTGCGGCAATGCCAACAAATCCGTCAGATGAACCTGTATTATGAAAAACTATGCTAGTTACACTCTTTCCAAAGAGCCATTGTGTTACCCCAGCTTCATTTTCAGGGATATATATGCTTTCCATAAGGACTGAACCAGACATATAGCACATGGAACCTGCAAACCATAACAAAATAATGATTTAGGGAAATATTAGGATAGAAAAAGTACTGGCCAAGGCAACCAGAAGATAATGTTACTATTCCTTCTAGTCGGATTATGAGCATTGTTGATATTTAACCATATCAAATGCTGTCTTAATGAACAGGAAAGCTATAACACAAGCATTACAAATTAAACCATGGAAGGCCATCTCACATTATGGTAACGTTTGTGCTTGCTTGTGCATGTGAGAAGTGATTTATTTTAGAGATTAAACCGAAGGTGCTTCATTGTAAAAACTTAGTAATGTTTGAAAATAAATGTGGTTTTGAAAAAATCACCACAATAAGACAGGAAGGTCCAATGTCACATTTTACAAAGCAACTATCAAAACAGAACTTAAATGAACACACCAAAATTTAATAGTCTCTTCTGGAAATGTAATATTAGTGTCCACTGTTGAGTACATGTGCCTTTATAAGAAATGAATTTGTGTTTGCACACATCATATTTTTCCTCATAATTAGTTTTGCCTTCTGTTTTCTTGTTAGGTGCACACAATTCATTTTATGGAAGAAACAAATTAATCCATATTGGGTCACACATCAATAGAGCTAAGAGGCAATTGCTTTCTTTAAATGGTTTTAGTGATGATTCATAATGAGGTTATGCTACTTGGTATTATAGATATGCTCATCTACACGAAATGGACCAAAGAAAATTTATAATGATACACTAATAATATTTCATAGCAAAATCATGTGTGGAGTGTACAGTCTATATACACAAAATCACAAATATGCAATCACATGAAATAAAATATATCCATACGAGGAATAATTATTTGCACTTTGATCTCATAACACTGTTTTCAGCATGCCACTAGATGGAAACTTAGTAGGGACCAAAAGGTTCTGAGGTGCAGCACTGCAGCATAATTCACGTTTAACAATATATTTATACCACTTGATCAAATGGTTTTAAATTTCCAACATTTTAAAAACCTATGTGCATGTCACCTACAGTACTACGTCAAAGAATGTTATCACAAACTAACCAGGTTTTGCAATAATCTTTTCCTGCGGCTTCAACATAATCTGAAATTTTGAATTGAAAATGGAAGAAACAATCAATCACATTGAACATGTAGATAGGAGCTGCATACTACTTAGAAAAGATCAAGACTCATTAAATACCTGAACTATCTGAGCTTCACCTCCCAGAATCTGAAAGGGTGTAACACAATCTTGTGGGCTCTACAATAGTACAAGTGTGAATTTTCAAATCAGCTCGTTTTGGAAAGAAAAACATGTCACGAGTGACAGTACATAATTAATATACCAGACTGCTGCTTATAGGGAAAAAAACAGGCTTGAGCAATATTAAAGCAATGACCATCATATTGATGCAAGACACAGATCTAGCTCCTTACTTTAAGAAAGTTTTCTGTGGGACTTGTGGGTAATGTGTATTCAAATGTGGAACGTGGATGTGTTATGGTTTGTAACAAATATAAGCAGCAAGTCATAAACAATTTCAGTTGACTTAATTCTAACAGACTCATAAACAGGTTACAGGAATAACAGGTTACAGCCTAAGACGATGAGTCAATCTAAGGAACCAGCCCTTAACAGCATCTTTAACTTACTTACATAAAGCAAACCTATTTTTGATATATCAAACAACTAAAACTCAAGAGATTTAATCCGTAATATTGGTTAACTGGGTTTTCTCTTAACAAATAAAATTAACAAACATCACAATGCAAGAAGCTCAGCTCTGGTTTTACCAACTTCAAGATGACAACTCGATCACTGAGCCGGATGATAAAATACAAATTGCATTACACTGCGCTTAAAAATAAAACCCAATCATTCCCCTTCCTATAGCTTAGCTACCTGTGTTTGTTCTTTAACTGTTTAGGGCATTGAAATTTGAATTGGATTCACCCACATATCCAGGAAGAGGGAGGGTACCTGATAGACAAAGGGTTGAAACGGCGTTGAAAAGGACGGAGCAGCCATGGGATATGAATTCTCTGGTGGAGAGAGATAGCTGATTCGGAAGATAGATCGAAGAACAGCGGATTAATTCTCCGGTGAAGACGCCATTAATTTTCGAGCTGTGCTGGATTTTGTTTTCGCGAGGGTTTTGGTTTTGTTACTCTTTTTCAGTGCTTGTTTTAATCCCGGGAGAGGAAAGCCGGAAACGCCCATCTTGTTCAGTTGAATTACTGATGAACTCGGCGCCTTGGTCATCTACTATGCAAAACCGCAAAGGGTAGTTATGTAACTTCAAAATCTGAAATTAACTTGTTTTGCCAGATCATGGTAGCATCGTCAGTGCATTGTTGTTCGGTTCGCTAGTTGGAGTACACGTCACGAAGTAATGACATGGCTTCTTATTATTGGTCAAAACCGTTGGGGGCGATTATTTCACTTGTCGGACCGGCCAACGGCAGTTCGATAATTGAATAAACAATAAAATATACCTACATTTTAATAAAAACTAGGTTAACCTAAGTGAACCTAGATTCACAGTAAAATAGTGTTTGAAAATAAATGAGGTGAACTCAGGTTAATGTAATAAATGTTTGGATGAAGGTACTATAGCTTATTTTATATTGAACGGGAATTTAACCTGCGAAACCCCCCACTTCGGAGGTTCTTCGATCAATATGTTTATAGGAACGGGAACTTAACAGGAACCGAACCGTTAACAATTAATACCTCATTTGTAGGAACCGAAGCGGGTTATAATGGTTCGGTTCCTGATTCTTATAAAAAAATATGTGTATGGAACCGTTAATGAACCGTTATTAAAAAAAATGAAAAATAAAATAATATTAGTAGTAGTACAACAACAACAACAACAACAACAACAACAATAATAATATAATAATAATAATAGCAATAATAACCACCACCACAACAATAATAATAATAAAAAACAATATAAGATATTTAACTAACAATTCTAATTTAATCAACGAAAACGAAGTAATAAATATTGTACATGAGGTTGATATAATGATGAGAACAGAAAAATAAAAATCAACGGGGTAAATCGTTACCCAGATAATCAATGATAAAAATACCGTTGTCCAAAGCCAAAAGGCTAAAACCAATTTTATTCCAAAATGATCAACAATGAATCCTAACAATAGGTTTAAATACTCATTTACTAATTCTCAAACTAGGAAACAAAATCCTAGAAATCCTAATCAACTCCAACTAGGAAACAAAATAATTAAGATCCTAATCAACTTCAAATAGGAAACAAATAGTAGGAAACAAATAATAGAAATCCTAATTAACTCCAAATAGGAAACAAATCAGGAAAATTAAAAAGAATAAATATTAATTAAACAGCCCGCAACCAGCCCACGAAGGTGGGCTCAAGCCCGTCCCGCCTTCAGTAAACCCACGGGGGCTTCTGCCCCTCTTCTTCCAAGCCTAGATTTTGCTTCATATCATATAATACATTAAACTCCTTTCTACAAATCAAGTTTTGTTCCGCCACATAAATTTTATAAATATAAAATAACCCAAATAACTTGTAGTTGATTGCACATATTTTACTTTACTATTTTCATGATATTTCTAATTATTAGATTCATTGTGAATCAATAGAATGCAATAATGTTTTTATATCTATACATGCGAACTCAGTGTATTTTTTAATGTTTTGGAAGACTTGAAGTAGACATCCTATTCTTGCTACTATGATGGCGAGTAACCTTCATCGCTCCCACACTACAATGATTAATATGTTTTATTTATTACATGAAAATTCAAATCATCTTTTGTTCTATTAAGTGTTCACAGTTCATTAGTTAAGTTTGAGCTTTGATGTTTGAACTTTGAAGTGATTAGAACTTCAAATAAAATTTTAATACTCGTGTTTTGAATTTTCGACGTGTTTATGTTGTTTGTAGAAAGTAAGTTATGTGTTAATTCTTAGATGAGAAAAAATTATATTCTAGGAACCGGTAAAAGGAAGAACCGAACCGTTTACTACCGGTTCGGTTCCATAATGGTTCTTGATTTTTTATATAGGAACCGAACCGATTTCATTAGTTAAAACTTTTATAACGGTTCCACTCATTTTGAGTAAGAACCGAACCGATCCCAGCCCTTATTAAACATTGTTCCAAAAAGGTGGAATCTCTCATCCGAGGAGCCCCACACCTTGAACCGACAAGATATGATGGCGGAGAAGTAAGTCACGATGACTCAGTCGAATCAATAGTGGTAGACCTTATATCTGTGCGCACCAGACGTCCAGCCCAACACATAGGAGCTACGTACAACCTCCACACGACCGCTGCGAGTTTCGATCCTTGGTCATTGTTCCAAATTCCCCACCACGGAACCAAGTGAACTACATGTTTGGGTTGATAATTGAATAAACATAAAAAAACATTCTCTTTGGGCTGCTCTATTACCAATTTCAGCTTTCCCATGTTTTTTGAAATATTCTCAAACAAGACCAGAACTTATCATTATTTTTGACCAAAATTGACGCCAATAATTTTACTTTTGCGCACTTTATAAAATTACTCATATATTGATAATTCATAACAATATGAGAAAATGAAAAGTGATAATTACACCGATTATCGTTTTTTTAAATAGTCTTATCTAACCGTAATCCAGATAATCTCTATATTATACATTTGGGTGTACGCATACAACCAGGTATTTTGTAATTCCCATCAGCTTTGAGCTCATTTAATGCGGAGTACTCTTTAACTACCTCTGTAACACCTTGCATACGATTGTCCAGCATCCACCCCAATTCTTCTCATTCTTCTTTTCGTTAATTCCTTAAATCATATGGAATATCTAAAATTGAAACCATCTCATTCAAAAATTCTATATTGACTCATAATATCAATGCACACCAACTATTGGAAAAATTCCAAAGTGAATGTTTTTTTGTACAATAAGTGAATGTTAAGTTCTTTTTGATGGAATATCTTATTATTTGTTGCACTTGTATAAAATTTATGCATAATTTTTTCATAATAGTTCTTGACATTTTGTTATAATTAGGTATCTCTACATCTAAAGTTTTATCAAATTGTAATTTTTTTTTGTTATGCATTGAATTTGATGTTAAAAGAACTTTTGAAATGGTTGAGATATGTTTTTCCAATAATTTAATTTTTTCCTATAAAAATTAGTAAATGTAACTAAATTTATTTGTTTAAACTGTAATATGTTTAATTATATTGTGTGTAATATTGGAATGAATACTTTGTTACACTAAAATGAGTATAATGTACTGTGTAAAATAAATGTGCATAGGTGTAAATTGTAAGGATGTTTTCTTTTGGACTGAAATTTGCTGATCTGGTCTTGTTTGGTCTGATCTGGTTAGGTCTGGCCTGGTAAATGTCTTGTCTCTGTGAATTTTATAACTACGGAAGTCTAGTCTGGTCTGGGACTGAAAACAGTCCAAAAGAAAAGATCCTAACTAGAATAAGGATTTATTAAATTGCTATATTTTTCATGGCAAAATCTACTGATAATTTAGGAAATGAATGATTATACTAAGTTGGGTTTTATGAATATAATTAGATTTGTGGATTTATGAAAATGAGTTTTGTATTATACTTACATGAGTATAACGCTAAAATAGATGAGCATTGACATCAAATTATAATATGAAAAAAAAATCAAATGAATATGTCGCAAAAAAACAAATACAACAATGTCCATAAGTCCATTGATATACATATGTTTTAAAATGAGCTCAAGTAGCAAATTATTTTTTTCATAAATTAGCAGATTCGGCCGCTACAGCTACTTCAGCCAGAACTTCATAAGTTTCAGCAGAGTCAACCTATTTCAGTGTTATCGAACGGGCTCTACTTATACTTTACATATAATATATTCACATTTTTTACTTTCATATTTTCTTTTACTTTAAAGAATAGTTGTTTTAAATAAACATATAAAATATACACATTTTTTTCTACCTTAACGTTCCATGCAGTTTTAAGGTTTTGTTTCCTTTACAAGATATGATAAGAAAAATATATGTAATATAATTTCACTTAGTCGTGCTTGTAGTGCCTATAAACTCAATCTACATATTGTCAAATTTTAAGCAATATACACATATATAAATGTAGCTTTACATTTAAACGAATGATGTCATTAAACATATGTCATTGAAGGGAGGGAGTTCATATGCAACTTTGTTGTGTGGTATGCATTGGTTAGTTCCAACGTCTCTTAAACTGTTATGCATGCAATATAAAATTCAACCATTAAATGTTTTGGTCAGCTAGATTTCTATGATTAAAAAGCATTCTTCATGCATGATTACTGTTGGTGTATTGTTTAACCTGTTCTGCCATTTTTTACTACAATGAGCACTTTATTTTATTGTATCTCAAATAAGAAGTAGCAATGTTAAAAAAAAAAAGTATGTGTTTTATTATTAGATCATGCAACTAGCACGGTTTAAGTATGTTTCTGATGAAAATGTTATTATTTGTTTGATTTTTTTGAACACTAATTGATGAAGTTGTTTTTATTTTTAAAAATGGATTTATTCATTGAATTATTAAACCTAAAAAGGTCAACTTACATAATTGTATTTTATCACATTTTTATGAAAAATACAGATGAGTTCTTGTCCTTGTAAGATAGCAAACGATGTGAAATTTAAAGTCTTCAAAGGAAACAGAACATTGAAATCTCAAAAGCTTCTGCCCTATTGGTGAAGAGTAACTTAAAAACATGCATTTGTTGTTGTTTTGAAAAACATATAGTTTTGTTGCACAACAAAATTCTTTATAGCGAATACACTTCCTTCTTTGGACAAAGGAAAGAACTTTGGGATTAGGTTTAACGGCATGGTTGCATGAATTTTGGTATCAAGTAAAGAAGAATTAAGAGGAAGTTGAATCTCTAAAAGACCTTGGCAGAAGGGTTCATATGCTAAAATAAATATACCTCTCATAATAAAAAATGCACTCAAAAAATTCTTCATGTGTGTCATGACTTGGAGAAATATATGCTCTAGTAGGCTTAGTAGCTCTAACCTTGACCGCCTATGTGTTCCTCATTTGGTTAATGTCTGTGAGAAAGGATCACATGTCAACCATTTTGGTATGAAAGATTTCTTTAGTGAATATAATGGAATTGCTAAATGAAAGTGTTGGTGAAGAAGACCTTGTTTGTGGCCATATTTATAATAAGAATGCCACTAATATGAGTCCAATGAATTAAGTACGAGGAATTTTGTGATTAGCACACCAACATTTTATGACTTGGGATGTTTTTACTTGGATTGTAAATTGCTGGTCTGGTCTGGTCTATTTTAGTTTGGTCTGATCTGATTTGGTCTGTTTTGGTCTGGTCTGAAATTTTATTTTTTCATGTTTTTTTGAATAAAGATTTTATTTTATTTTATTTATTATAATCCATAAATAATTTATTTTTATTCATTTATAATTAAAATGTAATAAAACTCCTTCCAAATTATCGAAAATTGTTATCTTTTTACTTGGACTGATTTCGGTCCCAGACCGAACCAAATCAGACAAGACCAGATCATATCAATACATACCAGCTCAAACCAGATCAAACTAGACCAGACTAGTCCAAATAAAAACACTCTTACACAAATCAGACTAGACTAGATTTAAACATAGCAAAAGATAATATTAGCCCAATAAAAATGTCCCTAATATATTCACATGTATATATAAATTGTTGCAAGGGTAGAAACTTACGATCCCTAGGAGTGTGCCTTTGTTCTCTATGTTAGCTTTCCCAATCTCTCTTCAGGTAAGTGCCTTTCACCATGATTGCGTGCTCTCAAATTCAATTATCTTCAAATTGAATTTCAGAGCATCACACCACACGTATATACGTACATGATTGTTTCGTATAATTATTTCAATACCGAAGTTTCTATTTGTTTCCTTAGTGAATTCTACCTAGGCCGGATATAGTGCTTAGGGAGTGGGGGCATATGCCCCCCAATAAAGTTTCAAATTTGTCATGTATAATGAAGCGATCAATTGCTAAAAAAATGTTTGCCCCCGACATAATAATTGGACAAAAGAAGACTAGGATACCATTGAGAGTAGGTGGAGAAACGAGGGATGAATATGTACATAGAATGTTGAATGGTCATCCTGATTGTGTAAATAGAAATTAAGGTTGACAAGAGAAATGTTCATCCACCTTGTAAATATTATAATTGAAAGAAATTTATTGAAAGACATCATGTTCATTCATGTGGTACAACAAATTGGAATTAGTCTCTATATATTGGCCAATGGAGCTTCTTACACATATGCAGCCCATGTTTCTAAACGTTATTTGAGAACCATGTGCAAATATTTCAATCTAGTATTGTATGCCTTGATATTGTATGACAAGATCACAATTTGCTGGACGTCCACCCCATTGTTTTCAACAGTTCTTCAGATTAGCCGTATTTCAAGATATATTTATGAATTATTCAACGTTTTTAAAAGTCAATGAAAACTCATTTATTTTTGTATCTGTGTTAGACTTTATTTATGTTTTTTATTTATTGTATTAGGATTCAGTTGGAGCATTAGATGGTACTCACATAGAAGCAGTTATATCAGATGCAAAAGGTGTGCTGTTTCGAGGACGCAAAGGAAGCAAAACCTGGAATGTTTTTAGCATGTTGTTCATTTGATAAACTATTCATGTTTGTCAATATTGGCCGGGAAGGAAGCGCACACGACATAAGAGTGTGGGTTGATTACTTAATGCAATCAAAATATCATTTTCCTCATCCCTACCAGGTATAAAGTACAAATAAAATTATCATTAAAGGTGGTTGTAAATATAAAATAGTATCCTTTTAACAAAGTCAAATTAAAATGTAGGTAAATATTACTTGGTAGATTCAGGGTATCCAAACACACTTGGATATTTAGCTCCATTTGATGATGCGGGAATGAGGAAACACGTGCCAGAATTTCGTGATGGTGGTAAACCAAGAGGAGTAATGGAACATTTTAATTATCGTCACTCATCACTAAGAACTACCATTGAAAGAGCATTTTCACATTTGAAGAAAAGGTGGAAGATACTTCACAACATGCCCAAAATGAAAGAAGAGTATCAACAAGCAATTATTTTATCAACTTTTGCACTTCATAATTTTACCAGCATGTGCAAAATGGGAATACCAATTTATGAACATGAAGGGAATGGAGAAGGCATGGTTGATTCAGAAAAGAAGCTATGAGCAATGTTCGCGTGGAAATTGAGAAACAAATTTGGGAAGGCATTGAGAAACCCAGAGCAACGGATGCATGATGATACATATTGTTTTATAGTATTAAAACTTTTTTACAAATCAAGATTTTATTTATTTTTGGGAAAACTATCAATCTGGTCCTTGTACTATTAGGAAAAAGTCAATTAGGTCTTCATACTTTAAAAACAATCAATCAAATCACCGAACTTTGAAAAAACATTCAATTGAGTCAATTAGCAGGTTACATGCCATGTTAGCAGGTCACCTGCTGACGCGGCGCATACATGGCGCACACGTGGCAGTCCATGTGTGCGCCACATCATCAGTAAATGGATGTCAAGGCTTCCGCGTGGCACCACGTCAGCAAATTCACCCCTGACCAAGTTGTCACACGTGTGCCACGTCATCAGGTAACTTGCTGACGTGGCGGGTAACCTGCTATCGGACTCAATTGAACATTTTTACACAGTTCAGGGGATTTGATTGATATTATTAAAAGTACAAGGACTTTTTTGCGATAGTACGAGAACTAAATTGTCAGTTGTCCCTTTATTTTTCTTTCTTTGTTTTTTACAAATCAAGAACATTTATATTGTTCTGTCACTTGTATGACTTCAAATACGAACAGTCTAAACTAGACAATAATAAAATAGTATTAATAATAACAACAATAACAATAATAATAATAATAATACTACTGCTGCGAATAATAATAATAACAATAGTAGTAGTAATATTAATAGGAATACTAATAATAATAAGAACAACAAAAACAACAACAACAAAAACAACAAGAATAACAACAACAACAACAATATTAAAATATGGTCTAGTCTGTTTTGGTATAATCTGATTTAGTTTGATTTCGTTTGGGACGTCTTAGGATGTTTTTACTTGGACTGTAATTTGCTGGTCTGGCCTGGTCTGGTCTGATCTGGTCTGGTCTGGTCTGGTCTGAACTGGTCTGGTCTGGTCTGATAAGGTCTGGTTTCTTTGTATTTTTATAACTATTCAAGTCTGGTCTAGTCTGGTCTGGTCTGAACTGGTCTGGTCTGGTCTGGACTGGTCTGGTCTGAGACAAATTACAGTCCAAGTAAAAACATCCTTAGAGTCTAAGTAAAACATCCTAAAGCATTTTGACACTCCCAAATATAGAGCCTGTTTGGTAGCACGAAAATTGGCTGATTCTGCTAAAAATTATGAAGTTTTGGCTGAAGTGGCTGCATTGGCTGATTCTGCTGATTTAAGAAAACATATTTTTAAAATATATTTTATAATAAAATAAAGAAAAAATTATATGTCAAAATAGCTAAAATGTCATCTACAGTAACTTCAGCCAATACAGTCAGAAAAGTAACTACAACCTTACTTTTTCTGCTTATTACACAATTCAGCGCGCGAAAGCAAAAATTATGTGTTTGGTGAAAAAGTTGGTTGATAAGCTTGATAAGCCGAAAAATAGTGTTAGCAAACAGCGTCTAGGGTGTAAGATCAAAATTTATCAAATTGTCATTTGTATTTCACTATTATGTACTAATTGGAGCTAAAAACAAAAATTAGCAGTACTTGGGTCTTGGAATGTACCAACTAAAAACAAAAATTAGGCTCACCTAAGTTGAATGTAGCTACTCGAACAATGCAATCTTAATAAAGATGGACACTTAGGGTTGGTTTGCAACTCCTTATAAAAAAGCACTTCTCAGCTTTTGGCTTTAAAAATGCACTTATTTTTCCAAACACTACAACTTTTATTTTTCTCGGCTTTCGCGTCAAAAGTGCTTTTACTTTTTCCTATTACACAAAAAGCACTTATTTTATCAAACACTACCCACTTTTACTTTTCAAAATCACTTTTTTCTCAAACACTATCAACTTTTATTTAATCACTTCTCCTCTTTTCATTAAAAAAGCACTTTTTTAAAAGCAGAAGCTGTTGCAAACAGACCCTTAACATTTTACATGGTTCCCAGCAGCCACCAGGGTTACTCATCTTCTAATATTTAACTATCGAGTAATGAGATTATTTAGAGTAACCATTATTTTTTGCTTTTCAGGCTTATTAGTCAACTCTTTCACCAAACACGTGACTTTTGATTTCACACAATGAATAGTATAATAATAAGAAAAAGTAGTGATGTAGTTACTTTTCTTGCTGTATTAGCCGAAGTTACTGTAGAGGATCATTGTAGGTATTTTTTCATATAATATTTTCATTATTTTATTATTAAAATATATTTAAATTTATTTTTTCCGCAAATCAGCAGAATCAGCCAATACTGCCACTTCAACTACAACTTCATAAATTGCAGCAGAATAAGTCGATATAGCTAATTTTGGTGTTACCAAATGGGCTCATAATGACATTTAGGATTTAGGAAAATGTGAGTTGGGTGGGGCCTCTAGTTTAGCTGAGCTCTCCGGTTGACTGATTGAGTACTAAGGGAGTGTTTGCAATTGCTTCAACTTTAAAAAAGTGATTTTTTAAAGTGATTTTGGGAAAAGTGATTAATAGTAAAAGTTGGTAGTGTTTGAGAAAAAAGTGATTATGGAAAAGTAAAAGTTGGTAGTGTTTGGTAAAATAAGTACTTTTTGTGTAATAGAAAAAGTGAGAAGCAGTTTAAAGCACCCTTCTACTTGCTTCCAGCTTTTAGCTTTTAAGTGATTAATTTAAGCAGAAGCAGTCATTTGAAAATACTATTTTCAACTTTTTTTAAGCCAAAAGCTGAAAAGCGCTTTTTTTAAGCAAACCCAAACACTCCTTAAATTAACTTCTTATTAGCCACGTAGGATGACAGCCGTGGCAGGTCAAAAAAGGATGGTTCACACCGATTGCCACACACTTTTTCCTCTCCCACGTATTCATCCCCCTTCCCGATCACCGTCACCATTCTCCGTCTCGTCTGCCGGACGATTACCTTTGATCCGAAGCTATATAAAACAGACGGGAACGGAATACTTCCATTTCTTCATCACCTTCATCAATAATTCATTTCTTTTGTCTCCACTTTACTCGATTTTCCTATCGAAGCCGCGTCCTTGCAGTATCAACCTGAAGGTACAATTGAATCACTAATCTTATGGCTTGATATATGTTTTTCGTATAATAAATGTATTCTGATAAGATTCGGTGAACAAGTTAAATAGGGAGCATGTTTAGAGTCCTATATGTCCAAACAAAGCATCAACCTGTTGTTCAACTTTTAATCGTCCCAGAAAAAGATACCACTTTGATCAAACAAAGCTAAGTTTCATGTAATTAAAAAAAATGTATGAACAAGTTAAATTGGGAGGGGTTTAGTTAATCAAACAAACAAATTTTAAAAGCATACTAGCGTGTATGATTCCATGACTTTGAAAGGTTGCAGCTTGACAAATCTAAAACTTGTACCTTTAGTAAACATGATTTCTTTTTGGAAGGGAAAACAGGTGGCCAGACATGTTAGTTTGGGGAGGTGGGAGTGGGGGTGGAGATGTTAGCTTTGGATTTCTTGTTTTTCTGGTATATTATCTTGTTGGTGGATAATATTAATGCAATAATTTTTGTCTGAGAATAGGTTTATGTTTTTTTATTGGTTTGAGGAACTGGCATTGGCTGGAGCTTGTTAGAAGCATGGTGTGCTTTTATTATACCTCCTAATGGACTGAAAGTTAATTTGAACTTCTCTCTTACTTTATTGCGAAGGTTGGCATTTCATTGCTCGAGTAGGGGGAATTCGTGGGTTGGAGGGGAGTCTTTGGGGACACAACATGCTCTAATGCTCAAAATCAACTCAAAAAGGATACGTTTGCTTTGTGCTTTTCTCACACTTGTTAGTGTCTTGTTTCAATCTTATACGTTTTTTTACCAACTGGCAGGGTGGGCTGTCCACCCTTATGAGGAGGCTTTACCCAATAAGAATTATGAGAGGCTTTTGGAGGAAAATGCAAGTGTTGTAGGGAATGTTGACCATTTGGAGGGTATTCAACATGTCCAGTTCTTCACTCCACCCATTTCTTTTGCAAGTCAGAATCTATCTAAGAAATCTCTGAGAACAGATGACCAGACTGCTCATGTAAGAAATAGGAGGAATATCGAGTCTCCTTATGTACCTTCTCGCATTCCTGGTAGAAATGGTTCTAATCACATGCTGGTTCGTTTCCCATTGTTCTTGTATTGCTGGCGGAAACGTTCTGTGGTCTGCTTTGCTGTATTAGTTTATTCTATATTTTTTATTAAATTATCATTCCTTTTAAAATGTCTTGTCCAGAGATATATCACATCATTAACGCCTGATGAAGGACTTGAATATGCTAAAAAGGAGATTGAGCATGCGCAGTTGGTTGATGATGATCCAGACTTGTATGCTCCTCTATTCAGAAACGTTTCTACTTTTAAGAGGTATGTTAATGATGTTCATATTGTCTGTTCTTATATTTTAGAATAATACTTTACTATTGAAATACACCATTTATAATTGATGCAATAAACATATTTCTTCATTACTTGGACTTTGTATTCTCTTACTTCCTCACATTCTCTTGTTTTTTAGTCTCTCTATACTGACTGATTTAATATGCATATTTCTTCAGTACTTGGACTCTGTATTTTCTTACTTCACCATGTATCTTACTACGTATATTTTTATCTCCCTATACTGACATGAATTATCTTGTTATGCTTTGTCACATACATTAAATGTTTATCTCCTATTTTAATCATATCTTCGACGCGATTTTCACTATGGGTCATCCGGAAACAGTCTCTTTGTGCTTAAGTACAGGGTAAGACTGCGTACATCCAACCTTCCTTACCCCACCGTAGGTGGAAGCCTTTGCGGCACTGGGGTAATGAAAATGATGATGGTGATTTTACCAAACACCACCCATTTCAGAAAATTTAGCTGACTCAGCCATTTCATTTCATTCCATTCAAATAACCCTTGCATATTTTGTCAAGATAGATCAAGATGCCATAATCTTTCTAGTTTCTACTAAGAGAGACAGTTTATTTTGTCCCAGCTATCCAAGTAACTATGAACAGACTTACAAAAGTGTAAATTGCCCAAGTGTAAATTCATTTGTTTTTTTGGAAGCAATTTAATATTATTCAGTCATGGCATATAAGCATATTTCTTCACCACAAATTGTATTGAGTTTTTACCTGTATTGAAGGGCATTATTATTCCCACTTATTTCAGAATCAGAATAGCTATCTATTCATTGAATTGTCTGTTCTGTTTGACTTGCAGGAGCTATGAGTTAATGGAGCTCTTACTCAGAGTTTACATATACCAAGAAGGAAAGAGACCTATTTTTCATCAACCACATCTCAAAGGGATTTATTCGTCTGAGGGATGGTTTATGAAGCATATGGAGGAGAATCATCAATTCGTTACAAAGGACCCAGAAAAGGCTCACCTATTCTATCTTCCATACAGTGTCAAACAGTTGCAGAGAGCGCTTTATGTACCCAACTCCCATAACCTCAGGCCTTTATCTTTCTTCCTACGGGACTATGTGAATGCAGTATCAGCAAAATATCCTTTTTGGAATCGCACACATGGATCAGATCACTTTTTGGTGGCTTGCCATGATTGGGTATGCTAAAGACCTCTTGTATTCATACACATACTACCCTGACAGTGTATATTACTTGGGACATGTTCGTTGTTTCTTTCTCTTTGCATGTAACAATGTGATATATTCTGACTTTATGAAGATCTTGTTTGAACCTTTTCTTTACTTTCTGATATCAACTGGATGTTTTTAGTTCACATTTAGTAGGATCTGGTCTGACCAGGTTTGATCTAGTTTGGTATGGATCTTTTTTTCGTGTTTGATATAAATGTTTCCGTAATTTACCTATTGGAAATGTAAATGACATTTGGTGTGGTCTGATAAGACCAAAGAACATTCTAATACGACTTTTGTGGGCGCGTGCTCTTTCAGGCTTACATACCAACATTTTTTGGTCTGGTCTAGCCTAGTCTAGATCTGGTATGAATGTTTTTTTATCTAATCTAATCTGATTGAAGCAAGACTGGTTTGTAAGCAAAGGGTGAAGAGAACACAGCTCATATGTATCTGGTGTTGTTTTTCTGTCCTTCAAAACGTTTCCTGTCACATGTGCACCCTCTCTGTACTCACCCTTTTATCTTCATTGTGCACTTTCAGGGACCTTACACTTTAAAGGATCATGAGGAGCTGCTTAAAAACACAATAAAGGCACTCTGTAATGCAGATCGATCTGAAGGAATATTTGTTCCTGGGAAGGATGTTTCCTTGCCAGAAACCACTATAAAGAATCCCAGAAGGCCCCTTAGGAACCTTGGTGGGAAAAGAGTTTCACAACGCACAATTCTTGCATTTTTTGCTGGACATGTGCATGGAAGGGTTCGTCCTAGACTTATAAGGTATTGGAGTGATAAGGATGAAGACATGAAGATCTATGCGGCTTTACCAAACCGAGTGTCCAAAGTAATGAGTTATCCTGAACATATGAAATCCAGTAAATATTGCATATGTCCGATGGGGTTTGAAGTGAACAGCCCGAGGATTGTTGAGGCAATATATTATGAGTGTGTCCCAGTTATAATTGCCGATAATCTTGTCCCTCCTTTCAACGATGTGCTCAACTGGTCTGCATTTTCAGTGTTTGTTGCTGAAAAAGATATTCCTAAACTGAAAGATATTCTTCTAGGTATTCCTATGAAACACTATCTTACAATGCAGAATAATGTCAAAAAGTTGCAGAAGCATTTCCTCTGGAACTCACGACCAACTAGGTTTGATTTATTCCATATGGTTCTACATTCACTCTGGTTAAGTAGGCTCAACCAACATCAGTTGTAATATTTGGCCTGAAATTCTGTTTGGTGGATGTTAAGTGTGTATGGATATGAGCCAGCTTAAGTTTATCTTAAGTTGGCATTGCAGCTATATTCACTCAAGTGTGGAAGAGTTTTTAATGTTCTCAAGAAAGTTGATTAATTTACTTGGGTCACTTAAAGCCTGTCATATGATGTCAGGTACGACGCCCATGTTCCTTTTTGGTGTCAGTATTTTTTCTTGCTATGAAGATATTGACTTTTCTGTTGATACGGAGAAGCTTGCTTTATCTGACATGATGCAGGGTGTGATTGCATTCAGCACACATTTACAAGGGCAAGAAATGGATGATCATTAGAGCATTCATGTAAGGGTTAATTACATTCATCTCCCCTGAAGTTTGATTAGATTACCAAATAGTCCCTGAAGTTCATCTAATTTATAAATTGACCCCTTAAGAAGTCAACATTGTGTGAATGACCCCTCAACAAATGTTCAGAATAACATAGTCTGAACTCTCAATTCATATTAACATCGTAATAGTCTATCATCTTTTGGTGTCACTTATGGAATACTTGACTTGTTAACCGGTGTATTTGTAACTGTTAGAATTCTTAGGGATCATTTGGTAATTAGGACAAACCGCACGGAGGTAGTAAGGTAGATCAGTAGGTGTAATCAATCTCGCATATGGTGTACTGAGGCTTTATCAGATTCCCTGAAGTCTTACAAGTCTTGTTAATTGTCTTATATATTCTGAGAAGTGGTAGAGAATGTTTAGTTACGTTATGACAAATCAATATATCCAAATAGGTTTGTAGTTCCACTAATGTCCTTGCTGTGATTGCATAGCAAAGATTATGTTCTTAGGTGAGTGATTTACCAAAAGAATTAATCAACGCTGTTTTCAATAATATGAATGTAGGTGTGATACGCTGCTCGATACTAATCAGTAACTTGATCGGTCAAATGAATGTAAATTAGCGCTAGCTGACATTATTCTTGTTCTTTAAATCATTGTTGTTTCAGCTACAAGCAAAAGAGTGTGACAAGTGAATATTTATTTATCCTGGATACAAGATTCAGAGCAGCATGACATTGTAACTTTTGCCACATTCAAGGAGAGGTTTCTAGGTGTCTGGTTTTTAAAGATTGCTTACTTAATAGACCAAACTGCAGAATACATAGCTGCATGTTGTATCAATGTACATTTTACGAGAAAATGATCGCAATGGTACATGAACTTGTATCAAAGGGAGTAAATAGTACTTCATCTAGCTTTTAAAGTACATGAACTTGTATTTTTCTAGCCAATCAAGTACATTTGCTCTATCAGAACGTTAAAATAGCTGACTTGGCCAAACTATCCTTTATTACACAGGTTGCAGTCCAAGTCATCAAATAATTAATCTATAAATTCTATTTTCCTCCAGTCCACTCATTTTCACCTTCACTCTTCATCTCATATTTTTCTCTCCGCTCCACATCTTATATTGCTCTTGTCTGCTCTCCCTCCTTTCCTATCGACTTCTTCGTTTTGCTCTATTTTATTTTCTTCTCTTACTATAATAAAGATCGGCCGATAACAAATAAAAGAAAAGCCGGTGGGATAGCAGAGAGAGAAGACGAAAGAGAACTAGAGAAGTAGAGCAACACGGGCGGAGCTAGAGGGGCCAGCTTAGGCCAAGGCCCACCTCAAATTCAAAAAACGTTTTAACTTTTAAGTAAACAATTTGTGTAGTTTTTTAACGTTTTAACTTTTAAGCAACACGTACAAAAAATATTCTTTGTACTGCTCCAGTACGGCCCAATGCCTTGACTCCACACTTAGAGAGCAGATGAGAGAAATATAAGATGAAGAGCGAGAGAAGGGAGAGAAAAATGTGAGAAATATAAAATTACAAGAGAAGGTGGAAACGACTGAACGGGGAAAATTAGAAGTTATACATTAATTATTTGATGTCTTGGATTGCCACTATATATTTCAAATTGATAATTTGGTCATGTCAGCTATTTTTAACGTTCTGATAGAACAAATGTATTTGATTGACTATAAAAATACAAGTTCGTGTACTTTAAAATTTCAAATGCAAGATAAAGTACTACTTACTCCCATCGATACAACTTCGTGTACCATTTTGACCATTTTCTCTACATAATACATAGGATTAGTGTGTTCACTAACCTACTTATACAAAAACTCGATTTAGATGAATTATCCTTCATATTCTATTTTCTTAGTGCTGTCACAGAATCGTACAGGTACTAGTATATTACAATTTGATGGCATCTATGCATTAATGTATAATGTATAACTAATATTACTATCATGAAGCTTGTGCTGCCAATTTGAAAAAATTGTTCGCCTTACCTGTTTCCTAGTAGTTTACGAAGCCTGAGTATTAACAGCGCTTCACCTTCAGCTATGTTGCCTCTCTTGATGTTTAACCTAAGATAATTTAACCACCTTCACCTGCAGCTCTTCCCACACCTATTCAAACTCTCAAGAACACGAAAACCATAATGGCAAATGCCAAGAGGGCAAAAATAACCTGATTTCAGATTTTGAGGGCCACGTTTTTTCATTTTTAGCACCACGTCTATATGAGTTTATCGTCGTCTTCAGCTGTCCATGCTCCGTGTACATTCTTTCTAGCTGTTCCACTCTTTCTCAAAACCATGACAGAAAGAATACTGGTTGGTTGTTCAGAGAGGAGTGTGGACGTGATTGTGATTGTGTTTTCTTTTTGTGTACTTGCCTCTCCACTCGAGAGATGCTTGTGTGGTTAGACGACCATTTTAAAAGCACTTTTATAAATAAGCTCCTTTCTAAAAGGAATGGTCTCAGTGCGTTTAATTAGAGAAATGTGCTTTTCATTTAACTCTGACCCAAATGGTAAAACTAAAAAATGGCTAAAGCGGTTAAATGTAATGAATTTTTGGAGTCATGAGGAAAATGACTGAAACTATTGAATACTTCAAGAAATAATGACACGTCATTCCATCTTTCTGCATCCCATCGCTAGATAGATAATTCCTGAGCGCGTGTATCAACTAGAAGACGCAAATCCTAATCTTCCCCTCCCGGATCTTTAAAGATCATCTCCAATGGAGTCAGAACCCTAGCCGCGGATTGTTGAGCGGCGACAGCCCTAGCCTGGTCTAGGTTATTAGGCGGGCGGCGCTGAGAGTTTCTTGGCGCTTTGGAGTCCTGGAGGTTGCTAGTTTTGTCTGGAGCGCAAGGCGGAGTGCTGGAGTGTTCGGACTTGCAGGATTGTGTCGGAAATCAATAGCAGCACATGAGGAGATTCACCGATTGATTTCTCCTGGGTTAGCGTTCATTGGGGCTTTGTTGATTTTAGCAGTAGTTTCCAATTGATCTGAGCAGCGGGAAGGCAAGTTCTACGGCGGCCAGTGTGTATCTACGAATAAGGGAGCGGCCAACAATCATTGCACACCATTTTAAGCCTGAATTCGACCAGTGATGCTACTTATACTATTCAGTGGAGCAACAATGTTGAGGATTGATTTTACGTTGTTTGTTTTGGCAATTTTGGCTTTATTGGTGTATGAGATGGAAGTTGTGCCAGCGGTTTTTGATCCTGGAGGAACATGGGCGGCTTGGAGATGGTATAGAGAATTGCCGATTCAAGTGATGAAATAAGAGCAAGGCGTGGTGCTGACTCGCCCCCCTCCTGAACAGCCGCCACAGAAGAAGTGTGGGCTTGGGGTTGGAAGAAGAGGCTTGAAGGATGGACTCTGGTTCAGCACTGGGAGATTAGTTACTTGTGTTATTTCTTGATTTCTAATTCTTGTTTTGTTTTTATTTCTTTTGACAATAATGTTGGTGGGTGCTTTGTTTGGTTTATTCTATTTGCTAGTATTTGGAGGCAATCAGGCTGACTCTGCGGCTAATAGCCTTGAAGCTCTTACATGTTCAGCGATTAGTCTCGCTCTTTTTGGGGTGGACTATTCTATATCTGATCAAGACGTGAGGGGGCCAGTGGGCTTATGGTTAAGGTTGGTTAGAAGGAGGTTAGGACTTTTGTTTGTTGCTCATTTGTATTGTTTCCTCGGTTACACACTGAGAGTACCGATTTAATATAATAAGCCTTTTCCTTTCAAAAATAAATTCAAGAAATAATGACATAATATGACTAAGATAAATATGGATTAAAATGTGACCTCTTAGAACGTGACTGACTATATTAGTAATTTTTAGTGACAATGATTACCATAAATTTTATCTTGTAGTGACCGTGAAATTGTGCATATGATGATTTTAGTTTTTATCAATAAATTATGGGTGGGAGCCTTTGTGTCACAGGCGTAATGTAATTATATCAGTAAAGTATATTAGAGCAATTTCAGGAAAAACTCACTATTTAAACTACTCCCTTCATACCTAAATTAAGTTTTGACTTTTCTTTTATAGATATCCTTAAATAAAGTTTTTAAGTATATTAGAGCAATTTCAGGAAAAACTCACTATTCTTTTATAGATATTCTATCACTCTTAAATGATAATGATAACACAATGTAAAACAATGATAAATAGTGTCAAAAAGTAAATTTATCCTTCAATAAAAGGGGCCTTTTTAGGAAGCCGAAAGAAATTTTTTATTTGGGATAATTTGAGTTTGCGCCCCATTATATTGTCCAGATTAGACTTTGCAATTCGTTTTAAAAAACTTTGTATTTTATTGTGTGTTCCTTCAAAAGCAAATCAATGTATTTCCGACGGACCTGGGCTTCTCCTATCAACGACCAGGACTAGCCGGGTCCCGCCCCTACTAAGACCAATCGAGATAACGTTTCAAACAGGAAGATTCCCGGCCCGTAATTTACTACGAGTTGGAACGATGTATTACTGGAAGTGTATAGTTTGGTACTCCCAGTTGTGAGTTGTGTAAATGTAACAAATAACAATAAATAAAACTAAATAAATTATTGGGTCCTAGTTTTCACTAAATGAATGCGCATCGGACCGCAACATTAACAAATCATGATTTGATTTAGGAATTTCAACTTCCTAATTTGATTGTTTAAATTTCAGTCACATTAAGTCAATTTGGAATGAAGGATGGTTTGTAAAATGTATTCACAGTCATAGAGTGTAACTAAAAATAATGATAACTGGAACTTCTCTTTCCCATATCATTCCTTTTTGAATATTTTTTTGGGGAAAAACAATCCCATTTTGTCAAATTTAGTAAGTTATTACATAAAACGTCAAGAAATTCACGAAAAAATTGTAAACAATATGTTATATTTAGTTAAAGTTTCAAATAATTTATAACGTTTGTACTTTAATTTGACCAAACGTGATTCGATCATTTCTTTTTTTATAAGAGGGGTATTTTTTTTTTTTATTAAATAAGAGGGGTATTAATGTATTATTCAATATATGTTTAGCATGAGTGTACTTATATGGATTTCAACCTACCACCTAATAGTGCATATATGTTTGTAGCAATTGTAGGAATGTTAAGCTCATACCAGCTTCTACCATTTACAATGTTCAAAAACTTCTAAAATTTATTAGTTCTATGTTTGGCAATAGTCTTTAGGAGACGTTTAACTTTTTTTTTCTAATAAAAAAAGTCCGTTATTTTTAACATTAATAGGTCAAACCAGCAACAACTTGTCACTACACTATTTTCTCCAAGTACTTTACTATAGTTACAAAAATCTAAGCGTTATTTAAAAGCTCAAAAATCTTTATTTAATTACATGTTCCAGTTGGTTGTTGTACCAAACGTACATATTGCAGTTGTAAAATACTCCGTATGTTGGATCAGATGCATTGTTCCAAATTTCTAATAATACGTTGTAGAGAGCCACGTCACCTGCAGTTGGCCCACCATCGTAAAAGAGGAAAATGCATGTCTTTCGTGGACTATTTCAACCCAAAATCCAAATGATATATGGATCAAGAAAAACGTGCTATTTTTTGTTCAATATTTTTCCTACTGCAGGACATATTTCGAGTTTGGAAAAACACTCGGAAGTCAGAATCATCTGTATATTTTTATGATCAAAATTTTGTGTCATTTTGATTGAGTTTTTTTGGAGTTCCTAAGAGTCTGGCCGGTTTACTATGTGATCTAGTTTATTTATGTCCAACCTCGCTTGTTCAAAGTAGGCATGGATTGGGTCTGGGCAGCCCAATCCGTAGGGGTGGACTCGGGCCGGTTCGGGCCCAGTTCGGGCCTGGGCCCGGACGGGCCTCGGTTCATGAAAGGGGAGGCCCGGAACCGGCCCGGGTAACCCCCGGGTCCGGGCCGGGCCTCGGTTCAATTTAATTTGTTTTTTTTTTTGCTTTTCATATAATTAATCCCCAACCCTCCCCCATCACCCCCAAACCACCCCAAACCACCTCAAATGGCCCAAAATACCTAGCCCAACCCAAAAACTAAAAAAAAACTAAAAAAAAAAGAAAAAAATTAAATTGGCCCGGACCGGGTCCGAACCGGCCGGGCCTTTTGAGGGGCCCGAGCCCGGCCTGGAACCCCCAGCGGGTCGGGCCTACCCGGACCGGTCCCTGGTCGGGCCGGCAGTTCGGGCCGGTTCAAACAGTGACCGGGTCGGGCCGGTTACGGGCCGGGCCGCCCGGCCTGAGTCCACCCCTACCAATCCAGGACCGGTACTATTTGGACTAGCCCTAGACCGGTTTCGCGGTACCGGTAACCGGATTGCCTAAATAACGGGACGGGCTCATGCTTCAGTTTTTAGGACTAGTATGTCGGTCTCAGGCCCGGTTCCGGTCCCAATGACCATTTTTTTTAAATAGAGGGTAGGGTACTGTGACCCGACTCGGGACTGTCCCGACCCGTGACCCGCCTGGAACCCAGACCAAAACCGGTACCGGACCAAATTGGGTCTGTACCAGGCTTCACTATCTCAGTTAGGGACTGGCTGGTCCTGGGCCAGGAATCGGACCGGACCGACCTGAGTCCATGACTAGTTCAAACCTCAAATTATGGGAGTACTCAAAATAGATCAGACCAACAACACTAACAACATCCAAGCCTTATTTTCAAACGATTTTAAGGTCGGCTATCATGAAATGTAAGATTAAAAATTTCTTAATGGTTAGAATATCATGTGTTGCATATATTTTGTTAGAGCTGGCTTAATAATAATAACAGAATATGATTGGAGTTAGCTTAATCATAAAAAAGGTCAGGTCAATTCGGTCACCCACATCTTCTCAGATCAACATTATTGATTCAAGCATTTCATTTGCACTCCAACAGTATGAAAATGATGTTTCATTTGTATTCCAAGATTATGGATCATCTTGATTTGTTTTAATGATGGAAAGACCAAGTATTGCTTCGGAAAAGGTATTTTTCCTCTTGAGTATCAATTATAGTGATTTACACAAGAGTTGGAGTCCTGGAGACTACTTATTTTGTTTCCCAGCAAATTCTGTATAAATTAAAGTAATGACGGTGGTTTTTTACTAAAATATTTGTCTAGTAGTTTATGGTATTGTATAATAGCCTAATAGGAATGAGCATCAAATAATTTTTTTTATTTAAGAATGTGTCCTAGTGGGAAGGCTTATAATATGATAGTTTCATGATCATACTTCAGAGCCCGTTTGGTGACTTTGTTTTTCGGCTTATCAGGCTTATCAACCAATTTTTTAACCAACACGTAACTTTTGATTTCACATGCTGAATCACGTAATAATAAGAAAAAGTAAAGTTGGAGTTACTTTTCTAACTGTATTGACTGAAATGACTGTAGATAGTCATTTTATGTAATTTTTTCTATATTTTATTAATAAAAAAATATTTAATTTTTTTTGTAAATCAGCGGAATTAGTCAGTGCAGCCATTTTAACCAGATCTTCAAATATTTTAGCCGAATCAGCCAATCCAACCGCTTTCAGAGTTACCAAACGGGCTCTGATTAAGTAATACTACGTACTACATATAAGTAAAAATGACTTAGGATCTGTCATGTTCATCTTGTATTTATCGCTTATTGTTTATTCTTATTTTATTCAGATCAATAAAGTTTAATCTCATATCAGAAACATCTAGATCAAATCAGAAAAGTTCATATCAGATCATACCAGATCAATACTAGATCATAAAAGTTCTAATCAGATGAACAAAACAGCTTCTTAATAATACTCCCTTCGTCCCGTAAAGAAGTTCCTCTTTCGATTTATGATGCTTGACTGATGATAAAGCAACTCGATCCCTGTTCACACTCAGATTATTTTTAGTAAATAAAATTTACATAGTCAGAAACTACAGTAAAACCGCTACAAAATCTGATCAAGAAAATCTAAATTTGATAATAAAAAAGTTATATACTTCGTATAAAGTAAAAGATTAAGAGTGATTTAAATTAACAGAGATAATAGTCAATGAGAACTTCATCCCAGGATGGGGTAGTATATAGTTAAATAAGCATTGTCCAAATCAAGTTGCTCATGTCACTATCTTGATCAAGTCAGCCACTCTAAGCATGAAACTTCATTGAGTTCATTCCAAAGAAGACCAATTGTGTCCGGAAAATATGGAAAGGACTCATAAAAGACGGTCCCAAAAGGACAGTTTATTTTGCTGATTTCTCTCGTATTTATGATGCTTACAATTTGACTAAAATTCTGATCAAATGCAGTTTTTTTTAATATGGCTAAGTTCTTTCGTGCAAATATTAGGTTTCAGTACCCATTAGGCCAATGGGACTAGTACTCGAATCTTTTCAAAATGTGGTCACAGAAACTAAAGATCATTATTTCAAAAAAAAAAAAAAACTAAAGATCATTTTATACGGAGTACAAGAATGGTAGGCTTGTCGAACTACACAGAAAAAATGAGCCAAACTAGAATAACAAATCATCTAATACTCGGGTCGAACTCACTCTCGACATTATTTTTCGACACAAAGACCCCCCCCCCCCCAGGGAAATAATATAGCATTGCAAAGATGAAGAAAGATGCTTCAAAAAAAGCTTAATAGTCAATGATTCCTAAAATCCCATCCTAGAGATTATTATTCCAACAAATGAAGTTATGACTAAACCATATATAAACCAAACAACACACTAACTATAAATTTATAGCTTCAGACAGCATGGATCGGGTTGTGAGTAGGAGGTTTAGCATGGAAGGCCGACTGCCTTGTTGACCCTTCAACTAGTTTCAAAGATACAGCTGGCGGTTCTCCCAAGCTCAGTTTTGACATCCCAACTAACTCATCCACATTAATAGGGCTCTTGGAATGGACTGCCGTGGGCTTGAGCACTTCGTGCCGCTCGGCCTTGGTTGTTGGCTCTGGACAGGTATACCCTTGCCAATAAGGAATGGGCAAAGGATATAAAGGGGTCACATAAGCGGGATATACGACTGGGTAAGTGTATGGGGAGCTCTCTGAGATGGGAAGCATGGTGTCTCCATCGTTGTTGGAGTTGGCTGAACCCAAGGATTCACATTCTTCCACCACGTTAGGAGGAGGTGGATCACATAGTGGATTATCGGTTTGTGCTTCCGTCTCTTGATGATTGGTTGACATGAAATCATGAGATTCCATTGGAGTGTCGACTGGCTGCAAAAACGGATGAAAAGTCCCATTAAGAAAATAGCAGCTTATTTTCACTGTCTACACTATATATGTGTGAAAGGTGGTGGTCAGGGGTGACAGATATATGACTAAAACAAATGTAATGGACAAAAAGTAGTGCCTTTTAAAGTTTTACCGCATTGTGGCTATGGTGGTAATCAAGAGTGAGTGTTTACTTGTGTTCAGTTTTACATCAGTATGACTATGACAGTATATAACAAGTTATGTATAGGAAAATAATAACAAGCCAACAAGGATAATAACTAATAATAATCTTACTTCATCCGCAACAATATCAAATAGGCTGGAGCGTCTTTTACGCCTTGATAAATTACTTTGCCTGATAAAATATTTTTGAGCATGGCTTGCAACCTGTGTGGGAGTTCTAGTAATCACAAAATTACGTGCAATTCCACGCCAATCCCCTTTACCAAGCTTTTGTAGACCAAGAAGAAACATTCTATGCTCTTCTTCAGTCCATGGAATACCTGCAATGTAAAGATGAAACTTTACCTATAAACAATTGAACAAGAAAAGAGATATTTTCAGAAATGATAGAAGACGTTTCTTATTCTATATTGTTTGCGAACATAATCAAGAATCATCAGACAGCCATATGAAACACCCAAATAGCCAAAGAAGCAACTAGCAAGGCTGTGAAAAATTAATCTCCACTAGTTGCCATAATTCACCATTCTTTTATACACAAATGGTGTAGGTAAAAGATTCAAAATAAGAAGTGGACCTTCACAAAATTGGAATACTTCCAAAAGGTAGTGAGAATAATCAACACTTTTTACTACCAAACATATTATGATACAAAGAAATGTCATTACTATTTTTACTAAATGTCATTAATATGTCCTAATTGACATCAAATCACTAATGAGCTTTTTAAAGTATCAGTTTGGGTTTGTTTCCCTCAAC
This sequence comes from Cuscuta epithymum, assembly GCA_945859915.1. Classification (NCBI taxonomy): domain Eukaryota; kingdom Viridiplantae; phylum Streptophyta; class Magnoliopsida; order Solanales; family Convolvulaceae; genus Cuscuta; species Cuscuta epithymum. The sequence goes on from CAMAPF010000034.1 coordinate 177,830, forward strand.
AAGCTGTAGATGGAAGCTAATGCCATAATTATGGTCTAAATCTGCACTGGATCTATTTACTATATATATGAAGTAGGGCCTTTTGGCAAGGAAGCTGAAAAGCTAATTGGAAACATGTACAAATATGTCAAAGGGAATAAGTTTTAATGCACGGTAAATTTTCGAATAAAATCTTACCCAAGGGAAATTCAACTCACCATGACTTGGTAGGAACCAGAAACTAAAAATATTAACTTTTCAACTAACTTTCTTTCAGTTTCAGGCTTTAATGTCCTACATCCAAACAAGTTTACCCCTACACTAGAGAGTTGGATTTGGAGAATTTTATAACCTGAATGCTAAACATAGCCCTTATGAAGGACTCCAAGCTTCTAATTATCCACCAGCAAAGAAACACACTTCCTATATGGCAAAAGATACAGTCTTTCCCAGACAAACTATTACTATTCATTCAATGTAAAGGGGAACAAATTTTGACAAAAATATTCTGTGCAACTAGACAAATCCCTTTGAAGTTCCGTCTAAAAATAATAACAAGACCATCAATAATGATGATAATATTATATGTACAAACACACATAAAGAGAACAGTGCTAAAATCTACCAATCCCACTCTCTATAGATGATTTATTCTAAGATTCCAAGATTAAATTAGGAATATTGCGTACAATTATGCTAAAAATCAGGCCATCTACACATATTTGATGAAAGAATTAAAAACTGAAACCAATCACTGACCTTTCTTTCTTTCCCGACTGGAGGAAGATCCAGGAACGAAATCCTCGGAGGCATACCCATCGACGGCGGCAGGGTGATCCGGGGATTCATGGGCGGCGCCATTATTGAGAGTGGAGCCGCCGCCGCCGCCGCTAGTGGCGTAGTGGGTCAAGTTACCCATACTCGCACTCTTCCGGATCGACCCATCAGTCAATCGGACGCCGAACAGCTTCACCCCTCGGTTCGGGCAGGTCCGGGAGTTGTGCCCGTTGTTGCTGCAATGCGAGCACCTCCGAGTCATGACCCGCAAACCCCCGGCCGGGTCGGATCAGATTAACCGGTGAAAAAGATCCCAATTTTCCACCACCCGGAAGACAGAAATTCCAGCTTCTCTGTTTCTCAGACGATCCGAAAGCAACAGAAGAAAATGGTACGGTCCTTCAGTCGGAGGGCGGTTCCGGATTGAAGAAGTGTCTTTACGCTAGATAACAAAAGCTGTATAGATAATATAGAGAGAGAAAGATAGAGATATATTAGAGATAGAGAGAGAGAACAGGGGAAATAAAAAAAATATTTCCAACGTTTAAAAAACGAGATAAAGGGTGTTTGGGTGTGGTTAAAGATATGCGGTGGAAAATGGTGGAATATGAGAATATAGTTGTCCAGATACGTACACTCTTTCAAAGTATTCCTGGCGTAATACAGACATTACGGAGAAGACCTCTTCTTACCTTGATTTTAAATAAGGAAAGTTTCAAAATAGGATTAAAAAAGTTTGAAAATTTTAAAAAAGGATTGTCATGTTTTTATTTTAAAAATATGAGTAATTACTGTCAAGTTTATAAAATACTATCATGTTTGAAGTCTGGTACTGTCAAAACATGGCAGTAATTAGTCATATTTTAATAATAAAAACTTGACAATTTTTTTTTTTAAATTTTCAAACTTTTTTAATCCTATTCGGGTAATATTCTCTTTTTTAAATATATTACGGTAATAAAATATACCCAGTAGATACAATACAACTAATTTTATTCTGTTATGATTGAATTTAGATTTACACAATCACATGGTTTCCAAAAAGTTTTATTCAACGGGAATGTGTGAAAAAATGGCAAAAAAATGTTACTCCGTACGAATTGGCGGATATTTTTTATAGCTCAACAATTATACGGACATGAGAGAAAATAGACTTCCCTATTCACTCGAGATTTCAATTATCCTCATAATATCTTTTTTGTTGAATTTAAAATTATCACTACTTGAAAGTATTATGTATAGTAGTTTATGATATCCTTTTTGTACTCGAATAAATGTCAGAAGGAAAGATTTATTTTCTTAATGTCGTGCCTACTCAAATTTAGTGTTACTTGGGGACAAAGTGAATAATATAAAACCAAACATTCTTCCAAATAAGAGTTCCAAATAAGAGTATGTTTATTAGAAAGAGAAATTTATGATTACCCTTCTAGTTTGGTCATAATTATTAGTTCAACTTTATATTTTTAAAAGTCAATTATTTACCCCCTCAACTACGATTAATGTTGTAATCTTCACCTTCTATCAACATTTTCATCAAATGCCTATTTCTTTGACTAAAATACCCTTGTTTAGGGAGTATTTGTTAAATCCTCTCATCTAGGCAATTTTTTTTAAAATTAGGGGGTCTGGTCCGGTCCTGTCTAGTATTTTGCCGAATTCGTACTTGTGTAGTGACTATTGAAACCGTTTGGTTCGATCTTAGACCTAAACCCGTTCAGTACGGTTCTATTTTCAAACGGGATGATACCATATCACACTAATACCAAACAATGTCATTTTTCCAAGTGTTAAAGTGGAAGTTAAAGTTTAGTCATCCTATAAAAATCCACATAATTTATCAATTTTCATACTCTGTATTACATAATTATTAAATTTCAGATAAACTATAGTAGTACAAATTTTAACCGGTCATGACATTGTTTAGAACCGGTACGGTCTGGTTCGCGACAAAAAAATTGAGATCCTTTTCAAGTTTCGTTTTTCAGTCCGGTACCATATCGGTTTGGTTTGACACCATGTCGGTTCGGTATTTTTGCCCACCTCTACTTCAAATACACATCCGAGCAAATTTTCTTTTAACGTACGAATGGGACTACGACTCGGGATTGAAATTGGAGCAGAAAAGAAGAAAAATAGAAAGGCATAGAGCACTTTCAAGTGTGCTGCAATGATGCTTGGGAAAACATTAATTTTTTGTTCGAATACTTTTGGAGTCAGCCTATGAAACTATCAGTTGATGTACTCTTATTTTATACCACTCCTTAGTTTAGTTTAATAGATAAGGACATTTTTGGGAATTCTGCTTATAATCAATGGTCCAAGCAACTTAAAATTAACAAAGGGGATACTCTAACTTTAATAAAAGCTTAAGGGGTAAATGATTCAGTTCTAAAAATATAAGGTTGATTTAATAATTATCACCTACCCTCAAGGGGTAATAATTATTTTCCCTTATTATAATGCAAAATAATTACATTACAAAAGAAGCGTATAACGTAAATTATAATTGATTTTTCTAAAAATATTTTGCACGATATTATGTAAAGTATTTTATGTTGATTCGTACCACGAAATCAACAGCTTTAAGTGCGCCATTTTTTTATAAGCAGAACTGGTGATGCGGGATGAACTGGAAGCCGGGTTACGGTGCCATACTTTACATGCTTTTATAAGAATTGTAATGACTTTAGACACAACTTAAATATAAATTACACATGTAATTAAATAATGTAATCTATTTTTACGGGAAAACGAAGGTTTCCCTACACTTTTCATTCAATTAGTTCACATGTAAAGATTTAACGTGTAAACTACCAAATGAACCCTAAGGGGAAACCGTCACATTGACATCGAAGTATATATAAAAAAAGCAACTAAGTCATCGAACTAAACAAACACCCAATTAAAATTGTGAATTGTGGAAAAACGTTCAAATTTATAACCTATTAAATTTATATTATAATAGGTTGATTCCCGATTAACCGGTCACTTGACACATGTGGCTATACATGTGTCATCTTGGTCTGTCACCTAATCAAATGACTGGTTAACTGAGAATCGACCTACTACATTGTAAATCTGATCACTTTGTATATTTCATGACTTAACTAGGTATTTTTTTTGTTAGAGGGTCTAATTGACTTTGACGATATTCTACAAGTGGCGATTTGACAATTTTCCCTCCGTTTCCTCATATGATATTCTTATTACAAAATTTATTAGTAAAAATTCCATAAAAAGTTCCATAATTTTCTTTTACTTTTAACTTTTTAATTTCAATATTTGTCCTACAAAACCATTAAAATTTTCAGGATTTTCCATAATGTTATCAAATTCATTAACAAAAATATGCCCGTAATTGTTACACATTATAATGAGAAATAGCTCCACATGTTTAGTCATTTGGATTTTCGCTTTCTGCCCAGCTCGCTGCAGACATGACACAACAATATAAGCGAAGCAGCCCAACAAACATTTATGGAGGAAAAGTAGTGTAACGATAAAGAGAAAATTCACCAAATAGAAATGGTCGGCCATCCCATAGCCCAGCAAATGCTAGCCATTAAGAGATGATTGTCGAGAAGATGTACTACAGTAACTAATACGACATGTGTCTATAGATTCATCTTTTCGCTAAGAAATTGAGTCATTATCATCCAAGAAATTTATAGCCATATTTTGACATTATAAGATTTTACAATTGCAATATTACTCCTATAATTGACAGTTTTTCCAAGCATTCAAGTAATTACACATCTTTTAAAGAATAAACATCAAGATCTTCTATTTCGAAATTTCAAAACATTTTTACGGTCAAGAGCGGAGCCAGGATTTAATCGTAGAGGGCCTAGAAAGAACACAAACAATAAAGAGAATTCACTAAATAGATTTAAAACAAAAATGAAATTCGTAAATAGTATGTTGGACCATAATGTTTTGTTGATAACAAACAACTAGTGTTGCTTTTGGTCTATAAGTGATTGCAGAAAAGGAATTTAAGTTGTGCTTTGGAACAAGCCGTAGACCTGAACTTAGAACTGCCCGACGGATCCAAGATTGAATATATCGACTTGCTTAAAAATATATTTTCTCTTTATTCAAGTTCGGTTTTGTCTTGCTGAATTAAAGATAATATTTTAGTAAGGAATTAAATAATCAATGATCATACGAAGAAAGAATTGTTTTCTTTAAAGGAAAGTCATTTAAATCAAAGACATTAATTAAGAGATCTTTCTACAAAGCAAGTTTCCAAAATAAAATGTGTTATTCAAAATTCAAAAAGGATTTTCGTGCATCTCCTCTCACAAAGAATGTTTCCTTAAGAAAAATGATTTCCTTCAATCAAATAAAAAGAATATCTCTTAATACCTATAAGGAAACATTTTTTAAATAATTTTTATGCAAGAGGACCGAAATATATATGGAGATCCAAGCTATTAAAGATAGTACATCAAGTCCTGATCATGCACATTTAAGAAGACCGAACTCAAAGGAAAGAATCTGTTGAGTATATGGTTTTGTTGATGACTAAACATGCAGGTGGTGGAACGGCGGACATAACCGCTCATAGTTCCTTTAGGAACAAAGGACATAACTATCCTCAGGTACAAATGGACATCATTATTGTGTTGATGACTAACCCTGCACGTGGAACAAATAGAGAACCATTTCTAGTTTTGTGGAATGTTTTAAAGTAATATGGTTGCACCCACTTGATTTTCAATTAATGTGCTTTCCTTATATGAATGTTATAAGGAAAATATCTTTTTATGCATGTACATTCTATATGTATGTAACTTAAGTCACTTGTTCTATTTTCATGCATGACTAGACATCCACTTATTAATATAGCTTGATGCTTTATGGAAATGATCCTTACTTGCTAGAATGTGATTGCATGACTTAAGTGGTCCGTTGCATGCTTATAATTTGTTAAGTGAATCAATTATTTCCTTCAATCTACGGGGTGACAATTTGTGTGCAATTATCCTTGATTAATTTATGCATGAGTTCGTTGATCTTAAAAGAAGAACCTCTATAAAAGGAAGGACTTTCAAATCATAACAAGACAAGTCTCATTCTTGTTGACTCAGACTTCCAAGGAAGGAAAGCCTCAATGGATCTATCTCGAGCAGCCTACATATTTGAGACAAAAGGAAGAAGTAGGCAGCGCTTGAACCGAGAAAAAAAATACTCAAATAATTAAGGAGAGTTATACAAGCACCCCATAGAAGACTGAGTATGTGCAACAGTTCCATTAGCAGTTCTATCCATTTTAATTCCATTTCTTCTATTGTATTCGGGTTAAGAGCAACATTTGAGAATGCTTTTCTCCGGGGTTGGGGTGCGAAGTGAGAGCTTTGTTGTAAAGCTGGGAGACTCCTTACCCACAAGGTAAGGTAATGAGAACTCTACCTAGAGAGGTTAGAGTTGGGGTGGCTCAAGGGTAAACTAGGAGAGTTTATCTCGTAACTTGCTTAAGGGCTTTTAGTGAAGAGTTTTTCAAATTCCTCCGTGGGAGGTCGAGGTTTTTTAATCCCTGTTGAGCCAAGGGGTTTTTCCTCGTTAAATCTTTGGGTCCTTTAATTTTTGTTTTTGTTTTCCATTTATCACGCACCAGAACTCGGTGAAAAACTATCGTAGTTCTACGCACACACAATTCACTCCCCCCACGCCGCCTCTTGTGTGACTCAACCGATTCATCATAGTATCATCGTTGTTTCATTCTCAAATTCATCTAATTATTTTTATTAGGGATAAGTAAGATCTATTTGAGAAATAATACATACTTTTTCATATTTTTAATCATATATAAGAAATTATTTCATGAGGAATGATCCTGTTAAAACTACCCGACAGGATCCGCCGTACGACCGCCTATATTTGATGTCCTTCTGGGTTGATCTTTTTTATGAATGTTTTTTAGAATGTTTTTCATGATGTGTAAATTATTATATTTACACCAAATTTCGATCAGTTATTACAAATTATTGAAAACCTATCGCGCCAATATATATAGAGTAATCTTCCGGTCAGGAATTTCCTGACCGGAGCGCTGTCCGGCCTCCTCCGTTTGGGGGCCTTCCCAGTGGTATGTTTTGTTCAAAATTTTTGTGTATGTTCCTCATCAAGTCTAGTTCATCCATACCAAATTGCAGAAAAAAATTAAATCGGGAAGGTTGTCAAATGATTTTTGCAAGTTAACTGGTCCGGAATATACATATTTCGGACCAGTTAACTTGCAAAAATCATTTGCGACCTTACCGATTGATTTTTTTTTCTGAAATTTGGTATGGATGAATTAGACTTGATGAGGAACATACACAAACAATTTGAACAAAAAATACCACCGGGAAGGACCCCAAATGGAGGAGGCCGAACGGGGCTCAAGTCCGGAAATTCCGAACAGGAATATTTGTGTGTGTGTGTGTGTGTATATTGGCGCGATAGGTTTTCAATAATTTGTAATAACTGAAATTTATAACACAGTGTTTTTCCATAATTTATTTAGTTGACTTACCGATTGAATTTTAACCTGAAATTTAATATACATAATCTACACTTTACGAAAAACATGGTTACAAAATTTCATCAAAAAATTCTACCTGAAAGCATCTTATACAAATTAATAAATAGGACGGTATGTTCAGTTTGGCATATGGAAAATATTAAAAAGTGGGGGAGGGGGGGTGGCAGACCATTTTAGCATGCTACACTACAACTCTATAACTTCTCTCTTGGTTGTTTCTTAGGAAATTATCATTGACTCCCTTGAGATTTGATTTATTGTTACCTACACGGCTACACCCCTACACTTAAAGATATATTCTTTCCCCACTGTCTCTTAATGAGGTTAGATAACTCAGGGCTGGTCCTGGGGCATGGGCAACAGGGGCATGCGCCCAGGGTCCTTTACTCCACTAGAGTCCATAAATTTCTCATATGTATGTGTGTGTGCATCGATATTTTAATTATATATACATCCTAAATCTATAAAAATTAAAAAATAAAATCAAACTTCTTTTTTTAGATACTCCCAATTCGTTATTCAGTATCTACACGATACAAGTCTATAATTTTGAAATATTCATGTTAGAATTCATTAGGAACATATTTCACTATTTCGTGTACTTCTCTTGTGTATATCCAGAATTAATTGATATATTTCACAAATTTTATATGGTTCTCTCATTTAATGAAAGATAGAACTATAGTATACATAATATAGAAACTCAGAGTTTGTTTTCATATGATTTGAAATATGAAATTATTCCTTGTATGAGATAAATTTCACAACTTTCCTTTATTCAATTCTTTTTATTACACGTAATATTTGCACTACTTGTTTCACTCAGCTGATTTGGGTACATGTAACATCGAATGTCACTTATCAAATATCCTCTATATAATTTTTCTAATCATCTGCTTTGTTAGTTTTTTTATGTGTTATACTAGTATTTGGACGGTAAAATTGTATAATTTCAAATTATACTCCGTAGATTTTTATAACAAAAAGAACATTATAAACATTCTTGCGCTATCCCGGCCCTGAGGCCTAGTCTATTTGTGCTGACCCGGACCCATAAAAGGTTAGGTCCGTACCTGAGATAACTTCAAATTTCTTTGAAAAGTATAAAACTATCCGTCATATTGTAGAACTCTTACTACAATATATTTTCACTTCAGATATGTTGTATTCTCATTTGTAAAGAGATTATTAGATTTAGTCTCTTAAAGCTCATCCATCAACATATTTTTTTACAGATGATAAAATTATTCTTAATGTTTAAATAGACATTATATAAATTACAGTTTAGCTAATACGTAGTATTTCAAAATGTCATTTTAACATCTAAATCTATGTTGGCAGATGTTTTTCAAGAGACTAAGTTATCTTCTTTGATTTTTTTGTACAAATGCTTACATCTATGATTCATGTGTAAGCATTAGTCATGGACCCGGTTCGGACCGCCCGGCCCGGGACCGGCCCGGCCCGCCACTGTGCGGGCCCGGAACCGGCCCGGTTCTCGGGTCCGGGTCGGGCATTAGGCCCGGTGGGGGGGCGGGTCCGGGCTCGGGCCTTGTATTTGGCGAACCGGCCCGGCCGGGTCGGGCCTGGGCCGGGGCCGAATTGATTTTTTTTCATTTTTTTTTTCATTTTTTGGGGTTAGCCGGGTTGGGCTTGATGGTTAGGAGGGGTTTGGGGGTTTGGGGGGGTGGGGGGGGTGAGGGGGGAGGGGTTAGGAAAGCAAAAATAAAAATAAAAAACATGACCGAACCGGAGGCCCGGCCTGGCCCGGACCCAGACCGGACCCGGTGGCTACCCGGGCCTTCCTTCCCAAAAAAAAGCCCGGCCGGGCCCGGCCCGGGTCCATGACTAGCTAAGCATGTTTATATTTTAGTTTGTAAACCGTAAATGGATCGGTGAAACCGAATATCAAATCGATAAATCCGTACCGCGAGTAAAACAAACCGAATCATAAAAAACTGAAATCAAACTCAAAAAACAACCAAAATCCCAAATGGAAGGTGTTAGTTTCGGTTTTGCCTTTCACCTTTAAAAACCAAACTGAGCATATCGGTCTATTTAAAATATGCTACTTTTTTGAATGAATATGCTACTTTATTTATTAATTATTAAGTGTAATATTTTGATGAGTTCTTATTTCTTTATTCAAGAAAGTTTATGTTTGATACTAAGTTTATTATGATTTGCAAGATGTTGACATTTGATATTTATTATTTAATCAAGTAAACACTTGTATATACTGATATACACCTTAATCTCTTGATAAAATAAATCGTCATTTACATTTTGCTCGTTGTTGCATGACAATGATATTTGATTGTTATATTATTAGTTAGTTTTGTTTGTTATCACATAACTTTTTATTATAGAAGTGATGTGTATTAATCTAAACTATACCTCAAACAACACATATATTATTCACCTTTTTCGTACAACTAAGCACAAAATGTGAAACTCTACCGCATATATACTTTGTCTAAAAGAAAGTAGAATGAGTTATTTTAAATTATTACCATCAGTAAGAAAATAGTAAAAAAGAAAATGAATTGTTCATTTACAAATAAAAGTTTCTTGAAACTACACTGTATACACTGTATATATTTCGTATATAAACTCATTAATTCATTGATTGAAAGTGTCTTTCTTTCTTCTCTTTACTAATTCTGTTTTTGTACTATATTACTATTAATATTGTTTGGTGCGGTTTATTTTTTGCTTAAGTTTTCTAATTACTATGTTACTTAATCAACAAAAACACTTTGGCAAAAACCGAAACGGAATAAACCAGCCCGAACAAACCGCAATTTGAAATTTTGACTGATAAATCCAATTCAAGAACTTTCTACGTTGTCCGGCATTTGGTTTTAGGTTAAAGAGACATTGTTAAGAGAATTATTGAACAACAAAACGTCTCTTTTCAAGATTTAAATTTTGACTGACAAATCCAATTCAAGAACTTTCTACAATGATCTCTTTTCAAATGAGAGCAAAAAGTCCCTGAAGTTAAAATAGGGTTGTTCGTTGGTTCGATTTTTTTATGGTCAATTTTAAAATTGTTGAAATTGAAAACAGATGGACATTAAATAAGATGGAATGTATTGTGGGAAATTTTAACAAGGTAAATAAAATGGAAGAATGCCTCAAAATTTCTGTGTGAGGTATGTCGACTAGTTGATAGATAAATTTCATGGAACATCAATTACGTCCACATAACTATATGGCGTAAAGTTTTAGGTGGTGAAACAATCTCACATTCAAAATATGAGTATGATTGAGATGCGAATGTTGCGTTGAATGTATGAACATACTTGAAAAGGCCATTTGAAGAATGAGTCTATCAGATAAAAGGTGGGTGAAAATAAGATGTGGAGTCCCAATTGTGATGGTCTAATCATGTGCTTAGAATACCAAGTGATGGATCCATTAAACGAGTTGAGATGCATGCAGAAGTGGCACGGATGAAGAGGAGAGAAGATCCAAATCACCAAATGTATTACTCAGACCATAAATGGTTTGCATCTAACCCACACATTAAGACTGGTTCAATCCGGCCCTAGGCCAATTCCGTACCAAGACCGGCTGGTCCTTGGAGATAATGTATGGGGCTGCTGCCTGTATTTTCAATCATTTTCAGTTTTGAAATGTACCTTCACTTTTTTAAGAGTTTTTTTCCGTATTAATGCTAATTAATTAAGTATTTACGAAAATAGGGTCGGGTTAAAAGTATTTACGGATATACTGCTGGGCTTAACCCTGGTCGGGGAAAGTCGCCAAACCATTTGGCGACTTATAAGTCGCCCAACCGGATGGCGACTTATAAGTCGCCCAACGGTTTGGCGACTTACCCATAAATTAAAAATCCGGGTTAAACTAAAAAAAAAGAGGGGCAAAATTGTCTTTTGAAATCCGTTGAATTTTACGACTATCGTGTCCGCAGGTCGCCCGCGCAGGGGGGTGCGAATTTTCGATTCTGAACTGAAAGCCGGAATTCTTGTGTGCGCGAGAGCTCCCCTATTCTCCTTCACCTTTTAATTCTAAGAGAGGAGTGGTTCATATTTATAGGCTTCAAACTTCTCAATGAGTTTAGGTGTGGGAAAGTTAAAGAAGCTCACTTTCCACCTTTGCTTAAAAGTTTACACTTTTCCATCTTTCTCTTTCAAGAGCAAATTTGAGCCACTTCAAACTTCAAAGTCCAAAACTCCAACACCAAAGGTTAACACTACAATCAAAGCTTCCAAGAGTCAACATTGAGATTTAAAAAAAAAAAAAACAAGGTTAAGACTATTTTTCTCAAACTCCCAGCTACATTTCAAGGTCCAAGATAGTATTGTTTCCTATCATCTACTTCCTTTCATGTTGATTTTTGGAATTTGATAGGAAACAACCAAGCTACATTTCAAGGTCCAAAATCAAGGTACCATCAAGATAGTAGTTCAGCGTTGCATCTCAAATGATTTGCAGAAACCTTCTTATGTTTGATCAGCACCAAAATGGAGCAGTTTTGTGTTAAAATTTCAGGGTTGCTGCTTTTATACTTCGTATTTCCATGCACTTTCTTACAAGTTGCCCGCCCTCTTAGCCCTGATGGTAAGTTGTTTATTCTGTGCTGCATATATGCCCTGCCCGTTTTATGTACTTAGGGGCTGATCTCCACCCAAATCACAAAATGTGCAATGAGGAGTATCAAGCTTTAAGCTAGTGATCTCTATTAAAGTTGTTAACGAAGTCAGCTGCCTTGGTGACATTCTCAATCAAGGGTTATAGACTTTTACATCACAATTCGTATGAGGTGTTTCTATGATGGAATGAATAAGATTGTAGTTGTGGTTCCTTAATCTATTTATACTCCTGTGGTTTGCGTTCCATGATCGTAATGTAACAATACTATCTTGGACCTTGATAGGAAACAACCAAGCTACATTTCAAGGTCCAAAATCAAGGTACCATCTACCTTGATTTTTTTTTAAATCTCAATGTTGACTCTTGGAAGCTTTGATTGTAGTGTTGACCTTTGGTGTTGGAGTTTTGGACTTTGAAGTTTGAAGTGGCTCAAATTTGCTATTGAAAAAGAAAGATGGAAAAGTGTACACTTTTAAGCAAAGGTGGAAAGTGAGCTTCTTTAACTTTCCCACACCTAAACTCCTTGAGAAGTTTGAAGCCTATAAATATGAACCACTCCTCTCTGAAAATTAAAAGGTGAAGGTGTGACACCGCACTCGAATGTCCTTGGAAATTTGATTTGAATATTCAAAGCTTATGTATTGGATTTCTGATTCCCAAACATTTTGTAAAACGATCAATGTTCTACGTAGTGCATGGTTGAATATCGTACTGTTCAAACTCGTACATTAGTGTCGGGTTTCGCAAATACTTACTCGGGACTTATTAATAAATAAAAGAGCCCAACATTATCTATATAAGTGATCGAAGGATTAAAGAAGAATACAAATGCCTATAACCCCATCTTTGGCATTTTTGAGCTAAATAATGGGAGTAGGATTTTCCTTCTATAACATCCATCAAGTAAATTATTGGGATGAGCCTACACATATTGGATGTCAATAATGTGATTTAGGAAGTTGACTTGTTCTAAATAAATTAGGATGAGTACAAAAAGACATCTTTGACAAAGATAAAACAATAGGACCCATCTTCCCATTTTTGGAAGTATTGGTAGATATTTTGGACCCCAAATTGATTGGGATTAATTGGGGGGCATCCCATGTGTCTTGAGTACCTGCAAGACAAGGAAAATATGTGAGGAGACTCACCTTGACCGCACCACATGGAGAAGCATTGCCCATGACACAATTGGGATCAAATTTTGGGGCCACCACCACTGTTTTCGCACAAACAGGTGTGCTGTTTTGTCTCCCTTCATTTTGAGAGTTGTACTCGTCCAAATGGGGTGTATAAGGTGTCTTTGGATAGATTTTGAAGTCTATTTTCATATTTGAGTGGCCAGAGTTCGAGAGGAGAGAGCAATCATCCAAAAATCGATCTGGAACGAGCAGAGGTCTGTGAACTCGAGCTGTGAGAGTGCTGAGACTGTTTGGTCGATATCTCGAGTTTTACCAATCCAATTAAGGCGTGTGAGATACCAAAAGAAAGCTCTCAAGACGAGGAATCCGTGAAGGTCTGGTTTGCATCAATCGGAGTAGAGTAAGGCTTCCAAATCGTCCGAACAGAACGCGACCTCGCAGGAACGGATTTACTCTTCTAAGTGAGTTGTTAATCCCAAAACCTTTCCATTCATTTTCCAAATGATATGAACGATTGGTGGAACTATTATACACTACTCCAAGTGTATAATATGTCCCTATTAAGTTATTTTATTGATGTAAAGGTTAGATACTAACCTAGAACAAATCTTGGAAAACTAGGAAACGAGTTAGCCGGAAAACACCCATTCTAGGGGCTGTTTTCGTACCAACGTTTAGGGGTTGAGCTAGCACCTTGAAGAGGCTGTTTAACACTCATATTTGAGCAAGGAATCAGTTCCAAATCCACCTTGACCGAAGCTTTGACCATTGGACCAAGAAGGGAAAGTTTAAAGCTCAATTGAGGTGAGGATTGACATCTAATTGCTTACAACTTGTAGGTTAAGCATGAGATTACCTAAATGCTTAAATCATTATTTTTCATGAATTATGATGGTTATATATCGATGAAATATTGATATAGTTTCCAAAGAATGAAGTTTGAAATGATTTGAGAATGTATGAATATTATGAGATTAAATGAGTATAAATGAACTATTTTTGTGAAATAGGCATTTTGCTCATGTATGAATTATGTGGTTACATAAATGAATATTTGTGTATTGAGATTGAATACTTAAGTTGCTGCTACATAATTATAATTATGTAGAGAATTACAAATAATGAGGATAATGGTATGATAACAATAATCTTAATAGTATTGGAATGCTAGTTAGTGATTATTGGGACTTGTTGATTAAATTGATCCTAGGGATTGGATTGTATGGAAGATACTTGAATGTAGTTCAAGTGTATCTAATAACTTAGTAAGGAACTAAGGTTAAGTTATGGGAAGTCTTTAAGGATGACCCATGGTAGTTTAATGATATGTCAATTCTAGGCATAGGGTTGCTTGAGAGTTGGACCTTAATGCATGGTGATGTGATAGAGCCGAGCTCTAGAATGCATGTAAGGTGTAGACTTGGAGTCTATGTATTGTATAGCTAGAGCCGAGCTCTAGGACTTGCGTGGTGATGTGATAGAGCCGAGCTCTAGAACGCAAGGTAGGGAAATTGACCCGAGGTATATGAATTGTATGGTGATGTGGTAGAGCCGAGCTCTAGAATACAATGTCATGTACTAGGGTTGGACTCTAAGAGTTGTCGTGGCTTATAGTCACGGGGTTGGGAATGGTGATTTTCCAAATGAACATGGGCCCACGGGCCGGCTACTTGACTTTTATATAAAGTAAGTATATTTTTAAACGGGGTAACTTAGGGTTACAATCATAATGTACTATCACCCTATTTGAGGGTCTTGTGTTTGAAATACTTGTTGTATATCTATTAGATGCCTGCCACACCAGTACTTTATAGCCGTATAGAGTACTGACCCCTTCGGGGGCGTCCCACCACCATTTCAGGTTGAGGCTTGAGCTTGCACCCTGCGCTTGTTGATCGGGTGAATCCGTGGAGAGAAGACTTGGTTCGTGCTTCCTCCATTCTATTTGAAACATTAACAAATTTGCTCATGGATATTTTATTATAGAGCCTGCGTGCTCATGAATAGCCCTGTGTGGCCCTTTTGTTTTAAACAATGTTTTCCGCTGCTTTATGAATTACTTATTATGTTGTTTATGGATGACTTATGTGTGAATGATATTCATGACGCCTTGTATAATATGAATGTGTTGGACTGCGGTTGACTATTCGTATTGTACGGCGGGTTGTTGACGTGTCCGGGGAGGTCCGGGGCGTGACAGAAGGAGAATTAAATATGAGCTCTCGCGCACACATGAATTCCGGCTTTCAGTTCAGAATCGAAAATTCGCACCCCCC
Source organism: Cuscuta epithymum (assembly GCA_945859915.1). Taxonomy (NCBI): domain Eukaryota; kingdom Viridiplantae; phylum Streptophyta; class Magnoliopsida; order Solanales; family Convolvulaceae; genus Cuscuta; species Cuscuta epithymum. Next base: position 193,156 of record CAMAPF010000034.1, read on the forward strand.
TGCGCGGGCGACCTGCGGACACGATAGTCGTAAAATTCAACGGGTTTCAAAAGACAATTTTGCCCCTCTTTTTTTTTTTTAGTTTAACCCGGATTTTTAATTTATGGGTAAGTCGCCAAACCGTTGGGCGACTTATAAGTCGCCATCCGGTTGGGCGACTTATAAGTCGCCAAACGGTTTGGCGACTTTCCCCGATCAGGGTTAAGCCCAGCAGTATATCCGTAAATACTTTTAACCCGACCCTATTTTCGTAAATACTTAATTAATTAGCATTAATACGGAAAAAAACTCCTTTTTTAAAATCTTTTACAATTGTTCAAATATAAAAACAAAAATAGGGCCTGAACCAGAGTTGGACCCGGTCAACGGTCCTGGACTACACTCAAATTTAGTTTTTCTTAGGCATGCACTAAATACATTTTCTCTACAATCCAAAAATAACTTATTTTGAATCTTCGTTTTTCTTAGGCATGCACTAAATACATTTTCTCTACAATCCAAAAATAACTTATTTTGAATCTTCGCACCCAATTTTTTTTTTTTGAACAGTAAAGAATTAACTGTCATTCAAAGCATCAGCGTTTAGTACATGAGTAATAAAGTGAGGAAGAAAATCGCTCCAACAAACACAATCAGACACAGAACAAGCAGCTTTAGCTAATTCGTGAGCCGTCTTGTTCGCTGATCGCTTAACATGTAAAAAAGAGATGTCTATAAAGCTAGATGCTATCTCTCTAATATCACCACCCAAGACGCCTGCTAGAGAAATGCTAGCTTCCTTTAATATCTCCGAAATTGCTCCTGATGAATCTGACTCCACGTCCACCCGGTCCCATCCTCTTCCTTTAGCCCAGCTCAAAGCTTCCCGAATCCCTATCAACTCAGCTTCCAACGGAGTCAATACTCCCATTCGGACCTTCGACACACCTGCAATAAAATTACAAGAATCATCTCTAAGAATCCATCCCAACCCACTCTTGTCTCCTCTGAGTGCCGCATCCACATTCAGTTTCACCCTCCCAGGAGTTGGACTTCACCAACCCGAAATGCCCCCTCCCCTAATGTTAGTCTGCCCGCCTGCACCCTTCTGAGCCAGATGCCAACCTTCCACATACACCCTAGCTTTTCTCATAACATGCTTCAGATCATTTGAAGCTCCCCCCCAGACTCTATTATTGCGCTCACCCCACAAACCCCAGCAGCCCCAAATCAACTTACACAAATTCTCAATATTCTTCACTTGGAATTCCCGACGAATCTGCTCCAGAAATGACCCCGCTCCAGGCTCCACCCAGCTCCACCCAACCGAATCCCAAGCTTCCTTCGTTTGTGGGCAAAAAATGAACAAATGAAGTTGAGACTCTGCCTCCATCCCGCACAAACCGCAGACATCAGAACAATTGATTCTCCGACTCATAAGATTATCCTTCGTCGGGAGGAGGCTGCGGCAGGCTTGCCAGAAGAACTGCTTCACCTTTGGTGGCAATTTCCACCGCCACATCTCCGTCCACCCGAGCCATTCACTAGATGTAATCTCTCCGATTATAGCTCTATAACAACTACGAACAGAGAACTGGCCTGAGTTCTCCCATCTCCAACACACTCTGTCCGAAACATCCCTGAAGCTTAGTGGAACTCCCTGAATAATGTCAACATCCCGCTGCACAAAAAGATCCTTGAGAAGGTCCACATCCCACCTCTTCTCCCCAGTACACATAAGATTTCCGACCCGAGCTTGTTCCAGCCCCAACACAGGATTAGACACCACTTTGGGAAGACTCTTATCCGGGAGCCACGGCTCGGTTCATATGTTAATATCCAGCCCATTCCCGACTCTCCAATAGTAACCTTTTCTGATTATATCTTGAACCTGAAAAATACTTTGCCAAATAAAAGACGGATTAGTTCCCGCCTTAGCAGACAAATAATTACCATCTCGATAATATCTAGCCTTGAACACCCGCCCCACCAAAGAGTTTGGTTCCGAAAATAATCTCCATGCTTGTTTAGCTAACATGGCCAGATTAAATTCTCGAAGCTTCTTAAAGCCCATGCCCCCAGTTTCGCACCCAATTTTCTTTTTCAATAATTCTCTTAACAATATCTATTTATAATGTCTAAAGCAACCTGGCACATCATTCAAATAATCTTCAAATAAATTAATCATTGGGGATGCCTAAACATTATGAAATTTTCACTACACAAAACAAAAATTATTACCGAGGGGCGAGGGCGTATCCACTATGGGACATTGGAGGCAGCTGCCCCCTCAACTCCAACTCATCCCATATAGGGGTGGACTCGGACCGGTTCGGGCCCAGTTCGGGCTCGGTCGGGCCTTGGTTCATGAAAGGGGAGGCCCGGAACCGGCCCGGGTAACCCCCGGGTCCGGTTCGGGCCGGGCCAGGCCTCGATTCAAATTAATTTTTTTTTGCTTTTCCTAATTAACCCCCAACCCTCCCCCAAACCACCCCAAACCACCTCAAATGGCCCAAAATACCCAGCCCAACCCAAAAACATAAAAAAAATTCAAAAAAAAGGAAAAATAAATAAATTGGCCTGAACCGGGCCCAAACCGGCCGGGCCGGTTCACCTTTTCAGGGGCCCGAGCCCGGCCCGGAACCCCAGCAGGTCGGGCCTACCCGGACCTGTCCCTGGCCGGGCCGGCGTTTCGGGCCGGTTCAAATAGTGACTGGGTCGGGCCGCCCGGCCCGAGTCCACCCCTAAAATATTTTATTATTTTAAAATAATAAAATATTTAAAATAGGATTAAGAATGTTTTTTTCCTAAATATAGAATTTATGTAATCTTATTAAAAGAATAAAAGGATAGAAAACACTTGGTTTGTCAAGTTTTATTTCTATTACATCAATTTCTCAAATTTGATCTACAATTGCATCTTTGCACACACTATATAAGTTGATGTTCTTTTTATAGACTTGTACATGTCCTTACTTTCAATTGCAGATAGTCATTACCTATATCTGTAGCTTTTCTAGGTATTTTTACATCAGGTTATCTGCACTACCGCAAGTAGTGCAAGCTTTTCTTTTTACACTAGAACTTACACTACCGCAAATAACCTGGTGTAAAAAAAACCTAGAAAATCCTTTAAACAGTACTGCTTTTGAAAGTAATGACATAAAGCCATCATGTATTAGTTAAACCTATCTGCAAAAAATCTGTAAAACTACAAGGTACTAGCATAAAGTCGTCTAGCCTAAACTTGCCGCCATCAAATATATAAAAGAAAAACTAAGTATGTGTTAATGTGTATATATACATATATCCCTGGGGTCTCGAAATGCTATCTCAAGGATTTGTTACATAAAAGTTAAAATTAGCATGGGACTAGAATAACAAAAAGCACCAATAAATATTCATTAGAGGCAAACTCAATACAAAAGGTAAAGCAGAAAATTATAAATTCTACACGTTGGTTTTAACATGAGGTACCTTTAATTCTTTATACTTTACGAAATTAAAGGAATGAAACACAGAGGCTTTATCTCAGAGAAAATCTGCCTCTTCTAACACTGCTAGGGTTCATAGTGTGAGATGTGAATCCAATGAGCCTGTCTGGTGTTGAATAATCTTCTTCCTCACTGTCATCAGATCTCCACCTCGATCTCACACTTGCATTTGTGTCCTCTTCATGGCTGCTCACAAGTACCAGTGATTACCAATACAATTTTTCCCCCTTTTATTAGTTAATACCCAGTTTAGTCTCAATTATACTCCCTCTGTCCCACAAAATTTGGCCAAAGTTAACTTACACGTAGATTAGTAAAGTAAAAACCGTGTGGTTGATATTTGTGCAGAGGAGAGAGAAATAATTTTAGCCACATATTCCTTACGTTAAATGGAAATGGCAAATTTTTTGGGACGGCAAAAAAAGGAAATTTGGCCAAGTTTTATGGGACGGAGGGGGGGAGTATGTAATACTCTTTTGGTCCTCGAACTTTTTATTGGACTCATTTAGGTCTTAAAGCCTAAGACTCGCTGGTTTTTTGGTTTGGGAATATGATGAAATAAAGCAAAATGTCTTACTAAACTGTCTGTGCTTTTTTGTTATGAAGCAACAGTTAGTCCATGCAATTTTCGACGCGATTTTCACTATCGGTCCTGCAGAAAGAGTCTCTTATTGCTTTAGTACAGGGGTATGACTGCGTACATCTGATCCCCCTTACCCCACCGTAGGTGGAAGCCTTTGCGGCACTAGGGTGATGATGATTTACGTCTTAAACTACGACCACTTGGTCCCAATTTTGTCCCTATACATATTTGTTTCTAAATAAGAACATAATTTCTGTCAGTAAATTTAGACAAAAAAATGGCCCTCCTTTGCACATGAAAATTGCTTTCCTAATTAGAGCAAAGTATGCAGGGTAAAATGAGCCCAAAAAAAGTTGACGACCAAGTTGAGCAAGTGCATAATTGAGGGGCCAAATCTGGTATAACCGTGTAAAGTCTCTCTCTCTTAACTACTGGACAATCTCGATGAGAAAAGATACGAAAGAAGATATTTACCTCCAGGAAATATCCATGGCTTCTGTGAGTGAGCGGTGCTTCTTAGAAATTACAGATCCATTGAGGGATACCTTTTCAATCCTCTCTGAAGAAACTTGATTGGTTTGGTAATTCCGAAGGCGGCTACTGCGAGGTACCCTTAATGAACTTCGTTCTGTTGTTGGAGAACTAATGAATGAATGAGTGTGTGGCTTAGGAGAGGCATAGTTTCCAACTTTAAAGATAGAAAGATCAGACAGTCCATATTTTGCTGAAGTCTCTAGAGACGAAGCACTAAGGGAGGAAATTATTTCATTGTTCGCTTGGCCAGCAGGAGGGTGTGGAGAGGAAATAATTGCATTGTCCGCCCTGTCAGCAGGAGGGTGTGTCAATAAACTGGACAAAATAGGTCCTTGAGAAACTTGCAGATCAGGTTTTGCAGAACTGTCCTTTGCCTTATCCTTATTTGGAATTGCTGCTTCAGCCAACTTTCCCGCCTTTACTTGATGCTGAACGAAATCAGGAAGCAACTCCACCCCTTTTCGCTGCAATAGTATAGAGCATGTAACCTCTGTTGCATTAGTTTGAACTTGACTTCACTGTCTAAATAAACCACATGAAATGCCTACATTTTCAAGAAACTTGAACAGCGCAAAATAACAATAAATGGAAAACTGAAAAGAATGTAAAACTTGATCTACCAATAGGAAGATTCCTCAAGGACAAACCTACAAGTTCCTACTCAGTTACAAATAATTCATCCAGAACCCCAGAATATAAACATTACGGGACCAGTTGAATACAAAATGGAGAAAAAAACAGAATAAAACTGAATCACGTCTCGTTTTAGATATATAAACCAAAAATCTGTTTACAAATGAGACCAGATAGAAATTTAAGAAACTCTCAATCAATCTATAAAGTGAAAAAACGTAAGAGTTCAATTGACCAACACGGCAACACCTGGGCAAACTTCCATCAATTTAATAAAAATTTATTCACTTTCATCCAATTAATAGTTGCACCATAGCAGAATTGAAAATCCAAAGTTGCAATCTACTCATTCTAATTGAATAGAAAGATAGGCAATAAAAATATACAGACTTACAGCCAAACCCGTTCTCCAATTGTTTATTGATCTTATCCTGGTTAACACAGCTTCACTGGGAGAATTTTGAGAAATGAAGTTGTCCTCCATGGTTTGAAGCTTGCAATCAATTTCATATGCCTCTATGTACCTATGTCGCTGGACAAAGACAAGAAACCATATGAAAGTCATTGTTTATGCCAAATAATCTTATGATTAAAGTTCTCACTGTCTGAATACTAATAAATAAAAGAAATTAGCACAGGCACACATTCAGTCAAATACCAAGCAAGAAACTTAGAAAAGTATATATGACTTTGAGCTGGCAGTATTTAAGCAGATGGTAGAAAAAAACAATATATTGTTTACATAATAAGATTTTGTACCTGTAAATAGAAAACAACAAGTAGACTTCCTGTAATCGTGGAAGGGTCTTCTGTTGAAAAATCCAACAGGCACTTATGAAGATATATCTCCTCGTCAGAGTTCCATGGAAGTTCTATGATGCGGTCTACTAAATTTCTCCTTACACAAAGACAACAAATTTCAGAGACCAAAGTCTCCACCCACAAATCCGGAGAACAGGCTTCACCCTTTTGTTCAAGTGAAGCATCATGAAATGTTTCACCTCGTAACTTATTTTCATTCACCCTGGCACAAATCATTCTCTGGAACATGAAAGCTTCAGATAGAAGTCCACACTCCACTCTTACTCGAACTGCAGTGACAGCCTCCCCAAGAGAAACCAGCTGTCCCCCATCTCGCCCTGAACATCTCAGAACCATAAGAGCTGCATCAGGATTTTGCCTCTCTAAAAGAACCTGTGCCACTTTAGGATGGACAACGGGACTCGAGATTTCAGGGAGAAGGCGGCAAGCTTCCTAGAAATACGAGTGAATGATCAACAAAGAAAATGGTACAATGTCTAACTAATTCACCTCAGATTAACCCAAAACTTCCATTGAACCATAAAATGTGTACATTGTGGTATCCTACTCCTTCCCCCACACTACGTGCCTCAGTCAGTTAATTAGGGTTGACAATTATCATTTACAGTTCAGTTTTTATATTTAACTGCACAGTTATCTTCAAGAATTAATTTGAATGCGTTCCCGATTGAAGTTTTAGCTGAAATTTGGTATGAGTAAACTAGACTTGATGAATAAGATGTTCAAAAAATTTCATCACAAAATTCCACCGGGAACCGCCCCAAATTGCGACGGCCGGACACAGCCTCCTATATAAGGACTTATTTGAACTTTTTATGAAAGTTCGAGAACCTATTTGACAGTTTTCCCTATTTAATTTAGTACAAGAAAATAAAATTCATATATTAAGAAATGGAATCAAAAGCTCCGTTCAACATAGAAAGAACATAAGGATGCAAATTAAATGGACTTTTTTTATATAACATGTGATTTGCCCTTTGGATAATAACCACATAAAAGATACTTGAGAGGCAATATTATTATTTTTGAGGAAGAAAAATGACTCAATAATTTGGTTGTTGGTTGCTCTGTTTGGTATGAAATTCCTAACTAAGCACTTTTTTTGAAGAGCGATTCCTGGAGAGCATTACACTCTAAGTTTTAGCCTTTCATAATAAGAGGGAAAAGTTTATGTTTACTGTGTGAGTGCATTAATATTTTTATCATACATATTGATGTATACTCACTCCGTTCTCTAATACATGTCCCTCTTTCCATTTTGGGATGTTCTCCAATACATGTCTCTCTTTCCATTTTTAGAAAGTTTTTTCAATAAATATACCTATATACCCTCATTCTCTTTCCTACTTATTCATTCTCTTTCCTACTTTTTCCTTTACAGTTTACACACAACCCACTACACCTTTTATCTTACCCCTATTAATTCTTTCTTAAAACTTGTGCCAAAGGGCAAAGGCTATACTCCCATCTATTAGAGAACAGAGGGAGTATATATAAAGAGGGGTGTAATATATAAGGTTCAAACAGTGATAACCCTGGAAATATTGGGTTCACAACTTCATTTCCTGGAAGACAAAAATCACCTGCAAACCTTCATCAGTGTGGTCATCCAACAGAAAATAGACACAGGATTCCAATATGGAGTGCCTTGAAACACAAAACGTCGCTGCAAAGTCGTCAACAATGTCCCTCCATCTCTCGTCAGGTACAGTCCACTGCCGGTCAAAAATATAATACAAAAACTATGGAATAGTTAAGGTTCATTAGGAATATTGGAATGATCAATTCTGCCAAATACTATACCCACACACGCACATATACATACATACATACATATATATATATATATATATATATATATGTGCATGTGTGAGTAGATAATACACACATCACACATGTACTACTAGAAGAGGATACAATTGCTTGTTTTGCAACCACTAAATCTGAACTTCCATGTAAAAAGAGAATATCAGTGGCACCACGCAAACTCTGAAATGGGTAACTGCTAGCCATTCCCCCTATTTTCGATCGTAAGAATGAAGATCTTCCATCTTTTTGTAGACATGCTATATCATATTCTTCCTGGTAATCATCAGCACATAGCTCCGATTCAAGATTTGTAAGTGCATCTTCGATAAAGAGTGTTGAGCTTTCACTTAACTCTTCGGACTGATTTGCAGAATCTGGCCAGGCACGTCTGATTGCAGCAGTCTTTCTTTCACGAACAAGGCTCACCCATGATGCAAAATTACCATTGAAGCGAGAAGTCACATTCTCGAGAAACTTATGTCTTATACACCAAACCATCGTTTCCATGTGCTACATTTTCCAAAAATCCAAGTTAAAGGCTATTCACAGATAACGCTACTCAATAACAAAGATTTTTTATGAAGATTTGTCAGAACCATGCAATCATCAAATAGTCGAACGTAACACTCACAGGTACGCAATGCAAGTAACTGATAGATGCCTCGCACTATCAACACAATCACAAATACAAGTAGCAACCACAGATCACAAGTAATCACAGTAAACGGAATCACAGAACTCAGAAACAGTAACTTTCATTGAAACGAGAAGAAAGAGAATACAGTTCCACAGAAGGAGATAAAACTCCAACTGCCCAATCCCAGCCAAAGCGTCTAACTGCCTACCTTTCCCCAGCAGCTTATTCTACTATTTATACCCTTCCACAACCGTATGGTATTTATTAGAGAAAACAATTCCCTTATTAATAACTAATTAGTCCCCTTTGACTTTCTAGAATAGACAAGCCCTTTAAATCTATTCTTATCATTTAGATTAACCGGATCCTTATCAATACCCCCCTCTTGAACTATCAACTTGCCCTCAAGTTGAAAATCCGGAAATTGATCTTGGATCATCTGCATATCCTCCCATGAGTCTTCAAAGTCAGGAAGACCTTTCCAGTGAACCAGTATCTCCTTCTTCCCTTCCTGACTAATCCTGAAATCTCTCACATCTTCAGGTCTCACTTGCAGCTCACACCCTTCTGTGATGCAATTTGGGAGGTTTTGGTATGTTACAGTAGGTTTCAGAACCTTCTTTAGCAAGGATATGTGGAAAACTGGGTGTATTCTACTTCCTTCAGGTAATCTGAGTCTGAAAGCTACTGGACTGATTTTCTCTGTAATTTCATATGGCCCATAAAATCTTGGACTTAGTTTTTGATTGATTTTCCTAGCCAAGCTTTTCATCTTACTTGGGTCAGCAGCTACCCCTTCTGAAGAAATTATATGGCCTAAATAACTCAATTTTGTCTGCCCAAAATAACATTTCTTCTGATTTGCTACAAGCTGATTCTCCTGTAAAGCCTTCAATACCTTCCTGAGATGTTCTTTATGTTCATCCCTAGTTTTGCTGTAAACTAGGATATCATCAAAGAACACAAGAGAGAATTTCCTCAAATAGGGCCTCAGAACTTCATTCATGAGAGCTTGAAATGTTGAAGGGGCATTAGTTAATCCAAAAGGCATAACTACATATTCATAATGACCGGCATGTGTTCTAAATGCAGTTTTATGTGCATCACCATCCTTCATTCGAATCTGATGGTATCCTGATTTGAGATCCAATTTAGAAAAGATCCTTGCACCCCCTAACTCATCCAATAACTCTTCTATAATTGGAATGGGAAACTTGTCAGGAATGGTGATTTTGTTTAGGGCCCGGTAATCCCCACAAAACCTCCAGCCCCCGTCTTTCTTCTTAACTAACAACACTGGGCTACTATAGGGACTGTTACTATTTCTGATGATTCCAGATTGTAGCATCTCCTTTATAATATTTTCTATCTCATTCTTTTGGTCAAAGGTGTACCTGTAGGGCCTCAGGTTTGGTATATTGGCTCCTTCCTTGATGACAATGGCATGATCACAATTTCTAGCTGGAGGAAGCTTCATCTGGGAAGTGAAGACTTCTGGAAATTCAGCCACCACCATACTCCAATCTTCATCACTCTCCTTACTCAGTTCTTTTTCACCCATCTGTCCTTCCAAATACAACAAAAAACCATCCCCAATCTGTTGTAACAACTGTGTCACAGTCTTCAAGGTTACCTCCAACTGATTCAATGTTAAGTCTCCCTTCAATGTACAATTCTTCCCTTTCTCATTCCATTTCAAAATCTTCCTCTTGAAGTTCACCTCCATATCTCCCAAACCTGTCAACCACTCCATTCCCAACACCAAATCAATATCTCCCAACTCCACAATGTAGTATGTCTGTTGAATCTCAATCCCCTGCACATTCAATTTCATTCCATTACACCTACCATTGTTGGAAATATAAGCTCCATTACCTATCTGCACTTTATACCCTGGAATGGGAGCAAAAGGTATCTGCCACTTCTCAATTATCTTTTGCGACACAAAATTATGAGACGCCCCACTATCAATGAGGATGTTGACCATCTGTTCCCCTCCGGGCCAGAGCATCTTTCCCTTTACTTTAAAAGTATTCATAGTAGGAATTCCTTCCTTGCTGAGTACAGATAGCTGCATTGTCTTAAGTTCGAATGGTGGATTCTGATCTTCAAACTCCTCCCTAGGCTCTTCTTCAGATTCTGGTTCCCCTTCAGATTGTTCTACAAGTATCATCTTGTAATTCTTCATCTTGCACACATGCCCTCTTCCCCAGTTATCTCCACACTTGAAACATAATCCTTTTCTACTTCTTTCCAGTAATTCTCCTTTAGATAGCCTGGGACCCTCCCTTCTGCAGTTTAGATTCTTGCTTTCTTCATTACTTTTAGAATCTCCTGAACTTTTATCCAGATTAGTAGTAGGGTAATTTAAGCTCTTCCATCTACTCCCTTCTCCCCATTTCTGGCCTGAATTAGGAACGCTAGGTTTATTCTGCCCCTTCTTCTTTGCTTCCTCCTTATTCTTCATAAACATAGCTTCCGAATTCTTATTCTCAATTAAAGAAGCAGTGTCCATCACTTCTGCAAGATTTCTAGTGCGATACAGCTTCAGTTCTGCCCTCACATCTCTTTTCAAACCTTTCAGAAAAACTCCTTTCAGCACTTCTTCCGTCAGATGCCCCTGAGATGCAATAGCAGTCTCAAATTTATCTCTATATTCCTGGATTGTTCCCTTCTGCTTTAGACTTAGCAAAGGTCCTAAAGGATCCTGTACTAAATCCGGCTGAAACCGTTTGGTTAAAGCTTTAGTGAATGTATCCCAGTTTTGTTGCAATGCTTGTCCTTCCCACCATTGGAACCAGCTGAGTGCTTGGTCCTCCATAGCAATCACCGCTACATCAATTTTATCCACTTCCTCAGTTTTGTTCAATCTGAAGTATCGGTTCATTCTTAGCAACCATCCGCAGGCATCCTCTCCGTTGAAAATGGGCAGATCAATCTTCCGGCCAGCTTGGTGGTGATTCCTTTGGTTGCGATGTTGTTCGTGTCTCGATATAGACTGATCCGAATGACTATCGTTGCTTTCTGAGCTTTCATCATGCCTCGATCGTCTGTGTCTATTCGAGCGATGAGATGTACTCGATCGATGTGATCGGCTCCTCGAACTCCTTGTTCGCTCAATCTGTAACTTCGCGATATCAGCTTGCATCGCTGCCTGCATCGCCGCCATTCTCTCCACCAAAGTATTCTGCATCTCTTGCATATTTCTCTCCGTCCTTTCTTCCAAGTCGTTGATTCTGCCTTCCATCTTCGAACGCGTGAATCTCATCCAGCGATCGACTCGCTCTGATACCAATGATAGATGCCTCGCACTATCAACACAATCACAAATACAAGTAGCAACCACAGATCACAAGTAATCACAGTAAACGGAATCACAGAACTCAGAAACAGTAACTTTCATTGAAACGAGAAGAAAGAGAATACAGTTCCACAGAAGGAGATAAAACTCCAACTGCCCAATCCCAGCCAAAGCGTCTAACTGCCTACCTTTCCCCAGCAGCTTATTCTACTATTTATACCCTTCCACAACCGTATGGTATTTATTAGAGAAAACAATTCCCTTATTAATAACTAATTAGTCCCCTTTGACTTTCTAGAATAGACAAGCCCTTTAAATCTATTCTTATCATTTAGATTAACCGGATCCTTATCAGTAACACCACTAAAAGCAATGGAAACTATTCAACCTATGTGCTTATATTATCCTTACTTTCCCGCTGAAAACCAAGCATACCTCTAGTCTAATGATACCCCACACAAATAATTAACAGCATTCAAACTTTTTTCAACTTTACCTGAATAGTAATCATGGAATATAATGTATTAAGTATTAACTATTAAGAAACTACTTTAGTATCCTTCCATACACAAATGTAAGACATGAGGTTTTGTAAGAAACAAGGATAGAAGATTTAACCTGCTTAGTTTTCAATATGTGCTCTTGAAGATGATGTAGATCATGTAGCTTTGCTGAAAGAGAATGTTTAAATGATGCTTCCAGAACCTCAATAACATTGGACAAGCCAGTTAATTCAACAGACAGATTTAGAAGTGAGCTCAAGTTTTCTTCCATTCCTTGCAATGAGTCATTATCTATTTGGAAAATCAAGGAATATTGAGCTGCCCATTTATGTACAAATAAAATTAAAGTAATAGAATATGATTGTATAATGTCAATTCCATAGGATACACATCACTTGAGTCTCATTCAGAATATTTCTGAATGTCCTCTTGCACCAATCTTTCACAACTACTTCATCAAGTAAAAAGGCAATGATAGGATCGCTAGATACTGCACTCTCATCCATACAGACATCTGTGACGTCTGTTAGCAATCTGTTAAGGATATAGTTACATCATAATAGTAAAAAATTACTGCAAAGAACAGCATTGAAGTCACTATTTATCCCTTAGCAAGGCTTCAAACATGTAGCAACAGTATGTTTCTATCATCTTACTTTTATCCATAATTACTCGTGATGGTATATTAAGTGTTAGCATCACGACAATAATATACTCTGTATGTGTTTGCAAGAACTCTAGGAAGAGCATAAAAATCACCTAAGTCAATATCGATATCTTAGAAATACACTGAAAATGTGCATCGTATCGAAAATAGAGGCAGAGGATACAATGACTTATTAAACAGACCAAATTGTTCTGCAGTGCCACATCAAACAAGGAATAAAGCCGTTGGATATCAGCTGATAGCTGTTTCTCACTGTCTTCCTTCTCCTGTAGTCTGTCATCACACCTACTTGAGATAAGACCAGCCTCTATGCACTCATAATAGAGACGGAGCTGAAGTCTGTTTGAATCTTTTGGCAAAGAAACTCTACAAATTGGACAAACATCACATCTCTGGCTGCACTCCTCGCATAAAGATGCATGCTTACATGATCTTAGAACACTTCGTACATTACGCCCACAGCTTCTCAGATCTCTAGTCGCTCTGCAACGCTCAATTTTTGCTTCATCACATAGTTCAATTGGATAAATTGACGCCAAATGCTCTAACGCTCCCTGTAGTTAGAAACATAAACCAAGATATTCACCAGCAATTCTCATTTTCATGAAAGTGATTTCACTTAAGACAATGCATGACCAATAAACATATATTATCTTAGAAAAACTAAGAGCAAGCAGCATAAGTAAAAAAATATAGTAAGATTAATAACATTTGCCTTTGGTCGAGCAAGGTAATGCTTCATTCTTGCAGTACCACTCCAACAAGTGTGAAAGTAATATTTGGACTTGACTCTAGAAAAGTTGGATTCGATGCTTTGCCAATGCTTCCACGTAATATTACTCACTTTTTGTTTGAGCCATAGCAGACAAAGAGGACCTGTAGTACTATTGGGGAAAGTAACAGACTATAGTAAAAGGGAAGAAGAGACACACAAGAGAATGAGAAGAAGAGAGGAAGAGCAGCTATAGGTTTTAGTAAGCCCAAATTGGAGAGAGAAAACTAGAGAGGATTTATTGAAAATCCAGAAAGAGAAGGGGTTTTTGGAAAAGCTTTCCATACCCGAATTCAGGCTAAAACGGGCAGAAATTGTACCCCTATTCCCCTAACAATTCCCTATTGTTTTACATCTGTGATTCCTATACCTTTTTTCTTCTCTACAATCTGTAACGCTAGATTCCTTTTTCATATTAGAGATGCATAGATTGAAAATTAGAAACATGACAACATCAAGCGGAGTAATGCCAACTTCGATTTCAATTAGCCATACAGTATGTTAGTGACCTCAACTGCACACCCAGTAGCATACATCATGATGAAAAAAGTTCCGTTGAACAAGTACTAAAGTTGAACTGAAGATTTTATAGCTCGAGTCCTGCTTTCATTGAGAGTGGCAAGGCAGAAAGCTGAGACATTTACCAGCGCAGAAATGCATACAGTTATTCAATTCAGATATCACGAACATACCTGAACTCTGGGACAAGTGTAGCTAAGAGGACGGGCAGAAGGATATTTCAGAGGGCTGGAACCGACATTGATGTTGGAGGGCGAATGGATGGAGGAAGATTCCTCGAACCTTCTCTCCATTCGTCGAAACAAAGAAGATGCGAGAGAGCCCTGTTACGAGGATATGTCGTCGGAACCCTAATATTGCCGGCAATATTAGAAGGGAATGTCTGGTCGTTAGTTTCGACTGATTACGTGAGAGGGAAAAGTGAGACAACGCTGAGGAGGGTTTTGGGGGATAATCCCTCCTGCACAGAAGAGCAAGTTTTGAATTATCTAGCATATGCATATGTTTTACACTTTTACGGAGTATGATTTGGTTCGATTTTTATCAAAATAAAAAAGACAGAATTAAAGTAAAAAAATCGATTATTAATTCAGTGTTATTATTTTTCAAAACAAAGAATTTGGATTTGATTGAATATATGTTAATTATAGTTCAAAACGGGGTATCGTATGAGCATACACGAAATGTTCCTGTAATTTGATTGAATCTATTAATTATAGTTCAATACGTTGGGGTGCTGTATGAGCATACACGATAACACGAAACGTTCCTGTATCATATATACTTTAGGAATACATTTACTTCACGAGTTACTAAACAGTGCTTATTAAGATCCGCGTTAATAAGCGGCGTATAAAATAAGCAGTGTTGTAAACTAGTGTTATTTCAAAGGATTTAAAATACTGTCCAACCTTAAAATGTCCGAAATAACCCTATACATATATAAACACGCAAACATTAATGAACACAAGTATATAATATAATATGTGGGGTCACCTCGTACGCTTACCCATACCCCTAACCCGCCCCCGCCCCGCTACCATCCTACCACCCCTACCCTACACCCCAATTCCACACCATTGAACTTTACCCCTACCCTTACCACGACCTTACCCACCCATACCCATATTACCCTACCCCTACTTGTAGGGGCGGGGTCGAGGTGGGATTGACTGGTTGAGGTAGGGGCAGGTGATATGGGGTAAAGAGGTAGGGTCGGGGTACAGTAAGAGGGGTGGGGTATGGTCGGGGTAGGGTGGTAGGGTAGGGTCGAGGTAGGGGCAGGTGGTAAGTGGTAAAACGGTAGGGTCGGGGTAGGGTAAAGGTAAGGGGTACGACTGTACGAGTGGGGTGGGGTAAGGTGTAGGGTAGGGGCAAGGGGTAGACGGGTCGGGGTCGGGGTCAGGGTAAGGTAGGGTAGGGTAGGGGCGTAGCGAGTAGAGGGGAATATGGTAAGGGCTAGGGGTAAAGGTCAGGGTGAATTCGGAAACCGAAAAAGATTAAAGTACCGCTTAATTAATACATCGGGGGTGGTATGCTTAGTAAGCGGCACTTTAATCATTTATTTTGGTTAGTAAGCATCTGTTAAGCAACTTGTGTGTTTGATTCACATGTCTTAATAACCTAACTATGACTTTAGCAGCGAAGTGAACACCTCTTGGGTCTTTAGAATATACATATCGTACGTTCTCGGACCGTATCTGTAATTTTTTAAAAGTTTCCAACTTTTTAGGTAATTATATTAAAATTTTGGATACGCATATCAATTTTTTTTATAACAAACCTAAGGTTTACATGATAAAATTATTAAAAAAAATGTCTTGCTTTGATGTCGCACACAACGAAGTATGTGGACGACAAATAAAATGTGGGATGTTCGTGGAGATGACTTTGAGAGCAGGGAGGATATATGAGTATTTGAGTATGCTAACTTTTCTATAGATGAATCGGAATTGGAGGTTGTCTTTTTGGAAGACGGTGTTATCCATGAAAAGTGAAAATTAGTAGTTCTAGAGAAAATATGTATTGGAACTTTTAGTTTTTTTATTAGAGAATTTTTTTATCTTCATTATCCAAGAACTTTGAGTACTAGCACTTTTATTTCAAAATTATGGTTGTTTGACTCGTTTCTCATTTTAAATTAATGACTTATTGATTATATTTATGTTATGATATGCATTAGTGTATATGAGATAAAAATGAATTTATTACTATCTTTTTTATTACTAACTAACTATCTTTTTTATTACTAACTAATTATCTTGATAATGTGAAATGATTCAATGCCATGAATGGACAAATGTCGAAGGATAATATGTGTATATATTTTTAAAACAAATCTTGTAATTTTTAATATTTATAAACAAACCCCCATAACTTTTACTCCGTAATATTTATAAATATGGTCCCATTCTCCCATATATGTATCATACTTTTGTTTTGTTTTGTTGTATCCCCGTATCCGTTTCCACGTTTTCGCGTGCCCATATCAATGCTACATAGAATTCACTTTGTCATTTGATTAAGTATTACAAATGGTCAAAAAGTAAATATATTGAAAAAGAATTAATATACTCATGAACTACACATTAGACAAGGTGTATTTGTGCTAGTGAGTTTAGCACAACTGGTAAATAAGATGCCACAAGACATAAGTCTTGTATTCGAGTTTCAGGACCTCCAATAAGAAGTTACCTTTTAAATATACAAACGACTTCTGCAAAAGGAGTGCAAATTTCTTCACGCCTTGAAGAAGGGTGAACATTGCCCTCCATTCCTCTATGTTTGTCATGTGACATCTCATTTCATTTTTTTCTTAAAATTGTTATAACAAATTATCTATTATCTAATTTTTATACAAAAATATGAGATTTAATAATTTTCGTAAGATCTTTACAATGATATCAATATTGTACATTAAAAAATTGAAAAGAAAAACGTTTTTTTGTAAATAATCATTTTTAGTTGGACTTTTTTAAATCTTTTCATATGCAATATTAGTACCAAATGAAAGATCGTAAAAATTGTTTTTTTTAAATTATTTTTAAACAAAAGGATTGAAATTGAAAAGGTTAAAAAAAAATCAAATAATAAAGAATTATCTTGCCATATGGGGGGCAATTAGGGTAGGGTGAACTTAACCCTCTTTTGAGAGGATGAACATTTTTTTTTATTTACTCTGCATATACCTGAGCTAGAGCCCCAGTCGATATCTGCCCAGCTTATCATTAAATAAAATTTACATTCTCCTAATTAATTGTATGACCGGTGTTTAGTCCAACTCGTTATTTGTCATTTTATGATTAAATCTAATTTACATTCTCTCAGTTAACTGTTCATCTGATGTTGGGGCCCTCGAGAATGGAATGTCATCCCTTTTTTTATAAAAGTCATATCAGTAATTATTTTTAAAATGATAAAACACAAAAAATAAATTTAGAATATGTATTGTCTTGTCTCGAGAAAAAAAGTTGTTGTATAAACATTGTGAGTAAATTCCTTAAGTAGGAGCAAAATTTTAAAATGCACGTCTCATGCTCTTTATTGAGCACGTTGTCCGTGCAATTGGCGCGGCTTCGACCTAAAAACATCCATTCACACAGCTCCCACATAACACGGTTAATTAATAACCATCATATTCAATTTTATTGTTAAATTAAAATAGAGTTTAGATGTTGTACCATAATAATAAGAAGTGGATCTTTCTTCTGAATTTGGATCTGTGAACCCATCTTTCTGATCTTCATAATATCATGTGCCCATGAACATTTTTTCTTCTAGTGTCTATTTACAGTTACTTTTGATCACCATTCCTCAGGGCCAAAAATACAAATTTAAAACCAACCATTGTAGAATCCAGCAAATTGTGTGTTATTATCATCCCATATTAGTCGTCCACCAACAATGATCAAAATAGGGTTCTTTGTACCATTGTTATTGACTTTGTTTTAAGATTTCCATGTTTCTCTTACAAAATTTTCAATGTTTTTGCCATTTTCGCCTTGGGAATTTTATTATAGGCTATCAAAATTGTCTACAAATCTTGTAAAAATCGGCAAACAAAAACATTGGTCTCCGAAAGCATATTTTGATGTTGGCTTTGTTTCTGGGAATCAACTTCTGTTACCCCTTCGAAAGAAAATGACATGTTTTAGTTCGATTTAGGGCAAACCTTTTTATGTTTAGAATTTCATACTCATTTAGTAACAAAATTAGATCAAATGTTCAAATTTGGTCAGGGTTTATTATATATTGTGACTGTTTTGTTATATGTTGTTTTGCAATTCTTGAGGGTGTAGATGATCGGTTTGCGGCATAATGGCTCCTCAAGTGTAGGTGAGGGAGAAGTTGAACAGGGGGGCGAATCCCAGACAGCTATGGTGTCACCAGTTGATATTCATTTGGAGTGTATGGTGGTGTTTACTGTTATTGTGTAGGCTCTCATTACTTTACGGATAACGAAAATACTGTTAACTAAACATCCAAATTAAATTGCAATTTTTCATGCACTTTGATTCATCCGTGCGAAATTTGCCGCACTTATAACCCATTTTTTTCAAAAAACAAAAACTTTTACTTTTCAGTGTGTTCCCCTTTTAATTTTTTAACCATATAGGATGTACACATTGTTATTGCTCCATTTTGTGTCTGCATAGTTTATAAACAACAAAATTGTATTGCACTTTTCGTGACCCATGACTCCCGTGAAAATTGAGCCTGTTTCTCAAAAACTTAGAAATATGTTTTTAATTGCTTGTATACAGGTGGATATTAACATCAGAATTTCTTCTTCCACCATTTTTAAAATGAGTGTTTTTATTAAAAGAAACTTAAATAAGTGTGCTTTGTGTTCTTTTATCAGATATTTTAGTCGTTAGACTTTAGATATATCTCGTCTCAGCATTGGCTATTTAGACATTTCCTTACTTTGACTATTTAACACTTTTTAACTATGTTGTAAAACCGTGACCAGCCGACCCAAACAAATTATTGGGTTAGCCTCGTCAACGACCTTTATTAAAAACACCTCCAAGATCCTTTGTGACAATTAATATGTATTGTTTCTTCTTGTGTCTACAAAATTGGTACACCAAATAAGAAAGCAATCCATTGCACTTTTTAATAATAATAAAACATAAAAAATGGTCTCTCATGCACACACACAAATATCATCATCATCAAATAACAAGGATTTCTCGTTTTTCAGTCCTCTATAGGAAAAAAATTAGGTATACTCATGGCTATGTACATCTCTTGGCACCGATGAAGCTGATGAGAATGGAAAATAATAATCAATGGTAAAAACCGTTCTCAAGTAATAATCAACAATAGAAACCGTTGCACAGAGCCAAAAGGCTAAAATTCAATTTTATTAATATATAAGCAAGAATGAATCATAACAAGGGGTTTAATTACTCATTTGCTAATTCCCAAACTAGGAAACAAAATCATAGAAATCCTAATTAACTCCAAATAGGAACAAATAATAGAAATCCTAATTAACTCCAAATATAAGACAAATCGGCAAAAATATTATATAGAAATAAAAATTAATTAAACAGCCCGCAACCAGCCCACAAAGATGGGCTCAAGCCCGTCCTCGCCTTCAGTAAACCCACAGGGTCCTCTTCCCCTCTTCCTCCAAGCCTAGATTCTGCTCTATATTGGAAGCTTGAAATTTTAAATACGTTAATGCCCATTTTAGTTAACTTTTGGAATTTTAAATTTTAAATACGCTCATGGAATTGTAGCTAGCTGGAACAATGAATAGTTGGCAACCAGCCCACAAAGATGGGCTCAAGCCCGTCCCCGCCTTCAGTAAATCCACGGGGTCCTCTTCCCCTCTTCCCCCTTCCTCCAAGCCCAGATCCTGCTCTATATCGGAAACTTGAAATTTAAAATACGCTAATTGTCATTTTAGTTAACTTTTGACATTTTAAATACGCTCATGGAATTGTGGCTAGCTAGAACAATGAATAGTTGGCTTAATCTTGATATACTGATAGTCATTGCTGAAACTAATTCTTAGCCATGCTACATACATAAGAAGTAGTTTTTTTTTTTACTTCTTTTCAATGACTACACCGGTTCTAAAGCCTCACAAAACATTGGTCTAAAGCCGCATAAAATATTCCATACCACTGTAACAAAATCCCACATTTTACTTTTACAAGGCATGTATGCCTTATATATGAAAACCTAGTCTTTGAGGTTATGACAAAGTAAATTAGAATACTTTAAAATTCTTTTGGATCAAACACGCCACAATTTTGAATTCAATTGATTTTATTTAAGTCTTGTTTTAACCAACAAATTGGGTGCAAACTCTCAATTTTCCGAATATCAACTAGATTGGCTTTATTAACCCAAAACATTCATGTTTATATAACTCTAACTAATTACACATGTGTACTCAAGCTGGGATCACATACAAACTAGTCCTCACATGTTAACCTACAAACTGTCACAAATTGTGCATCTTTACATTATTTGTACTGCATATTGAAGTTCAAAGTGTTGCATATTATTAGTATTGCATATTGAAGTTCAAAGTGTTGCATATTATTTGTATTGCATATTGAAGTTCACAGTGTGCATCTTTACATTATTTGTATTGCATATTGAAGTCCAAAGTGTTGCATATTATTTGTATTGCATATTGAAGTTCACAGTGTGCATCTTTACATTATTTGTATTGCATATTGAAGTTTAAAGTGTTGCATATTATTGAGTTTGTAGGTTAGTATTTTAAGCATGGTTTGTATTTGATCTCTTATCATGTACTCACACCAAAAAAATTAAACATATGTAATAATTCACCAAATCACCAATACATTAGGCACATGTCGCACATACTGAGTACGTCGTTAGAAGCAAGTATATGAGAAATATAAATATTTCTTTGTAATTTACCTATGATAAAATTTGGAACACTTCTTTGTAAACAACATTGTTTATTAACTTCACTTGTTTTCCTTCATCTAAGGGCTTCAAACCATTTCTCGAAAATGACTATGGACGTGACAACATACAAACTCACCGTGTGAGAAAACATGGCATGGAAGATAGATCCACACATGCTTTTAAAAATGGCCTTGACTTTTTTATTTATTTATGATCATTGCAAAAGAAACAATGATATGAAATAGCCTCTGCTAGAAATTGGAAGGTAGCCTAGTATCAAATGGAACCAATGGTAATTGCAGACTGAAGACCTTTCCCCGATGTCGCTTCTAGAAATAACCCCCCTTCCAATACATGAATACCCATTTGCGTGATTATAAGACAAGTTTCATTGCATAGCCCTGAAGACTAGTCAATATTTCTAATAATCGTAACAAGGACACTAATGCGAGTTTTCTCGCACTAATAAAAATGTAGTAGTAAAGGGTTTTAGTACGAGTATCGTCTCCACAGGGACGGAAAAAGGAATCAGAAACTAACTAAATTCAACGATTAGAATAGATAAAATAAATGCAATTGTGCGAGATTTGAGTTGTTGGAAAACTAAAATGCGAAAAAATGATTAAACTAAAGGGTTCTTCTTAATTAATGACGGAAGGGAATAGTGATTGATTCTGGGGTAATCAGATTTCGGGGCAGATCAGGCTTAATCACATGAAAATTATTTAATTGAGCAACGTTAATTAATACTAAGTTCTTACTGCTCTCGTGGCGTAGATTACAATAATTTAGGGAACCAGACTGATCTCTCATGCGACAAGTATCTAATTATTGTCAAAACGAGCAAGCGTGCGGCTCCCTGACCATTACTAATCTCTTAACAAACGATTAAGTATGTGTGAAAGTGTTCTAGAATAAATTAGGCCTCTCTTAATTTATTCAATGTGCAATTATAATCGTAGCGGCCTTTCCAATTTCCAAAAGATATCAAATAAATTATTCAATCCCAAATTAAATAAAGATCATGCAATTAATCCATCAAGAAATTAACCCTACATCATGATTAACCCCTTCACCAATCTCAAATCACTAATTAAAACTACTCACAATTCACAATTGAGGAATCAATAGAATTGGGATGAAAAGAATTAATTGTCATCAATTAAAAAGATCAAACTTACAAATAATCATAGGATCGTGAATAACAAAGCGGAAACATACTCAAAATTTCGTCCTAGGCCTCTCTAAGCTTCGTTACCAAAAACGGGGTTTACAGGCTGTTTAAATAGAAAAAGGAGAAATTATGGCCAAAAAAGACACCTAAAGCGTACGCACGACACCCACGCACGGCGTGCGTGTTCCCATGCGTCCCGAGAAACTTGAGCGTAAAAATCGCCGTGCACGAAAAGTTAGCAATTAAGGTTCATTAAAAAGGTGAATTCATGTCTACAATGCAATACTCGAAAATATCACATTTCTAAAGAGTGATTGCTCTTATCCCATTTGGGGCATAGGAACAGTGCCAAATTGGCTCTTAACTAACTCACTAAAATTGGCAAATTCATCCCCTAACATCCTAAACACCAAAACACTGCCAAAATTATGCAGGGGTAAGAACAGATGTCATTTGGCAATAGAGCTCAAATTATGGGTAAAAGAACAGAAAGGTCAGGCTCAAAGTGGCTTCTCCTAAAGAACTTATTCAGGTGGGTTGGGAAAAAGTGAATTAAATGGGTAACTAATGTCTTCCTCATCTCAACACTTTAAGCCAAAAAAACTTAAGAAATATTTAAATAGCACAGTCTAAACTCTAGCCAGCTCACAAAGAAATAGTTCAAGGAAAAATTTTAACGAAAATTCGACATGACTTTTTCGCAAATATACAATTAACATCTGCACATGCTGACACTAGTAATCTCACGTAACAACTACTGCCCAAAAGTCCAATTTACTCCCCCACACTTAAACTTTGACATCGTTCTCGATGACCAAAAATGCAATATGAACAAGGGGTAAAGAGAATGAGTCACTCGTGTTCACTAGCTTAAGTCAACATTTAAAAACAGGCAAGGAAAGTAGAAACTCTCCTAGGTCTTTGTCTCGGGCACCAGACACATCGGGTCAGCAATTTCAACGGCACACCATCTCCTAAGAATACTCGAAGCTGCAAATTAAAGTACACAAAATAAAAACGCACGGACCCCCCCCCCCCCCCCCGATATTTTCTTGGGTTATCTGAAAGCAATAAAAAAAACAACTAAAGTGCAAAAGGAAACCAGGGTTGCCTCCCAGGAAGCGCTATTTTTAACGTCGTGTGCCCGACGATACCTCATAGGTTATCAAATAGCAAAGACTGTAATAATGCACTAATTTTCAAAGATTCCAACTTTCGCTCCGCAAATGCCATTAAGTGGCACAGTCCTCTAAATTCTCGAGTCCACATAAGCAACACATGGTGTTCATAAACCTCATCAACACAGAAGTGAAGAATGAACCTCATATTCTCTTTGAGTGGACAAAAAACATGAAACATAACTTTGATTACTTTAGGCATCAAGGGAAGCTCAAAAGATGTTTCGAAGAAAAAAACTGGAGCAACACAATGCCCACCATAGAAAAGTCTTTTTTTTAATCACAAATATCATGAAAATTCACAACATCTCCTATGGACTCTGTATCACTCCCCATGTGAGCATCCCAACTCTTGGAAATACTCTTGTTATCAATGTATTCTCGGATGATGTGGTCATCATTGATAAAAGAGGTATCATCCTTCAATGGTGAATCAAACAAATCCAGATCTGCGACAATGCACGAGTGAACATCCAAAAATGTACATGATGGTTCTTCTTTCATAGGGAGAGATGCTTCCTTATTGTGCTCAGCTGTCTCAAAGTGCTTCCCATCTGTATGCGTGACAGCCTCAACACATTCACTTGGATTGATGTTAGTTTCACTGGGATGGGATCTCTTGGACTCCTCAGATTGGGCTTTTGCCACCTGACTCCTTAGATTCTGCATTCTGGCTGAAGTAGTCTTCATGAACTGTATGAGCATCTCTTCCAAGTCATATAATCTCTCTGAACCTGTTTCCTCCAATTGACTATGTGGCTCATTACTCGGCAATGATGTAGGAATGACTGAAACGTTTGTGTTCCTAATTTGTGGAGGGGATGAAGTGTGTTATGCAAAAAGATAAATGGTGACGTCCTCCACAGAAGGAACAAATGCCATTCTTAAGAAAGTAATCAGATAATTCCTCAGCAGTTTTATATTGGACAACATATTCAAGAATAGAGCTTGGTCTTACTCTTACCCAAGGATATTGTGATGAAAGATAATAATGAGAAGAATCATATTGGAAGGATTGTGTGGTTGGAGGGAATGGATAAGAAGGTTGAACATTTTGTGGTGTAGGAGAGTAATATTCATGAGAAGTGTAATACTGATGAGGAATGTAAGAAGCATAGGGCGTATATGGTGAATATTCTGTGGAGGTTTGAGGGTAAGGTTTTCCTCCAGGAATTGAGCTAGATTAGTCCATCTCATGCCTCTTTAAAACGTATTTTTTTTTTCTTTGAAAGGTTAGTAAGGAAATATTCTACGAAAAACTAAAACAAGGCGCAGAAATTAATTAACCCTTAAAACCGACACTGTCCCCGGTAACAGTGCCCTAAACTGATGTGAGTTTATTCGCACTAATAAAAATGTAGTAGTAATGGGAAAAGAATCGTGATTGTGCGAGCGAGCGTACGTCTCCCTAACCATTACTAATCTCTTAGCGGACGATTAAGTGGGTGTGAAAGTGTCCTAGAATAAATTAGATCTCTCTTATTTTATTCTATGTGCAATTATAATCCTAACGGCCGTTCCAGGTTACAAAAGATATCAATTAAATTATTCAAACACAAATTAAATAAAGATCATGCAATTAATCCATCAAGAAATTAATCCTAGGTGATGATTAGCCTCTTCATCAATCCCAAATCTTTAATTAAAACTACTCACAATTCATAATTGAAGAATCAACAGAATTGGGATTAAAGAATTAATTGTCATTACTTAAAAAGATGAAACTTACAAATAATCCCAAGATCTTGAATAACAATACGGAAACGTACTCAAAATTTCGTCCTAGGCTTCTCTCTAAGCTCCGTTACCAAAAACAGGGGTTTACAGACAAAATAAAAAAAAGGAGCAATTCTGGCCGAAAAAGACACATGGAGCGCACATACGGTGTGCGTGTTCCCGTGCTTCCAGAGCAACCTGAGCGTAAAAATCGTCACGCACGGCGTACACGGCCTCCAGTAGCCTCAACATGTTTTTCTTCTTCCGCGCACGACGTGCGTACGTTGGGCGCACGGAGTGCGCCTTTCTTGTCTGAATTTGACTATGCTTCCTTCGCCGAAGTTGTATCTAATTAAGTCTTCTATCTATCATATCTTGTAAAATTGGAGTTGGATCATCCAATCAAAAGCTATGAATAAAATGGTGGAAGGTTGCATCCTGAAATCTCAACAGCGATTATCTAACTTCCTCATCTGTTTTCACCTTTCTACTATCAGATTCTCGTCATGGTGGCTTCATATGATTTGTGGCCCTTGAAGTTAGCTTTCATATGGAATTTGAATCGTGTACAGGGCCATCTCCAGAAGTTTTGATGCCACAGACAAAGAATGACTAATGAGATCAAATAGTACTTAAAATTAATAACATAATTAAATATGATATAATCAAAAAATTATAACACCATTTTTTACTAAATGTAAAAGATAATACTTGATTTAACATTGATATAAAGTATTTGAAAACATAATTCTTATAAGAAATAAATAAAATTATAAAAGCACTACCTAATAGCCTATTCTTCTTGCCTTTTCATGTGCAAAATTTGTCAGCACATCACTACAATCAAGAGTAGTTACTTGGATCCCATAACTCGGTCATATCAAGAGTAACAGACAACACATCTACAATATCAGTTTGAACATCTATCCTCGTCCTTGTTTTCATATTTGTTCTCAAGTTGCACACCAATATTTTCAATCTCATCTTTATCATTTGCCTTAAGATTTTTGTTTGAGGTCGATGTTGAAGGATTAATTTTTACATGCCTATCCATGGAACCCGCAAAAGTTTGCATTACTTCATCTTTTCTCTTCTTAATTTTTCTTTTTGAAGTTCTTGACTCTTGTTTTCGTTTCCCATCATAGTAGTAGACACTACAAAATAATAATTTAGTTAAACTATTAGAAAATATATACACAAAAAAATCAAATTTTAGACTAAATTTGGTAAACAATTAACTGCTAGAAGAAAAAGTATACAACACAAAATTTCAAATTTAATACAATTAATAAATAATAATTACTCCGTAATATATTAGATGTAGAACTCCGCCCAGACTTTTCCCTACCCACTGGCCGCAGAAGGATGGTCAATTGGTCATACGGACAGTGGAGAACCTAGAGCGGGGCCTACCGGGGCAAGTGCCCCGGCTTCCGGCCAGGAATTTCACTACTAGTACTTAGGGTAAAATAGGTGTCCATGCTTCCGGCCAAAAATAGCACTACTACTACTTCAGGTAAAATTAGTGCCCCAACCCGTACAAAAAATTATTAGTATTAGGCAATGAAGATACTAAAATGTTACGGTTATATAAATTATCAGTTAATACACAATTGCAATTAGTTGTTGTGGCCAATTGTTTTGAATGAATTACGATTGAGCTTAATTGATTGAAAACTCTAATCTTGAATGAAAATCCACATGCAAAATATATTTATTGTTTTGCTCACCAATTGCAATTAGTTGTTGTGTCTGTTGCACAAAAAAATTTTGTGAGTGACTTTTTTGAATATTTGTCCATGGTTACTAACATGGTAGGATCTTCTTGTAAAAGAAAAGACGAGTTACGGCAAAAAAAACATGAAGCCATGGTAGAGATGGTAGAAAAGGGTGAACTTACAACTGGGAGAGGATTGAATCAAGAAAGTAGTTTAGCTAGGCCGGGAGATACACACTGGGGTTCACATCATACAACCATTATTCGTATTCTTTCTATGTGGTCTCCTACCATTCAAGTTCTTGATAATATATTTGATGATGGAACTGATCTAAAATCGAGAGACACTACTAGTAACTTGGTAGAAAAGATGGAGAGTTATCAATTTGTTTTTATTGCTCACTTGATGAAAAAGTATTGGGGCTGACGAATACATTGTCACATTTCTTGCAACAAAAAGTTCAAAACATTCTCGAGGTTGTGAGCTTAGTTAAAAGCACTAAAGCTAAATTTCATGATTTGAGAGAAAGTGGATGGGATGATCTCTTGGAAGATGTCAATAGCTTTTGTGGCAAGAACAAAATTGACATTCTTAAAATGGAAGAGAGGAATCATCGTTCTAGACGTGTTCGTCACCCGATAACAAATTATCATCACTTTAAAGTTGATATATTTTGCCAAGTGCTTATCATCATCATCATCATCATCATCATCATCATCATCATCACTATTACCCAATACTTATTTTTTCTTTGACATTATTATAATTACTATTTTTTCATTGTAGGTGATTGATCAGATAAGTCTTGAGATGGAGAGCCGTTTTAGTGAGTCAAACACAGAATTACTCACTTGTTTAGCATGTCTTAATCCTAGAGATAAGTTCTACAATTTCTGTGAGTCAAAGCTACTGAACCTCGCGGAATTATATTCATGCGATTATTCATCTGTTGATCGAGTGGAGCTGAAAGAGCAACTCCAGGTGTGGATATATGAAATGAGAACAAATAAATTGTTTTCTGCCGTACAGGCTATTGGTGAAGTTTGCAAAAAGATGGTTGAGCTTAAAGTTCACAACTCTTTTCACTTGGTATATCGTCTGATTGAGTTGGCTTTAGTATTACCAGTTGCAACAGCCACCGTTGAAAGAGTCTTCTCTGCGATGAATATTATCAAGACAGATCTTCGCAATAAGATGGAAGATGATTATCTTACAGATTGCTTGGTGTGCTACATCGAGAGAGATGTTTTTAGGAGTATTGATAATGAAACTATTATGCAACGTTTTCATAATATGAAAACTCGTAGGCTTGATTTACCAAAGTTGCAGAAATGAACTATTTAGTATGTAATTAACTACTCCGTATAATTTATGCTATTGCCTTACTTTTTACCATCTTTATTACATTTGAAATTTTTATTATAGAGTAAGTTTGGTGTCTAGTGTGCCCCTGCTCTGACAAATCTCTGGGTCCGCCACTGCATACGGAGTACATATTAATATATTAATATTAGTATATTAATATACATATATGTTATACTAGATTTTTAATTAAAAAGTGATGCCCCCCTTGGGTGTGGTGCCCTAGGTGCCTACCCCCTATGGCCGGTTCTGATCGTGTACTTTGAATGGTTCTACAAAAGTATATGCTTGAACAATTGACAGAACGTCATCCTGATCGCTATTTTCAAGCTCTACTCATCCCCGTTTGATTTCGTACTTGATCCTTGAACTCTTTTGACTTCAAAATCACTCCTTTAATAAATCTTGGACCTTCAATGCTTCTCAATAACTCTAAAATGTGTATCGAGTCCTCCTGATTAATTCTTCGATGCTGGTGTCGGGGCTCAATTTCTTGATTTTAATTCTAAAAACACCAAATGCAAACCAAAACCCGATAAAATATGGCTTGGGCTATTTTGAACCTTATGACACATTTAAGCTAGGAAAACCATCAAAAGCCGATCTCAACTATGATCAAATGCATGTTGAAATATGGACTTATCAGACAACCCTAATTAAATCCAATTGATGATTTGGAGAACCGGAAGCATTTATAAAATTTAAGAACTTGGGAGTATCCATGTCTTCCGATGAATCTTGATTCCTAGTAAGAGGGCATGAACTGTCAAGCCTCAAGCATTTTTCATTTCATAGGGAAGCAATGACATCACACAATCTCTTAATATCTAAAAGTAAAAGAAATGCATTGGAACGAATTCCCACTCATAAACATCAACATCACAAGTAGTGGCACTTCTATTTTCTGAAAAACAAAAACGTGAGGAAAAAAATAATGATTTTTTACAATGAAATTTGCATGTCTCGTGGTAATAGGTCTTCGGCTCCCTTGGTTGATGACATCTAAGAGTGATGGGAATAACCTTTGAAGAAGATGGCGGAGTTCATGTGCTTGTACATGTGTTGATCACGGCAGCAATGAACCACCACACATTCATTGGATTTGTTTTACACGTTTGCACTTTGCATTGTGTGGTCGTATCACTCCCAATGGTATTTAATAGTCAGTGCTTTATGTACAGCCTACAAAATGCATTTTGCACTTTGTACAAAATAAATCGTGTCACTCACAATTTTAATAAATTAGCACGGATACACACTATATCCGAAAATCAATAAATTAATAATTGGGGCCAGGCTGAAATGTGTATATTAAACGTATGCACACATATGTATATTTATATTCCCATTTTGAGGTCTCACTTTTTATATGTCATTTGTCACACAATCATACACATGAAATAATTGCATGTAACTTTGGATAACTTTCAAAATTCAACACAAAGTGCGTGAAATTATGTTGTGATTTGTTATAATAAAAAGGATCCGAATTTTGTAACTTCAAACAAATGTAATTGGATTACTAATTTATAAGTCTACAAAATAATTTCATTTATTTTTTGTGACGAATAAATTATGATGTGTAAATGTATGTGCGAGTGTTTTTTACATGTTTGTGTATATATTACGATATACTTCGTATTAGTGTAGATAAATTAATATATATAAGGTTATTTAAAAAAAATACTATTTTTAAAAACATAAGATAGTATATAATAGGAACATAATCATGAACATCCTCTCGGGCCGCACTAAGTTATAAGGTATGGGCACTACGATTAATTTTCATGTTTCCACCGTGCAATCTTATCGAACACAATTTTTGGGTCCTTAGTCATTGATTGCTTAGTTATTTTCTGAAAGGGGCATTGTTTTTAAAGGGGGGGGGGCATTGTTTTAAAAATCAATTGCATTCTATCAACATTATAAAAAATCCCTTTGCACATATTTTAGAACAAATCATTATTCTAAATGTTCAAGTTATACTACATATTATATTTATAAAACAATCACACATATACGCATTTTCACATACTTTTTGTTATGTCTAGTTGTGCCATCCTAGATGCATACACACATTTAGTACCTGAATTTTTATATAAGATTTGTCATAATATTTTTTAAAAATTATCAAAACATATTTAATTTCAAATTGTTTAAGCATTTTTGGGAAGTATCACAATTACATCTAATTTAAATAAATGGGTTTAACATATATCAGATTTACACTTTTATATTCATTGTTTTTTTTTTTTGGAAAAAAATAATCTGATTGTGTATAATTGTTTGATGTCGTGTCCTATTAAAGGAAAAGGCTATACATGCATTTTGTCACTTCAAAGTTTATGTGATAAGAATAAATGAAAAGCATTGTTCTAAAACTCAGCCTAGTCGGACCGATTAATCGGCCTAGTTGGCCTTAATTGTAGAGGACTAATCGCCCTAGCCGGCCAAAGAATCGGTCTAGTCGTTCAAAAAATCGGCCAAGTCGGCTGTCTAAGCACTAGGTGCCCCTCAATAGCCCGACTAAGCTAGCGCCTAATGAGTTTTAGAAGAATGATGTAAAGTATTTCTGATATAACTCTAAATGGTTGTTTTGGCAAGGAAATTAATAAATTGGGTCTCCAGTTTTTCAATTTTTTATAAAATATCAAATATAAGTGCACATATAAAAAAATTGTACAACATTTAAGTGCCTACCTTTGAATTAACTACACAAGAGAGATAACTAAGTTAATATTGCTGCACATACCTTCATCATTGCAGAGATACCCCACTTACGACAATTCTCCTAAATGGAGATTGTAAAAAAAAATTACTATAGACACCCCCACATCTGCACACTCCTACAATCTTCTCCTAGCTATGTAAATTTCTAAACTTTATACAATAATTGGAATGTGCTATGTTTTCAAGAGTTTCATAAAAAAAAAATTGGACCATGAAAGTTCAGGCTGTTATGGTGCACTATTCACCAACTCATGACTCCTATGAAGACTGAAAGTGTTATGGAATAGTTTTCCTGATGCAGAGGTTTGAGACAGTTAATTTCATTTATACACACACACACACACACATATCGTCAAGGGGACCAGCGCCAATTGGGGTCAAACCTGGTGCCAATTTGGAACTTAAGGGGCCTGGAGTCTTCCTCATGCAGGTTATTTTTTCTTATTCAACAATGGAGGATTCATTTAGTAGTAGTAATTGAACCAATTGTGGATTTTACAAAAGTTGAGGATTATAAACATAAGTTGGATTCAAATGCCGTGTTGATTTCTCGTATCACTACTATGATTTGCATTTTTGGGGATTCCATATCTATTACCATTCTTGATACTGTTCGGCACCCCCAATTTGTTCTGATAAAAGTTAAAAAATAAAGATTTTACTTGTTGGGTCACTTTTATCTATGGCAGAGTCACTGTTACATCACTAGATGACTTTTATGGGAATCTTTGAAGTCCTTTAATGATGATGATGATGATGAGTCTTGGTTCATTGGGGGGGATTTTAATACCTTAGCCGAGCATAATGAACATAAAGGTGTTGTTATACCCCATTTAGGTATTATGATTAATTTAAAGAATGTATTGTTGCATGTGATCTCATTGACCTACCATACAGTGGCCCTAAATTTACTTGGACTGGGATTAGGTCCAAAGGAAGGTTGTGGAGAAGACATGATATGATTCTATTTAACGTCATTTCATTGAGGCTTTTGATCATATGAAGGTGGATATTCTGACAAGCTCCTCTTATGATCATAACCCAATCTTTATGCAATGTTTCAAAAGTGATTTTTCTATTCCTAAGGATTTTAGATTCCAAAATATGTGGCTATCTCTTCCATCTTTTACAGGAAAGGGCAGTTTTAGCTGAAATCTCATTATTTTGGCAAAGGAATGAGGGTACTGGTATCAAAACTTCAATGTTTAAAAAAAAATGAAAATTTGGAATAAGGAGGTGTTTGGAAATATTTTTGAGGATATGAAGGTTAGTGAAAAGGAAGTTCTACAGGCAGAAAGATCCTTCTGACTCTAAGCGTGAAGATTAGTCATTTAATAAATTCTAAGCTTAAATTGGAAAGAAGGTTTCAAAAGCAAAAAGCTCACTTAAACTAGCTCAAGGATGGTGACTCAAACTCTCACTTCTTCCATTTTTTTGTTAAAGTGAGGAATAGAAGGCAAAAAATATCATCAATTAAAGATAGGCATGGCAAGGTGGTGATTGATTTACCTAGAACAAGGCAAGTTGATGTGGATTTTTCTCCAAACTATATTCTCATGAAGATGATGTGGATGCCCATAACATTCTCCAATTTATACCTAGTTACTGCAAAAGATAATGACATGTTGTTTACTTTACCTACAGAACTGGGGGGTCAGTTTCTTTCCCTACGACAAAGAATCTTATCATGCAGGTTAAACCTATACCCAATCATGGGTTCAAAGTTTTAAGAAAATGAAATTTAGATCTATCGTTGATATTCTTTATGAGGAAACGATGGTTTCTCCTAAATTCAAGACACGAGCTCCAACCTAACGTTTCAATTGCAAAGTGGATTAAACCTTGAGGGTAATTAAAATTAAATGTGGATGCTTCATTTGTACCTTGTAGGGCTGTGGGTGCAACTATCATGAGGAATGAAAACGGTGAGATGATTTTCGCTCTGCGTTTTCCGATGTGCGCTGAATCCAGTCTCAAAGTACAGTTGAGAACTATTGTGACAGCTACAAAATGGGCGTTGGGTTCCGGCTAGGGAGGATTTTTGGTGGAGTCTAATGCATCGAGGGTGGTCGAGCTTCTTACAGCTAGGAGGGAGGGGAGATGATCGATGTATCTTTAGGAGATTACTCATCTGGTCCTTCAGACAAAAGTCTCATTCAAGTATATCTGGCGGGAGAGGAATTGGGCATCCCATTACATTGTGACTAATGAGTCGGCCCAATTCAAGTATACACTTCGATTGATTCTTTATCTAATTTAAGTAGCAAGGCCTTTTACTTGGATTTTTTTGGCATTCCGTCTTTCAGATATATTGTTTAGGGAGTGTTTGCAATAGCTTAAAAAAAGTGCTTCTCGGCTTTTGGCTTGAAATAGTTAAAAATAGTGTTTTCAAATGACAATTTCTACTTAAAAAGCATTTCTCGGCTTTCGTGTGAAAAATGCTTTTTACTTTTCTATTACACAAAAAACACTTATTTTACCAAACACTACCAACTTTTACTTTTTAATATCATTTTTTTCTCAAACACTATCAACTTTTACTATTCCATTAATCACTTTTTCCAAAATCACTACCAAAGTGCTTTTTTAAGCAAAAGGAGTTGCAAACACTCTTTTAGATTGGATTGCTTTTCTCTCTTGTTTGATTTATTTTCATCCGTTTAATTGTATTGGCTTTTATGTATTTTGTGGAGGAATGCCTCAGCTCCCTGGAGGGTTTTTGGCCTAGCCCCCCTCTTCATTTATTTTTTTTGTTATACCTAATAAAATCAGGCAAATGTTCTCCGACATTTGCCCCACCAATGGGCGGTTTGCCTACCCGGGCAATTTTTTTTATTTTAAAAATTATAAATATAGCGATTGTCCTAAATAGGACTAAATGGAAAATTAATTTTACAAATATAACTAAAGCCTAAATTATTCACAAATAGGACTAAACATTAATTCTCTACCTAAATACCCCTAAGAGTATTAATTCATAATAAAATTGCAAACAAACCATTAAAGTCATACAAAAATTAAAAAAATTACTACAAAATTTATAAATAAAAATCTAAAAAAACAGTAAAAAAATATATTAATAAAACCCATAAAAATAAAAATAAAATATGGGTGCCTTTCCCACCTCCTTTATCGCCTCCCAGCACCACCACCTCCCATCGGTGAAAAAAATGTCATTTTTTCGGAACATGCCAAAAAAGTGACATTATTATTCTTTGATAATGCCAAAAATTTCATTCAAATTGTCATCAATATGGCATTACTAATGTATGTTGGGATTTTTTCCGGTGATCGGAGCATTACTAATGTCGTTTTTGAATATTTATTTTTTATTTATAAATTTTTCTAAACTTTATTTATTTTTTAATTTAATTATAATTGTGATTTTTCTAATTTTTTATTTTTATTAATTTTATTAAATTTTTGTTTTAACCAACAAAATACAGGGGTATATTTGTCCCCACACACATAATTAGTCCCACTAGGAAATTTAAAACAGTGTAGTCCTATTTATGATTTTTAGCTACCTTTCACTTTTAGTTAGTTAAGTAATTAACCCTTACAAAAGAATGCTATTACGAGTTATAGCTAAACTGAAAAAACATCGATAAAATCTTAAACAGACAAAATTAACATAATCTAAATTATGCCATATAAC
This sequence comes from Cuscuta epithymum, assembly GCA_945859915.1. Lineage (NCBI taxonomy): Eukaryota > Viridiplantae > Streptophyta > Magnoliopsida > Solanales > Convolvulaceae > Cuscuta > Cuscuta epithymum. The sequence continues at coordinate 227,848 of CAMAPF010000034.1, forward strand.
AAGTGTGTCAGAAACTCAACAAATCAAACAACTTAACAAGTATTTCCACAACATTTGAACTTGTCAAGTAACTCCACATAACACACATTATGAGTACAAATACTTGTTAACAAACCTTAACAGTCTTTATTTGTACTACGTATTTGGTAAAGAGTCCCAATCTTAGAGATACTGTTGTTAGAATTTGTGTTTGGGTTTGGGCCTCATGGCCATCTTTACATATGTTTCAATTCCAGCCCAACCAAAAATAACAAAAACTTTAAAAGTATCATTCATTTATTACAATACTTTTCAATTAAGGGAGTGTTTGCAATTGCTTCAACTTTAAAAAAGTGATTTTTTAAAGTGATTTTGGGAAAAGTGATTAATAGTAAAAGTTGGTAGTGTTTGAGAAAAAAGTGATTCTGGAAAAGTAAAAGTTGGTAGTGTTTGGTAAAATAAGTATTTTTTGTGTAATAGAAAAAGTGAGAAGCAGTTTAAAGCACCCTTCTACCTGCTTTCAGCTTTTAGCTTTTAAGTGATTAATTTAAGCAGAAGCTGTCATTTGAAAACACTCTTTTCAACTTTTTTTAAGTCAAAAGCTGAAAAGCGCTTTTTTTAAGCAAACCCAAACACTCCTTAACCAAACACTCCTTAACCAAACCTAGCTTATAATTAAACTAAATAACAATTTAACCCAAAGAATATATATACTACGTATAAGCTTATACAATTAAATAACTTGAAATTAGGGTGTTACACTAAGAGACATCGGATAACTTTTATTTGGAAAAATTATATCCCATTAAGTTTTGCTCTACAATTAAGTTGTCTTTTCTTCGATCAAGGAGAAGATGTATATTTCTAATATTTTCATTGGTTCCCGTAGCTCTAACACTGCATGCATAAAACAACAATAATAATAAATGATAAGTGAAGATCGAATACCCAACATACAAATTAGAAGATGAAACTGAACCCAATACATGTATTATTCCCACGATTGAACATTTTTTTCATTTTTAAAGGTCTCCTACAAATCAAATGATGCACAAAGCAATATAATGGACTTGTAGTGTAGGGGTAAAAGTGTTACTTAGACTCAGCGATTATTGAACACGCAGACATCTTTAGGAATACATGTGGTCTGGGCAGGAGACACTAATTTCCACATGTTAATAAAGTGACAACCCTTCTTAAAAAGGGTTTTAATTATCTGAAATGTGAACATTCAAAAAGTTTATTTATTATTATCTTAAGCTAGATCGGGTACCGCACACCTACGCCCGTAGCACTACGATGGCGTGTGAGAAGTGTAATTCCACACTAATCACATGCAAGTCTTCGATTCTCACAAACTTAGGTGTCTCTTGGGACCCAACCGAATAGCAATAGTTGGCTAATAAGAAGCCTCCAACTTTGCTTACAAGATTGGCGTGAGGAACTTCTACACAAAACTAGCTTCGATGAGATTTCAGAGAGTTTCATTCATTTTAAAATTGCTTTTCGCAACATAATTTGTCGAAACATTTGCCCTTAGCTCAATTGTTAGATAGAAAGTATCACATGGGGTAAGTTTCATGTTCGAATCTCAATAACTATGATGGAAGTTTACTGTGTAAAAATGCATAGGGTCTCTGTAAATATTTGAGTCAGAGACACACTCGCTATCCGTCGACCTGTGATTAAAGTACTCCAATTTACATCCTCGTAGCTAACTCTCCGGTTGGTGCTGGCCAGGGTCCCTCGAGGATGGAGTGTCGTCCTTTTTTAGAAACATTCCCCTCACGGAGTGCAACACATTAGGACTTGGTCTCACAAAAAATGATGAATTGTAGGTCCCTAACATATTTAACTTCAAATTTAGCAAAGTATTAAGTTATAACCCATTTTCCAACCATTGTATATGGTTTTTTTTTATTGGCAGAAATTGTTGTTAATGCTAATCTCAAACGTAAAGTATTGCGCATGATCTTTTCTTGTGTAGTCCAGTTACTAACAAGATGTGGAGGTCTCAGGTCTGTATGCTCCAGGACTTAGGAGGACCAATACAACACTAGCTAACGTGTTCAAGTGCCGCAAAAAGATATTTTAGAGGAGCTATAGAGCAAGGATTAATGTCCCGAATAGTCTTTTGCTTTGTTATTCATTACCATCCGGAAGTCCGAAATGCAAGTATAATTTTTGAAGTATCTCATTTATATGTGCAAAGTATTACTTCTCAAACTATGGTTTTGAACTTTTGACCCATAAAATTTTGTATGGATCGAATTTAGCACATGGAGATTATATTGAATCTCTAACCTCAAGCTCCCCTCCCCTTGATCCGACAAGTCATATGGAAGGATGTCTATCGCGAAAACCCAGTCAATCAAATGATGGTAGACTTAATGAGCGCTCGGACATCAGAAGTTTAGTCCAGCACGTAGGAACTATAACATCCACACAGGTCACTGCGAGTTTCGAACGTTTTGGTCATTTCTCTAATTTTCCCACACTCAATCGATTGAGCTACGTGTGTGGGTTTGAATCTCCATTCATTCTCCTAAAAGTTTGAATCTCCAACCTCAAGGATCTCACTCCTTGACCTGACAAGTCTTATGGAATGATGTAAATCATAATGACTCAGTCGGCTAAATTGTGATAGGTTTTATATTTGTACGCTTGCGCATGAGACATGGGCATAGCTAGGGAGGGCCAACTCTGGCCCAACCCAAATTTAAAAAATGTCTAAATTTATATTATAAAAAATTCCGAGTAAAATTCTTTCCAAAAATATTTTTTATGTCGATCCAGTCCGGCCCAGTGCCCTGGCTCCGCCCCTTACACAAGACTAACCAGAGATGCAATCTCATCACACAGAAGCTCTAACCTCCACATGACCATTACGGATTTACAACCCGATCATTTCTCTAATTTTCTCACAATCAACCAACTGAGCTGTACTAGTTTGAATCTCCATTCATTGTTCCAATGAGTAATGTCTTGGCCGGTTTTGAGGTAGGTTTGTCGTTTTTGTCTGAATTCTGTTGTTTCCGGGTTGGAGCCACAAGAAGTTAGAGTGGATCCGAGAGAGAATTCAACAACTGCATGCATTGAAGTGAAAGGAGGAATGAAAAGACATGATCCAAAATGAAAGGGCCCGAGTTCACGTGCGAATCCCATGGCCTCGTACAGGGCATGACCATCATGGCATCATGGCTCTGTGTCGGGAAGTGAAGGCGGATTCCATAATTGGACACGTGAGACAGCTGGCTCGCACCCGTGGGACACCACATCAGCACCCGACAGCTTGTCGGGCTACACGCAGATGTTTTCGCACTAATTATGACTTGCATTACAATAAAGCTAGATGTTAGATTTAGGGAATATAGATAGATAGATAATTAGGAAATTATTGTTGAATTTTAACAATTTTTTTCGACGCTTAAATTCCTCAAACGATAATTCATTTGAAGGATTGATTAGGACGATTTTGTCATTATTTGATCATTCCTTAGCATCATTTTTTCTAATAATTGTAATCGGATATGACATAAAGTATTCCTTCACTTCCATAATGTTCTTTAAATTTTTATTTGTGAGATGTCAATAGAAGTTTCATTTTCTTTTCCTATTAAAAACATATCTAGAGCCGGTTTGGTAATGTCATTATCGAGAGAAACACCGCTCAAATTTATGAAATTCTGATTCTGATGATTCTGATGTATTTGATTCTGATGATTCTGATGTATTTTATGAATAAAATAAAATAAAAATTATATGTAAAAATAGCTAAAATAGTCCTCTAAATTAACTTTAATCAATACAGTCAGAAAAGTAACTTCAAACTTACCTTTTTTATTATTACGCAATTCAATGCGTGAAATAAAAAATTACGCATTCAAATTAATTTGAGAACACAAAAATGCGCAGTTATCTTTAAGATTTAATTTGAATGTGTTCCCGATTGAATTTTTAGCTGAAATTTGGTATGAGTAAACTAGACTTGGTGAATAAGATGCTCAAAAAATTTCATCAAAAAATTCCACCGGGAACTGCCCCAAATCACGACGGCCGGACAGAGCCTCCTATAGAAGGACTTAATTGACCTTTTTATGAAAGTTCGATGACCTATTTGACAATTTTCCCTATGAAAAATAATACTCCACCAGTCACTTAAAACTTTATCATCTTTGAATTTTTTTGGTCAATCATGTTCAACTTTGACCAATCATATATTTTAATAGAAAATTATTTATAATTTAAAAATTATATGAAAATGTTCTTTGTTAAAAGCACTTTCGTAAAAGTAAAACTTATCACTTTCATAACATTATACTAATCAAAATCATAATCCAAACTTTACCATAATTGATTTGAAAAGTCAAAGATATATAACAAAGAATGTTTTCTTTTGGACTGTTTTCAGTCTCAGACCAGACCAGACTCAAACAGACCAGACCAGACCAGACTTAAACAAACCAGACCAGACCAGACCAACAAATTTCGGTCCAAAAAATAAAACATCCAAAGTTTGAAGGGAAGAAACTTTCCTTTGGGATGTATGATGTATAAACACGAATCTTCCCTCTTGAAGAAGCTGTATTTCAATGATCAACATCGCTACATCATTCAAGCATTAAGCATACATTGCCATATCCACACAGACATGCATTAATATTCATTTCTACAATCTGTCATGCACGCAACTATACATTGAATCAGAATCAGTATGCAGTTATGCATCGAGTCATCTATTGGTATTCTTTATTGCAACACATATAAGATTTGACATCGCTTTCTATTCAATTATTTTCAAACATAACATTATATCTTTAATTAGCTTTTCCCTTTGAGGTTCAGATAGAAAGGATTGAACGTAATAAAAAGTAAAAGAAAATTAATTTCCAACCAAGTACACTACTAAAAATCTGGACGGATCTGCAAGTATTTAGAGCATCTCCAATGCTAAAACGTTAACGGTGCATACGTGGCATCCGAACTAACCAATTAAAAAACAATAAATAAATATCTCTCTCCTTCTTTCCACGGTCTTATGTGTTTATGGTAAGTTTTTGTCTGCAATGTCAATCACAATGTCTACATCTAGACATTGTGCTTGACATTGTGAAGAAAAACTTACCAAAATGACGTAAGATCCTTCAAATAAGGAGAGAGATATTGTATTTATTGTTTTTTAATTGGTTATTTTTCATGCCACGTATGCACCGTTAACGTTTTAGCATTGGAGATGCTCTTATGTGTGGAAATTAAAAGTAACAACTCTTATCCGTATTTATTAAATATATACTCCTTGTTTTCCTTTTTTAGCAGTTCCAAGTGAAGTTCTCATTTTTCTAAATGGAAAGTTATCCTACATCAAAACAGTGTCAAACGGTGTCGAAACAGTGTCAAAATAGTAAATTTTATCTTCTGATAAGCTTATTTCCTTAATATGTGTGTAGGTCTAGGAACATCTTAGGGCACGTAGGTAGTATAATTTAGTGCTACGAGAGTAACGACCACAGCTAGCCATTATATAATTTTAAGAACGTACCATTGGCCAACATGACAAAATTTTGAGGTTGTTTGGAAAGAAAGAAGATGGTCTGATCATCGGCCGCTTTTATGACCAGTTTGAAGTAAAATAGCTAGTAACTTAGGATGTTTTCTTTTGGACTGTTTTCAGTCCCAGACCAGACCAAACTTAAATAGATCAGACCAGACTAGACCAGACCAGACTTAAACAGACTAGACCAGACCAGACCAGACTTAAAGAGACCAGACCAGACCAGACCAGACCAGAATTCCGTAGTTATAAAATACACAGAGACCAGACGTTTACCAGCCCAGACCAGACTAGTTCAGACCAGACCAGACCAGACCAGACTTAAACAGACCAGACCAGACCAGCAAATTTCAGTCCAAAACAAAACATCCTTAATTATTTAATCTTCCAATATTTTTTAATTTCTATTCAAAATTTTATTTCTCTTTCTATTTTGAAATCATTACTAAATAATCAACTAATGAGGTAAAATTAGAGGGTATATTACACTTTTAAAATAAAAAATACTCCGTAAAAAATAAAAAAATAATTGCGCAAAAGCTACTCAAAGCAGGTTCTCATATCGAACAACCAAAATCAAACTAAAAAAGATGGTTGATACTCAAAGCAGGTCCTCCAGTTTCTTGTTTGTTTTTCATTTTGTAATAAGCACTATTTTTTTGTAGTTCATCATCTCCAACTCTGAAATTATTTTCAATTGCATTAATGTACTAAAAACTTTTAAATTTATTTATTTTTAATAATTTTATTCAGGTTAGTATGAGAATTTGTTAAGACTCAGAGTCTCATCTTACAAGGTCAATCTGATAGGAGGAGTAACCTAAAGTCTTATATAGTGTTTTATTGTGTTAAAGCTTTCCGATGTGAGACAAATAATACAAATAATCATGAGTGCTGAACAAGTAATCAAACTACAATAGGAATTGACTCCGATACCATGTTAAGACTTGAGATTCTATCCTAAAATGTCAACCCGATAGGATGAGTAACCCAAAAATTTATATAGTGTTTTATTGTTTTAAAATTTTCCGATGTGGGACAAACACTCCAACAGAATGAAATTAATGTAAACCTGATTATTCACTTTGTTAAAATATGCATTAAAATCTTCAAAATAATAAAATTAAATATTTTTAGATTAAAAAAATCAAAGAAATTTATTAGTCGGGATCAAAAAAAATTAAGCGGGCTCGAGAGAATAGTTTGATAAAAACCCGTACTCTGAAATACTCCGTATACGCTTTATACTCCGAATCAATTCTCCAATCATTATGGTGATAGCAAGTCTTGAATGGTTATTGTATTGGCTTTTCTTATGTCGTACCAATAATTGGTCTGTAGGCAAATTGAATAGGATGAATAGTAGAATCAATCATTAGCCAAATACTTCATCCATCTATCCCGGATTTTTTGAAATTTTCAAGCCCAATTGTATTACATCTCATCCGTTCTTTTTTAATTGCAATATAGGACTTTTTGTACTGTTTACATATTTTATTTTGACTACAGTTTATTTATTAATGTATTACGAATTTATTTTTTAAAAAATATTGTTAAATTCTTCTCATTCTAAATTTTCAAAATATAAATTTTTGAAATTTTTGACTAATAAGGATTGAAAGATATTAATGGTCAAACTCGTGCGTTGGAAAACGTAAATATTGACTGTTGCAATTAAAAAGGAACGAAGAAAGTATTTGAATTTCACGAATTTAAGCTCAATTGATAATAAAAAAACTGAATAAACTAAATTTATATATTCAACTACATTAAAAGTTTTACAAATTCACAATATATTCTGATTAGAATATACTCCGTACAAAAACCAATATGTTAATTAAGTACTTAAAGTGAAATTGTGTTAATCAAGAAAGGTTTAGTTTCAAAGCTTACTTTGTTTGGACTCGACGTGGGAAGGATGAAAAAGCCCCTAACATTTGGAAGTTCTAAGTCAATGTTATTTTCTGATCCAATTGAAATCGATTGCATGTAAGCGTTTTTTGCTAACAGTTAAGCGGTGATCCAAAGACCTTTAATGGACTAGTTGAAGTTGCAGACACACTTTTGTACCCTGGTTCAAGCCATTTGAGATTGTCCGCTTGATGTTGTTATATAATATCAAAGGAAGGTATGGTTTACTAACATTCTTGTGCAGAATTGGAATGTATATATTCATGGTTCGGCCCAATTTCAAATTGCAAGGAAACTTAAGATGCTTAAACAGCCTCTTAAGAATTTAAACAATTTGGAATTGGGCCACATTTCTACTAAGGCAAAGAATGCGAAGGTTGAATTTAAAAGACTTAATAAGCTACTGCTTGCCTCACCTGATGATGCCGAGCTCATGGAGCAAGTGTGTGAGGCGAGAAAGAAGGCCACCTTTCTAGGAGAGGCCGAATGTAGCTTCTTCCAACAGCGTGCAAAGGCTACGCATATTCTTGAATCCGATAAGGGCACAAGATATTTTCATGCTATTGTCAACAGGAACAGGGCCAAGAACACTATCACCTCTGTTATGTTGGAAAATGGCAGCCTTACTACGTGTATTGACCATGTTGGAAACGAATTTGTTAAATACTTTGTTGATTTATTTGGAACCGAGATGGAAACCATTTCCCTTGACCAATCGGTACTTGGAACCGACCCCTTGATTGAACAAGATGTTCATGATAGCCTATTATCTCCGATAACGGACAAAGAAATTAAAGATGTTTTGTTTGATATTGGGGATGATAAGGCACCGGGGCCGGACGGTTATTCCTCGGCCTTTTTCAAGAAAAATTGGAATATTGTGGGGGGGGGGATGTGACCAGTGCGACCAAGGAGTTTTTTAACTCGGGGAAGTTGCTTAAACAGTTAAACCATACTGTGATAGCATTAATTCCCAAGTCTAGTCACTCCCCTAGGGTCTCAGACTATAGACCCATTTCTTGCATGAATGTGTTGTACAAAATTATTACGAAGATACTAGCGGCGAGAATTGTCCCTACCCTACCGGGTTTGATTAATGAAGCACAAGGTGCTTTTGTCGATGGCCGCCTAATGTTTGATAACATTTTCCTAGCCCAGGAACTTGTTAGAGGATACAATAGGAAGCGAATATCACCAAGGTGTATGATCATGGTGGATTTGCGAAAGGCCTATGACACCATATCATGGGATTTTCTCCGTAATGTCCTATTGGGACTGGGTTTCCCGGCCACATTTGTAGGCTGGATTATGGAATGTGTGTCAACTGCATCATTTTCGGTCTCTTTAAATGGCTCTTTGTATGGTTTTTTTAAAGGCAAGCGTGGCATACGGCAAGGGGATCCAATGTCCCCTTTGCTTTTTGTCTTATGCCTCGAATATTTCTCTCGCCTCCTCACAATGAGGACTAAGCAGGGGAGTTTCAATTTCCACCCACAATGTTCGTCTCTTGGTATTACGCATTTAGCCTATGCAGATGACCTAATGCTCTTCTCGAGAGGTGACACATTTTCCATAAGAATACTGGTTGATGCTCTCAAGGAGTTTGGGGATGTATCCGGGCTTAGGGTAAACCATGACAAATCCAACATCTTTGTTGGAGGGGTGAGGGACTTGGAATTACAAAACATCTTGGACCTCGTTGACTATGGGCAAGGCACGTTCCCGGTTAGATACCTTGGAATCCCCCTTGCCCCCTTAAAGGTCTCGGTTGCACAATATGCACCTCTAATTGAATTGATCCAGGATTTCCTAAATGCTTGGAACACAAAAACAATATCCTATGCTGGGAAGATTGAGCTAATTTGGTCGGTAATCCAAGGAGTACAATCGTTTTGGCTCCAAGTCTTTCCGGTCCCCCAAGCTATTTTCGATAGAATCGTTTCCATTTGTAGAATTTTTTTATGGGGAGGGAAGTTTGCAAAAGTCGCATGGGATGATATATGCCTACCAAAGGCCGAAGGTGGGCTAGGTATCCATAATGCGAAAGTTTGGAACCATGCACTCCTTTCACGCCTTATCTGGGACGTTCATAACAAAAAAGATACCTTATGGGTTAAGTGGGTCAATGGTGTCTACCTCAAAGGTAGAAGTGTGTGGGACTTTGTCCCACACAGCCGGGATTCCCAACTAATGAAGAGATTGGGTCTAATTAGAGACAAACTGAAGGGATGTTTTAACAATTTGAATGATACCATCCTTGGCCTCAATTCAAGGGCCATAAATGGGAAATTAGTCTCGGGAAAAATATATGATCTTCTAAGGGTAAAGGGTGAGACTAGGACTACAATGAACTTCATTTGGAAATCCTATGTCCCCCCGAAGTTTTCCTTTAACGTATGGTTGGCTTTGCGAAGCCGGCTTCCTACACAGGATAGCCTCGGTTACCTATATATTGTTAACAGATGTGATTTGTGTAAGGGTGGATTGGAAACAATTCCACACCTATTTTTCCAATGTCTTTTTGCAGGAAGGGTATGGAGTCAAATTAGAAATTGGATGGGTTTTGGCCACCAAATGACCACCCTTTTGAGCTCAATAAAGTGGATCATGAAGGAACATAAAGGCTCAAGGCTAAAGGCGAAGGCGGCAAGATTGGCGTTCTGTGCCACGGTTTACTACGTTTGGCGGGCTAGGAATGCGTGTAGATTTGATGGAAGCATGCCAAAGGAAGAAGAGATCGTCGCGAAGATAAAGCATGTGGTGTACAAAATATTGTACTCTCTATACCCACATGACTTGATTGGATTTTGAAGTTTGGATATGTGAGAGAACATTAGGGAGGCCGCGGCATACGACTTGGACTTGAATGGTTGCAACCCGCAACACGATGGCTATTTTTTTGATTTTATGACTTTGAGGTGATCTGTGTGCGTGCATATTGGCAGCACCGATTATTTTTGATGTTTGAGGCATTTAGTATTGTATACTTAGGCCTCTGTTTTTGGGAATTAGATATAGATCGAATAAAAACCTCTCTTCACCCCTACACTAGGTAGGGGTGGGGGGGGGTTAGGAGATCTAGCTCTTAGTTTTCTTGGATGTACAGTTTTCTTTGGGTGCTAATATATATTTACATTCATCCAAAAAAAAAGAAAGGAAGGTATGGTTTGTCTGGTCAAGGGTTTAAAACCTTGTTAGAAGTTTTTTCCGATGTTTGGCAGTCACCGGTTGTTTCTAATCTGGGTTTTAAATATTATGTGTCATTTATTAATGATTTCTCTCGATATACCTGGGTTTACCCCATACGTAGGAAATCTGAAGTTTTTACACATTTTATTAATTTTCAAAAACTGGTTGAAAATCTTTTGAATACTAAAATCAAAATTTTTCAAAGTGATGGTGGGGTGAATTTGGTAACACTATGTTTACCACGCATTTTTTAAATTCAGGCATTTTATTTAGAAAATCTTGTCCTCATACTCCTGCTCAAAATGGGGTGGCTGAACGAAAACATAAACATTTAGTTGAATTAACTAGGACATTATTGATTGATGCGTCTATTCCTAGTCATTTTTGGGTTGATGCTCTTTACATAGCCACGTTTATTGTTAATCGTTTACCTACCCCAGTTTTGCATGGAGTTTCTAAATATAAAAAACTTTTTAATAAATTGCCTGATTATAATTTTATGTGTGTCTTTGGTTGCTCATGTTTTCCAAATTTTATTGCGGCCTCTCACAATAAACTATCACCACGTTCTACGCATTGTGTCTTTCTTGGCTATGCTCCAGGTTATAAAGGGTATCATTGCTTATCACCTTCCACAGGCCGGGTTTATGTCAGTCGAGATGTGATTTTTCATGAAAATAATTTTCCATATAATTCTTTAATAACCACATCTTCTTCCCCGACATCAACCGTCCCTTCCTCTTGGCTTTCCTCCTCTGTCTCTCATGGTTTTCGTCCCCCATCCAACCCACACCGTCTGTCAACTCCATTACCTTCCCAGACACCAGCTACACCCCCAACCAGTCCTTACACTAGGCCTGCACTACCCCACAACACTCCTCCACGTGCGGAACACCTACTGCCAATCTTCCCAGCAGTGGGAGTCTAGGAAAACGGAGGCGGCATACCAAATAATCTATATGAATCAATGGGCTGAGATTCCAAGCGTTGCCGAAGAGTTGGGACGAGTGGTGATCTCGGCTGCGTAAGACCATACATCAGTGCCGAAAAAGTCATTGATGATGCAGGGGATGAGACCGCGTTGTTGGAACCGACATCGAACGAAGAGCTTGTGCTGATGTTGGATGAAGGCAGCTCCGATGGAATGGGCGCCTGGGAATTCATGACTGTGGTGGTCTGCGGCTGCACCTGCGGAGAAGAGGGCGCCTGGGAATGCATGACGGCGGTGGTAGGATCGCCGGTATTGGTTGAGCGTGAAAGAAAAAAATAAAACCTAGGCGTCTGATACCATATACGAAATAATAATTTTGGGAATAATGGTTTGCCCTATTGGGTGCATGCCTTAGCCTTATATTTATAATAAAACAGAGTTCTGAAGAATCACAAAGTAATCCCTAAATATTACATTATTAGTTTTTCCTATAATAATTGCATTCCAAAGGCGATGTATGAAGACAAAGAAATTAGAGAACTTCTTCTTCTTGTACACACTTTTATACCCACCTCATACACACCTCATACAAGACCTATTCAGATCAGATCATACTTAAATAAAAAAGACCAGATCAGATCATAAAATTTTAGTCTGGATACAAATATTCAAGCTATAAAATCCGATGATGATGAGAAAGATAAAATATTAAAAAGAAAGAGGAAGATGAGGATAATAAGCTTTTTTTGTTACGATATCCGCACCAATCTGATTTCCCCAAAGGTTTAATAAAAGACTCTATGCGAACTCAAAGGCATAAAATAGTTATTGAGGGACTTTTTAAAGCAAATGCACATTCCCCTCCCTTTTTTGACATGATGAGGGAAAAAACCTTTTTTCTCTACCATGGCTCAACTGTAACGACTTTTTAGAAAATGATCATCCAGAAATTAGTTCGGTATTTTAGAGTCTAAATAGGAAAAAGAAATAATAATAAATTTTCTAGAATTTTCATGTATAAATTGTCTAAAGAGGAAATAATAAATTGTCTGAAGAGGAAAAAGAAATAATAGGCAGTTTAACATAAACCGCCTACAAAAGAGAGGTAAAAGCGGAAAAGGATAGTATCACTGGACAAAAATACCTTTAATGATTATCTATCCCAGTACTTAACCATTAGACTAGTATCGGCAATTACATTGTCACATACATCTGGTGTGCAGGCAGAGAATCCATAGCAACGCACTAGGTAACCTCCTCCTCCTCCTCCTTCTTCTTCCTCTTCTTCCTCCTCCTCCTCTTCCTCCTCCTCCTCCTCCTCCTCCTCCTCCTCCTTCTTCCTCTTCTTCCTCCTCCTCCTCTTCCTCCTCCTCTTCCTCCTCCTCCTCCTCCTCCTCCTCCTCCTCCTCCTCCTCCTCCTCCTCCTCCTCCTCCTCCTCCTCCTCCTCCTCCTCCTCCTCCTCCTCCTCCTCCTCCTCCTCCTCCTCCTCCTCCTCCTCCTCCTTCTTCTTCTTCTTCCTCCTCCTCCTCCTCCTCCTCCTCCTCCTCCTCCTCTTCTCATCTTCTTCTTCCTGATCCTTGTTTCTTCCTTTTTCAATTTTTGTTTATTGTTAATTCATTTACTATTTCAGATTATAAATCAAAATACTGTTTTGAATATGAAAGTTTGAGATAAAAATGAAAATTCAATGAACGATCATGATCGGAAATATTTGGATTTGGGGTTTTATTACTTTTTTGGTTTTGATTAGATTTGTTTATGAAAAAGCCATAAATGCTTACTGTAAAAAATGTCACTTTTATGTCATTATATTATATGAAGATGTCAATGTTTTAATGACATGTTTTTTGAATGGATTGCCAAATGTTGTCATTTTTAGCAATATTATTTCCGAAAATGCCATGATGATGGAAGTTTCACATAAAAACATGATATTCTTAGTTGTAAGAAATATAAATTTTTAGATTAAAAATAATGGCAATTTAAGGATGATAATTCTGACATCATTTGGAAAACATGTCTAAAAACATGTCATTTATAATAACAAGTAGTTATGTCATTCTCAGATAAGTCATAAAAATGCCATAAGCATGACATTTTCTTATGGACATGACTTTTTCAAATTGTCATCCTGATAAATATACAGCCACAAATGTGGCAGCCTTTTCAAATAACCAATAATTTTGGCATTCTCAAATTATAAAAGTAGGATTTTGCTGAATAAATATAATTCAAATCCAAAAAATCCAAATTAGAATATAAAATTGAAATCCAAAAAATTCAAAGAAGAAGAGAACAGAGGACTAGAAATTTGAAGAGGAGGAGGAGGAGGACACCTGTAATCGTTGGAGGAGCCTACAGCAGCTTCGATTTGGAGGTGGAGGATAACTATGATCGTCGACGGCGGAGCTGCGGTGCGTGGCCATAGCCGATGGTGGAGCTGTTGTCCATGGGAGGAAGGGATGTGCGGAGCTGCTACGATGAATTCTATCGCAGCGACGAATTGCAGAATGGGGGCAGAGCAATCGATGATTTGCAGCGGAATTGAGAAACGAGAAATTGGGATTTTTATTTGCAGAAGGGCAAAAATGTAATCTAAATCCCATTTAGGCAATTTAAAACTTCAAATCCTATTTTGGAGTTTTAACCATGTTTTAATCCCATTTAGGATAATTTATTTTTTCTTGTGTAGGGGTTTCAAGTCATTTATTCGAATTAATATATCTATAATAAGAATTTAACTATTTGTAAACATGTGAAATGTTATGACCAAATATATGAGAATGTCTCGGAGGAAAATTAAAATTAAATGTAAAACGGTGTGTGTGAAGACATATAGTTATGAAAAAACTTGATATACATCTCCTACTTTATAGGATTATTAGTTAAATATATTCTCAACTATCATCAAATTTATAAATTTATCTCATACTTTCACTTTTATTTAAAAAAGACTCAAACTTCAATCTTTTTCGCAATTACACTTTGAATTAGTAAAACTTAAGAAGAACATCATATTTATATTTCACATTGTTTCACTTCTTTCTCGTTTTAAGTTTACAAACTTGTATTGCTTATATGTTATTGATATTGATAAAAATGTGTAATTTGTTTCACTTCTTTCTAGTTTTAGGTTTACAAACTTGTATTGGTTATATGTTATTGGTATTGATAAAAATGTGTAATTTTGAAAGAAAAAAAATGAAAAACATAATTGTTGAAAAAGATGAAGTTTGAGTCTCTTTTTTGTTAAAGTCAAAGAATAGGACAAATTTATGAATTTGATGACAGTTTGGGCTAAAATAAGTTATACGGAGTATATATAAGCAGTACGTTTAGAAAAAAAATCACTAATTGTTTAAACACGGACTGTGTACCGTGTGCACTTCTTTTTGTGTGTACAAATGATACTTTTTCATTTCTTTTGTTTTCGTCCGTCCTACAAAATTCTTTCCAGTTTTACTTGTATCAAAGTTTAAGAAAGTGGGAATAAATTAAAAATATATGTTTGATTGAGTAAAGAAAAATGTAAATGAATATTAGCTAATTTTCAAAAAAGAAAATGAAAAGAATTTTTTATAACATTTCAAGATAGGTGGAAAAAAATTATGAGAAGAGATTACTATTTACGAAATATTGCCTCTAACGAAAAGATCTTTCAACTTTCTTTTTTCATAAGTAACAAGAAGATCTTCTTATTTTTTAATTTTATCATCATATGATCAATAATTTTGAAAATAATATATATGGAGGATTGCAATTACATTGTTTCACTATTTTCATCACATCTTCAATATTTATATTCTCTTTTTCTCTTTTACTATTCATAATTTATCTATTTTAAATTGGAAAGATTTTTTTTGGAATGAGTTTATTTATGCATATATTCCGTATGATGAAATTGTTTATACTTTTAAAACTTTCCTTTAATCCCACGTATCATCCATCCTCCAAATAAAAAAGTGGAAGGAGGAGTTCAAATGATTGTGGGGTGAGACGGTGTCGGGCAATTAAGTGACCACATGACACGCATGGGCGGCATGGCTTTATGTGGTTGGGTTAGTCCAAAGCACGCATTCAACATTCAACTCTTTTCAGCGTCTTCTTTATTTCTCTTAAAAGTATTGTTTGTCCCTTTTTACTTCCAAAAGGATGTTTTCTTTTGGACCGAAATTTGATGGTCTGGTCTGATCTGGTCTGGTCTGTTTAAGTCTTATCTGGTTTGGTCTGAACTGGTCTAGTCTGATCTGGTAAATGTCTGGTCTCTGTGTATTTTATAACTACAGAAATCTGGTCTGGTCTATTTAAATAAGGTCTGGTCTGGTGACTCTGGTCTGAGACTGAAAACAGTCCAAAAGAAAACATCCTACCTAATTACATGATAACCCTCAAAATTTCAATTATACGGGACAAAATTTAATTCTACTTTTTACTATTATCGGGAGATAATGATGTACGGAATATTACAAATCCCACACCAATCAATTTTTCGTGAGAAATGATTCTTATTTTTATTTAACAGTTTTGTCAATCAATTTTCAAATTTGTGAAAGTTGAAGTTGCATTTTCTGATTGAAATGCTTTGAAAATGACTATTTTAACTATTTATTTATATAACGTTCCTTTATTTTATGAATTAACATAATACCTCCGTCCCACTAAGGATGTTTTCTTTTGGACTGAAATTTGTTCGTCTGGTCTGGTCTGGTAAACGTCTGATCTCTGTGTATTTTATAACTAAGAAATTCAGGTCTGGTCTGGTCTGTTTAAGTCTGGTCTAGTCTGATCTGTTTAATTCTGGTCTGGTCTGGTCTGGGTCTGAAAATAGTCAAAAAGAAAACATCCTAACATCAGGAAATGAGTAGCTAATACGATTATTAATAAAAACGTATTTATTCTTTTGAGGAAATAAACTAAAACTGCATAAAGTAAGATTTGATAAAGTAAAAGTAAAGTAGGAATAACCTAAAACGTCATAAATTTTATGAAATGTGATATGAAAATATGTTAGACCGAACAAACACAAAAGATAAAGGAAAATACTAAAGGTATACACAAAGTGTACACTGTACACCATATAAAAGGCCAGAAAAAAATTCATTTCTTTCTTTCCCTTCTCTCTCCACTCTCTCTTTCCCCCTCCCCCTTCTCTCTTTCCTCTTTACCCAACCCATTCGAATATCTCACAAAAAATGAGAGATCATCTTCTCTTCTTCATCTTCATCTTCTCTTCTTCATCCTCTTTTTCTCTACTTTTTATATCAATTGTTTTTTCATTATTTGCACAAAATCAACTTATTCATCTTATTTCATCTATTTTTTATTATCTTTCATTTTTTTCAAATTAAGTGTAAATTGATCAGACATACAACTACATCATTCATTTGGATATATATAGATTATTAAATTTTTCGTTCACCCAGACAAATGAAATTGATCACACAAACAACTATTGCTTTAGAACACACAACTATTGTCTGTGAGGTAAATATTATTTGTTAACATGAAAATATTGTTTGTGCACATAGGCACTACACATATATTGATTGATTTGCAAGTTGGTGTCAGTGTCAGACAGCTGTCAGTCTACTTTTTAGAAAAAAGTAAATGTCTGTGGACACAGACAAAAGTTGTCTGTATACACAGACAACTCTTGTCTGTGCCCACAGACAATTCCGTATCAATTGCATGTGACCGACATTTTGTGTACAAATTGTGTATAACTTGTGTACACCTAGAAAGATAAAATAATTTTATGAGGACAACATTCTGGCAATTTAATCTTATCAAGCGAGTCTAGATGACAAAAGCAAGTAGTTAGGAGTATAAGGAGAATAATTAATGAATGAGTGGGTCCAAGAGACATGTAAGACCACGTGTCTATCAGACGGGCTGATTTGGTCCAGCAGAGTAATGGGGGCAAAGGGGTTTTACTTCCACGCTTCTTTCATGCTCTTTCCCACGTGAAGTCCACTCTCCTCTGTCTCCTTCAACAACCATTCTTCCAATCATTCATTTGATTGCTTAATGCTTTCGGCTAGGCTCCACCAAAAATATGCCCCATAAATATTTCACCTACGGAGTACTACATATAACTTCATCCTAGTACGTAGTATTCGTTTATTACACAACATTTAAGGTAAAATAATAAGGATAATGAATAATATAGAAAAGTAGAAGAGAAGTTGAAAAAATAAGAAAGAGATGATAAAAAATAGAAAAATAAGGGTAATTGATTATTTTTAAGGCGAAATTGACACCAATAATATCTACTTTTAGGCATTTTACAAAAATAATCTCTACTGAAAAAGTTCACAACAATAATCCCAACCGGATAATTGTTTAACAAAAATAAACCCCGGAAGTTGACAGTGTTAACTTTTCCGTTATTTTTTTTTAAAAATTTAAAATAAAATGAAGCAAATATATATAAAAACATTCATAATATTATGTTTTTGTTTAGTCTTATTTCTACTATAAATTAAATTTAATAATAACTATTTTTTGTAAAATGTAATAAAAATATTTGAACACAGACTTCTATTCATTTTAGTACGTAGTTATATTTAATATAAAAATACTAAAATTACTTTTAAATCTCTATTACAATGAAATAAAAATGAATATATATAAAATATTGATTAGAACAAAAATTAAAATGAGAATTTTATGAGTATGTTTATAAATATTTCTATTACATTTTATGAAAAATAATGACTATTAAATTTAATTCATAATGAAATTAAATATAAGGACAAATATACGAAGTATATAATATTCTTGATTTTTGTACATATTTTCGCTTCATTATATTTAAAACACAAAAAAACTAACGGAAAAGTTAACACTGTTAACTCCGGTTTATTTCTATAAAAGAGTTAAGTAGTTCGGATTATTGTTGTAAACTTTTTTGGTAGGGATTATTTTTGTAAAATGCATAAAAGTAGGAAAAATTTACCAAAAAGAGAAAATGTATGGAACTTTTAAATACATCCCAAAAAGAAAAGTATAGGGAACTTTTAAATATGGAGGGAGTATAAATTTCCACCCAAACATTTTTACATGCAATTTTAACTTTTAATATTTGTACTATGTAAATATAAGATATTTGACATGTTACCTGTTAAAGATATGTTTTTTTTCCGGACCAAAAGCATGCTTACTAAGTCTATAGAGAAAATAAACATGCCTAAAATAAAAAAGTAACAAATTCTTTTAATATGAGTATTATATAAAGTTTAATCCGAAAATTAGTCACTAAAAACCTAATAATGTGGTGATTTTGTAGCTTATAAATTTTTATGTACATCAAATCTTAAAAAAACTTTGAATTTTAACGACATGTATTAATAACCTAATAACACATACCGAGTATTATATATTTAAAAAACTATTCTAAAAAAAACTATTCTAGTCTATAATACACACTCCATAAAAACACTTTGATGCCTAATTTTTAATAGTTAAATATAAATATACATATGAATATGAATATGAATATGAGTATAAATATGAGTATAAATATGACTATAAATATAAATATGAATATAATATGAATATAAATATGAATATGAATATAAATATAAATATAAATATAAATATAAATATAAATATAAATATAAATATAAATATAAATATAAATATAAATATAAATATAAATATAAATATAAATATAAATATAAATATAAATATAAATATAAATATAAATATAAATATAAATATAAATATAAATATAAATATAAATATAAATATAAATACAAATACAAATACAAATACAAATACAAATACAAATATAAATACAAAAACAAATACAAATACAAATACAAATACAAATACAAATACAAATACAAATACAAATACAAATACAAACACAAACACAAAAACAAATACAAATACAAATATAAATATAAATGTAAACATGTAAAAATAGGTGCATATTATATCCCTATTTACTTAAAGCGCGGTAGGCAGTTACTTCGTCCTTTTTACGTTGGTACAGTACCGCCCGTTTAACACTTCCGTTAATTCCTCCCTGGCGATTGCCCATTCGCGTTACATACGGCCAATGTAGATCCTCCAGCTTCTTCAATCTTGCTGCCACCTCCACCACGGAAAGGCTGAACAGCACCTTTGTGTGGCTTCTCTCTATCAAGTCGGTTACTGTTTGGGATAATAGCGGCTGGGGCAAATCCCTTTAAGTCTAAACGTCTTGTTGCAGGATTATTTTTGTTGTTTTCTTCCACGCCTGTATTTTCTCGCTTGGTTCCGGATATTGTAAGTTCTCTTTTTTCCCCAAGTGTTTTTACTTGTGCTGGTTTCGTCGTTATGTTCTCCTCGTCACTTGCCTTGTTTGCCTTGGTTTTTTGGTTTTTTTTTTTCCCTGTGGGTGTCCTTGTGTTGTTGAAGGTTGTGTTTACCATTGTTAAGTGGGTCACTTTGGGTGATTGGCACCACGGGTTTGCTATTTGGAGGGGAGGGGGGGTCATTTAGTTTCTGTTTGTTCGACTGGTGGTGGGTTTTTTTTTTTTTTAGGTTTAGTGGTTCGTTTGTTTGGGGGTCTTTCTGGCTATTATTTGTAGGACATGAAATTGGCCATGTACAGGTCTCTTGGATGGTTGATTGTTGTTTTCCCCATCCTTGATGGGGTTATGTTCTGTTCTTGCCTGGTTTTTTTGATGTGTTAATATGTGTGGTTTATTTGATTGTTGTTTCAGGTTTTTGAATCAGTGTTGTGCTGCTGTTGGATATTAGCTTTGTGTGTTGTGTAAGTTTTTTCATTTTTGCTGCCTTTCTTGATTGTTAGAGTTATCCGGTTGTATTGTGTATGGCTGAGGTTTTCGCAAAAGTACTTTTTCTGAGGTTTTCTTATGTATATCTTTACCCGTTTACCTGTTTGTGTCCCTGGCTTGTTAAAGATAAACTATTCTGAGTTTTTTTATCCACCTGGGTGTATAGTTTGGCATTGGTTCATGTGACATGCCTCGTCCTAAACAATTGCTCACACCAGCGGCTATAGAGGAACAACGAGCGAGGCGGAATAAACGCCGTCGCCTTACATACGCGCTTGGTGCTTCAGAGCGGCGCAGGAGTCCTGGCAGTGCGACAAGCAGTGCTGCTTCCAGTGGTAGCGGTATAGGGGTTTCAGGTTGGTGCTTAAAACAATAGCGTATTTTGCAACGTGTACTACGGCGATCTGCCTTACCTGTCGTCTAATCCGTCTTCTTTTCTTCCATCTTTTGAACTGCCTCGTGCTGCGCTTCCCTTTGAACCTGTCAAAATGTTACGCTCCGTATAATTATGTCCCCGTATTTAATCCTGACATTTTCTTAATCTCCATATATACCTCTCATATTCCATGGTACCAAACAATTCTATTATTAACTAACAAAAACACATAAATGTCCATCAACTCGTGTGTTTTATATGCCTTCCACCCACTCATTTCTGCACATCTGTGTCTTGCGGTTGCGTCTGCAATTCGCGCTATTCGTTGTTTTTTAATTTGTCCCTTGCATTATCTCCCCCCTCGTCCACGGTGTTGTGTGCCTGGAAATTTACTCTGTCATGTCAGCACCCTTACAATCGTGTTCTACCCACCCTGTTCACCTCCCAACATCTGCAGCCTCGCTTCCCAGATCTGATGTTCCATACCGTCTCGATCTGGTTCCGGATTGCTTATTATGCGGTGCAGAGCGCATACAGTTTGAGCCACCTGGTATGTGTTGTAACCGTGGTCAAATTGTACTCACTTCATCCGAAATGCCTGTACAACTGCGCCAACTCTTCACATCTCGCGATCCACTGTCCAGTCATTTCCGCTCCTGTGTGCGCACTTATAATAACACTTTTGCATTCACATCAATAGGCATATACAACTATGACAAGAACCTATGCCGCAGAAACCAGGGAATATACACATTCCGCGTACAAGGTCAAATATATCATTTCATCAATGACATGCTTTCTGATGGCTGCCCACCCCGCAACTTGCAACTGTACTTCTATGATACAGAACAGTCCCTTGCCACCAGGTTGGATACTACTGAGCGCCTAGACAAAGAGGTTGTAACGGTATTGATGGAAGTATTAGCCGACAACCCTTATGCGCGTTTTTTTAAAACATTGAATGAGGTTAACATGGATGGGGAATTCTCCATTGTGCTTAACGGTAATCCTGGGTTGGATCAACGTGTTTACAATCGCCCAACAACCTCCCAAGTTGCTGCTGTGTGGGTTGAGGATGGGTATGAGGGGGGTGTCAACAAAAAGGAATATTCGTGTGTATGCACGCGGTGGCCGTTCTCAAAACGTGCACTACTATTATGGATGCTATGATCCGCTGCAGTATCCCCTATTATTCCCATACGGGGAGATAGGGTGGCATGAAGGCATCCCTAAAGGGCCATTTAGCATGGCGGCACCTATTTTGGGTGCTGACAGTTCAGTTAACATTAATAGTCGAGAGTTTGTCACTGACGAGGCCTTATTTATGGCGGAGGAAGAACAACACCAGATAGGTGGGAAACGACACTCAGTTTCTTGTCGCCAGTATTATGCGTATAAACTGCAACTGCGTCATGGGGATACTTCATTTATATTGCATACTGGCCGTTTATTTCAACAATACGTAGTTGACCTATACATTAAAATAGAGACACAGCGGCTTGACTACTATCGCAGCAAACAGAGAGAATGTCGCGCAGACACATACCAAGGTTTGGTGGATAGCACTGCATCTGGCTTGACTGATACTAGCGACGTTGGCAAGCGTGTAATACTGCCCGGTTCTTTCATAGGTGGCCCACGCGACATGCGGGGCAGGTACATGGATGCAATGACACTTGTTCAACATTACGGCAAACCTGATTTATTTATAACCATCACCTGCAATCCTAACTGGCCAGAAATCAAAGATCGTTTGTCCTTTGCTGATGAAGTTCAGAATCGACCTGAACTGGTTGCCCGTGTATTTCGAGCACGTCTGGAAGCATTTAAGAAGGACATCGTAACACGTTGTTCGCTGGGCAAGGTGGTTGCCTATACGTATGTGATTGAATTCCAGAAAAGAGGCCTCCCTCATGCGCACTTCTTACTCATTCTGTCACGCGAGTACAAGCTTTCTACGCCCGAAAAGTGTGACAGCTTAATCAGCGCCGAACTCCCTGACCCAATAGCCGAACCTCTTTTACATCAGCTTGTAAAAAAACATATGATTCATGGTCCTTGCGGTGTCATGAATATGGGTTGCCCATGTATGGTGGTCTCACACGGTTCAACCACACCTAACTGTAGGAGTCGGTATCCTCATGCTTTTGCGGCAGTTACGTGTTTTGATGAGAACTGTTTCCCTACGTACAAAAGACGAGACACTGGGATTACTGTACAGGTGAGGAGCCATCATTTGACCAACTGTTGGGTCGTTCCTTATAACCCTCAGTTACTGCGCAAGTATGACTGCCATATAAATGTCGAGGCCTGTGCAAGTGTGAAATCCGTCAAATACATATACAAATATATTTACAAGGGGCACGACCGAATCAGCATGGCTTTGTCGGATACCCGGGATAATGAAGTTGTTGATGAAATAAGTGATTTCCAAAAAGCTCGTTGGGTTTCTGCACCTGAGGCAGCATGGCGTATTTTTGGATTTTCACTTTCAGAAATCAAACCCTCTGTTCTACAGCTGCAAGTACACCTGCCGGACGCTCAATATGTCACCTTTTATGGCAACCAGCCCATAACTTATATAACGCAGTCTCCCAATTCTGTCAAAACAATGCTCACAGAATTTTTTTCCATGAATGTCTGTAATCAGGTTGCCCAAACACTGAACTTACTATATATAGAATTCCCCCATTATTTTGTCTGGTCCAACAAACATAAAACATGGTCCCAACGCAAAAGAAATGAAGTACTTGGTAGACTTGTTTCTGTAAATCCTATTGAAGGAGAGCGCTATTATCTTCGTTTGTTGCTTGCTAACGTTCGTTGCCCAACATCCTTTGCAAGTTTAAGATGCATTGACGGGGCTCAGACAACAACATTCCGGTCCGCCGCTGAAAAATTAGGTCTGCTCTCTGGGGATTTTGTTATACGCGCTTCACTAGATGAGGCAGTCGTATTCCAGCTTCCCTCAAGCCTTCGCAAATTATTTGTTACTCAACTCTGCTATGCAGATATTCCTGCGCCACGTGCGCTGTGGGATGAGTACAAAGGTTATTTGAGTGAGGACTTGGCCAGGTACAACCCCAGGCAGAAGCTGAATATGCAGCATTGATCCTCTTGCGTGATCTATTTGCAGAAATGGGCAAGGATATTGATTCTTTTGGTCTGGTTGACACACCACTGAACATCCTTACGGCTGAGAATAATACTCGTGAACTACTAGCAGAGTACATCATAGTCGTTAACGAAGCGGATCTTGATGGGCTTTTATCCTTAAATGATATGCAACTGGTGGCTTTCAATACGATTATGCGCGCTGTTCGCGACTTTGCTGGTGGCGTCTTCTTTGTTGATGGCCCGGGTGGAACTGGTAAAAGTTTCTTATACAGATGCTTGCTTGCTGCAACCAGAACAAACAAATGGATAGCGCTTGCAACAGCAAGTTCTGGCATCGCCGCATCTATTTTGCCTGGAGGCCGGACTGCACACTCCCGTTTCAAACTCCCTCTAGATGGTGAATCCAGGTATGTGTGTAATATTGGTAAACAGTCCTCGGAAGCTAGATTACTTAGAGAAGCAAGGTTAATATTGTGGGATGAGGCATCGATGGCAAACCGCAAAATAGTTGAAAGTTTAGATACAACTATGCGAGACATTTTAGATAATAACACGCTGTTTGGAGGCAGGGTTATGGTGTTTGGGGGTGATTTCAGGCAGACATTACCTGTGGTTCGTTCAGGAACACGGCAAGACTTTATTGACGCATGCCTGCTACGGTCATTAACAATATGGCCACATGTTACACGCCTGCGCCTCACTGTGAACATGCGCGCTCATGATGATCCTGCTTTCAGCGAGTATTTGATGCGCATTGGTAACGGAACTGAGCCCACCACCTCAACCGACCACATTAGAATACCTTCCAGCTTCCTCCTCCCCTGGATAAATGAAACAACATCTTTGGGCCTTCTCTTTGATACTGTATACCCAGATCTTGACTTATTTCGCCTAGACCCATATGCCCTAATGACACGCGCCATTCTCACGACTAAGAATGACATAGTTGATCTGATTAACTTAAGTTCCATGTCAAAATTTCTAGGGGAAACTCACACATATCTCAGCCATGATGTCCCCGTCGAGTCGAAAAATATGCATTGTGAGGATTATTTACACACATTATCCCCCTCTGGATTACCACCCCACAGATTGAGTCTCAAGCGCAATTGTCCAGTGATGTTGCTCCGTAATCTAAATCCATGCGAAGGACTCTGTAATGGAACCAGGTTGATATGCGATTCATTTGGAGATCACATCCTTAGTTGTTTCATTGCCTCTGGTGACCACAAGGGTAAACATGTATTCATCCCGAAAATTCCCCTTGAAATTTCTAAAGACGAAAACTGTGCAATCCCGTTTAGGCGCATACAGTTTCCGATTAAAGTTTGTTTTGCAATGACAATCAACAAGTCCCAGGGACAAACCCTTGACTTTGTTGGTATATATCTCAAGGAACCAGTCTTTTCTCACGGCCAATTGTATGTTGCAATGTCTAGAGCTCGGAATGCAAACTCTGTCAAAATTCTCCTGTGTCCTACAGAGACTCATACACACCTTTCTAACACAACATGTAATATTGTATACAAAGAAATATTATCTTACATTGAATAATTACCGGATTCATCTTTGCTTCCTGTAGCTTCCCATCAAGGTTTGTAGTTAAAACCTCTTTAACATCTTTACTAACATTATTTCTGCTATTCAACAAATTGTATAACAAGGCTTTTTATTTCCCATTTTCCCAGGAACTTTTGAAGAATGGCAGCAGAACAAGCAATAGTGGATGTGAAGCCGGACACCCAAAACTGGACATGCCGACTCACCTTAATTGAAAAGCAAAATGTGCGCACTGCCCGTAATTCACCATTGAAGTTTATGCCTATGATACTCACTGATGCTACTGTAAGTGTTCACCTAACATACATCCTTATAATCAGATTTGATAATGTGAAAACCAAATGGCTTATCTATTTTTTTATTTTTTGAAACAGGGCACTAAAGTACAAGCCACAGTGTTTGGCGGTGATATCCAGGGTATCGACCAGCGTTTGGCCTTGTACTCTACATATCTGTTCTCTAATGCGTTCGTGAAACCTGTCACCGAGATGCGCTTCTGTGTGGACCATGGGTACCCATATGTTTGGTCATTCAATAGGCGTACTTTGATACGAGATGTGGCCGCGCCAGAGGGGATTGAGTATAGGCAGCTGGCAGAACTTGGTGCTACGCCTTTCCATGACCTCTACGCCAGTCACATGCGCAACGACAAAATAAGTACGCTATTCTACCATATTCTGAATGCACCTTTCATTTTATTTGTAATAACACTGATTTCGCTTCAACTTTGGATACAGCTATTTTGGCCGCTATTGTTTCCAAACTTCCACGCACCTTTGTGTTCAGCAACGGCAAACAGAGACTTGCCTGGGACGTTGTTCTTGTCAATGAAGAGTGTGCATTCAACTTATTTACTATCACTCCCGTCTTTCATCACTCTGCTTTGCAGTATTTATAAAGAATTAACCCACCCAAATACGTGTGTTTGGCAGGTGCATACTTATACCGTTTACATTATGGGAGGAGTTCGTTGAACAGCATGGGGTTGAAATCGACAGACTTCTACATGGTGGTGATCACCCACTTGTTCTCATCAACAGGGTGGCTATCAACCTTTTCCAAGGTTTAAATCTCATTTATTCTAACAGCCATATTCTGTATTTAAAATATTTTTTTATTCACTTCCTATTTATTGATTACTTCCCAGGGCTTACTCTTGCTACCCGATATGATTGCCATATGGAACTGAACCCTGGTGGTCAACGAGCCCATAGTTTAAAAAAATGGTGCGTATAAGTTATCTACCAGTTGGAACCCAAACACACTTGCTCGTTGGTTGCTTAATTCTGCACCTCCGTTAATATATTTTTATTATTCCACTAGGGTTGCCAGCAATATCGAAAAAATTAACATGATGGTTCGGAGTAAAGAGTATGATAATGCCTTTTTGTTGATTGCACAACCTCTCTCACAACCGCGCACAACCCTCTCATGCCTGGACGTAGAACTGCATAAGGTACACTGCCACTTATATTTCAATGCCTCCCATCTGTTTTTCCTAGATATAACCACCTTACTGCCACTGGTAACTACACGCTAGAAAAAAAGAACAAACAATCTCCTATACTGTCAGGTCCCTGTTGTGTGGGTGCTGGGGAGATTTAGCTTGGCTAATACTACTGATGAATGTTTCTATGCTGACTGTGACTATTGCAATCGTAAAGTCTATGGTTCAGAAGGCATTGCTTTCGAATGCCTTTTCTGTGGACAAAAAAATGGTACCATTGTTCGCCGGTAAGAATCTAAATTCCCATGACACAACAGGCTGTACAAAACAACTGTACTTACGTTTTTATAACCCAACAGGTTCAGGCTGGAAACCTCACTAACTGATGCTACCAGTTCCATTCCACTCACCTTGTTCAGCACTGAATCTCTTGCTCTTCTGCGCTACACAGGCGTGAATCCCAATATAGACTTAGATTTGGATCTCTTTGATACAAAACTTCAGGAAGTCAGTGTTGTAGTAGGGATGAAACGGACAAAGGTTAATGAAGATGGGATACAAGGACATCCTTATAGCGTTGTATATGTAGCGATAGAAGAAGCTAATCATTCAGCCCCTGCAACAGTTGCTTCAACGTCCGGTGTGTCACGCCCCGGACCTCCCCGGACACGTCGACAACCCGCCGTACAATACGAATAGTCAACCGCAGTCCAACACATTCATATTATACAAGGCGTCATGAATATCATTCACACATAAGTCATCCATAAACAACATAATAAGTAATTCATAAAGCAGCGGAAAACATTGTTTAAAACGAAAGGGCCACGTAGGGCTATTCATGAGCACGCAGGCTCTATAATAAAATATCCATGAGCATGTTTATTAATGTTTAAAATCCGAATGGAGGAAGCACGAACCAAGTCTTCGCTCCTAGATGATCTCTCGAGCAACGAGCACAGGAAGCAAGCTCTAGCCTCAACCTGAAAAATGGTGGTGGGACGCCCCCGAAGGGGTCAGCACTCTATACGGCTATAAAGTGCTGGTGTGGCAGGCATCTAATAGATATACAACAAGTATTTCAAACACAAGACCCTCAAATAGGGTGATAGTACATTATGATTGTAACCCTAAGTTACCCCGTTTAAAAAATATACTTACTTTATATAAAAGTCAAGTAGCCGGACCGTGGGCCCATGTTCATTTGGAAATCACCATTCCCAACCCCGTGACTATAAGCCACGACAACTCCTAGAGTCCAACCCTAGTACATGACATTGTATTCTAGAGCTCGGCTCTACCACATCACCATACAATTCATATACCTCGGGTCAATTTTCCTACCTTGCGTTCTAGAGCTCGGCTCTATCACATCACCACGCAAGTCCTAGAGCTCGGCTCTAGCTATACAATACATAGACTCCAAGTCTACACCTTACATGCATTCTAGAGCTCGGCTCTATCACATCACCATGCATTAAGGTCCAATTCTCAAGCAACCCTATGCCTAGAATTGACATATCATTGAACTACCATGGGTCATCCTTAAAGACTTCCCATAACTTAACCTTAGTTCCATACTAAGTATTATATACACTTGAACTATATTCAAGTACCTTTCACACAATCCAATCCCTAGGATCAATTTAATCAACAAGTCCCAATAATCACTAACTAGTATTTCAATACTATTAAGATTATTGTTATCATACCATTATCCTCATTATTTGTAATTCTCTACATATTTGTAATTATGTAGCAGCAACTTAAGTATTAAATCTCAATCCACAAATATTCATTTATGTATCCACACAATTCATACATGAGCAAAATGCCTATTTCACAAAATAGTTCATTTATACTCCTTTAATCTCATATTATTCATACATTCTCAATTCATTTCAAATTTCATTCTTTGGCAACTATATCAATATTTCATCAATATATAATCATCATAATCCATGAAAAATAATGATTTAAGCATTTAGGTAATCTCATGCTTAACCTACAAGTTGTAAGCAATTAGATGTCAATCCTCACCTCAATTGAGCTTTAAACTTTCCCTTCTTGGTCCAATGGTCAAAGCTTTGGTCAAGGTGGATTTGGAACTAATTCCTTGCTCAAATATAAGTGTTAAACAGCCTCCTCAAAGTGCTAGTTCAACCCTTAATCGTTGATACGAAAACAGCCCCTAGAATGGGTGTTTTCCGGTTAACTCGTTTCCTAGTTTTCCAAGATTTGCTCTAGGTTAGTATCCAACCTTTACACACATAAAATAACTTTATAAGGACATATTATACACTTGAATTAGTGTATAATAGTCCCACCAATCGTTCATATCATTTGGAGAATGAAAAGTAAAGTTTTGGGGTTAAAACTCACTTTAGAAGATTAAATCCTCCACACATGACTGACCTGCAAAAATAAGTTGAAACAATTGCTCACTGTTGATAAGGAAGGACCCATCTGGCGATGGGTACCTAAGCGAAACTAATCTGTTTTGCAGGTCAGTCATGTGTGGCATCTTGATTCGGGTTGCTCGTCACACATGACTGGACAGATTGAACTACTGAGCAACTATTCTGAAAGGTTTGGAGGAAATGTGAGGTTTGGGAACAATGCTTCATCGCCCATACTCGGGATAGGAGATGTCATTTGTGAGAGCGTCACTATCAGAAACGTGTCATTTGTGCAGGGACTGAAACACAACTTGCTTAGCATCGGCCAATTTTGTGATAATGGAATGGAAGTGAAATTCCATGCTAGGCAATGTTGTGTGATGGATATGGGTGGGACACCATTATTAAGGTGTCAGAGGAAAACCAATCTCTACACCATTGATCTGAAATCGGTACGATCCCCCATATCCATCTGTCTCCTGTCCAAAGCTTCTGAAGAACAAAGTAATCTATGGCACAGACGTCTCTCACACTTGAATCTGCCAGCTATCAGTTCCCTCTCCTCGAAGAAGTTGGTGAAAGGACTGCCTGTTCTGAAGAACTCCCCCAACCATCACTGTTCTGCTTGTCATTTGGGAAAGATGAGGAGAACATCACACAAGTCAAAACAATTTCCCTCCTCATCTCGTCCCCTGGAGCTACTACATATGGATCTGTGTGGTCCGATGCGCGTACATAGCATCAGTGGACGCAAATATACTTTGGTAATTGTGGATGACTACTCACGCTACACATGGACCAAGTTTTTGCGCTCCAAGGACGAAACTGCAAACTTAATCATGACGTTCATCAGGACCATACAGAACTATCTACAGCAGAATGTGAAGATTATCAGAACTGACAACGGGACGGAGTTCAAGAACAAGGAACTGACCGAATTCTATGAAGCTCAGGGAATCACTCAACAGTTCTCTGCAGCTAAGACACCACAGCAGAACGGTGTTGTAGAACGACGGAACAGAACCTTGGTGGAAGCAGCCAGAACCATGCTAATACAGTCAAAGCTTCCTCACTTCATGTGGGCGGAAGCTATCAACACGGCTTGCTTCACACAGAACAGGACAGTGATCCACAAAAGATTTGACAAGACGCCCTATGAGATTGTGTTCAAGCGGACCCCTAACATTGCCTTCTTCCGCGTCTTCGGCTGTAAATGCTACATTATGAACGACAGGGATGCTAGGGGGAAGCTTGATCCAAAAGCAAATGAAGGGATATTCATTGGGTATTCTACCAATTCCAAGGCATACAGAGTATACTTGAAAGACAGAAGAACCGTCATGGAGAGCATCAATGTGAGCTTCTATGAAATGGCGGACTTGGCTTCTGAACATTTTCATTCTGAACCATCAACCTCTGCAAACAATGAAACTCCATCATCTTCTGGAGTAGGAGGGCAGGGAGGTGAGACAAGATCTGATGAGCACGTGGTTCTGGATTCTCTCTTTGAGCACTTCTACAGCCAACCACGTGCAGCATCAACTATAAATGCTACAACCACTCAGAACCCCCTGTTACCTGCTCCAATCACTGAAGAAACCAACACTCCTACTCAGAATGATGATGAGCATACAGATAATGAAGCTGAACCAAACACTCCTGTTAATGATCAAACTGAGGAAGCTGCAACGCAAGAAACCCCAGAAGCACAACCAGAGCAAGAATATTCTGACCCTGATCATCCAATCATAACTCCACAGCCTCTACAGCACGAGAGAAAGTGGACTAGAGCACATCCGCCAGAGCTGATAATTGGAGATCCATCTCAAGGAGTCAGAACCAGAACGGCATCAGTCAATGAATGCTTATACTCATGTTTTCTGAGTCAGAAAGAACCAACAAAGATGACTGACGCATTGGCTGATCCGGACTGGGTGATTGCGATGCAAGAAGAAATGAACCAGTTTGAAAGATTGAAAGTGTGGACCCTGGTGCCAAGGCCTTACAAGAAAACCATTATCGGCACCAAATGGGTATTCAAAAATAAGAAGGATGAGGATGGTGTGATCGTGAGAAACAAGGCCCGCCTGGTTGCAAAAGGTTACAATCAACAAGAAGGAATCGACTACGATGAAACCTTTGCACCAGTGGCAAGGATTGAGGCCATCAGACTATTTCTAGCATATGCTGCACACAAGAGTTTCACAGTGTATCAAATGGATGTAAAGACGGCATTTCTGAATGGAGATTTGAAAGAAGAAGTCTACGTTGCACAACCTGACGGCTTTGTTGATCCTGAACGCCCCAATCATGTATACAAGCTGAGGAAAGCCCTGTATGGTTTGAAACAGGCACCGAGAGCCTGGTACGAAGCACTGTCAGATTTTCTTGTGGAATCAGGCTTCTCGAAGGGAAAGATAGATCCAACTCTCTTCATCAAAAGACACAAGGGTGACATCATGCTAATACAAATTTATGTTGACGACATCATTTTTGCCTCGTCGAATCCAAATTTCTGCAAAAAATTCAGCAATCTGATGCGCACCAAGTTCGAGATGAGTATGATGGGAGAGTTGAACTTCTTTCTAGGGCTTCAGATCAAGCAAATGCCAGACGGAATATTCATAAATCAGTCCAAGTACATCCATGATATGCTAAAGCGCTTCAAAATGGACAGCAAGTCGACGATGAAAACCCCCATGTCTCCCTCACAAAAGCTCGACTCTGACCCTTCCGGGAAATCAGTTGATGCTACCAATTATCGGGCTATCATCGGTTCCTTGCTGTATCTTACATCTAGCAGACCAGACATTGTCTTTGCAACCTGCCTATGCGCCCGCTTTCAAGCAAATCCGAAGGAATCACATCTGAATGCTGCTAAAAGAATACTGAGATATCTCAAAGGAACAGTCAATCTGGGCCTTTGGTATCCCAAGGAATCAGGCTTTGACCTTGTTGGATACTCAGATGCTGATTTCGCGGGTTGCAAATTGGACAGAAAGAGTACATCTGGCGGTGCTCAATTTCTTGGTGATAAGTTGGTATGCTGGTCCTCTAAAAAGCAGAATTGTGTGTCCACTTCTACAGCTGAGGCAGAATATGTCGCGGCTGCTAGTTGTTGCTCACAGATATTATGGATGAGGACCCAACTAAAAGACTACGGGTTCACATTCTCACACATCCCGATCTACAGTGACTCTCAAAGTGCAATAGCCATCACGTGCAATCCGGTCCATCATTCAAGGACAAAGCATATTGATCTCAGATATCATTTTATAAAGGATCACGTTGAGAAAGGCACCGTGGACATGTACTTTGTGTCTACGGAATTGCAACTGGCTGATATTTTCACAAAGGCCATGGATGAAAAGAGATTCAATTTCCTGATCTCTAAGTTGGGGATGCTGAACCTAAACGACTGAGTAACATCTGAACTGTGTGTGTGCGTGTGCTTTCATGTTTTGCATTTTAGTCATCTTTGCATCACATTTTCTTTTCTCTCTCTCATGCATCATTTTTTTTCTTTACATCGCATGTTTTCCTTTTAATTTTCATGCATCATTTTTTAAATGCATAAGTTGAGGGAGAGCTTTTCAAAATCTGTTCATCTGTTGAGGGGGAGTATTTCTAAAATTGTGCATAAATCGAGGGGGAGTTTGCTAAACTTTTCATTCTAAAAGAGAAGCAAGTGTTAAGGGGGAGCATTTTTAATTTGAAATCAGACTGATTTGGGCCCGTTAAGTTCAAAATTTCCCGGGCCTATTTAATCTATGAAACGCGCAGCTACTTCCCCCTTCACTCTTCCTTGCGCGAAACCCTTGAACTCCCTCAGAGCTAAACTATCATTTCTCTCCTCCGCAAACTCAAGCTCTCGATCCTCTCCCAAATCGGTAAAATCTCCATGCCTTTGTGCTATTTTTCTACTTGTTTAACAGGTCAACTGATGAAGACGATGAACAGGCTCTCCTCGCGCGAACCCCCATTGCGCGATTCTTCACTATTGCGCAATCTACACCCCTGCGCGATCTTCAGATCTTGCGCGAACAAAGGGGTTGCGCAACTCGACACTTGCGCTAACATCTTCCTTGCACGATTTTGACCAAGTTGCGCGATCTTTCTGGGGTGCGCGATCAGACCTTTTGCGCGATCCTATCCCCTGCACGATCTAGGGGCTGCGCGTTTTGGGGTATCCGAGTATCTTGCGCGATTCATGTACCTTGCGCAATTTTTATGCCTGCGCGATCCAACACCTTGCGAGATCCGGGGCAGGTTGCGCGATTTAGGCGACCTTGCGCGATCCAAACAAGCCTGCGCGATTTGGCTACTTGCGCGATCTGAGACTTAGCCAAATTCCTGTGGGCTGTGCGAAATTGACCCAACTCTAAACCCTTAGGAAAATTCTATTTTTGGGCCAAAATGAACTAAGTCCTGGCCCATTGCTGTTCATAAGCCAAAACATAATTAAGTCCAGGCCCAACATTACCAACCAAGAACAATAATCAGATCAAATTGGGCCCCACTTTTTCAAAAAAAAAAACAAACAATAAAGGGCCCAAGTGAACAGAAGTTGTGGACTTAGCACATTTTCGATCATATGTTCTAATCTGTTTATCATTTTCAGACTGAAATGGCTGCCAACACTCCAATCAACATGATCTACGCTAGGGAACACTGGATCCCGATCAAGGAGAACAACTCACAGTTGGATCCCGAAGTCTTCTCTTGTCAAGATGACGTCGTGGTCTCTATTCTGAAGGGCCACAAGCTGTGGAAGGCACTGAACGCAAACGCAGAAGTCCCTCAGGTGTATCTCCAACAATTCTGGGGTACACTTGACAAGGACGTAGATGCGAATGGCAGACCACTCGATGACGTCCTAGCTGCCACAATCTGCAATACAAGAGTCACAATCACAAAGGAGCTGGTCCAACAAGTGCTACAAATCCCGGAGGAGGAACATTATGACGCGTTGGTTCCAGAGGCACAAGTAATCGCCGACATGATCACTCTTGGCCACGCACAGCCTCTCCACGTGATGTCAGAAATCAAGACAGCTCGCTTGCCGCGCCCATGGAGGACACTAATGGCTACTCTGAATAAGTGCTGCACTTCCAAACACACTGGATTCGACAAGTGCAGTGCTTACCTTGTGTATATCTTCCATGGGATCGCCTTCATGAAGAAATATGACTATGCTGCTCTAATATGGAGTGAGTTCTTGGAGATGAGGAGAAGAAAATTCGACACCAATCTGATCAAACATCTACCATACATGAGATGGTTCTCCCTGCTGGTGCGACACTTCTGCAGAACAATTCCAACTATTCAGAGACGCAAATCATCTGAGAATGTCAGCACTCCAGCCCTGCAATACTTGAAGAGAATGCCAGAGGTACGCACACTGGTACCATTACCTATTCCTGTCCCTCTCCTCCTGCTAGCTGGTCGCAATGATCCACATGTCATACGCTACAGTGAGGAGAATGATGTCATACTCCCTATGGCTCAGATAAACCCCCCTGAGCCTACCCCGGGGAGTCAGCCGAGAGTAAGTGAGAGTCCTGAGAGTTCAACCCAGCCACAGAGACCAGTGGCAAGCCGGCCCCATGATGATCAGACTATGTCTGCTGAGGGCCACACCCGTGCTGAAGAGTTTACCCGTGATTCGCCAATCGTAGCCACAACACAAGACGCTGACGATGAGGGCTCTGGGAGCAAGGCTAGGAACGACGACGATGATGATGATGAGGACGACGACAATGCCAATGCAAAGGGCAAGAAAGTCGAGAAAGCCCGCGCTAAGAAAGGACGACTCGTTATCAGGCTTTCTCGGGCTACAACACAAGAGCAGTCTCACCAAATCAAGGACACTCAAGGAAATATCATCAGTGAGACTCGCTCCAAGGTGCGTCATGACCTTGCCTCATCATCTACTCCTGTGCAAAGAGTGCAAACCGCCAGCAACCTGGCAGAAGAGTTAGCTTTGTATGACAGCTGCTCTGACCTAGACACAATAAACCGGGCTAACCCCATAGGTGCAGAGGCTGATATTTTCAGTCTCCAAGTAGAAGACGCAGCATCTAGCCCAACTGCGCATGCACAAGCCTCACCTAGCCACTCTGCTGCCTCCCAACAGGTAGTAGTTTC
The DNA here is from genome assembly GCA_945859915.1 of Cuscuta epithymum. Classification (NCBI taxonomy): domain Eukaryota; kingdom Viridiplantae; phylum Streptophyta; class Magnoliopsida; order Solanales; family Convolvulaceae; genus Cuscuta; species Cuscuta epithymum. Next base: position 263,245 of record CAMAPF010000034.1, read on the forward strand.
ACAAATAGGGGATCTTTTACCCACCTCGCTGCCTCCTTACGAAGCAGCTGAGGATTTACTTTGTGGTCTTCCGCCCCAGACCACTACCCCTCCTTCTAGCACATTGAGTCTAGTTTCCACCATCCCAACTTTTTCAACATTTTCTAGGACACATACACTGCTCACACCACTGCACACGACAGGTGCACTTTACCTGTCCTCAACGATCGGAGATACGTCAATGATGATCGGAAGTCCTGCTGCACAACAGATAACTCCATCATTATCTGCAGGCCACACTTCAGTAATCTTTACTGATGCTGTGACAACGGTTACTACCCCTGTAACCGGACACCCTGACCCCACCGACCTTTCTGTCATTCTGCAGCGTTTCTTGGATTCCACCATTAAACCATGGGTGCACGAAGCAATAACCGCTCGGGCACAGGAATTCAGGAACACCCCGGCGTTGCTAAATGACATCATCCAACCCCAATCAACATCCTCACATACCCAACAAACCCAACCACTTCCTATCATACCTACCCAACAAACCTCTGAACCATCCACAACCCTACCCCACTCACCTACTGCTTCAAGGGGAACCCAGGATACAGAACTAGTGTCCTCCCCTACTTCGACCACACCTTTTCCTGACCCTAAAACTTTACCGTTCGAGGTACTCGAGAACCTTATGCTAGATCAACTACTAGCTACCGAAGAAGGCAACCTAACCCAGAAACAAAAAGACCTTCTTCGGATCCTTAAGCCTGACAGCTCATGCCGTGATAGTGTCCTTGGTCACAAACGTTCGCATGAGGACCCCGATGATTCGGATCCTCATGAGGGGGAGAACAAGAGACAAAGGATACTTGAGCGTGATGCGTCAACAAGCCAACCCTCTACGCAATCCAACCAACCTGAATCCTCGAACAATCAGCCCCCACCATCCACTCAACATAAAAGCCAAACAGCCAACTCACCCACATCTAGCCCGGTCGAGCTAGAAACAACACTCCTAGGCTCATCTTTCATAGATGTAGATCAAGGATGGAGTGGAAGTCCTGAGGTTGCTACGTCGAGTACACCATTCTATTCAGGCCATCAGAAAGAACCTAGTTCTAATCTGATGATAACGGGCAATCCTGAGGATCCCGGTGTTTCACATGACAGGTCGCCTTCGACACAACAACAAGCTCACTCTAAGCCCTCTGGTAATCAAATACAAGATGAACTGGAAGACCTTCTAGTTCATGATCAGTGGCCTCGCGAGTGGACAGAGTGGGATGATCTTAGAGTGGAAGCGGAGCAGTACGAAATGTGTCGAAGCTGGCAACTCAGAGAATTCCTCAACAAATATCATGCACAAATGATTGGACTCGATGAAGATGAACTCAAGGAAGGGGAGAATCATAAAGAAAATCCCAAGGCACCAGAACCAGTCAAAGAAAAATGGGAAATTGTTAGAATCAAAGCCCCCTTCCTAGAAGAAATCCGAGAGAAAATCTGGCGACAACCTGAAAAAATCAAGAAGTTCAGTGAATTAAAGATGCGAGGAATCAATCATTTGAAAGGAAAATACCGAGGAGGTAATCTGTATATGCTAGGACACAGATCCACAGGGGAACGAAGACAAGTTCTAAATCATAATCTTGCAACTAGTGGATGTCCTATATCGAAAATCCTGGATATCACAGAAGACTACTTAGAAACGATTAAGTTCCTGATCTTTCGTCTACGACGTACCGATGGCTCGGAGTTCACCTGTCAAGAGAATGACTTCTTCCTACTGCACATGGATGATATTTATCAAATGTTCATGAGATGCAGGGAGCTCCCAGTGCACAAAGACAGACTTGCTAGAGAAGGTTTTGAGGCCATTAAGAGATTCATGACAAGACAAGTTCGGTTCTACGCCTCCCATGATCTCCAGATGACTCTTGAGCACAATTATTCAAAGGCTAATCTTACACGACCGGACTTGGATAGACCTGGGCTTGAAACCTTTGCAGCATATGATACATTTGACAAGCCCATCTCAGTCATTTATCTGAATCACAAAGAAGAGAAGCGTCTGATGATTGTTGAAGACATTCAAAAATACTGTGATGGGACCCTGCAAATCATCCGAGAACAGCTCCAGCCAAGGAAAGAAGATCTAGATAAAAGACAGAATGAAGCCTCGAAGGAAGAAATCAAAGAATTGGAAAGAGTCAATAAAATCTTGAAAGCCATCGAGAAACAACTAGACAGAAGAAGGTCTCTCAGAAATTACGAGCATGCACTCAATCTTAGAAAGCATTATTTTAAAGCTCAGAAGTGAAGAAAAGAAGAAGCAAGAACATCTGATCACAAAGGGGGAGATTGTTAGAGATATTTTCATTGTAATTGTGATCAATGTTACTTTGCTAGTTTATAGTTAGCTAGAATAATGAATAGGCCTTTTAAGGCAATTTTGTAATAAAGGTTTTATACCTTTTTAGGTATGGGCCTCCTAGGAAAAGGAGCCCAAATGATTGTAAAACCTACCTTTCCCGTCAGGCTATATATATGCCTTAAGGGAAAGGCTAGGTTAAGCTTTTCAACATTCTGTGCCGCAGTGCCTATTCTTGTGTAAGGTTTTTACGCTAAAAACTCTCATATCATTCTGTAAAACCTTCACATCAATGGAAAGCTTCATTCCCAGATCTACCTTCCATACATACATTTTCTAGATTAGAAAACAGGGACCTAACAATTATTATTATTATTATTATTATTATTATTATTATTATTATTATTATTATTATTATTATTATTATTATTATTATTATTATTATTATTATTATTATTATTATTATTATTATTATTATTATTATTATTATTATTATTATTATTATTATTATTATTATTATTATTATTATTATTATTATTATTATTATTATTATTATTATTATTATTATTATTATTATTATTATTATTATTATTATTATTATTATTATTATTATTATTATTATTATTATTATTATTATTATTATTATTATTATTATTATTATTATTATTATTATTATTATTATTATTATTATTATTATTATTATTATTATTATTATTATTATTATTATTATTATTATTATTATTATTATTATTATTATTATTATTATTATTATTATTATTATTATTATTATTATTATTATTATTATTATTATTATTATTATTATTATTATTATTATTATTATTATTATTATTATTATTATTATTATTATTATTATTATTATTATTATTATTATTATTATTATTATTATTATTATTATTATTATTATTATTATTATTATTATTATTATTATTATTATTATTATTATTATTATTATTATTATTATTATTATTATTATTATTATTATTATTATTATTATTATTATTATTATTATTATTATTATTATTATTATTATTATTATTATTATTATTATTATTATTATTATTATTATTATTATTATTATTATTATTATTATTATTATTATTATTATTATTATTATTATTATTATTATTATTATTATTATTATTATTATTATTATTATTATTATTATTATTATTATTATTATTATTATTATTATTATTATTATTATTATTATTATTATTATTATTATTATTATTATTATTATTATTATTATTATTATTATTATTATTATTATTATTATTATTATTATTATTATTATTATTATTATTATTATTATTATTATTATTATTATTATTATTATTATTATTATTATTATTATTATTATTATTATTATTATTATTATTATTATTATTATTATTATTATTATTATTATTATTATTATTATTATTATTATTATTATTATTATTATTATTATTATTATTATTATTATTATTATTATTATTATTATTATTATTATTATTATTATTATTATTATTATTATTATTATTATTATTATTATTATTATTATTATTATTATTATTATTATTATTATTATTATTATTATTATTATTATTATTATTATTATTATTATTATTATTATTATTATTATTATTATTATTATTATTATTATTATTATTATTATTATTATTATTATTATTATTATTATTATTATTATTATTATTATTATTATTATTATTATTATTATTATTATTATTATTATTATTATTATTATTATTATTATTATTATTATTATTATTATTATTATTATTATTATTATTATTATTATTATTATTATTATTATTATTATTATTATTATTATTATTATTATTATTATTATTATTATTATTATTATTATTATTATTATTATTATTATTATTATTATTATTATTATTATTATTATTATTATTATTATTATTATTATTATTATTATTATTATTATTATTATTATTATTATTATTATTATTATTATTATTATTATTATTATTATTATTATTATTATTATTATTATTATTATTATTATTATTATTATTATTATTATTATTATTATTATTATTATTATTATTATTATTATTATTATTATTATTATTATTATTATTATTATTATTATTATTATTATTATTATTATTATTATTATTATTATTATTATTATTATTATTATTATTATTATTATTATTATTATTATTATTATTATTATTATTATTATTATTATTATTATTATTATTATTATTATTATTATTATTATTATTATTATTATTATTATTATTATTATTATTATTATTATTATTATTATTATTATTATTATTATTATTATTATTATTATTATTATTATTATTATTATTATTATTATTATTATTATTATTATTATTATTATTATTATTATTATTATTATTATTATTATTATTATTATTATTATTATTATTATTATTATTATTATTATTATTATTATTATTATTATTATTATTATTATTATTATTATTATTATTATTATTATTATTATTATTATTATTATTATTATTATTATTATTATTATTATTATTATTATTATTATTATTATTATTATTATTATTATTATTATTATTATTATTATTATTATTATTATTATTATTATTATTATTATTATTATTATTATTATTATTATTATTATTATTATTATTATTATTATTATTATTATTATTATTATTATTATTATTATTATTATTATTATTATTATTATTATTATTATTATTATTATTATTATTATTATTATTATTATTATTATCCTTCTCCTTATTGTTCACAGTTGGAAAGTCCTTTTGGTAAACCCCAAGCTTGTACAGGAGATGCTGTTAAGGACCATGAAGGGAGTTTCTATAAAAGATGCTGTTTTCCGGTTTTTTAGTTCACCAACTGTTTAATATGTATACTGCAACTTTGCTTTACGCCTTAAATTAATTTTCATCTCATGGAATGGATAGTACAGATGTTAATATAAAATATATGCCCATATATCTCTAGATATGAGCCCGACCTCGGTCCCGACTCTGACCCCTGAGATCATATTTTATATGAAATATAGTCCATATACCCGAGAGTGTTAGAGTTCCATAAGAGCATAACCTCCATGCATCAAAATCAAAACTAAGCATTAGACGGCAAATTGACAAAAGATAGAGGACTCAACCAGCCTGACCTCGACCCTGAGGTCGTACCAATGATGCCGAGATCATACCAATCGAGCTGATCTCATACCAGTTGATGTCAAGGTTGGGAAAATATCAACCTCATATTTCAACCCAAATAGGCAAACCCTAAACCCGCCCTCGAGGTCGGTAAAACCCATGAGGTCAATCAAACATCTAGGTCAATCACAAACTCCAATTCTTGTGATTTGTGTGAGGTCAAATGAGGTAGACAAAAGCTTAAGCACAAGATTAACACTTCCAGGCAAAACTGTATATCAAGAGTGAATTCATTTCTCACAAGCCCGCGCTTCCACGAGCTCGGGGTCTGCGCCCCTTTTGGACTTGGTTAATATTTCAAAACAAAGCCAAAATACACGTTCTCTACAAATTCACATGCGCAATAAACATATGAAAAAATCAAACGTGCTCCATATTTTGAACATAAGCTCATCCTTATATATTCCAAGCCAATAACAAGTTGTAACAACATTCGGGAAAATGTTGGGTTCCGAAATCATCCAGAAACGCCAAACTATAAGCTCGACCTTAACCCCCTCCCCGAGGTTAGTAATTCCTGACCCCAACCTTGATAAACTTGGATCATTGAAACATTAATAAGGCAAAGCCCGACCCTGACCTTACCATGGTTTCTAAAACAATTACCTTAGAAATCCCCTGGATAAGTTAAGCATGTGACTACCTTCGATCTCCCCAAGGTCTTCAATTTACTTAAGCTCAAAAATCAACTGGATAAGATGAAACCTTATGCCGACCTCAACCTCATCGGCGTATTTAAAATACATACTTCAAGACTCATCTAGATAAAGTGAACTTTACCCTTGATCTCAATCTCCCCAAGAACTCTAAAAAGCTAGGCTCAATAATTACGTTAATAAGACAAAAAACTAAATTTGACCTCCCGAGAACTCGGAATTTGCAATAACTAGACTTAGCCTCACTTTAGAATCAAGCACTTCCCAACCTTGCGCCACCAATTATGTCGAGCTCATACCAACAATACCAAGCTCATCCCAGTTGATGTCGGGGTCATACAAATGATGTTGAGGTCATACCAATCAACTTTTATAGTTATGTACATATCGTGTCGTGTTTTACTCTTTAATTTTGCACGTCAGTAACTCATGAAAATATTGGTCAACAAACAATATAACAACTCATGTGACCATGTCCGAAAATATACGAGAATCCAAAAGTTCCATTTGACTATAGTGGTATTTACACTAAAATGGTAAAGTTAGAAGTATTTTTAATGATTTTGAAATACACTCTGTTATATTTCAATTAATCTTAAGACATCATAAATGAGCACAAAGATGCAAAAACGTACATGCATACAAATATATATGATTTGTTTATTCACAAATTAGCAAAAAAAAAAAGTAAGAAAACAAAAATGCTTAATTTGTTTGTTGACAAAGCCATAATAAATAAATTCTTTTTTGAGATAAGGGTCAGATAGGGTCTCGAACTTGAAAAAAAATGTCAAATAAGGTCATATTTAGGATGCTCTGTCCGGCCGACGCCATTTGGGGTGGTTCCCGGTAGAATTTTTTGATGAAATTTTTTGAGAATCTTATTCATTAAGTCTAGTTTACTCATATCAATTTTGAACTAAAACTTTAACCGGGAAGGCATTCAAATGAATTCTTGAAGATAACTGTACCGTTAAAAGCGCAGTTATCTTCATGAATTCATTTGAATGCCTTCCCGATTGAATTATTAGTTCAAATTTGATATGAGTAAACTAGACTTAATGAATAAGATTCTCAAAAAATTTCATCAAAAAATTCCACCGGGAACCCCCCCAAATGGCGTCGGCCGGACAGAGCATCCTAAATATGACCTTATTTGACATTTTTTTTCAAGTTCGAGGCCCTATATGACCCTTATCCCTTCTTTTTTCATAATGTTGGTTACCATTATACACATTTTTTGAGTCGATAAAAAAACCGCCGTTACCTTGAACTTCCATTGAACATCCTATTGTAAGCTTTACATTATTTGATTACCCACTATTGCAATAAAAAAACTTGATTACCCTAATTACATCTATATATGACTCTGTTTTACTATCTTGATTAGATTAATAAACTAAATTTATTTTATACATGGAACGACAATTACACAACTAATTTCAAACCACACAGATTACTGTGATTACCCATAACATGTTTTTTCCCTCACTGTACAACAAATTTAAATATTATTTAGTATTTATAGATTTGTTATAGTTATATTGACCTATAACCTTACGATACTTTTACATAATTTATTTTGATATAAAATAGCATATGTATATATTTACTACCATGTTTTCCCCTGCTATTTTCCCGCATCTTATATGTTCTTTCTGACATCCTATATGTGCAAATTTTAAGAAATTGACAGTGTAAATGTTTACAAAATTAATTTGGACATAGATTTAGATGGAAATATGTATCAATTGCCAAACTTTTCGCCACATATATAAAATGATTGGTAACCCAATTTACCTGATGCACCAATTTAAAGAAAAGCCAAAACCCAACAATCTACATGATACCAAACGTCTCATAAAAGTAAACACCATCACCCACCTTTTCGTTTCTTGTGCCCGTACCAACTGTCAAGCCACCCTTCTGTTCCTTCCTCTGTATTTGCCGACTTCCACCATAAACATACAACAACTCATCGTTACTCTCAACCCAAACCAACTGGCCGCCGCTCGCTTTTCCATCACGCGCAACAGGTATGTTTTTTCACTCAATTCATCCGACATGCAATATGCAGCAGTGTCCGTTCGTTCAGCCAAAGTTTTTTTGATGCTTTTCCCTTCATGTCGTTTATTTTCTTGTTCTTAGGGGAACTATTTCAAGTGAATCAGGTAATGGGCTTCTATCTTATTTGTTTGCATGTCAGTTAGTATACGCTTTTCCCCCATTCATTTTTTGCAAACTTATTTTTTTCTTGGCCTTAGCTTTATGGATTTGTTAAGCAATTGTGAGGTTCAGTGCACCCAAGATGCACAGGGTAAAGAAACCCTCACATACTATGTCAACACAGTGCATGGTCGAAGACTTACGGCTGCCGTTGTTACCAAGGTCAATGGAAGAAACTATGAATGTCTTACAAGTCAAGATTGGAAAGACTTTGTTCGAGCTACTGGATATTTTAAGCTTATGACAAAGGTGTTCCGAAGCAAGGATGAACTTCAACACCTGCTCAGCCATTATGTTTTCAACAATTCCTCACTGCCAAGAATCACAGGTTATTTCACTATTGTTAATTTCCTTGTGCTTGTCCCCCATCCCTATACAAACTACAAACCCCATACCATTCTTGTTTGTGATGTACCAAACCCAATGTTCTGTGTTTTTTTATAGCTATTCTGATGTCTTATGTCTATTCCTGATACAAACACACACGCTTGTATGCACAGTTTGCTAACCAAATCTTTAGCACCCGATATTCTTTAAGAACTATTCTGATGACTTTCTCCTATGCAGAATGCCCAAAGACTCGCTCACTTCATCTCCCCGACGTCCTCCAATTCAACATTGTTTGGTTTCTCTTAAAGGCCACTCGCATCAACTCTGTTGTAAGCTTACTTTATATTATCACATGTTCCTTATTTGTCCATTCGTGCTTACTTTTTCATGCCCGCTTTCTGATTTCTATTTGTGTTGTCAGCCCATTCCTGTATGCATGCATCGCCATCTCTTTGAACATGCCAAGCGCTACGCTAGCCTTGTTTATGGTGCTCGAGCATGGACAGTCAAAGTTGATGACTTTTGCTTCTCAGATGGCCTTGCTGCATTTTTGATTGAAAATAATGTTGACGTTGGGACATATATGCTACTCCACCACATTGGTGATTTCAAATTTCAAGTGTTGATGTTCGATGATTTGGGCTTCTCTTTGAACCTTGCCAGCCCACCCAGTGCTTCCTCCACCACATCACAAAATCAAGGTCCATTTATTGCATTATTGCTTTCCTTTTACCTTTCGTTTATACTCATAATATTTACTATTTCGTTTTTCACACAACATTTGCCTAAATTTTATTTCTTTATGGAATATTACTGCGAGAACCAATTCTCTGTGTTTATTTTTCCTGCCCACAGATGTTTTTACGGTCTACGTGGAATCCTGTCTTCCAAACTTCTCTTATAGACAGCTGTACAAGCCTCCGTCATTCCTGTATGTGCGTAACCACACTTCTAAGGTACATATATTTCATAGAGTTAATCTGTTGAGGTTCCTGGGTTTCTCCTCTTCTATTGTTTTACATTGTTTCACAACCTGTGTCTGCCTAAGCGATAAATGCAACAATTAACAACAAATACCACTCCATGCACAATTCTTATATAATTGACGAGTCAACTGCGTACACATATTTACACTCCCTCTTTAAACTCTGTCCAATGTCTAAATTGCCAAAATGTTGAATATATTCACTGTTTATTTTAAGATTTCCTAAAATTTGGTCTTCCTTTCGGGCACAGGCATGTTGTGAAGCATTTTTAAGCTCATGTGCTAATGTCAACGGCCACCTGCAAATGTACTTTGGCAAGGACAATGCATATTTTCCCCCTGAGGAGGGACCAGTGTTGCGCAAGATTCGAACTACCTTTGCATTGAACCGCCATTACCCTCTTGTCTTTGTCAAATATGGCCCTGGAATAACGTTGCTGATGGCCATTTCGCCATGTGGGGTGGAAGAACCACCCAGACGGGCCAAAAAATATGAAATCTCTACACCTGCATGTGCCAGCACCCCTGCCCCTTCCGCATGATTACTACTCTACCAGTCTCTCGTTTATTTGGTTTGATGTTTCATGGTTGATATAGACTTTGAAAAACTGAATGTGTCACTTGTAGTTTTGAAGTTTAATATGTCGTTTGACTTCGACCAAACTCAAACGCCTAATGCTTATCAATCATGTATTGCCAAATCTAAATCATTTTTTTTGCTGTCGAGCAGTGCCTTTATTATGTACTCATACATTTCCCAGAGTTGGCCCCCAACCACCGCATCATGTGCCTGCCCAAAAAAAAGGGCCACCAATAGGCGGCACTTCATTGTTTATTGACTGCATATGTATCTGGCTTGTATTAAGTCTTTATTAGTTGTTCCATACATTTAACTCGCTTATATTTTGCCTTTGTTAGTTGTTCCAAATCAATACAAAACAGGTCACGCGCCTTTCAGAGTGTTATTGTTTCGCCTCCAGTAAGTTAACGCAAAAACCCAAGCTTCACCACAAGCCTAACCATGTTTTACAATGCCACCCGTCTGTACCTTTAATTAAAGGTTTGTTTTTCCTTGTAACTTATTCATGCCATTCATTCCTTTTAAATAGTCAGCCCATATAAAACCTTTGCTTTCCCAAAATGCTTTATTTAGTTGTATTCATGATTCACGGCGCACTCAAAATTGTCTGTTCTTTTTTCTTGCATACATTACTTCTTCACTTTTTACTAACTAAGGCTGTTTTAGCCCAACTGTTTCTTTTTTTGAAATTTTCCTTATTGTTATTGAACTTCATAGCATGCCCGCGAATAGGTGCATTTCGTATTCCTGTTTATTTTGTTCCATAACTATGCCTATTCTTACTGCCATTATCTACTACCATTGTTATTCAGCAAATTACAAAATATCTATAACACCATCTATTCGGCCATTTCAGGCCTTATGCACACCTTCTGTGAAGGATTACTTCTTCAACTATCAAGTTTAATGATTTCTATTTCACATAAAACTTTACTGATTCATTTAAAATAAAAGCCTTTCAATTAAACTCATACACTCTTCTAAAGTGCATGAAAACTTTCACCTTTAAAGTTCCATTCATTTACATTCCCCAGGCCCATTCAACAAACTTTTTGTTTCCCATAAAGGCATTTACTTTTGTTGTTCACCCCCTGAAATTTGTATTATCTACGTAAAAGATATGCTGCCTCTTGTCTTTACGTACAGAATGACCCTGCTCAGGTGAGTCGTTTTACATTGTTTTTCCAATGGTGTTCTTTCTTGTGATCCAAGTTTTTTTTTTTTGAAACTTCACACTCACCCCATACCAAACCGAACAAGCCCTGAATGACCGTTATTCACCGGTCCGCTCTGTTGTTCCTGCCCCATGACCAACATGAAGCATTACTACTTCTCGTTTTCAGCTACGATCTGGAGAAACTGTCTCACTATCAGAACAAATATGAAAACCCCACTATTGATAGCTGGCCGGCAGTAGAATCTGCATCATGCACATCACATTGCACTGGTGTTGCCTAACTTCTTGCATTACTTTGTCTACATTAACCAACCCAAACATTTACAATCTCTCATGCTTTGCTTGTTGTCACAACTACCAAACTACCAAACATGAAACTGATTTATGATATTTTACCAAGTTTTCGCCCTTCTTTGCATTACTTACATATGCTTTAACATTTAATCATTGTTGGGCACAAACCACCGCGCATCGCGCGGGCCAGTGCTAGTATACATATAGAGGCCGATGTACTAAACTAAGAGCGCTTTAGAGTTGAGTTAAACCCGGGTTAGTTTGGTGACAGGCTTTCTTTAAAATTCAGACCTAATTTATTTTTTAAATAAGCCATGTCGTGATTTAACAGGTTAGGTCACAGGCACTTGATAGACCGCCTGGCTTATTCCATCCCCATGATATAATACTTCTTCATCCCTAAAAAAAAATACTTCTTCGTCCCTTAAAACTTTTCTTTTTGGGTTGTATAAAAAATCTTTTCACGTTTCTTTTTAATCAGTTAATTTGTGATTCAATATTATTTCTTTTCTTCGATCTTTTCACAAATTTTAACTACAAAGTTTTTTATTTTATTATTCTCCGTACTAATCAAAACCTGACAAAATTTTAGGTGATTGAGAGTGTAACATCTAAATCGGACCATTCCAAATTATTAGACGAGCTTGCTCCTTGACTACGTACATTAGCTCGACGGACATACGGGGTGTTTGGCAAAAGGCGTTTCAACCAAAAATGGCGGTTTGGCCACTTTCAGCGTTTTCAATAAGTGAAAAGTTGTTTGGTAAATAGCGGTTTGGGACTAGCGTTTTTGGACGAAAACGCTGCCAATAGGGGTGTTTTGAGTTAGCGTTTTGTAAAATGGTGTTTTCTATTAATTTTATGGCCAAACAGCTAAATTACCAAACATCTTCTAACAACTCATCAATTATTCCGCTAGTCAAGCCCGTTGACTGAATTCTCTATTGATAACCTGCTAACATAACCCGTTCAGGGGCGGAGGGAGGGGGTGGCCTGGCTGGGCCATGGCCCCGGGTAATTTTAATATTTTTGTATTATATATTTAGCTTTTATTTTTTTTTAGAATTGGTCCAAGCAAGAAAAATACTGGCCCAGTGTAGATCCATTCTGGCCCAGTGCAAAAAACGGTCCAATGCTAATCTTAACCAGAGAAGCATAGCAGCAAGACAGATACGGATAATCCTTTTGACTTTTGAGTGGATTACAGCTGGATTCCATTTTGGTTTAATGTTTGTTTAGGCTTGAAATAAATTAGTGGTTGCCACGAATTTTACTATGTTTTTATTTATGTTTCTGGCAATGTTTTTAATTATTTATATTCAACTTTTTTTCTTTATTATTAGTGAAGTTTTACTTTTTCATAATATTTGAATTTTTGTGTCAAGTATAGTCGTATATATTGTTTAATTTGGATTAGATTAATATATCAAATTATGTACTCATATTACCATTAGCAATTCTCTTTTGCATTCATAAATAAAAAAACTTAGAATTTTAGATTAAAGAATTTCTATGATGACATTTTCAACTAAGATTTCCATAATTTTTATTTCTTATCGATTATAGATTTTTATATAAAAAAAAATTCATGCATTAAGATTTACGCCCTAGCCTTACGCCTCAATGCACATTGAGGTTTACGCAATACATATTGGAAAAGAAAACCTCAACTCCGCGGTGCGCAATTTCAGACATTGAGTGCAACAACAGAAAGATCATTTTATGCAATGGAACATGCATGGGCGTAGCTATGAGAGGGCCAACCTTGGCCCCCGCCCGGCCCAAATTTTAAAAATGTCTAAATTTTTAGTGTACAAAATTTCTTTAATATTTTTTCAAAAATAATCTTTGTACCGGCCCAGCCTGACCCAGTGTCCTGACTCCGCCCCTGAACCCGTTATTCGCTAATTGTTAACCGCTGAATGTCATACACGTCCATAATCAACGGCTGAACGAAACCCATCCTTGAGCTAGACTTGAGGGAGGTGCCTGACAATGTGAAACGTTTGTGCATCATTAGTATCGAACTCATTAATAACCTATTCTTATTAACTAATTTGATCAAATTCAACATGTGATTGTTTTTTCATATTTAAGCAGATCAACAGTCAACAGATGTCAATGAAAGGCCGGCATATGTACTCTTCTATGGGAGTTTCAAATTTTACTTGTCATAATCACTACATTTTTTAACAATTACAATCTCCATATAAGTAATTTGTTAACAACTACTTGTATTTATACGCACTTATTGATTTATGGTATACGACTTATCATGCAAACAAAGAGAAATATTAGTATCTATTTTTGTAAACAATTTCTGAATCGTGTGACTCATGGGATATTAACTATTAAGGACACATATATCCCTCTCAAATCATAGATACGGTTATTTTGTAGTTCCAAATTCTATTGTAACCCAAATGTCAAACAATATGATTATATTATTAATTGATAGTTTGCTCGTTTTTCCCCCAAAAAACACTAGTTTTTTCCCCAAAAAACAGTACTCGTTTTTAAATTTAATATTTTATGACATTGATAAAATATTTCGTTTTACATCTCTCAAACAAAAATCCATCGCTAACTCTAATTTGTTATAACATAACTTGGCCTTTTTGTTATTGATTATAATTATAAAAATGTACTTGCGACGCATTCATCAACAACTTCTATCAAACTATCTCCAACAGAGTGAACTAACAATCAATTAACGAAAATATATATCAATAATTTTAAGTGGACGCAATAATGATCCATATAACAATATAAGAAAGTGAATACTAATTCGGAAAATAAGAACTAGGCAGTTCTGCTACAACTTCTAATCTACAAATATATACCTATTCAATAAAAAACACGCTATTCAGATTTTTGAAAATAATTTACTACTCCGTATAAAAATACAACGGGATTGACACAGAGCATTGTCAAGATTTTGACAGGGACTATCCGTGTGAAAATGTATTGGTTAGGGATTTTGACATGACTTTAGCATATATTCGCGGATACACACAATATTATCTAGGTTTAAATATATTTTTAGTCCATGCAAATATAGTGCATTTTGTTTTACATCTCTGCAAAGTTAGTTTTTTGTTTTTCGTCCCTACAATTTATGTTGGCTTTCTTTTTAGTCCATCACTCAAGATAACAACCTCTGTTTGACCTCGAAATAATCCTGATTAATGGATTTCCTCTAATTCTTTGTCATGTTGTTGAAGAAATATTTAATTTAATTTTCAAGAAGGGTTTTAATATATATTTTTAAAATGACAATACTGAGTTTTAAATCGTTTTATCTCTCATATTAGTCTAGAAAATTATAAAAGGACAAAGTTAAATATTTCTAGTAGATTTATGTAACTGGCAATAACTTTTTTTTTGTAAGTAGAGAGTAGTTTCAGAATCAGAGATGGACTAAAACCAAAATAGTGCATATTGCAGGGATGAAAAACAATAAAAATATTTTGCAGGGACTTAAAACAAATTGTGTCATATTTCCAGGGACTTAAAACGTATTTAAGCCTATTATCTTATATACTCCCTCCGTCCCCTTTTAAAAGTCCCGGAAGAAGGTGGCACGGGTTTTAAGAAAAGTGGGTTTGTGTGGTTGATATTAATTGATAAAGTAGTAATAAAGTAAGAATAAAGTAAGAATGATTTTGAGCCACACAAACTTTACCAAATGAGGTATGAGACATTTAAATAGGGACATCCCAATATGGTAAAATGGGACATTTAATTGGGGACGGAGGGAGTAATAGGGAAAAAGGTCAAATAGGCTCTTGTACTTACATAAAAATGTCAAATAAGTCCTTACATTGGAGACTCTTTCCGGCCGTCTACATTTGGGGCAGTTCACGGTGGAATTTTTTGATAAATTTTTTTTAGCGTCTTATTCATTAAGTCTAGTTTACTTATACCAAATTTCAGCTAAAATTTCAATCAAGAAGACATTCAAATGAATTCTTGAAGATGACTGTGTTTTGAACAGCGAGGTAATCTTCAAGAATTCATTTAAATGCCTTACCGATTGCAGTTTTAGCTAAAATTGGGTATGAGTAAACTAGACTAAATGAATAAGACGCTCAAAAAAATTCATCAAAAATTCCACCGGGAACTGCCTCAAATGACGACGGCCGGACAGAGCCTCCTATACAAGGGCTTATTTGACATTTTTATGTAAGTATAAGGGCTTATCTGACTTTTTTCCCTATATAATATAGCTCTCTTAGTGTGGTCGGGGCGGATACAAGACGCGGATGAAGGAACTTTTTAGACATATAGGGGGTGTTTGTTTTACAGCGGGTCACCCCAAACCGCTGTTCTTTTTCAAAGGGAAACACTGCAAAATGCAGCGGTTTTGCCCCAATCCGCCGAAAACCAAACAAACCCATAAGACCATTTGTAGTGGTTAGGAGGCTAAAAAGTTAAAAAAGGACTCCGTCCATATGAAAACAGTGTTTAGACTCTTATTCCTTACATCCCAGCACCGTCAATAAAATACATTCAGCATATTTTTTCACATATCAATTTAGTAAAACATTAGTTAAATCATCATAAGTAATATTTTCAATTTACTTTTTTCCCTAAATAATTATGAAATAAAAAACATATATTTCGATGTCAAAATAAATCAATTTCATTAATTTTTTTTTACGTTTTTCGGTTAACAAAAAATGAATTTAGTCCAAGTAAAGTTTTATTATGGAATATTCAGTTATGTGTAGAGGCTCCATGAATTAAAAATTTGTGTCTTATGTTTTTTCAGATTCAAGAAAATTCCAATTCTTAAAACATAAGATTTTGTTTCATTTTATATATTACATGTTGATGTCATATGAAAGATAATTAAAATTCATAAATTTTGATATATCTTTTGAAAAATTTGGAGAACAAATAAAAAAGTTATAAGAGTTTTAAAAAATTTGGGATTAGAATGATGCAGGGATGACATCATCCTCACATCCATACAATTCATTCTTGGTCATTCCCTTCCCCATTTCTTTTCTTTTTCTTTTTTCCACTCCTACCAACCCACCCTCTATTTCTAACACCCCCATCCCCTCTTCCATTTTTAATACCCTATTAAACCTACCACTACATGAAATTAGGAGTCCAAAAGTTCCATCTTTAACATTTTGGACTCCTATTACTACACCACTTCAAATGGCCTAAAGAGGGTGAATTCTGCGCCTCACACACTTTGTGCTCCATAAACTTTACCCTTTCCATTTTCAATGAAAAAATTAAACTGAGTATTTCTTATAGGTAGTACATTTTTTATTTTTGCACAACCGTTGAATCAATACATCAGGAGTCACTCTCATCCATAATTGCACCCAACGTCAATGTCATGTTAGTAAAGTTCCTATGAACACACTCCTTTTAAAATATCATTAATGCTTACACTAATATAGCACTAAACAAGCTTACGATGTCGACAATGATAATGTTGACTAGATTTTTTTTTTTAACTAACTAGTAACCTATATCGTCCCCTTTTCCTTAATTTCAAAACTTGTGATTTTAACTTGTAAACTCTCTTGGGTAACGTTTAACGTATATTGTAACCTCTTCTCGATTTGGAGAGCAAACCCTAGCTGTCCCATTTCTCATCTTTTCTCAATATTTGTTCTCCTTTTAAGGATGAATAAAGATCTTCTTAATCAATAATATTTTCAAGCTATTTTATATGATTCCTTGATAGTGATATCTAGAGTTTGTGTATTCCTCATATGTGAATCAATATAGTGTTGCGATTTTTTGGTTAGTGATTGTCAATGTTTGTCATATTTGATTTTTTGGGGAGACTAACTGTGTCGACTCTGAGACCTTTATTATTCGTCCCCTGAACCACCGTCATACCATGGTAGCATGATAGTGCTCGATTGGATCTTTTTTATGGTTGGTCACTTCAATGATATTAGCAATAATTTCTTCTCAATAGTTGGTCAAATTGAGGATTTTAGAAGTTTCTTTCTGATGACATGTTTGACAAATTATACGGAGTATTTTCTATGTAGTATTATTTTCTGTTGGGTTGATGGTGAAATCGATTTGTACGTGCGCTTTCTATCACATAATACTTTTAGTACTATTTCTGATCTTAATTATTGATTTAGTACCTTATTTAAATTTTTAGAATTATTACCTCCATCCTTGTGGAGAATGCCAACTCTGAGTTGATGTAGTAATAAATTTTTAGTATTATTACCTTCATCCTTGTGTGATTGAAATTTGTGCAAAGTAAAAAGAAATAAGTCGAACTACCAATCTATCCTTACGTTTGTCCCATTTTTGTGTGTCTTATTTTGATCTGACTTATTTATTAATAAAATAGTTGAAAAGAATGGTCAAAATTTAAATACAATAAAGCGTAATATTGTGAATCACATATTTCTTTCAGTTTATTCTATAATTTAATATTTTCTTTTTTAAACATAAATATGTGATTCACAAACAATAAAGTTTAAAATAATCTATAATAAAGTTGTTAAGACATACAGAGTATATATTGACCGGGGAGGAACTAATTGGAAACCTCACCGATGGAGGCACGCTCTGCCGAGAACGAACTGGATGCACGCTTTGCCATACCCAAGTAATGCCACTACAGTTGCCCGACGTCCCACGCCTGCAACCTATGCCAAGTCCACGCCCCTCTTGGCACTCGCACTGTCCACACGCACAACGCCCCTGGTCACGGTGCCATCAGACCAAACGCAAGGGATTCACTGTCACCAACGCAGAATCCTCCTCGGACTCCACTTGCTTCAAGGCAGCCAACTTTTGGTTCTCGGGACAGTTCCGCTGCAAGTGCTGACCGCCACACCCCCAGCAAGCTTTGGACTTTGGTTCCATCACACTCGCTTCCGTTGCCGCATTGATGTCGTCACACTTCAGCGTCCCCCTTGAACCGGAAATGCCTGATTCTCCCTTGCCCTTGTTCCCTTTGGAACCATCGGACAATGAGTGATCCATGAGTCCTTCGGCCGCTGCCATGGCACTCGGCAAATCCTTCACAGTCTGCCTCCTCAATTCTTTCTGGGCCCATGGCTGCAGTCCAGACACTAAATTGAACAGCTTGTCCTCCTCCGTCATGTTCTCAATGTCCAACATGAGCGAAGAGAACGCCTTGACATAATCCCTCACCGATGTGGTGTGTTTCAAGTTCTTCAGGGCCTCTCTGCCCATCCAAGAGACATTGTGGGGAAGTAATTGAGCCTTCAACTCCTTCTTGAGTCCATCCCATGACTCCAGCCCGTGTCTTCCCGTATTAGCGTCGTCCCTTACTCTACTCCGCCACCAAAGCTTTGCATCACCAGACAAGTACGTGGGTGCAATTCTCACTTTCTCTTCGTCCGACACCTTTGCGGCTTTAAAGTATTTCTTCCATATCCCACAGAAAGTTCTCCAACTCCTTGGCATTGCGGTCACCACCAAAGGTCTTCGGCTCTGGCACTTTGATCTTTGAAGAGCCTACTTCCAGTGGCGGAACTAGGGGGGCGAGCCGGTGCCGGCGCTCCCCCTTCTCCGGAATAGTTAAGGTGTTATCAGTACCGCGCCCATGCAAAGCATCGTCATCTTCTTCCTTTGCCTGCCTGGTTCTTAGCGCCTACTGAGAGGAGCGAATCGGACTCCGTATAATGAAAGTCCCGTAGGGTTTTTTTTCATTTAGTGCAGCAGCAGCGTTTAGACATACAAAGTATAGTTCTAAATTCTAATAGACATACATTTTGGGCTACTCGCCGGCCCAAAATACCAAATTCAACAAAGCCTTGTAACTCCTCAATTCCATGAAAACTTAATGACTTAATTTGCTACTCCCTATTTTGTATATACTGCCAGCATATCATAGTAGTATTAATTATTACGTATTACGTATTATGCTACAATAATAGTGTATATTTTAATTAATTCAAATATACTAGTACAATATTAAATACTACGTATAAGGACTAGTAAAACCATTTTATATCATAATAAGGATTACTTGGCTAGATTCCTTGAATGTAAATTAGTCAATTTATGTATATTTAATATTTAATGATTGTTTGATTTTATTATTTTATAATTGTAAAACCATTTATGTGTAATTCTTAGCACAGAAATCATTAATAATCTCTACCAAGGATTGCCAAGCATTTGATACTGAGTTTCTTCCTCCCTTTTTAGTAACAAATTAAAATAAAGCAGAAGTAGTGAGGCTTCTAATTATAAATAAATAACTGGACACAATTTTTTCGTGTGTAAAGTTGTAAACCCTTTTTTCGTTTCGATTCTTTTGCTAATATATATGATCCATCTTATTTTACTTGTCTTACTTTCATTTTTTTCATTATTCCAAAATAAGGGTCACATTTCTTTTTGGAAAAATTGATAGTAATAATCCTAACTATTGGCGGTCCACCTATAATAATCCCAACTATCGATTATTTCAGAATAATCCCAGCTTTAGGGACCTTCCGCCAATAATGGTCCCTATTAATATATTGTTGTAGTTTCTAAAGTGGATGAGAAGAGATATAACAAGTAATCCCTATAAATAATCCCAACTTATAATTTTTACACTTAATTTCTATTTAAAATTCACTTTTTAAATGAGGTAATATTTGGTCATGGACCATTATTGGCGGATGGTCCATATAGTTGGGATTATACAAAAATAATCAACAGTTGGGATTATTATCGGCAGACCGGCAATAGTTGGGATTATTATTTTCAATTTTTCCTTTCTTTTTTTTGTTGAAAGAAATATGCAATTCTCAATATTTCACTTTATTATTATACTCAAATTTCAACTAGAACTTTTACTTTTAAACCACTTTATTAATGAGACGGAGGTAGTACAATTTTTTCTAAATGGTTAAAGGATATATACGTTTTCTTATATAAAGTCAAATGGTATATACTAGTATATGTTACAAATTTAAAAATTATGTATTTTTTTGGCTGAACTTTCTAGTCTCCTATAGTATAAAAATTATGTATTTTATTTCTTCAAAATAAAGTTGGAGGGTATACTTTCTCATGCACAAAATTTTTTTCTATATATTTCAGCACCGGCTCAAAAATTGTTCTGGTTCCGCCACTGCCTACTTCAACGCTTGGATCCGGTCCCGCTGCAAGAGCCCTCTTCAAAATCACAAGTTCCGACTTCGTGGATTCGTTCTCGGCAGAGCGTGCCTCCAGTTCGTTCACCAGGTCTACCCTTGAGGCCTCAAGTGCCTTAAGCCGCGCCCACACCGGCCTAAGCGCTTCCTCAATTAGTCCACGAACCAGCAACATGTTACATGGAGGCTCCGGTAAGGTATACCTTACTGGAAGATTTTCCCATATATATATATATATATATATATAGAGGAATGATCCTGTCCAGCCGGAGGGACAGGATCTTCCGTCCGGCCGCCGCCGTTTGGGGCGGTTCCCGGTGGAGTTTTTTGATGAAATTTTTATGGAATGTTCCTCATCAAGTCTAGTTTATCCACAAAAAATTTCAGCTAAAAATTTGATCGGGAAGGCAGTCAAATAATTTTTTGAAGATAACTGCTCCAACTTAAACATATAAAACGCAGTTATGTTTCAAAAAATTATTTGACTGCCTTCCCGATCGAATTTTTAGCTGAATTTTTTTGTGGATAAACTAGACTTGATGAGGAACATTCCATAAAAATTTCATCAAAAAACTCCACCGGGAACCGCCCCAAACGGCGGCGGCCGGACGGAGGATCCTGTCCCTCCGGCTGGACAGGATCTTTTCCGTTCCGTATATATATATATATATATATATATATATATATATATATATAGATTTAGGATCAAATGAGAACAACCCTTAACGTGAGAACGTGAGAACACCACATTTACCCAAATGTGATGCACAATGAGGCTCGCCCAATGCACATTTTCGCGTTCGGCACAGTATTTACTAAAATGCCACCGTCATTATTTATATAGGCTTATTTTGAGCTAAACCCAAATGTGCACCTGACGGGCTCAATTGTGTATCACGCTGGGTTAATTGTGAGTGTTCTCACGTTCTCACGTTAAGCATCGTTCTCACTGGAACCGCACCCTATATATATATATATATATATATATATATATATATATATATAGAGAGAGAGAGAGAGAGAGAGAGAGAGAGAGAGAGAGAGAGAGAGACAAATCTTCATGTCAGGCCGGCCTGACGGGATGCTCCGTCCGGCCGAGCCCGTTTGGGTACCTTCCCGGTGGAATTTTTTTATGAAATTTTTTGAACATGTTTCTCATCAAGTCTAGTTTGTCCATACCAAATTTCAGCTCAAAATTCGATCGGGAAGGGATTCAAATAATAATTTTTTGAAGTTGACTGCGTCAAAATATAAAACTGCAGTCAACTTCAAAAAATGATTTGAATGCCTTCCCGATCGAATTTTGAGCTGAAATTTGGTATGGACAAACTAGTCTTGATGAAGAACATGCTAAAAAAATTCATTAAAAAATTCCACCAGGAAAGTTCCCAAACAGGCTCGGCCGGACGGGGCATCCCGTCAGGCCGGCCTGACATGAAGACCACTCATATAGGAAAATCTTTCGGAAAGGTATACCTTAACGGAGCCTCCGTGCGGCCTCCACGTTTTGAGGGCCTTCCCGGTAGAAATATTTGATGAAATTTTTTGAGAATGTTCTTCATCAAGTCTAGTATATCCATACCAAATTTCAGCAAAACTGTAACACCCCCAAATTTCCCGCCCAAAAACATTGATATGATTGAAATAAAACTTTTATTTATTGATAATAAAATTTAAAGAGTACAGCGGAAGTCTAAATAGGGAAATGGGTGTTACCGCCACATCCGGTCATCTCTCGACCGGATGCACAGGCAGCTAAAACAATAAAACTAAATAAATAAATGTTTATTTGAAGACTAAATTTGACTAATGCAACTTCTAACTCGCTCTCAGGCGCATGCATTCAGCAATCAACATAACCATCATCACCTGCACAAATATCGTGCAGAAACAAAACAAAGAAAGAAAACAAAAATTAGCTTTAGAGCTAAGTAAGTACTACCCAACCCCGTAAAATAATCAGGTTTGGCAAAAATAGATTTTTATATAATACTATATAAAAATAACACACTCCATAAAAATTCTCTTTTTCTTTGATTATCTCAAAAATCACTTCTTCTCTAACTTTCTAGTAATTTAGAAGGGCGGTGCTCAACCTTTCGACTAAGCCCGGTGGACCGTGGTTACGGACGGCCACCCCGAACAAGTGCCGGTACCACAACTGCTCTTGTAGAAACAAAACGACTACCTTAAGTGTGCACACCCCCTAAAAGGGATTCCAAGCCCTCCGAGTAGTAAGTCGTCACGAGTAATCGGGACTCAGTCTACCAACTACCCCACCTTTAAAATTCTTGAATGATTAGGGACTACTACTACTATAACTTCTTCTTAAAAGGGATCATAGATCCAAATGTCACTTAAAACTTAAACTGTACTTCTTAGTACTAGCAGCCCTAATCACCCTCCACATTTATCCGGATGTGGAAAACCGACACCACGGATTTCTCCCGGGTGCTCACTTCTTATGAAAACGTACATTTTATCTATAATTAAAATGTACTTCAAAAATATTTCTCAATTTCTTTAAAAAGTCTGGAAGGTATTTAAAAATATTTAATACCCCAAAAGTACTTAATTTATATTTCTCAACTACCATGTATATAATATCTCCTCAAAATCACATACACAAAATTCACAATCCACACTTAATCACATAATGCATAATAAGCATATAATACGAGGAAACAATTTTGGATTGGCAGAGAAACTTACCTCAAAGTCACGCTTTTGCTCTAACTCTACTCGAAATCTAGTTCACGTCTTCAACAAATTCGCCAATCTTTCCTTTAATATTATCAATGTGCGAAAATTAATAACTACTCCATTATTTGAATTTAATTAATTCGGTTTATTACTCTTATTCGAAATAGTTAGCACTAATTGACTATAAAATTCAACTATATAATTTAAGTCTTTAATAAAAATTTCTACTTAATTTATTTATACTTCTACTACTATTTAATTTTCGGCTATACACACTAATAATTTCTAATTATTTTATTTATCCGAAAATAGCCTGCTAAAACTTAACTGATTAATTCTAATTTCAATTTAGTAACTAATTTATTTATCTTAGTCGAAATTAGTTTTACTAATTTCATTAAATGTAAGAAAAATCCATTATTTAATTATTATCGCTAATTAGTTCCAATTAATTAATTAATTCCGAAAAATCTAATCTTTAATTACGAAATTAACTAACTTAATTTTATTAATAGATCAGACCTTAATCATTTTTAAATATACTCATTTATTTAGTTAAGTATATAAAAGATCAATTTAACTCATTCACCAAATTTAGTTAAGTATATTTATTAATTATTCGAGTTAATCGCATTTTATTAATCAAATTACCTTATTAATTCAGTCATTAATTACGATATTTGAATTCTAATAAAATATCCAAATATAATTAACTACAACATCCGATTTTAATTTAACTATTATTATAAAAAAAACATTCAAATAATTAACTGTATTTCAATATTATTAAAACATATCCGAATTACATTTAAATAAACTATTCATATTTCCTAATTATATTAATCAATCCAAATATTATATAATTATTTAAAATTAACTAATCGTCATCAACTTAATCTGATTTTATTAATTAATTACTTAAACGCTTGATATTACGTTAACTTACTAATCTACTTCAATAATCCAATAATTAGTGAAAACAATAACAATCCAATTTTCTCTACTAAGTCCAAATAAATAATTATACTTTTAATATAATATTTGTTTATCATTTTTTATTAATTGAACCATCAATTTCCTTTTTATTATTTAACAATATGTAACTATGCTAAATAACAATTAACAAATTTATCCAAGTGATTACTTATCAATTAATCCTGCCAATTTCACCATTAATACTTCTCATCTCAAATTTATCAATTTTGCAGATTATTGTTATTACTATTTATTATTATTATTATTATTAGTATTACTACATGTTATTATTATTATTATTATTATTAGGAGTTCAGCCCAAAGAAAACAAGGCACCGGCCCAATCGGCCCAAACATTTTTTTTTAAAACAAAGGTACTGTTCATCTTCCTCATGGTTCGGCTACGGTGGTTACCTCGACGGATTCGTGATACGGTGGTGGTAGAAGACTCGTTTGGGGACGGCGAAGATCAGTGATGGGTTGGCGGCAGCGGCAGCTCCTCCGTCTTCTCCGTTTTCCGTTTTTACGGTTAGCCTGGCGGAACTCCGGCAAGCCCGTTCTCCGTCGTTTCACGATCGTTTCCAATGATTCTTTTTTCGTTGGACTCCTCTCAAGCAGGGGAAGATCTCAGAGGTGTTTTAGGGGCTCGGTTATGGCTAAAACGATGGGTTGAAATATGTGTACACATATATATATACTATTATATATATATATATATGTATATATATATATATATATACGTATTCATGTATGTTGATCGAGCTCAGCTCTATGTGAATGGAAAAGAAGATCGAGGGCTCTATTTATACTGATATGTAGAGGGTTTTAGGCTGCGACTTTAGTTAAACAGAAGATCCGATTTTTGCTGATGGAATTCAATCGGCTCTACCGCTCTACTCGTATAGTATGTAGAGTTGGGTTTACTACGGATTGTTCATTTTGTGTGAAACCGCGGCTGGATTCATTTTTAAGTTATATACAAGGATACGTAGTTTAAATTTTACTCCTTATCTATTTTAGTTTTTAAGGTTCAGTCAAAGTCCTCAAAGTGTATATACATTTGTACTGTACTCCTTATTATTATATGCATATTTTTCGAATACATACTTCGTATAATTGATATATATATATATATATATATATATATAGGTTTTAACATTTCTTTTTATTTAACTAAATTAACTTATACTCGTAAAAAAAAAAAATTCACTTCCATTATTGACCATTTTATCTAACTACTGTGTCAAAGTTTTAAATTTTATCTTATTCCCTTAATAAAATGCCACTCTTAAAGAATTTTATTCGAAAAAAATCATTATTTTCTTTCATTAAAATTTTCGGAGTGTCACATTCTACCCTCCTTAAAAGATGTTTCGTCCCGAAACATAAACTAATATCTACTATCTATAATATAAAATTACTAGGTGTTACATTCTACCCCCCTTAAAGACGAGTTGCGTCCTCGTAACTAGAAAATTACCTTATTCAAATAACTCTGGGTAACGTTGACGCATATCGTCTTCAGTTTCCCAAGTTGCATTCTCAGCCAAGTGGTTAGACCACAATACTTTCACCATCTTAATTGCTTTTCTTCTAGTCTCACGAGTCTTGGTGTCCAGAATCTGGATAGGTCTCTCCTCGTAAGTCAATGTTTCGTCTAACTCGACCACCTAATAAAGTCGAGGTTAGATGTGACTAAATTGATTCTAAAAATTCCTTAAGGTTATGTTTCATACCTCAGGGTTAAGGATATGTGAATCGTCGTGAACATACTTCTTCAATTGGGAGATATGGAAAACATTGTGTACCTAAGCATATCATACGTTAGTTTTGAGAGATATTTACTAAGGTATCCACCAACGAGAGGTTTTAAAGTGTAATTATACCTTAGCCAGCTCAGTGGGTAGAGCTAGACGATATGCCACTCTTCCCACTCGCTCGAGGACATCATACGGACCGATGAACCTCGGGCTTAGCTTTCCCTTCTTTCCAAATCTCATTACTCCCTTTGTCGGGGAGACTCTAAGTAGGACTTTTTCTCCCACTTCAAATTCAGCTGATTTCCTCCCCAGGTCTGCATAAGACTTCTGACGATCTTGTGCAGCTTTCATCTTGGCTTGGATTAGCTTCACCTTCTCGATGGTGTCTTGGAGGTAATCCGGTCCCAAAACCACTTGATCTACCATGTCACCCCAACATAGTGGGCTTCTACACTTTTGACCATATAGAGCTTCGTACGGGGCCATCTTGATACTGGCGTGGTAGCTATTGTTGTACGAAAACTCTATTAAGTCTAAGTGTTCGTCCCATGACCCTTGTAAGTCTAACATACATGCTCTCAGCATGTCCTCGAGTGTTTGGATGGTCCGCTCCGTCTGCCCATCGGTGGTCGGGTGAAAGGCAGTACTCAGCCTCAGCTTCGTTCCCATAGCAGCTTGCAACTCTTTCCAGAATTGAGATAGGAATCTGGAGTCACGGTCAGAAACAATGTCTTGAGGAACTCCATGGTACTTAACCACGTGCTTGATGTAGGCTCGGGCTAACTTCTCCATGCTCCAAGTCTCGTTCATCGGGATAAAGCGAGCGGTCTTTGTTAACCGGTCAACTATAACCCAAATCTTGTCTTTGCCAGATTTGGTTAGGGGTAAGCCCCCGACAAAGTCCATGGAGATGGAATCCCACTTCCATTTTGGCACTTCCAAGGATTGCACGAGTCCCTTGGGCTTGCAACGTTCGGCTTTCACCTTCTGGCAGTTTAAGCATCGAGCCACGAGTTCAGCTACCTCTTTCTTCATGTTTGGCCACCAAAAATTCTTTTTGATGTCTTTGTAGAGTTTGTCGCCTCCAGGGTGCACTGAATAGGGCGTGTTGTGCCCTTCCTCCATGATTTTCTTCTTAAGCTCTTCACATTTCATCGGAACACACCACCTTCCTTTGTGTCGAATGCTCCCATCTTCGTGCAGTTTGAACGGTCCGTTCACGCCATTTGTCATACCGGATCGGATTCTATCTAGCTTTGTGTCTCCAGGCTGCCCTTCTCGAATTTCGTCGAAAATAGATGGGGTAACGGTCATGGTGAGTAACCGCGTTTCCCGATCTACCTCTCCGAAATCCCGAACTTCCAAGTCTAGCTTCTGAAAGTCCCGATATAGCTCATCTGGTAGTATCCATGTTGCTTTGCAGGAGTGAGTTAATTTTCGGCTCAACGCATCGGCAACTACGTTTGCTTTTCCTTCATGGTACTGGATCTCCAAGTCGTAATCCTTGACGAGTTCCAGCCAGCGTCTTTGTCTCATATTAAGCTCTTTTTGGGTGAAGATGTACTTCAAGCTCTTGTGATCAGTGTAAACCTTACATTGTGCCCCATAGAGATAGTGCCTCCATAGTTTTAAAGCAAAAATAACCGCTGCCAGTTCCAAGTCATGAGTCGGGTAATTGACCTCGTGGGTCTTCAGTTGCCTTGATGCATATGCCACCACTTTACTGTTTTGCATCAATACGCAACCCAACCCTTTCAAACAAGCATCAGTGTAAATCTCGAACCCCTCAGTACCGGATGGTAGGGTCAAGACAGGTGCAGTTGTTAATCTCTGCTTCAGCTCTTGGAAGGATTCTTTGCATTCGTCACTCCATACGAACTTCGTAGTCTTCTTCGTGAGATTAGTCAAAGGCTTTGCTATCTTTGAGAAATCCTTCACGAATCTGCGATAATAGCCCGCCAAGCCTAGAAAGCTCCGGACCTCCGTCACGGTTGTGGGTGCAGGCCAGTCTATCACCGCTTCGATCTTTGATGGGTCAACGGATACACCTTCTTGGGTGATGATGTGGCCCAAGAATGCTACCCGATCCCTCCAAAAATCACATTTTGAGAGTTTGGCATAGAGCTGATTCTCTCTCAAAGTTTGCAGCGCCGTTCTCAGGTGCCCTTCATGTTCTTTTGGTGTTTTGGAGTACACCAGGATATCGTCGATGAACACCACAATAAACAAGTCGAGATAGGGTCGGAACACTCGGTTCATGAGATCCATAAATACCGCAGGCGCATTTGTTAAGCCAAACGGCATCACGGTGAACTCATAGTGTCCGTACCTCGTTCGAAAAGCCGTCTTTGGAATGTCTTTCTCAGCAATCCTCACCTGATGATACCCGGATCTCAAATCAACCTTGGAGAACGTGCTAGCTCCCTTCAGTTGATCAAAGAGGTCATCAATGCGAGGCAGCATGTACTTGTTTTTGATGGTTGCTTTGTTCAGCTCCCTGTAATCGATGCACAGTCTCAGACTTCCATCCTTCTTCTTCACAAACAAGACCGGAGCGCCCCAAGGTGAGACACTCGGTTTGATGTAGCCCTTACCCAATAGTTCTTCGAGTTGTTCCTTTAGCTCCTGCATCTCCTTCGGTGCCATTCGGTATGGTGGCTTCGAAATGGGTGCGGTGCCCGGTATTAGATCAATCGAAAACTCAACCTCCCTCTCTGGCGGCATTCCCGGAATTTCTTCTGGAAACACATCCGGAAATTCATTGACCACAAGGATTTGGTCAATGGTTGGGTTCTCGGATGTTATGTCTTTGATCATGCACAAGAAAACCTCACACCCCTTCCGGACGTATCGTTTGACTTGTTGCATGGTTGCCAGCTTCACGCCTGGCTTAGATGTGACCGCCTTGTAGGATACACGCTTCTTGTTGGGTCCTCTTAAGACCACCTTTTGTTCATCACACAGGATTTTGGCCTTATATTTTCCTAGCCAATCCATACCCAACACCACGTCGATATCCTCCAAGTCAAACTGGATTAGATCTCCAGGTAGTTCGGTATCGGATATGACTATGGGAATATTAGAGAAAACACTTCCACATGCTACAACTTTGTTGGATGCCGTTTTTACATTAAGATTATGTCTTGTGGTAGGTTCTAACTTTAACTTTTCCACAAATTTTGAGGCTATAAAACTGTGGGACGCACCCGAATCAAACAGTACATGAGCAGGTGTGGAGTTTACAAGAAAGGTACCTGACACCACGTCGTGGGCATTTGCTTGAGCCTGGTTCATGACGTAAATCCGGCCCTGGGTATTGTTCTGTCCTCCCTGGCCTTGATTACGGTTGGCCTCTGCTGGGCGGTTACCGGGATTACCACGGTTGTTGTTGATGTGATTATCCCCACCCCCGGTTTGATTATTCCCCTGGTTTTGACCCTGGCTCGGGGGTTTCCGGCACTCGTATGCCCTATGCCCCATGAGGTTACAGTTGTAACACTTCACCGCATTCCCCGCACAATCCTTCCCAGGATGGTTGTTTGGGCATAGTTTGCATTTGTAGTACCGTGCCTGAGTTGGCTGGTTTCTCCCCTGACCCTGGCCTTGGAAGGTTCTACCGCCTTGATTGTTTTGCCTTTGCTCAGGGCGGTTGGTTCGGGCTTTCTTTTGCTGTTGTTCTATGTCAGCATTCTTCCGGTCTCTCTTCTGTGCCTCTCTTTCTTTCTGGTGTACCAAGTAGTACTTACCAGCCTTCCTATATGCCTCGTTCATGTTCCGCGGTTCTGCTACAGTTACGAACTTTTGAGCTCCGTAATTAAGTCCGTTAACAAATCTGCGGGTCATGCTGGCCTCTGTTGACACCACATCTTTGGCAAAACGGGCCAGTTGGACGAACTTCGTGTGATATTCCTGAATAGTCAGGTCACCTTGCTTGAAATTGACAAATTCATCATAATTTGCCTCTTTTACGTGATCCGGGTAGAAGCGATCACGCAGCGCTACTATGAAGTCCTCCCAGTCAAAGTCTGGTTGCTCGAGAAGTGCTGGTCCGTTGGCGGCCCACCAGTGGTCTGCTTCTTGGTGCAGATAGTACACCGCAATATTCACTCGTTGCTCCATCGGGCAATTGAGTGAGTCAAAGAGCTTATCGAAAGTGCGAATCCAGTCCTCCAAGATAAGATGGTCCTCCTCGCCCATGTATTTTGGAGGGTTCCGCCCGGCTACTCTTGTTGCGTAGTCAATCCCATGGTTCTGGGGTTGAGCTGCTCCGATGAGCTGCGCCATTTGCTGGACAGTTTGGGCCAGCTCCTGGACAGTTGGGGTTGCATGGGGGTCTCTCCTTGGCGGCATGATTCTTAATAAAGAAAACGAGTACTAATTACTAAGACATTCTTAATACAAGTTCTCTACTAACTTCTAATTCTTAAAACAGATAAACACATACAAAGGATCTTACCTATTCCACATACTTCACATAAGCACGAATTTCATGCAAATAAATTCGCAAAGGTTTCTCCCTCTCACCGCGTTCCTAAAAGGCCTTGTTCCTAGTCTGTTCTTTTCTCCTAATTTTTATGAAAATGTTTTGAAAATCCCCACTTTGAAGGTATAATTTCCACGGTTTCCTTCAAAGATTTCGAACAACGAAGTTTCAGCACAAGGAGAAATTCCCAGTTGGTTGGACGAGCGCAAAGACTCAATTAAGCACCAACCAGCTCAGACTCTTATCGTCTAGTTGACAGAATTCCTCCCTACGACCTATTACCTCGTGTTCTAATCCTTTTGGAAACCTGTGGCTCTGATACCAATTTGTAACACCCCCAAATTTCCCGCCCAAAAACATTGATATGATTGAAATAAAACTTTTATTTATTGATAATAAAATTTAAAGAGTACAGCGGAAGTCTAAATAGGGAAATGGGTGTTACCGCCACATCCGGTCATCTCTCGACCGGATGCACAGGCAGCTAAAACAATAAAACTAAATAAATAAATGTTTATTTGAAGACTAAATTTGACTAATGCAACTTCTAACTCGCTCTCAGGCGCATGCATTCAGCAATCAACATAACCATCATCACCTGCACAAATATCGTGCAGAAACAAAACAAAGAAAGAAAACAAAAATTAGCTTTAGAGCTAAGTAAGTACTACCCAACCCCGTAAAATAATCAGGTTTGGCAAAAATAGATTTTTATATAATACTATATAAAAATAACACACTCCATAAAAATTCTCTTTTTCTTTGATTATCTCAAAAATCACTTCTTCTCTAACTTTCTAGTAATTTAGAAGGGCGGTGCTCAA
The DNA here is from genome assembly GCA_945859915.1 of Cuscuta epithymum. NCBI lineage: Eukaryota > Viridiplantae > Streptophyta > Magnoliopsida > Solanales > Convolvulaceae > Cuscuta > Cuscuta epithymum. Next base: position 294,964 of record CAMAPF010000034.1, read on the forward strand.
CCTTTCGACTAAGCCCGGTGGACCGTGGTTACGGACGGCCACCCCGAACAAGTGCCGGTACCACAACTGCTCTTGTAGAAACAAAACGACTACCTTAAGTGTGCACACCCCCTAAAAGGGATTCCAAGCCCTCTGAGTAGTAAGTCGTCACGAGTAATCGGGACTCAGTCTACCAACTACCCCACCTTTAAAATTCTTGAATGATTAGGGACTACTACTACTATAACTTCTTCTTAAAAGGGATCATAGATCCAAATGTCACTTAAAACTTAAACTGTACTTCTTAGTACTAGCAGCCCTAATCACCCTCCACATTTATCCGGATGTGGAAAACCGACACCACGGATTTCTCCCGGGTGCTCACTTCTTATGAAAACGTACATTTTATCTATAATTAAAATGTACTTCAAAAATATTTCTCAATTTCTTTAAAAAGTCTGGAAGGTATTTAAAAATATTTAATACCCCAAAAGTACTTAATTTATATTTCTCAACTACCATGTATATAATATCTCCTCAAAATCACATACACAAAATTCACAATCCACACTTAATCACATAATGCATAATAAGCATATAATACGAGGAAACAATTTTGGATTGGCAGAGAAACTTACCTCAAAGTCACGCTTTTGCTCTAACTCTACTCGAAATCTAGTTCACGTCTTCAACAAATTCGCCAATCTTTCCTTTAATATTATCAATGTGCGAAAATTAATAACTACTCCATTATTTGAATTTAATTAATTCGGTTTATTACTCTTATTCGAAATAGTTAGCACTAATTGACTATAAAATTCAACTATATAATTTAAGTCTTTAATAAAAATTTCTACTTAATTTATTTATACTTCTACTACTATTTAATTTTCGGCTATACACACTAATAATTTCTAATTATTTTATTTATCCGAAAATAGCCTGCTAAAACTTAACTGATTAATTCTAATTTCAATTTAGTAACTAATTTATTTATCTTAGTCGAAATTAGTTTTACTAATTTCATTAAATGTAAGAAAAATCCATTATTTAATTATTATCGCTAATTAGTTCCAATTAATTAATTAATTCCGAAAAATCTAATCTTTAATTACGAAATTAACTAACTTAATTTTATTAATAGATCAGACCTTAATCATTTTTAAATATACTCATTTATTTAGTTAAGTATATAAAAGATCAATTTAACTCATTCACCAAATTTAGTTAAGTATATTTATTAATTATTCGAGTTAATCGCATTTTATTAATCAAATTACCTTATTAATTCAGTCATTAATTACGATATTTGAATTCTAATAAAATATCCAAATATAATTAACTACAACATCCGATTTTAATTTAACTATTATTATAAAAAAAACATTCAAATAATTAACTGTATTTCAATATTATTAAAACATATCCGAATTACATTTAAATAAACTATTCATATTTCCTAATTATATTAATCAATCCAAATATTATATAATTATTTAAAATTAACTAATCGTCATCAACTTAATCTGATTTTATTAATTAATTACTTAAACGCTTGATATTACGTTAACTTACTAATCTACTTCAATAATCCAATAATTAGTGAAAACAATAACAATCCAATTTTCTCTACTAAGTCCAAATAAATAATTATACTTTTAATATAATATTTGTTTATCATTTTTTATTAATTGAACCATCAATTTCCTTTTTATTATTTAACAATATGTAACTATGCTAAATAACAATTAACAAATTTATCCAAGTGATTACTTATCAATTAATCCTGCCAATTTCACCATTAATACTTCTCATCTCAAATTTATCAATTTTGCAGATTATTGTTATTACTATTTATTATTATTATTATTATTAGTATTACTACATGTTATTATTATTATTATTATTATTAGGAGTTCAGCCCAAAGAAAACAAGGCACCGGCCCAATCGGCCCAAACATTTTTTTTTAAAACAAAGGTACTGTTCATCTTCCTCATGGTTCGGCTACGGTGGTTACCTCGACGGATTCGTGATACGGTGGTGGTAGAAGACTCGTTTGGGGACGGCGAAGATCAGTGATGGGTTGGCGGCAGCGGCAGCTCCTCCGTCTTCTCCGTTTTCCGTTTTTACGGTTAGCCCGGCGGAACTCCGGCAAGCCCGTTCTCCGTCGTTTCACGATCGTTTCCAATGATTCTTTTTTCGTTGGACTCCTCTCAAGCAGGGGAAGATCTCAGAGGTGTTTTAGGGGCTCGGTTATGGCTAAAACGATGGGTTGAAATATGTGTACACATATATATATACTATTATATATATATATATATATGTATATATATATATATATACGTATTCATGTATGTTGATCGAGCTCAGCTCTATGTGAATGGAAAAGAAGATCGAGGGCTCTATTTATACTGATATGTAGAGGGTTTTAGGCTGCGACTTTAGTTAAACAGAAGATCCGATTTTTGCTGATGGAATTCAATCGGCTCTACCGCTCTACTCGTATAGTATGTAGAGTTGGGTTTACTACGGATTGTTCATTTTGTGTGAAACCGCGGCTGGATTCATTTTTAAGTTATATACAAGGATACGTAGTTTAAATTTTACTCCTTATCTATTTTAGTTTTTAAGGTTCAGTCAAAGTCCTCAAAGTGTATATACATTTGTACTGTACTCCTTATTATTATATGCATATTTTTCGAATACATACTTCGTATAATTGATATATATATATATATATATATATATAGGTTTTAACATTTCTTTTTATTTAACTAAATTAACTTATACTCGTAAAAAAAAAAAATTCACTTCCATTATTGACCATTTTATCTAACTACTGTGTCAAAGTTTTAAATTTTATCTTATTCCCTTAATAAAATGCCACTCTTAAAGAATTTTATTCGAAAAAAATCATTATTTTCTTTCATTAAAATTTTCGGAGTGTCACAAAAACATTCAATCGGCAAGGTAGTCAAATGTTTTTTGGAAGATAACTGCACCCTTTATATACATATAAAACGCAGTCATCTTCAAAAAATCGTTTGATTGCCTTCCCGATTGAATTTTTTGCTGAAATTTGGTATGGATGTACTAGACTTGATGAAGAACATGCTCAAAAAATTTCATCAAAAAATTCCACTGGAACGGCCCTCAAAACATGAAGGCCGCACGGCTGCTCCAGTAAGGTATACCTTACCAGAAGAGTTCCCTATATATATATATATATGTATGTATGTATATATATATATATATATATATATATATATATATATATATATATACACTCCATTCCAATTGAAATTGCGGGTAAATTGCGAACTAACACAATTAGATTGGTGGTGTAGGTCAAATACCTTGTGATATGATGTCATCACTGTGGCACTCCCAAGGAGGAGGTCACAGCTTTGAATCTGATCCCATTTCAAGGATGTTGGCATTAATATTGAGGAGATACTATATACTTCCTCCGTCCCTTATAACTTTGCCAACTTTTCTTTTTTGGATGTCTCACTAACTTTACAACTTTTCCATTTAAGTAAAGAATTTGTGATTCCAGTTAATTCTATCTCATCTGCACAAATTTCAACTACAAATTTTTTACTTTATTAATTCTCATACCGGTCAAACTTAGCAAAGTTATTAGGAACGAAGGAAGTAGGTTAGAATGAATTGTGCAAAAAGAGGATTGAGGGGTGTAGTAAATGGTACTCCGTATAATATGATTCCGACTATAATTTAAAAAATCGTCGGTATCTGGTCATCTTCCATGTTTTGACGTGTTTGTGTAGTCGATTCATGTGGAAGAAGCATATTTTATTCAGCAATTATAACAACTCGAATTATAGTGGTTAGTTATGTCCAAAACTATAGTCATATCATATCATATCATACGGACTAATAAATTTAGTCACACTGGTGCTTTCAAATGTGTAATCATTGAGCCAAAGCCAATACATTTTTTTTATCGCTCGCATAATTGTCGTGCAGTGCATCTTTTCACAATCTTTATTCCATAAGTTTATAAAAATTATTACTCCATAATATCCATGTTTTTTTTACAATTTTATCATTTGATTTGGGGTAATTTGACTAATTTTATGTGAAGGCCGGAATGTGATACGAACTATGTCACGCCCCGGACCTATCCGGACACGTCAACAATCCGCCGTACAGTACGAATAGTCAATCGCAGTCCAACACATTCATACTATACAAGGCGTCTGGGATATCATTCACACATAGTACATCCATAAACAAACATAATGTAAAATATTCATTCAAAGTAGCGGAAATATTTAATACAAGTGTTCGTGCCACACTTTGTCAAACATGGGCATACAAGCCCCCAAATGATTATTCAAAAATATAATATCCATGAGCATCAATTTAAATGTTTTTAAAACAGAATTTGGAGGAAGCACGAACCACGTCTTCTCTCCTTGATCTTCCCGAAACAAGTGGGCGATGGCAGCAACCTTCAAGTTCTACCTGAAACTGTGAGGTGGCCTCCCCCGTGAAGAGGAGGTCAGTACTTCGAAGCATTTGACAAGTACAATGACAACTATACTAAGTATAATCAAAGTTTCAATTTCCAGGACCCTCAATCTAGGGTGTCATTATATCATAGTAAATTTTCTTCGTTTAGTGTAAATTCATCGTTACTTACCACGACCTAGAGCCCAGCTCAATAATCACCGTTACCTACGACGGTCTAGAGTCCAGCTCAATAATCACCGATAACTACTACGGTCTAGAGCCCAGCTCAATAATCACCGTTATCTACATCGGTCTAGAGCCCAGCTCAATAATCACCGATAACCACTACGGTCTAGAGCCCAACTCAATAATCACCGTTATCTACATCGGTCTAGAGCCTAGCTCAATAATCACCGATTCTTTACAATTCGATTTCTTAGGATCCATTCATCCATTATTCAACTACAATTCCAACTAATATTTCAATACTAGTTATTTACTCATTTCAATGTAATTCTTCATTCAATATGCAATTTGGCCTTAATATCAAAATATCACTTTTATTCTTTCATGGCTTCTTCTCATGAAATAAAAGCATACTTATCACAAATGGGATTTATGGTTGATACTACCATCATGCCATCATATTCATAACATATAAACATACCCAACTTATTCAATAAATTGGTATATTATGCAAACTATACTTATATTCAATAGTAATTTCATTTAGGCATTATTAACCATTAATAATCCATGCAAATCACATTGTGTATTCATTTAGGAAATCTCATGAAATTAACCCAAAGATTATAAGCAATACAGTCGGTCATCCTCACTTTAAGTGAGCTTAAGCGTGTTCTACGCTTCTCGATCGATCTTTGACTAATTCCGGTGAACTTTGACCAACTCCGGCGAACTTTGACCAACTCCGGTGAAACTCCGGCGAAGCTCAAAAACACTTTAATCAAGTTCCCAACAAGGTTTTAACATCAAAAACCTTAATCAATACAAATAACCTCTAAAATGTTATTTTCCGGTGAACTTGTCGGTTCAGCTCCTAAGTCCGTTTTTGGACTTAGAACTACCTTCCAACCCATCATTCTACACTTAAGTCATGTAGAACAATCCGGCCTCAAAGTTCCTCATATGATATATATCTCATATGGTAGAAGAAAAGTAAAGGAAAAGCTAATATAAGGTTATTACCTTAATCTTTCACACTTTCTCCCAACTTTTCCCTTCTTAAAAACCCCTTCTCTGGACTCCTTAAGCTTGAGTTCAGTTCTTGGCTATGGAGGATGAGGTTGCAAGAGTTATCCTTCTCTCTTGGGTCTCTTTGGCCGAAATAATGGGAGATGGTGAGTGAGGGGATAGCCTATTTGGCTTTTCTCTCAAAATAATGTGAAAATGGACCCCCTCATGGTACCTTGATAGCTTCCTCCCACCTCCCTCTTGTCTCACAGCTCAAGTGTGACACAAATCAGCCCCCTTTGGCTGCCAAATTCGTGGGTTGGCCCCCACTCATGTGGGAGGTCAACCCTTTTTGTCCAGAAGAGTACAATCGGTCCCGAAAGTTGTATTTCTCGGACCGTTTTAATTTTATTTTGTTTTATCGGGTCAAATAAAATATATTATGTGTTCTCCATCATTATGACCCTTATAATGAATATTCATTCCCAGACTTTAATTTATACGTCCCCGAAATTCAATTTCGGGCTTTTATCGGTTAAATTTCCAATACCGGTATTTGGGCCTCTTTTGACCAATCGGTCAACTCTGGACCTTTCCATGGCTCAAATGAGTTATCCACCACCATATAAATATTATCTAGACCAAGATGAATAATTTATGTGGTCCCGGGAATATTGGGCGGTCCCCGCTCCCGGGTGGGCCCCACGTGCGAATTTACTATTCACGCAAAATAATTAATAAAAATTCATAACATCGTAAATTCGTCAACCATTCCATAAGGTTAAAATACAATATTCACTTAAAAGTAAATACATTTGGGGACGGTGTTACAAACTACAAGGAATGTTAAATATTCATGTTTGGTTCATGAGGTTGAGAAAAGAATGTTACATTCCCGAGGATGTAATACGAAGGGGAATGTTAAATCCATCGATGTGTTAAGTTATCTGGCATTTCCGGGTATGATCTAGTTTACTTTCGAAAATACCCTCAATTAATTTTCTTTTTTTCATTTAATACCTTTTTAACTCCTCCACTTAAAAGGTTCTCGTCTACTACTCTCCAATATAATCAATGTAAATGTTCTTAATTTTTTACTTTATATATCCAACTTTTATCAAATTTATTTTTTTGCGACTTTATAAAACTTTTAATATAGTTTCAGGATATGTAAATTGTATTTAATAAAAATAATCTTATTATTGACGGAAATCAATAAATGTTATGGTCAGTCAAATATCATAAATTATGTCACAACCTTTTAAGTAACACAAATGGATTATGTTTATTTAATGAAATAATTACATATTTACGACTAAAATAAGATTGTTTGCAAAAATATGATAAATGATTAGAATAATAATAAATAATAGTAACTTTGGTTCAATTTTTAAATTTAAGTTATCATGACACTACATTATTGTAATAACTATTAGTCATATTTTTGTAAATAAATTTTATTTTATTTTTGTACAAAACTCTTATTTGACAATATTCAATTAGTTTAGATGAGAAATCATCATGTCAGGCCGGCCTGACGGACTGCCCCGTCCGGCCGAGCCCGTTTGGGCACCTTCCCGGTGGAATTTTTTGATGAAAGTTTTTGAGCATGTTCCTCATCAAGTCTAGTTTATCCATACCAAATTTCAACTCAAAATTCGATCGGGAAGGTCGTCAAATGATTTTTTCAAGTTAACTGGTCCGGAAAATACATATTCCGGACCAGTTAACTTGCAAAAATCATTTGACGACCTTCCCGATCGAATTTTGAGCTGAAATTTGGTATGGACAAACTAGACTTGATGAGGAACATGCTCAAAAAATTTCATCAAAAAATTCCACCGGGAAGGTGCCCAAACGGGCTCGGCCGGACGGGGCAGCCCGTCAGGCCGGCCTGACATGATGAGCACTCTAGTTTAGATTGTAATAGATTTATTAGGTTAACAGAAAATATATATTCGGCATTGAAATAATTCACCAAATCTGAAATATTAGATATCTTTCAACCAAATAAGTTAATGTTACATTCTTTTAATCTTAACCAAATACAAATGAAAATAAATTGAATACATTCTCACCAATCTAACACATCTAATAATGTAACATTGTAATGGTAATATGACATTATCTGAACGAAACGAGCCCTTAGCTTAAAGCTTTGTTCCTACTTCAATCGAAGGAAGATCGTCTAATAGTCACCTGGAAAACTAAAAGGAAATTATAAGGACATTAGGACTTAGAGCATCCACATTCATGATATTTAAATAAACAGATTTTTTTGTGACACGTAGACTTTTTCAAAATAATCTCACACCTTTGAAATCACGCCATTCATCATCTCAAAATAATCAGATTGTTTGCGGGTCCATTACTCACCAATTAATACTAGATTAACAATGATCTTGAAATAATCTGGATTCATATTTCAATCCCGGATTATTTTTTCAAATAATCTCACTAGATAATCTTCATCACCCAACCATGATCCCAAAATTAATCCGCCACATCACCAACTTAATTCTCTAATAATCTCATGGATGGAGATGCCCTTAGAAATATGAGCAAAATACTTACCATGATAACATAGGAGTATGCAAGATACCTGTAAATTTAGGAATAAAAACATGTTCAATCGTAATGATACTTTAATTTTAGATCCCAATGATTAAAGTTAGGAAAAAATAAAAGAAAAGGTTCGGATCACTGATAGAAAAAACGACGGATAGAATAGCAAGCACTGGGGTGGGGGGATCGAAGAAGAAAGAGTACAAGAAAGGTAATTGTCCAATTGGATAAAAAGTTCTTTTTCATAGTTTTCCCTAACAAATGTTTTTTCTTTTTACCATATTCACTAGCTAGCTTCACTCTTGGCGTATCAACTGATTAGCGCGGGAGCCACTTTTATTAGAAATAATTACATATTTATCATTAAAATCAAGATTGTTTACAACAATGTGACTAGTTACTAGAGTGATTTTGAAATTATAGTAACTTATGTTCAATTTTAATTTTTAGTTATTATGTATGAAATTATAGTGTAATTATGTGTGGCTCATATCAATTTATCGATTTCCACTCAATTATAAATCATAATTTTTACATTTCCAATCACTCTTTCTTAAAACTTGTGGCAAAGTAAACAAGACAACTATTTCGAAACGTAGGAAGTAGTAACAGGGAAAACTAATAGATCATGAAAAAGATATTACGTATTTCAGAGAACTTTTGATCAAGAAAGAAGAAGGGCCTGTTAGTTAGGCAATGAGGAGGGGAGTTTTCATGTGAGATGATTTCAATTTTATTGATTGCCTGTTTTTCTATTTTGCTGCATGCAATCTTTTGCTAGTTTTGGATTATATTGACTCTGATTTAGTTTCTTAGATCACCTAATTGACAACGAAGAAACCGAATTAGTCATGATTAGCGTAAACCGAATTAGATTTTATTCGATTGTGATTTTCTATTTCTGATGATTTCATTATAAACCTTTTATATTACCATAAATACAACAAATTCAAGCATAATATCAACATTATCGGTATAACCTAAACATGAGCCATGTTTAATCCTTCTAAGCGTGTTCTTCTCCTTACATTCACAGAGCTTGCTTAGGATAAAGAAGAAGAATAAAACAACAAACAAAAATGAAACTAACCAAAGTAGCACTCAAACCAAAGCGAAGTAATAAATCTATTCACTAAAATACGTACCCAACCTCTTCGTAAAATCTTCAAAGCAAGTTCGTGTTTTAAATCTAATTCTCATAAGATAAGACATGGAGTATAATTTTTTTGTACTTCGTGTTCCATATCTCTTTAACAAAATACGGAGTATATTGTTTCAATGAGGATATTTTCAATTAATTTCATTTATTTTAAAATTTATTTTTTACTCTATCTGTCACCAGGGATGGAGACAGGGAGGGGCTGGAGGAGGCCTCGGCCCTCTGCAAGAAAAAAATTCTTAAGTTATATTATGTATAAATACGTTTAATCTATAGAAAATATGTTACATACGAGTATTTTAAACTTTGGCCACTGCAATTTAAAATTTTCTAGAGCCAGCCCCCTTAACCATAGTTTTCTGACTCCGCCACTGTCTGTCACAAAGTGAATTGCAAAATAAGTACTCCCTCCGTATCTACTATTTGGCCTGTTTGCTTTTTTACTTAGTTTAAAGAAATTATATGTAAAGTCTGAGGTTTATGGTACTGTAACGATACGGTAGCAATAATAGAAAGATACTTCAACTGTTTTTTGAATAGATTTCTTTTTAAAAAGAAATTGAGAGACACCAAGGTAGTAATATTTATACTCCTATTTGTTTATGTTACATTATCTCAGTGAAACTATTTGGGATGTGATAGATCTGACTTGCTCCTAAATATATCCTAGGCACCAGACCAATGTGACGGTATAATAGGTGGGTGGGGAGGGGAGGCTGGGCCCCCAATCACCTGCTCCATTATTTGTTGTTCATTGAGGATTTTCTGAGATTGAGTTCAGTGGGTCCCATAACTTTTTTTATGTCCAGCTAGGGCAATTTAATTTTGATGATATGGCTATTGATTAGACTTCACACTTCAAATTTGGCCATTACCATGATGTGTGCTTAAGTCTTGATAACAATGACTAGTCAATACGAGATGTCATTTACTTTTTCTTTAAAGATGAAAAAGCACATGTATGAAGAAATAGAGAGTTCAAACACTCGACGCAATCACCATGCTTGGTTTGCTTAAAATATTATGGAGTAAGTGGTGGGCGTAAATGATAGATTGAGAGGGGTTACGAGGGATAAATTTCATATTTTAATCCCGACAAGTGTAGTGAGATTCTACTATGTAAAATTTATAGGATTGTCGTCTCCAAAGTACATACTTTTTCCGTTCTTTTTTAGTTGCAACGGTCAACATTTCACACTTGTCAACACACATCTTTGACCGTAATTATATCTTAATTACTATTAGTAAAAAATATTTAAAATTTAGATTTTGAAAATTTGCAATGAGATGAATTGAACAATATAATTTGAAAAAATAATTTTCATAAAATAATAATATAAATGTAGTCAAAGTAAAATATGTGAATAGTGTAAAATTCAACATGTTGCGATTAAAAAGAGACGGAGGATAGTATATCACATTCACACTAATTTGTGACTAAAGTTTGATTTAGATCTTCTCAATTAATTACCCGGTTGGTGCGGGAGGCCCCTTCGTGATGGGGCATCCTCTTTTTTTCTTTCCCTAAAATATTGAAAACACATTATATTTATTTAATTCGTATTATATTACTCATCTTGTTTTATGCATATTTCAGCCAGGTGGAATCACCCACCCAGGTACCCCCACTCCCGACCCGGCCGAGTGATGGAAGAGTAAATCACGTTATGATCTCAAACAGTTCTGACTTCGGAGTGAGGTGGTTCAGCGCCAGGTGCGCAATATTAAGCAGTCCCACACCGGTTGCGGATACTAATACAAATCAACATATAAAGACTTGAGCTACTCCTCATAACAGGTTGACCTTTTATCTAATAAATGCATCCCTTCCAGAAGTCGAGGTTTGTTGCACGTATTAGCTCTAGAATTACTACGGTTATCCGAGTAGTAGGTACCATCAAACAAACTATAACTGATTTAATGAGCCATTCGCAGTTTCACTGTCTAAATTAGTTCATACTTACACATGCATGGCTCTGATACCATGTTAAGACCCGGGGTTCAATCCTAAAAGGTCAACCTGTTATGAGGAGTAGCCCAAGTCTTTATATGTTGATTTGTATTAGTATCCGCAACCGGTGTGGGACTGCTTAATACGCCCCCGCAAGATGGTGGCTCGTTGGAGCAGACCAATCTTGTAGTCCGTGTGCTCGTTGTTGAGGCTTACCAGGATCTAATTATTCGTTGGAGCTTAATTTGCTCTAATACCATGTTAAGACTCGGGGTTCCATCCTAAAAGGTCAACCTGTTATGAGGAGTAGCCCAAGTCTTTATATGTTGATTTGTATTAGTATCCGCAACCGGTGTGGGACTGCTTAATACGCAAAAGAAGTCTCCACAATGGATGAAAAGCTCACTTTACCGTTGTCGGAAAATAGGTCAGGTATATTATGGCCTGTATAAGCATTCTGCTAGTTATATCTAATGAGAGACCAATATGAGTAAAATAATACTCATATTTTAAGTCCCTCAATTAAGTTCCCCATTTCGTTTTTAGGTAGTCCCTAAATTAAGTTCCTCTTTCCTTATTTGGCAAATCAACTACATCAAAATAGTGCAAAACAGTATCAAACAGTGTCCAAACAGTGTCAAAACAGTAAAGTTTATCCCCCAGTAATTTTTTTCCGTAATAAGTGTGAAAAGCAATGGGGAACTTAATTGGGGGACAGAGGGAGTATATTTTATTGAGTGATAATTACTTAGACATTTGATAATAAGAGCTCCCTTTGTGATGCTGAAATTAGCTATATGGAATGAATTTGTGGAAATATATGGCATTCTGATTGAAATGCTGACTTGGCTAAAAATGCTGAATTATGGGAAAAGTAAATCTAATGTGTATTTCATTAATGAAATAAATATAAAATTACATGAATAATAGCTAAAATGAGTATCTACCATAACTTCAACAAATTCAGTATGTGAAAAAAAATCACGTTTTATGATAAAATTGACTTATGATTAAGAGTAATGACACCGATAAGTCCTTAACAACTAAAACAAGGTCATCTAACGCGTTCATCTCTCATACGGTATATAATTTGCAATAATAGTCTGAAAAATGACATACTCGTATATGTTACTAACAGGGTTTTCCTGGAGAAAAATATGTCTACTTATGTATCTTGGACAAAAATATGATTATGTATAAGTAACTAGACATGAGTCATTACAGTGTAATTCGGAGCGGTAAGTCATTGAATTGGTAGATGATGAGTCACTCAGAACTAATCACTTAGTATATCATTTTTTTGAAAATTTCAATAATAAATGCGATAATAGTCTCTAATACTCCGTAAGTGGGCGGAGTCAAGACACTGGGACAGACTGAACCGATACAAACAATATTTTCAGTAAAACTTTTACACAGTTTTTTAACACTACATATATAGTCAATTTTAAAATTTGGGATGGACCATGACCAAGATTGAGCCATCTGGCTATGCCCCTGTTAGTAATGTTTAGCACTGATGTGCATCGGTTCGAAATGCATTCACTGTGAAAGATGAAAATTAATACACGCAGTGCAGTAAATTATAGACTTCGAACCTAATTAAATGATTGAGATATACTCCGTATATATGAAGGAATATGAGGAGAATATGAAGGTTTTTTAAAATAGGCTAAAGGGTCAAATAGGCCCTTGAACTGAGTTAAAGTGTTTAATTAGCCCCGTATATAGGAGGTTCTGCCCGGCCGTCGCTAATTGTGGCAGTTCCCGGTGGAATTTTTCGATGAGTGTTGGTATTGGCCCACTTAATTATTCATAAGCCCAATCCATTGAATTGTTATACCTGGCCCCTTGTTTTTCCATCCGTTGGTGCGCACCACTTTCTTCCTTTCTGCGATTTCTTTCCTTCCTGGGCATTACACGATTCAAACCTTCTGCTATGGAAGGTAAGTTGCCTTCTTTGCTGATTTGCTATGCCTATTTAATCTGTTCTCTCCTCCTTTGCCGGTTTGGACTGACCGAAACTCTTGTATCCCTATTTCGACCTTCACTGCTCCTTCTGTGGGGTATTTCAATGGAGTTGGCCGGAAATTAAGGTCGTAGGTCGTTGCCCAATTTTCCCCTTGAGACCATAAGAAGAGAGGTAAGTCTAAGAAGAGAGTGTGCTATAATTGTGGTAATTCTAGTCACTTCATTAAGGATTGTCCCCATCCGAAGAAGTCTGAACATGCTAATGTGGTAGATGATAATAACTTGCATGAAGAAGTTTTTATGATTTGCGATTCTGCCAATTCTGTGTTGAGTAGCATGACTGAAAATGAGTGGTTGATTGACTCTGGTTGTACTTATCATATGACACCTTTTAGATCCCTGTTTTCTTCTTATGATTCTTGCAATGATGGTTTTGTGTCTCTTGCTGATAATAAGAAATGCAAAATTCATGGGGTGGGTGATGTATGCTTGATGTTTAATAATGAGACTGTGTTTACTATGAAAAATGTGAGGCATGTTCCTGATTTGCGTCATAACTTGTTTTTTGTTGCTGCTTTTGAGGGTAGTGGGTTAGAGGGTAAATGGGGTAATGGGTGCATGAACGTTTTGAAAAATTCCCTTGTTTTGTTTATGGCAAAAAAGATGAATCACTTGTATATGTGCCATGCTCAGCCTTTCTGTGATTCTGCTCATGTTGTTAGTTCTGATAAATCTGCTTTGTGGCATAATAGATTAGGACACATGAGTAATAGGGGTTTAGAGATTTTGCATAAATCTGGTTGTTTTGGTAAGGATTCTGTGTCCCCCGTCCCCTTCTGTGAATCTTGTGTGTTAGGCAAGCAACATAAGGTTACATTCCCCTCCTCCCCATATCCTAATCCCACTAAGTGTACCTCTGTGTTAGAGTATGTTCATGCTGATTTGTGGGGTCCTGCTAGTGTCTCTACCCACGGGGGTAAAAGATATTTTCTGTCCATCATTGATGATTTTTCTAGGAAGCTGTGGGTCCGTCTCCTTGAGCATAAGTCCGATGTCTGTGAAGTTTAGGGAGTGCAAAAACCTTGTAGAAAATCAAACTTGTAAGAAGGTCAAAACTCTTAGAACTGATAATGGTCTAGAGTTTTGCAATACGGATATGGACCAACTGTGTGTTGATTGTGGGATTAGAAGGCACAAAACTGTGCCCTATACTCCCCAACAAAATGGGATAGCCGAGAGGATGAATAGGACTGTTCCAGATAAGGTTAGGAGTATGCTTGCTACCGCTGGTTTGTCTAAAAAGTGTTGGGGTGAAGCAGTCAATACTGTTGTCTACTTGATTAACCGGTCTCCTTCTGTTCCCTTGGGTAGGAAGTGCCCTGAATCTGTTTTTTCAAACAAACCCCTTGATTTGTCTAATCTTAGAGTGTTTGGGTGTGCAGCGTATGTGCACCAACAAGGTGACAAGTTGGATCCTAGGTCTAAGAAAGGAGTCTTCCTAGGTTATCCCGAGGGTGTGAAGGGGTACAGGGTTTGGGATAGGAACCAGGTAGGTTTCAAAGTTGTGGTAAGTAGAAACGTTGTTTTCAATGAATCCGAGTTTCCTTGTCTGGTTAAGTCAGTTCCTGATTCTGAGTCTGATCCTAGTAGTACACCCGTTGAGGTGGAGTCCATATCACGTGCTGCTAGCCCTTTGTTTGCTAATCATGATAATGTTGTTTTGCATGATTCCGATTATTCTAAATTGCATGATTCTGATTCTTCTGAGCATGATACTACCACCACTTCGTGTGAGGTGGAGCATTCTCATGTGCATTCAAATGACAATGAATCGCATGATGAGAGTGCGGATTCTAGTGAGAATGATTTGCATGATTATCAACATGCTAGATATAGAAGTAAGAGAATAATTAGGAGAACTGTTGATAGTATGCCTGACTATGCTTTCCATATGTGTGATACTTCTATGTTTGCTTTCTCTGTGTTTGAGACCCTTGAGCTTAACGAACCTAGAACCTATAGAGAGACCCTTAAGTCTAATGAGTCCGCTAAATGGCTTTGCGCCATGGAAAGTGAGATGGAGTCACTTAGAGCGAATAAGACTTGGACGTTAGTTCCTAGACCGCCCAATAGTTCCGTTGTTGCCTGTAAGTGGCTATTTAAGGTTAAGGAAGAGCCTAACGATATTAGATACTCCCTTCGTCCCCTTAAGTTTGTCCCGTTTTACCTTTATCGTCCGTCCCACTAAGTTTGTCTCATACCATATTTGGTAACATTTGAGTGGTTAGAATTCATTCTTACTTTATTTACACTTTATCAATTCAATACCAACCACACAATTCCACTTTTTCTTAAAAACCACACCACACCCCTCCGTCCCAAACTTAGGGGGACGGAGGGAGTATAAGGTTAGGTTAGTAGCTAAGGGATTTACTCAAAAGGAAGGTGTTGATTGTGCTGAAATCTTTGCTCCTGTAGTTAAATTTACTACGATTCGTATGATGCTTGCTCTTGTTGCTCATAATGATTGGGAAATGAAGCAAATGGACGTCACCACTGCGTTCTTGCATGGTGATTTAGACAAGAAAATCTATATGTCCCAGCCTGAGGGCTTTGTGGATCCCATGAAGAGTGATCATGTGTGTTTGCTTAGGAAGGCCTTGTACGGCCTGAAGCAGTCCCCGAGGCAGTGGAATATCAAATTTGACCAGTGCATGTCATCTTTGAAATTTCACAAGTCCGAATGCGACCATTGCCTATACTTTAAAAATACTTCTTCTGTGCCTGTATTTTTATTGCTATATGTGGATGACATGTTGATTGTTAGTCCTTCGGGTGACGCCATTAAATGTGTGCAAAAGCGTCTCAGTGAGAACTTTGCTATGAAAGACCTAGGTGATGCCAAAAGGATCCTAGGCATTAACATTGTTAAGGATAGGAGTAAGCGTGTGTCAGTTCTCAATCAGATTTCATACATTGAAAAGATTTTGAGTAAATATAACATGCATTCCGCTACTCCCGTTTCCATCCCGATGGCGTCTCACTTTGTGTTAAGTAAGGATCAGTCTCCTAAGACTGCTCCTGAAATTGCTAAAATGAAATTTGTGCCTTATTCCAATGCTATTGGGTCCGTGATGTATCTCATGGTGAGTACTAGACCCGACATTGCCAATGCTGTTAGTTGCTTGAGTAGGTTTAGATCATTGGAATGCTCTTAAGTGGTTGCTTAGGTACTTGAAATCTTCTGTTAATCATGGGTTGGTTTTCACTAGGTGTTTTGAGGGGGTTAAGTTGAGTGGGTATGTGGATTCGAATTTTGCTAATGATAGAGACAATAGGAAATCCACTACCTCTTATGTGTTTACCCTTTGCGGGTCGTGCATTAGTTGGAAGTCTCAACTTCAACCCATTGTTGCCCTTTCCACCACTGAGTCTGAGTATGTGGCCGCTACCGAAGCGTTTAAGGAAGCCATTTGGCTTAAACGTCTCCTAACGGAGATTGGTAGTCTTAAGCAGGATATTTGTGTGTTTTCTGATAGTCAATCTGCTATTCAATTGTGTAAAATCCTGTTTTTCATGATAGAACTAAGCACATTGATGTTAGATTTCATTTTATACGTGATATTGTTAGTGCAGGTCATATCAAGTTGATTAAAATTCCATCAGAATTTAATCCTGCTAACATGGGGACTAAATGTCTCTCTGTCGAAAAGTTGCTGTCGTGCAAACGCACGTTAAACATTGATTGCGGATAAGTTGCCTGGTGATCTTACCCCGTTTGCCTGAATATGTCTTTGTGATTATTCGGGCAATCCAGCGATGATGAGTCTCAAATTGTTTTAGAGTTCTTTATAACTCCATGCCACTAGGTCCAATAAGGTGGAGAATTTGTTGGTATTGGCCCACTTAATTATTCATAAGCCCAATCCATTGAATTGTTATACCCGACCCCTTGTTTTTCCATCCGTTCACTACAAGAAATCTCACATTTTATGACAAAAATTTGTGTGACAAACAAAAAGTTGTCACATTATATTGAGTAATAGTGACAAAACTCAAGTTCGTCACAATAAAATGATTTGTTATGACAATGTTAGTGTCTGTCATTTTAACTCATATATTTCGTCACTAATTGATTTTTTGCTATGACAATTATATCGAATTCGTCACTTTAATTTTTTGCGCCAAAATTTTACGTCAAAATTTCGGAGGGAATTTTTTTATGACAATTCTGAAACAATTAATGACGATAACTTGTGTCACATAATTTTTAATTGTTATGACAAAATAACATTTTGTCACTAATTTCTTTTTATAAGTAATGACAATATTGTTTTGTCACTTATGCTGCTTTCGATGACGATAAATATAAATGTGTCATAGTTTAGTTTTAAACAAATATTTTCGAACAAAAGTGAGAGCAAAACATATAGAGGGAAACTTAATACAAATGAAAAATGACATTGTAACCTTCCAAAATCCTTCAAGTGCTTAATTTTTAAGTTCCCTCAAATTCGGGGATTTTGAAAGATAAATAATTAAAGGGAAAACTGTCAAATAGGTCCTCAAACTTTCATAAAAAAGTCAATTAAGTCTTTCTATAGGAGACTCTGTCCGGTCGTCGCGATTTGGGGCGGTTCCTGGTGGAATTTTTTGTTGAAATTTTTTTGAGCATCTTATTCATCAAGTCTAGTTTACTCATACCGAATTTCAACTAAAAATGTAATCGAGGGCGCATTCAAATTAATTCGAGAACGCAAACATGCGCAGTTATCTTCAAGAATTAATTTGAATGTGTTCCCGATTGAATTTTTAGCTGAAATTTGGTATGAGTAAACTAGACTTGATGAATAAGATGCTCAAAAAAATTCATCAAAAAATTCCACCGGGAACTGCCGCAAATCGCGACGGCCGGACAGAACCTCCTATAGAAGGACTTAATTGACTTTTTTATAAAAGTTCGAGGACCTATTTGACAGTTTTCCCATAATTAAATAATAACTTTAGCTCGATTTTAAATAAATATAAATCCAATTAGTTGAATTTGTCATATATGTGATGTGATTTTAATTAGAACTCATGCATAACTAATATCTTTTCAAATTTATTACTCTCAAACAAGAATGAGAGTTTCCTTCCCCTTCCTTTACAATAACTACACTTCAAAACTTTCTCATTCCTCTTGGTTTCAAACTCCCAAACATACCCTTATACTCCAAATATTACTCCATATTAATTTATTTTTAACTCCCAAACATACCCTTAGTCCAAATATTACTCCATATTAATTTATTTTTACACTCTTAAACACATTTTCGCTTCTTAAAAAAACATTTTCCGCTTTGGAGAAGGGAGAAGAAAGCAGCCGCATCCCTTTTCTTTACCCTAGAGCCGTGCCGCCAGGTTCGTAGTTGAATGACGATGACTCCTAGGACGGACAAATTTCCTTTGCGGGTCGGTGCCGCCGTACTACTTCATCAGTCGCGAGGCAGAGCTTGATCTCAGGCTGTAGAAACCCAGTTCGGAACCTTAAATCATCAGGCCAGTGCTCACAAATTAGATGCAAGCAGCAATCAAGTCGGCCATGAAACTTCTGGGACTGCAACACAGGTCGGCGGAGGTGCTCCACCAAACCTCCAGGGCAGCGATGGTATTAATTTGACATCGTCGATGCTTCTTGCGCTAGGCCAGAAACTTCTAAGACCGCAGACCTCTTCTTTGGAGAACATGGTGTCGATCTTTCACGAATTCGGCGGTACAGGCAGAAGATAGGTGACCCGGACTGTTGGTACTGCGCTCCTCTAGCAATCAGACTGCAATGTGAACCTGTAAGAAGAAATATTGAATTTGATTCCAAACCTTTTATTCATATTTCAGATGATGAAGTGCGAATACTGTCATATGCCTAAAATTTACACATCTTATGCTAAGATGAAAAAATGATTAATGGTTGGGTTCTATTCGGAAGAATTTATCATATGTCAAATAAGAAATTAATGAATCTTAAGTCATTTTTAAAAGCGAGCAAGTATAGTGTTTGAGAAAAGTCCTCAAAGAATTAATGGAGTTCTTAAGCTTATCAAACCCATAATTTTGAAGTGAATCAAATGCTAGATACCATGTTTTCCTGTTTTTCAGAAATACAAGTCATGTACCCTGTTAGCAAGAGACTAAATGGGACTGAACCAATGGAAACCAGAGGTTGCCCCTGCCCCAAATGAAGCCTAGGCCATCTTTGCCTTCTCCATAGTTTAAAGTCAGGTATTTGTGCAACTACCTCGTTTTGATGATCTTGGACTGTTTTTCCTGAGTATTTAATAGCTGAATGTAGCAGTAATATATTCATTATTATGGAATTTGTTTTTTACAACAACTTGAGTTTGTATGCTTAAACTATGTGTTTATACTATGAGAATTTCTAAAATGGAATTTTAAGAGTGTCTAAATTATAAAGGAAGAAAGTTTTCTAGTGGAACTTCACATATAATATGTATTAAATCATTACTTTTTATTTTTTCATGGGAACCACACGTGCCTTGAAATGTTGGGAAGAGGGTGGAAGTATAAAACTTTTGTTTGAATTTTCTTCTTTCTTTTTCCTACTTCCTATATTTTTTCCTTTCTGTTTATGCTTCTTTCTTTTCCAAGTATTAACATTTCAATTTGTATTGTAGATATGACTGAAATTATTAATATTCTGATGGCCTACTTTAACACAGTTATGAGATAGAATTCAACAGTGGGCTTCTCAGGTTGTGCCTCCATCACTACTTTTAAGCTTATGTTATTAATGCATCTATAACCATATTTTTTCTACCTCTATTAGTATTTTGATTGAATATTTATTATTACACTAGAGGGCCAGCTCTTATTGTATGTATATAGGCTGAACTGCTAAAGTATCTTCATTTCAGGAGTAATATTTATTATGGAGTAATAATTATATTACGGAGTAATATATATACTACGTATGAAGAGGTATGCTGGGTTCTAACTTGCCAGTTTAAATTTCTTACCTTCTCTGGCGGCTTAGAAGCCTATTGTATTATGTTATTATGTAAAGCTATATGCCAACATCAGTCATATTTAGGCATGAAATCGTTAAAGTTAATAGTTGTACATGGAGGATTTTATATGTAGAGTCACTATAATTACCATTTACCAATTACCTGGAAACATAAGGAGTAATGCATAAATGTAGAATTCAGGATAAGGAGCAACTATGCTTGAATCCGTGTTAGGTAATAGGTATGTTGCTTTTGTTGCTAAACTTTTGAACTTTAAGTTGTTGCAGTATTATCTAAACGTTTCACATTTATGTTTGGCTTTATCATACATTTTTTCTGTGTGGCAGTTTAGGTTCAAATACTTAGAAGAAGATGCAAAAGCAGTTTTGGTTCAAATTTTAAGCATTGTATCTTATTCTCATCTTCAAGGACTTTTAGACCCGTTTGGCAGCCATATGCAGTAAAATGACCTTTATGGATTACAAGAGCAGTCCTAAAAAAGTTACAAGTTACTAGAGGAAGAGGGGAAAGTGTGCACAAGTTGATGGATTATCAAGTCGAAGATAATGAAGAAGAGGCGTTAAAGCTGAGAAGTCAATTACCTCATCAAGTTTCAAAGTGAAGAAAACCATAGCATTTATGAGTACTAAATGAAGGGATTTGTAATCTCTACTTTTAGCTTAATCACGTTCTAGTATAATTATAAGTTATTTAGCTAGCCATTTGTTTTAGTCATCTACTATTTTATATATCCGCACAGGAATGTTAAATTTTTAATTAAGTTGTTTAGTTTTCACATAAAGTACAATTTTTTAGCATTGAATTTATTACTTTGTTGGTACTCCGTAAGTCCGTATTACATTTCGGCAATAAAACTCTCTCAAATCAACTTTGTAATTAAAAATGACTCATCACCTTACATTTTTTGAATGGTGACAAATATATGTAATTATATGGTCACCATAAATAGTTTATAAGTGACGGAAGAAGTTGTGATTAAAGCAACTTAATTATGACGATTTTTTTTATCGTCACAAGTAGAAAATCTATTGGAGATTGTCACTATATGCTATGTTTTGTTGACAATTTAAGATTTTGTCATTTATTGTGTTAATTATTGGTGACAAAATACACGTTTAAATGACAAAAATTTCGATATAAACGTGACACATTTGGCGTCATGAAAAGTGATTATAATGATGACGAAGTGGTAAAACGTCATTAAATGTTATTTATTTGGTGACGAATCTTAAAATTGTCACATATATCTAATACCACGGAGCTACGGTGACGATCACTGTGACGATCAAAGTTCGTCACGTAAAAGTTTTAGTGACAAAAAATGAATTTTCTGTGACGAAAAAAATTGTCACATTATGTCAAAATTCTTGTAGTGGTTGGTGCGCACCACTTTCTTCCTTTCTGCGATTTCTTTCCTTCCTGGGCATTGCACGATTCAAACCTTCTGCTATGGAAGGTAAGTTGCCTTCTTTGCTGATTTGCTATGCCTATTTAATCTGTTCTCTCCTCCTTTGCCGGGTTGGACTGGCCGAAACTATTGTATCCCTATTTCGACCTTCGCTGCTCCTTCTGTGGGGTATTTCAATGGAGTTGGCCAGAAATTAAGGTCGTAGGTCGTTGCCCAATTTTCCTTTTGAGACCTCTAGTGGTATATTCATCCTTTTTGGATGAAGATTGAGACCTGAGCTGGAAGAGTAGCCATATAACAATGAGATTTTTTGAGCATCTTCTTCATTAAGTCTAGTTTACTCATACCAAATTTCAGCTAAAAATTCAACCTGGAAGGCAGTCAAATGATTTTCCAAAATGTACTGCACTGTTTAACTTCGCAGTTATCTTCAAAAAATCATTTGACTGCCTTTCCGGTTGAATTGTTAGCTGAAATTTGGTATGAGTAAACTAGACTTAATGAAGAAGATGCTCAAAATATTTCATCAAAAAATTTCATCGGGAACCGCCTCAATTGGTGACGGCTGGGCAGAACCTCCAATATAAGGGACTAATTGAACACTTTAAGTCAGTTCAAGGGTCTATTTGACCCTTTAGCCTCTAAAATATGAAGCGAAAATATGTTTTTTACCATCGTATCACCGTAGAAGGTTTTATAACATGAGATTTGTATATATGAAAAGAAGGATGCCACCCATTTTCGAGGGTACCTAGAACCAACTAAAGAACGGGTACCTAGAATTGGAGAATTATCTTGAAGAATGTAAGGGTGTGTTTGCGTTTGCTTCTACTTTTTAAAAGTGATTTATTTAAGTGATTATTGGAAAAATGATTTGTAGTAAAAGTAGATAGTGTTTGTAAATAGAAGTGATTTTAATTAAAAGGTAAAAGTTGAAATATTTGATAAAAAATGATTTTTTATAGAATATTTTGTTAATGTACAAAACTGCCCTTAGAATGAATAAAATTTGGTGCACCGCATATGCCCTGTACTGTTTTTGGACTTCTTTCCGGGACTCATCTCCTGTCCTCCCAAGACGGCGGCTCCCGTGTCCACTGGGCGTCACCCTAAGGTCGTGGTCCATTCTCTAGCTATAGATGCGTCTCCCCAAGAAAGTAATAATCAATTGAAAAATCCAGACCCACATCGGAAGTTTCCGCTACACAAATACTCATTATCCAGGTAGTAACAAATCTCCCACCTTTGAAACCAACTACCCTGTAAGCATCCGCGTTCTTATCTGCGACTTCACAGACCGGAGCATGAGCCGGAGAATCACCGTTGAAACCAACTACCCAGTTGGCCTATGCTTCTTACTAGCACTTTTAGGAGACTCGGCGCCATCTTCCTCCCACGTATAAGGATTTATATACATATATTTATACTTACACACGCACACGCGCACACACACATACCTAGTATATTTGTATGCATATATGAATCGAAATTTGTTGTATTTGGGTGAGGGGAATGACGGATTGCAGGTGAGGAATGAAGAAGGCAGGAGGGAGTGGCCGGGGTGAGGGGAGGGTACTTTTGGTTTTAATTGAAATATCCATCCTAATAACTCTCCCTAAAGGTTGAATTATTCACAAAAATACCTAGAAGCTATTAAAAGCATGTCTAGACCAGCTTCAGCTTTTACCCTAAAAGTGATTAAATTTAAGCAGAATTTTGTATTCACAAACACTCTTTATAGCTTTTGTGGTAAAAAAAAAGCTGAGAAGTGCTTCTGAAAAGCAAAGGCAAACACTGCCTAAGTCTAATTTTGATCACATTGAGATGGAAAGAGAATTCCAAGTTATTGCTTAAAAAGAATTCAAAGACGAAAACAACCTTTTAAACAAAGGGAAAATGGAAACTAATAATCCAACTTTTTAGCGGTCTTCTTCTAATAGTCCCACCTTTTCGTTATTCATGAATAATCCAACCTTTGCACCTCATCTTCATTCATTGGTCCCCGATCGGTTGATGACCTGTTATTCCAAGTTATTTTCTTATCTTTGCAAAATATTATCTTTGTGAAAGGTGGAATCTATGGTATAATAATTTGCAGAGATAAGAAAATAACTCGGAATAGCAGGTCATCAACCGGTCAGGGACCAATGAATGAAGATGAGGTGCAAAAGTTAGATTATTCATGAATAACGAAAAGGTCGGACTATTACAAGAAGACCGCTAAAAGGTTGGATTATTAATTTCCATTTTCCCTTAAACAAATCAGCATAGAAGGCCTCCAACTTTGGAAATTGGCTAATCTGGAATGAAAAAAATGGCTCGTGTGAATATGATAACTAGAGTATCACTTCAGCAAAAAACTCATATTATCATAAAATCAAAAATTTTTAGTCACGTGTAAGATAAATTTCTCTTGAGATAAAATATGTCAAAATTGGTATTAGACTTGTAAATGAAAGTTGTTCAAATCTGTTTTGAATGATCGATCAGCTAAATAATATGTTTGGTGAATTGCTTCTTGAATGAGCTTGTTTATCCTAAGAAGCCAAAAAAGCATAGGGTTGGAAACTCTAGGTATTGGGGTGTTTGTTCTTGGCTGCTTCATTTTTATAGATTTTTTCCTTTCCGACGACGTATAACAAAATTGATTATTGATTTTTACAATATACCCCTAGTGAATGAATTACGTAATTACGTAATACGTAGTTCAGTCTTGATACTTTCTTATATTATTTATTTATTTATTTATTTATTTATTCATTCATTCATTTATTTATTTCTTTACTTTATACCTATTGACTCCTAAAATAAGTAAATGTGAATAAATAATATTTAATTGCTTACAAAAAATAAATACATAGTTAACAAAAAATTAGAATAATACATAGTTAATATTGCATCTTACCAATAAGAGGAGTTAAAAAGTTCTATTTTATTCAATTTATAATCCTTGCCGGTAAATAGTATTTGTATGCTATTTATAGTAATAACAATAATTCGTGAAATATTTTACGTATATATTAGGGACCTATGTAACACTGATATTTCACTAAGGGTATCATATCGACGTATCCGAAGTGTTCCTGTATCAGATATTCTAGAATACCTGCACCGTACATTTCCAGCTGGTCGTATTTGTAATCTATTAAAAGTTTCCAACTTTTTTTATATTGATCTTGCTTAAATCTTGCTTGGCAAGTACAACGAAGCATGTTGACGGAGATGACTTTGAGAACATCGATGATATACCGGAGTACTTGAGTTCTCCAATCTTTCCATGGATGAACCAAAATTGGAGATTGTCTCTTTGGAAGACGATGTTATCCCTGAAAATTAGTAGCTCTAGTGAAAAATATGTATTAATTTTTTTAATTTTCTTATTAGAGTATTGTTTTCTATCTCCATTATCCAAGAACTTGTTGTACTTACACTTAATTTCAAAGTTGTAATTGTTTGGCTCGTTTCTCATTTTAAACTGATGACTTATTCACTATATTTATATTTGGAAAAAATAATTAAAATACCGTAAACTTTGAAGGGGTGTGAGGTAATCACCCCAAATTTTGAAGGGGTTTGAGGTAATCACCCCAAACTTGCATATGTAATTTATATAAAAAGAAATAATATATTATTTCTTTACAAAATGTTTACAAAATTATAGAATTAACACCACAAATTAAATTTACAAACTTGCATATATTATTTCTTTACAAAATTATAGAATTAACACAACAAATTTACATTTTTAAAAGAAATAATATATGGCCATGGTGCTATATAAAATAACTTTTTATATAAAGTTTGGTGTATTTAAATTACATATGAAAGTTTGAGGTGTTTATCTCACACTCCTTCAAAGTTTGGGGTATTTTATTATTTTTCCCTTTATATTTCAAGATGCACTACAACATTAGTGCATGTGAGCTAATAAATGAATTTATTTTTAACTATCTTGATAATGTGAAATGCTTCAATACCATGAATGGACAGAGGTCAGAGAATACTATGTTTATATGTTCAAAAATAATCATGTAATTTAAATATTTATAATAAAATTACCCCCATAATTTTTAATATTTAAAAAACATTTTTAACATTTATAAATATAATCATCATGTACTCCAGGTCTGATGGCATCACTACGCCACTCATCAGGAAGAGGTCACATGTTCGAATCTGTTTTAGACTGGAGTTCCATCCTAAAAGGTCAACCTGATAGGAGGAGTAGCTCATGTCTGTTCGAATCTGTTTTATAATAAAATTACCCCCATAATTTTTAATATTTAAAAAACATTTTTAACATTTATAAATATAATCATCATGTACTCCAGGTCTGATGGCATCACTATGCCACTCATCAGGAAAAGGTCATATGTTCGAATCTGTTTTAGACTGGGGATATTTAACACCCATCCTCACAATTAGACACTTCGTCTAGATCGTGCCATCATTCATTTTATTTCATCGGTCCGTTTTTTTTTCAGAATCAAATTCCAGTTCAAGGATGTTGACATTAATGTAACATATATTTATCAAGTGCTCCCATATCTATATCATACTTTTTTTATTTAGTCGTTTCCTTGTACCCGTTTCCGTATACTTGTATCGTTTTTATATACATTAATGCATGACCTTTATTGTAAATTTACATGCTATAAGCAAAAAAGAACAACTAAATTTACCAAACACTTTTCTATAAACATTCAATTCTATGAGCCTATCATACCACTTGTTACTATCCGTCACTCATACCAAATAAAACAAACAACAATTGACTACCAACTAACAACTAATTACCAAACATGACCAACAATCCAACATATATGTAACATAATGCGTAGTATATATTCTCCATTTGGAAATCAGCGGATTGGCCAAAACGTCAATTATTTTACAAAGAAAACATTGTGTTTTCTAGCGTTTTGGTTGTCAACCGCCAAAAAACAAATGGCCCCCCCATAGACTTTGGGGTATCTGTAAAGTCTCGATACTCCATGGGGCAAAAGAATTCGCCGGTGAAACATACATCTACCAGATGAGACCAAAATCATTCCGCCAAACTTTGATCAGACAATCAGGCTAGACCGCTAGAGAATTTCAATAAAAAGACATCCTAATTCAGCGTAATTTGTTTGCCTTTTATATGGAGTCCAAAATAAGGTCTTGAGTTCTTGACTAGACTACTCCTTTATGCGAATAATATAATACACAAAGAGCCCGTTTTGGTAACATTAAATCGGCTGATTCTGCTGATTTATAGACAAATTATATATAAAATATGTTTTATTAATAAAAGATAAAAGCGTCAAATAAGGCTTTCTACTATTATGAAATCGTCACATAAGGCCATGTACTCAATAAAGTGTCATATAAATAAGTCTACTTATAAAAAACAATCAGATGAGTCCTAACGACCCGTTGACAACCTCTTAATCCTGATTTTAGCTTACGTGTCAATTTTTTGACTTGTATTTCAACCAATCTTAGGTAAACATTCGACGTGTGCCGTATAATCTATTACTCCCTCCGGTTCTTAATTAAGTCCCTAGTTTGACTTCACACATATTAAGAAATAAATTTGACTTTACTGTGGAGTGCATTGCTTGAACACTGTTTGGCACCGTTTAAACACTGTTTGACACTGTTTTAGTGTAAATCATTTTGCCAAATAAGGAAAGGTTTGAAGTAGGAACTTTAATATGGACCATCCCAAAAAGGAAAGTAGGAACTTAATTACGGGACGGAGGGAATATTAAAAGATGGTTTCAAGAACACTAAAATCAGGATTAGGAGGTAGTAAATAGGTCGTTAGAACTTATTTGATTGTTTTTTACAAGTAGACACATTTATATGATACTTTATTGAATACATGATATTATGTGACGATTTCATAATAGTACAAGGCATTATTTGAACCTTTTCTCTTAATAAAATAAAGAAAAAATTACATGAAAAATTGTTAAAATGATCCTCTATAATAACTTCAACCAATACGGTCACAAAAGTAACTTCAGCCAATACGGTCAGAAAAGTAACTTCAACCTCACTTTTTCTTATTATTACATAACTTAGTGCACGAAATCAAAAGTTATGTGTTTGGTGAAAAAGATGATTGATAAGTCTAATAAGTCGAAAAACAATGTCACTTAAAGTGCTCCATATGTATTAGTAAATTGCTCCGTAAATCATTAATGCACACTAATTACCATCACAACGCTTAAAAATAATAATTATTCATGTGATTAGAGAGGCTGAATTTGGCATTGAAGTCGTACTTTAAAACTGTGGAAAAGCTTTTCACTTTGACATGCATCTCCATCGCGCCTACAAAGCAAAGCCACATGACTGGCTTACGTTCGGCGAGCATGTTGTGTTGTGGTGCTACTCATCATTGCTTCCCTTGACTGTTGACTGTCCACCAAGTAAACATTTTTTTCTTCTTTTTTACCCCTTTAGTTTGTTTTCTTCTACTCTTTTTTGCTGTGAAAAGTTCTTTTTTACTTTATCACTTTACATGTTAGCCATTCATTCCTTTTTTGCCCAACTTATTTCCTACACACCAATGGGCAAAAATCAACTGCACGAGATATCCAAGAATAATTCAAAGCATGATTCTGAATCTCAACTCCTAACCGACATCATCTTCGTAATTTAAGTACTCAAAGATCGAATATAGCACTATTTACTACTGTAATTTTCTCGATGCAGATGGAAAGAATATTTGCTTTTATCGATTACCTCAATCTAATAATCTATACATGAGTTTGGTTCGTTTGTGTTAAGGTCAACTCTAAGATTTAGTATGCACGCGAGGGCGAACCCTAAAAAATTTAAAAATACTCCATATTTTATTAAACATATAATGTTACTCCGTATAATATTATAATATTTATATAATATACGGATTGAATATTTTTTCCCTAATTATAGGTTTCAGAAAAAATTAAAAACCTTTAATAGGACTAAATAACAGAATTGCAACGTTTTAGAGTCCATTTAGTAATACTCAAGATGGATGAAATAAATGGTTCAACTTATTCTGATGAATTATGAAAATTTTAAATAAAAAATACTAATATATTTTATTAATAGATTAATTTTTGTATATAAGAAGCTAAAATGATTCTATACAATAATTCCAGTCAATTCAGTCAGATAAGTAACTCCAACTTTATTTATTTTGAGTATTACATAAATCACCAGGTGAAATTAAAATTTTATAGGCTTTGCAAAAAAGTTCACTGAAAATTCGAAAAAGAGGCTTATCAAACAGACTTAAGAAAATAAGCTAAAATAGTTTTATTTATTAGTTTACATTTTTTACTTTTTCCATGGATATAAATATTACTTTCACATTTTTACTAATTTCATGATTTGAATAAAAAATCACGAGTT
The DNA here is from genome assembly GCA_945859915.1 of Cuscuta epithymum. Lineage (NCBI taxonomy): Eukaryota > Viridiplantae > Streptophyta > Magnoliopsida > Solanales > Convolvulaceae > Cuscuta > Cuscuta epithymum. The sequence goes on from CAMAPF010000034.1 coordinate 324,094, forward strand.
TGACAATGTCGTCATAGTTATAATTTCCATGGATATCGAACCTTACTTGTTTGAATTTCATTGGTTGGATTCCATATAACCTTTTCTTGTAGGAACGCTTTTGTTGTTGTTAACTTGTTATCATGATATAGTTAATTCAACCATCATCTTCCTAGTTCGTATATACTTCTCACCATATCGTAGATTGTTCTTGGATTAATTGATTTCCAATATATGTGTTTGTAGAATTGTAGTTATGTAAAATGGTCAAACACTCCCTTAATCATAATTTATCTATCAATGAAAGCTTTACCATTTACAAAGATGTTTGGGTTAAATAACGGTGTCAAAGCTTTATCATTTATAAAGAATAACCTTCAACCTTCATATTTGTATACTTAGATCAGTTAGATGTTTTCTTTTGAATTGAGATTTGCTGGTCTGGTTTGATTTGGTCTGATTTGATTCGGTCTGGTCTGGGACTAAAACAGTCCAAAAGAAATCATTCTTAGTCATAACGACGAAACTACACACGAAACACAATCATGACTTTCTACCTTCCTCACAAAAGTCGAGAATTAATTTTTTTTAGTATTATCAACAATTTTGCTTCTAAGAATGCCTAAAAATTTGTTTTGTATGACTTATGGTACTAGTAGTTCTATGGACAAAAAAAATTTACTTATGTAACGATTTTTATTTTTGACAATGAAATTTGGTAACTCATTCTTAGGACGAATATAGTTAAGGGTCTATTTTTTGTCTTTTTTGTCCCAGTCCTATAAATGGTGTGGATCCACCCTCAGTGTCCCGTTCATAACCCATAAAGAGTAGTTCTTGTTCATGGTTTGAAGTAGATTGCTTATAATATACTATCATGTGTACTAAATTCATTCAAATGTGAAGTTAACATACTAAATTATAAATATTTGTTTAAGGACCCTTAGCTTCATCCATCAGTTTTTGCTTTTCTAATTTGATTTAATCTGTTTCATTCTGTTTAACTTTAGTCTAGCTAGCACTGATCTCCATATGTGTATTAGAGCATCTACAACGGTTAGCTAATTGCTCTTATTTCTTGAGTAGCCACATAACTAGCGAAATTGAAATATACTTCAATGGTTAGCTATAACTTTTTCCTTTGCATTTATTGTTTATAATTCTATATTTAATAAATCTCCTTGCTCAAGCTATTAGCTCATTTAGACTAATTAGCTTTCTCAAGCAAAAGGAAGAGTAATGCTCCAATGATAGGCTAGTAACTTTAAAATTGCAAGTAAGTCCCTAAAGGCAACCATTGGAGATGCTCTTATACGACGATATTAATATGCAATTTTTTCCAAATTTAATATAAAACTCATTTGGTAAAGTATGTTTTATGATTATCCAAGTTTTGTTTCTATCAGGTGATCCCACCTTCGTCATACAAAACTTACAATCCTGCTTGAGGTACACACTTTTCATATACACACGTGTCTCTGAAGTGTTTTTTTTGTCTGTATACAGACACAACGTATTTTCAAATACGTTGTGTCTGTATACAGACAAAAAAAACACTTCAGAGACACGTGTGTATGAAAATTGTGTAACCATAATACACGTGTGTGTAGGAAAAGTGTGTATGAAAAGTGTATATGAAAAGTGTGTAACCAAAACTTAAGGTACTAATAAGAACCAAACACAAACCCCGGAGTGAAGTAAAGCCAAGTTGCTCCAACAAATCACCAAATTTTGAAGACCCGTCTATATTTGGGGTCAGGTTCTATTTCTGCTCCAGTAAAATCTTCCAAAATAATTTCCTCGTCAATAGTTTGTGGAACCGGAGCTAGAAAAAACTCTTGTTGGTAAACGTCAATATCGACATTCTTATGTATTGCATGAGAAACGACTTTTGTCGGTCTAATTGTGCAAGCGCAAACCCAAGGAGATATTCTCTGCTTTGTTGTCGGATATCCTGCGTAATAAACTTGGCCAGCTTGTTGAGCTAAAATGAATGACTCGTTTTTCTGATATACTCACGCATGATTCACATCGTGTAAATTGTGTATGTCGTCTTTTCTCACCCCCCTCACGAGATCTACCCAAGTGCATCGGAAAAGTACAATCGATAACTCCTTTTCACCTGCAAATTTCATCTCTAGTATATCGTCAACATATCGAAAAAAGTCAGCCTCTGAGTTATCATAACGGCATGTTGGGACACACACTTCACTGTTCATTGTGGGTTTATTGTTTCCATAGACTCGGGTATGATATTTGTAACCATTGACAAAATAGACAGACCAACACTTCACTAAAGTTTCAGGCCCCCATGCTAGTGACTACAAAAATGGATCTATAGTCCCTGTGGCAGCTTCATGCAGTATTTGTGTCAAATGTCAAAATTAGCTTATTTAAAAAAATACTCTTGACAAATAATGTATTTTATGAAGTAGTATAATATTGTACCGTCAGCTTGAACCATCTTGCAAAGTCAGTGTCGATGAAATGGTCAATGTCCTCGTTCCCGTAACCAGAACTAAAAAGATTTTCTCTGAAGTCACCTAGGATCAAATAAAAAGTGGTTCCTAGGTGAAAATAAGAACTAATTTTGGCCATTGATATAAAAAATGGATGGAAGAGATCAAATTTTTAGTGAAAAACGCGGTGGCGTTTTGGTAATTATGAAGAACTTTTAATAAAATTTTTATACGAAAAGTGTACCAACATATGCAAAAAGAGTACATAACAGTTTCTAACACAAGACGGAGGAAAAACGATGAGAGAGAAACTCTCGCATCTCTCTAAACTTCCATCTACCTAAATTCGGTAATGGATTACCGGCACCAATATTCACATCGCCGGAATCCCTACTTTCACCCCTTCGACTACCGAAATGAGCACTTGGAACAAAGTCGTCCGCTTGAGCGATTTAACCAATTTCGTCCGCGTTTCTTCACTGGCTCACGTAACAGGAGCCATCAAAATCATAAAGCAGCAGATGAGCTAGAAATAGAGGCACTCATCAGTCACCTCTACTATCTTTACTCAAATCGGAACACACAGCTAGAATGCCCGCGTCGGGATCCAAATCACGAACTAGAGCTCACCAGTCGATTCCAAGCAGGGCCCAACAACTACAACACAGACATTCCGGCGGACTCCTGGTGCTCTGCCCGCCACAAACGTGGACGCCGTCACTCCACTCACAAGCTCAATCAGCAAGTCACGACCAATAACCGGTGGTCAACGGGTACGTCCAATCGTTTTTTCCTATTAGATCAGGAAGACGATTTATCCACTCTTCCCCTACAATCACAAAGCTTTAAACCAGAAAGACACTCCTCCCATGGTTTCTTGAAAAAAGGGTCACGCGGAATCCCTAATGGTGCAACACATAAGTCCGGCCACACAAGCCGCAAAGGGAGCCACGCTATCGAAAAATCATTGGCTTTACAGGACAGAAGATTAAAGAAGCAAAACTCGGGATCTACATCGCCGACCAATTTGGCTGTTACGGATGCTTTTGTGACGGGGATTAATCCGCAGGGGGGCATTGGAAAGGACAAAGCCTTACTTGTTTTGCCGGTTGTGCCGGTGGGCCTTTCTGCGCAAGTTCAAGGTCGAACGGAGAATCGTTCTGGCATACGACCATCCCCTACAGCTCACGACGGACCAGGTGGCAGGCCGGAGAGAGCAGAGATTCCATCTGTGGCATCGCAGGGCACTGTGACCAACAAACGTGCAGATTGCCTGGGAATGGACCCCCATACGACTGGCGATGTACGAAAACTCACATGGGCGGAAATAGTAAGGTGTGATGTGGACAAATGTGGAGACAAGTCCAGCACATCTACTGGAAGTCTCGATCAATCCTCAAATAATCAGGAAAATCAGATTATTACCAAGGAAACTGCCGCTCACAAAGACAAGGCTGCCCATCTTCATGCCACGTCAGATGAACTTTCCCAGGAATTTGAAAAATTCCAATTTTTTGGAGAGGAGGGCTTTGATTCCATCAAAATTGAATCTAAACTCTACAGATTTGCTGCCACAGAAAATGAAATTGAAATTTTTGAGATACAAAAATCCTCGCTTAGAAGGATTAATTTCAAGTCAGGTCTTGCTCCACAGATCTACAGTTTTATACAACAGCTCACAGGCTCAAATAATTTTATTCACAGGCAAAGCAGAAAATTCGGGTCTATCACGGTCTCTTCAGAGCTCAACAAATCAGGCTCTTATCTCAAGATTGCTAAGGAGAAGGGGACTTACATTCTAATCCCTAAGGGCCCACGCAATTTAAATCTCAATGATTTTTTGACATTATTTTCTAATTTTGTTGAATTATCTTATTTAGAGCAGGACGAAACCACACATTGGGAACATGAATCTACGACTTACTCCGAGGAAATCACCATTTCCAAACTAATTTTCAACTATGAAGTTCAGAGATCCTATAGCGAGAATCAACAACCCCTCCTCTCTTTTGAAAAACAACCACAAATTCCACTCCTCCAGGCTTATTCTGATGCCTCAGACAACTTCGATCACTCTGATGATTCTTTCTTTTCAGACGATTTTCTGGGACATGCAACAGAAAGCGATCGTCGCCCCCCTTTATCAAACCAGGAAGAAATTAGAAATTCCAAATTCAACAGAACGATTTGCCGTAAATCAAAGTTGGTCACGTATGAAAATTGCTTGCCAACAGAAAATCTCAACACGCAACTCAAACTCTACAGGAAATCTCAAAAGAATAAAAGGCGCCACAGCATGAGGACCAGATCACAGTCCAGAGACTTCCCTTGGGTCTAGTTTAATCTTTTCTTTACTTTTCTTTTATGTATTTTGTTTTTTTTTTTTTTATCTTCTTGCACTGTAATTTTTGTTTTATGAATAAAATTGTTTTTGTTATAAAAAAAATGCAAAAAGAGTACATGCAGAGTACAAAAGTGCATAATAGTACATCATACAATGTGCACAAATTTTTCAAAAATGGCAATCTTTTTTAACTCTTATGAGTGCACTTTTATTCATTTAATATCCACTTTGTACTATAAACGTTTGCACATTATTTGAGTCTGTATCTTGTGATTAAAGTTCATCCAGTCCATCAATTTACAAGTGATTAAGGACTAAGATTTGTTCTCACTTTTCATGGGAAGACTATTTTTTACTTGAACCAACCCATATATATATATTACTAAATATTTAATGAATAATAAAGTGCTAGTTCATAAAATAGTTACGCACTTGTAATACGGAATAACTTCAGGACCGTTCACCAAAATGTAGCTGTGTGCAATTCGGAACTCATCTCCGACAACATGACGATGTGTTCGTCTGCCATAACCTTTGCCAGGATAGTTGAAAATTGATACCACTTGCTCATACATTCCCTCATCAATGTCATCTTTTCTAGCTGGTCTTTTTCGTCTAGTAATCACATCTCTTTCAAAATAGAAAGAAGAGAATGTAGGAACTTCTTCCGTGAGGTATGCTTGGGGCAAATAACTTGCCTCGATCGGTTCTCCTTGAGAAGTCCAATTGTAATAGTTTTCCATAAAACCATTAGTATATAAATCCCAACACACGTCCTCACCAAGCAAAAAAAAAATGTCATTTTTACACTCCTTACACAAACATCTTATTTTATTTCCATCCATGTATTGTGTTTGTTGTTGTGCCTACTTAACAAATTCAGTAACTCCATTCTTAAACTCTTTTGTCAATCATCGATCTACCATTGTCAACATATTGATTATATATCCAATTTCTATTATCTCTATTCATTGTGTCTGAATATTAAAAAAGTTAAGGAATTATTTATTTATTGACTAAGCAAGTACACATTCAACTAGTAAATCTTCTAATTATAAACTATGGGTATAATAAGCTCATTCATAATACTCATAATTAGACACATGCATGATATAACGAATATCCGTGCCAAATATCTGTGCCTATAATGAAGTTTTTGGTAGTGATAATAAAATCACCATTTTAACAACTACGTTTTAAAATTAGTGTGTGAATTAATTTAATGCATGCTATTATATACAATGCTATTATACAATATTAAAAGATAATTAAAAATCAATCTAACTAAAGAATCAGAGCTTAATTAAGTTAGAAAATAATAATAAGAAAAACATACCTAAGAACGGACACAAAATATAAATTCTTCCGAGAAAATCCAATGCACAATGTTCACTTCAACATCCACATGTAGCATAAGCAACATCTCTTTGCAAATCCGTATTCATCATTCTATATCATTAACTATGAAGAAAAATTGAGTGTGAGTACAAATCTAAAAATGGATAGGTATTTATAACAATGTTTAGGCACGGACTTAGGCACGGACTTTGGCATCAACCTAATCTACCTCCCAACGGCCACATTATTGGCACGGCATTTTGGCACGTCTCCGACAACGGTAACTTTTTAGCACGGTTTTAGGCACGACATTGGGCACCCCTAGACAACGGTTGTATTTTGGCACAACAACTTGGCACGCCCATGGCACGGTCTGGCTAACGGTAATATTTGGGTCGGAACATAGGTACGGATTTGGCACGGCGTAGGCACAACATATGCACACCGACGACAACGGTAACATTTTGGCACCACATTTGGCACGACCATACTAACGGTAATATTTGGGCCCAATATAGGAACGGATTTGGCACGACCTTGGGCACGTCCACGGACGACTCTCCTATGGCAATATTTTGGCATTGCTAAAACCATGCCAAGGTTATAACGGTAACGTTGCTGGGTTTCGCACCCGTTTACTTCGGACAGGATTTGGCACGGACATTGATATGCCGAAGTTGGAACGACTCGCGCCGTGCCAAATGTGGAGCCAGTTAATATGCCCACAATTTTCGGGACGAAGTTGTGCCTATTGGTGTGCCAAACATGGCACACATGCCTGACGTGCCAATTTGCCGTGCCAAAATCGCACTTTTCTGGCAGTGTCTATACACCACGGGGAACCAGAAACCACTTACTCAAATCATTTTTTCAAAAAAGCATCCTCTTTGTTTGTTGACTTGTTTACCACATAACAGCAGAAAGGATTTTATGTGTGCAATGTCATGCACTTAAATTGTTCCCACTTATCACATACTCCCCCATACAATCATCAAACATACCGAAATGAATATTGAATCTTTTAATAATAGATTTAATATTAAACAAGTCCAAATGTCTTAGTATGAGATCTACCGCAGTAGCGGGGCCAAAATTGACAGGTTACAGGGGCCGGAGTTTAAGGAATTTATATAGTACAGACATGGGCGGAGCCAAGGCACTGGGCCGGACAAGGCCGGTACAATGAAATATTTTTTGGAAAAATTTTTACATGGAATTTTTTACCCTAAAAATTTAGACATTTTTAAATTTGGGCTGAGCCATGGCCAAGGATGGCCACCCCTGTCTATGCCCCTGAGTACGGACCAAAACTTAAATTTTCACTATATTTTTTACCACCTATAAATATTTTTGGGAAAAGTACAGAAAACGTACATGTGGTTTGAGCCATTTTCAGATAGGGGTATGTGTTTCATTTTCTAACAAAGTGGGGCATGTGTTTGAATTCTATTATCATAGCAGGGGCATGGCGTCTAACGCCGTTAGAAAAATTAACTCCGATTTTAAAAAGTCTCCAAAAAATTAAAAGAAAAATACTGGGAGGTGCGCCTCGTCAAGGAGATCAACTAACTATCTTTCTCTTTGGATTTTTCGGCTCTATTTAGATTATTTTTAAAAAACAAATTCGCTAATATCAATTTTCCGGGGGACTTTCTGGAGATATGGTGGCTGGAAACAAAAAAATAAAGATAGTTTGTTGATCTCTTTGATGAGGCGCATCTCCCAGTATTTTTCTTTTAATTTTTCAGAGTCTTTTTAAAATCGGGGTTAATTTTTCTAACGGCGTTAGACGCCATGCCCCTACTATGATAACGGAATTGAAATATATGCCCCACTTTGTTAGAAAATGAAACACATGCCCTATCTGAAAATGACCCAAATCACATGTACGTTTTCTGTACTTTAATATTTTTTGCATATATATACAAAGTATATCACAACTTTTTTCTTGCAGGGGTCGAGGTTACCACCAGCTTCCTTGGGTCTCCACCCTTGATCTATCGTGGATTGAGAGATGAGACCAATATACCCCCATACAAATATATACTCTCTCCGTCTCATTTATATTGTACCGTTTTACCTTTTCAGAAAGTTCCACTTAAATTGTCTCATACCATATTTGACAAAGTTTGTGTGACTCTAAATCATTCTTACTTTATTCTTACTTTATCAATTAATATCAATCACACAAACCCACTTTTCTTAATAATCCGTGCCACCCTCTTCCGTCCCATTTACCTTTTATTTTCATTCTCTACTGTTTATTTTTCCATCTTAAACTATCACTGTACCGTTTTCATCATACAACATGTTATCCTCCATAATAACCGGGTGATTAAAAAGTGTGATTAAAAGGAATGTGGGTAATAAAAACTTCATTAAGCATGACTGAAAAGGGTGATTAAACGGGTCAAACGTCACAATAATGATGATACATGCACGTCTTGAATGGAATAAAGTAGGGGAGTCCAACATCTTAAATACCACCACTATTGCTCATATTATTATTTAATTAAAGGCTGTATGGGCAAGTGGGGACCAAAACAAAAAGAAGAATTGAAATATCAGGATATGAAAGGGCAGTAAAATATTTTTTGGGGAGGCAAAAGCTATGATTGTGATTATTGGTATCCCTGACACTCCCTTGTCCATGATTGACCTCAGACCAAAACAACCTTCACACCCACCACACTCCTTCCTACTACCTATATAACTCCCCCCTACCATCCTTTCCTCCTCAATCATCTTCAATCTCCTCTCTCTCTGAAACTTCATTTCATATCCAGAACCTTCAAACACAGCAAGCCAGGAGAACATTAACGAGTGCTTAATATTTGCCACTTTTACCAAGAGAAAAGAACCATGGCAGGAAAAGAAGATCTGGGTCTGAGCTTGAGTTTGAGCTTTCCTGGACATATAAAGTCAGCTGCACAGCAGACGATGAAGACGCCATTAACGCACCTCAACCAGTTTCCTTCTTCCCATCCTTTCACTCTCTTCCACAAATCTCCCTGGCCTGAATCGTTTCCTTCCCAAGGTTTGTAGTAACCCAGTGTTAATTTCTTGCCTCATTCAGATCTGCTTGGCTTCGTTCTAAAAAAAAAAGAAAAGAAAGAAAAAGGTGGAGTCTTTACTGACTTGGTAACTTTTACCACCACCTTTCCGGCTGATCTGGGCTTTTTTATGTTTGGAATATGAAAATCAAAAGTGAAATGAAAATGGGATCTTAATCATATGTGTCTATATATCTGCAGATCGGAACGATGAAGCATGCAGAGCGCTATTGAAAGGAATCGATGTGAACAGAGCGCCGGCGGCGACCGACGCCGACGAGGACGCCGGCGTTTCGTCGCCGAACAGCACGCTCTCGAGCGTGAGCGGGAACAAGAGGAGCGAGATGGAGGCGATGATGATGAACCCGGAAGAGAACGACGGCGAGAGAGCGTGCTCGCGTGGCGCCAGCGACGAGGAGGACGGAGAAACTTCCCGAAAGAAGCTCCGGCTGAGCAAAGACCAATCCGCCATTCTCGAAGAGAGCTTCAAGGAACACAACACCCTTAATCCTGTAAGTAAAACATCCGTTCGGCGTTCAAGTTTAATGTTCAGGTGGGGGTATTAGAGTCATTTTACTAACCAGTGGCCATTTCTGTTTTTTCTTCTTCTCCAGAAGCAAAAGCTAGCCTTGGCCAAGAGGCTGGGGCTGAAGCCTAGGCAGGTGGAGGTCTGGTTCCAGAACAGAAGGGCAAGGTGAGTTATTTCCCAAAATACCCATGGATTTACCGGTAAACGATTCTTCCCGGCGGCCGGTAGCTAACTACTTGATTCCATTTTCAGGACAAAATTGAAGCAAACCGAAGTCGACTGCGAATTCTTGAAGAGATGCTGCGAGAATCTGACCGAGGAGAATCGGAGATTGCAGAAGGAAGTCCAAGAACTGCGGGCGCTCAAGCTTTCCCCGCAGTTCTACATGCAAATGACGCCGCCGACCACGCTCACCATGTGCCCGTCGTGCGAGCGCGTCGCCACCGCGCCAACCGCCGCGATGACGCCAGTCCAGCAATCCCGACAGATGCCGTTCAATCTGTGGGCGCCTAACCGGCCGTTCGAGTCCGCCGGGAAAGTCTGACCTTTGCACTTCCCAGGGGTGATCCAGTCATTTTGCCCGTTCTTAAAATTTTTAGATACAGGAAAGAGGGGAAAACAGGGTGTTACCCAAGATGTAATAGTAGTAACAGCTTACCATAGTTTTATTTTTTGCAATTAATGTATGGATAGGGTGGTTGGGGCTGGGGGTTATGGTTGGGGTTGTCTGACCATATAAAAAACTTCTGTTGCTGTGTTAATGAATGACCCATGTGTCCCTGAGTTTGACATGGTAGGATGATTAGCTTTGCACCTCTTTCTCTGGTATCCTCTGTTCTGAGCTGTTTATGATATGTGGGGGGAAGAGATGATCTTCAGATGTAAATTATTGCCGCTACCATAACGTTCTTTTATTTTTAAAAAACTATGGAGGACTAGTTTGTGACGGTGCTTATTTTAAGTCTATTAGTTTGGGTATTAATGATGATGATAGCTAAATTACTACGAAATTCTCGAGTGAAGTTCGCAACTGGATTTGTTGATAGTCCTATTTTGATGATCTCTCTCAACTCTGCATAGTGTAAAGGAGTGTTTGCACTCCCTTAAAAAAAAAGTGCTTTTGAGCTTTTGGATTAAAAAAAGCTGAAAAAGTGTTTTCAAATGACAGCTTCTGTTTAAATTAATCACTTTAAAGCTAAAAGCTGGAAGCAGGTGGAAGGGTGCTTTAAACTGCTTTTCACTTTTTCTATTACTTAAAAAGCACTTATTTTACCAAACACTATCAACTTTTAATTTTTCAGAATCATTTTTTTCTCAAACACTACCAACTTTTACTATTAAGTACTTTCTCCAAAATCACTTTAAAACATCACTTTTTTAAAGTAGAAGTAATCCCAAACACTCCCTAAGTTCATACTTTCTAAAAGTTAAAAGTTATAAAGAAATTTATAAACATATTTTACCAAACATATCCATGAAATCATTTGTTTTAGTAACTCCTTACTATGGCCTTTAACTACCTTATTTAAAATGCGTGTAATCTAAATATCAATGTTTAGCAAATTAAACAAATATGGGAGGGCCGATTAGTCTGTTATTAAATCTCACTAATCCTGTCTATTTTAATAAAGTTGTCTCATTTCAAGTTAAATAATGCTTATTAGAGAACGGTGTGTTTTCATTTATCATCCACTCGAACCTCATTAGAAAGTAAAAAACCTCTAACCCGTCTATTCTATTGAAATTGTCTCATTAAATTAAATAATGTTTAATTTGTGTGGTTTTCTATATTCTTAAGAAATATTAATTTTATCAAATTAATAGCAATGGTATAAACTTTTTTTCTTAATAATTGCACACCTGGTGAATACACATTATCAGTGAATATGTTTATAAAACATGGACTTCCTTCGTTCCAAAATGGTAATCTTGTACTTTTTGAGTTCAAAGTTCAAACATTACCAAACAGTGGTGGAACTTGCGATCAAAAGTTGGGTGTTCAAAATTAATTTATCATCAAAATGTTGAACAAATAATATTATTTTATCCAACAATTGACTATATGTTAACTGTTTCAACAACAAAAAATGACAATTAAGGTTAAATGTAAGAGATATTATCTAAAAATACACTAAATAAATTATTCCATCAATTCTATATGTATATATTAACAATAAATTTGTAATTTTTTGGGTGTTCACATGAACACCTTTGAACCAAAGGGATCCGTCCCTGTTACCAAAGGTGGTAGAATGTTTCATTCACCGTTGCATTATTGTACTCTGCACTATATATTCCTTTATTATTACGGAGTAATCTACTTTAATTTCTTTACTTAAAAACAGAATTAGGACTATCATTTTTGAACACCCAATTAGAAAATACATGAGCAATATTTTGGGATAAAATGAGTAAATTTTAATTTTGCTTGTTGAATTGTACAACAACCAAAATTAATAAAGTAAGCATATAAAATTTCTTTTCTAAATGAACTGGTTGAATTTGTTTAAAATGCCTATTTAGCAATTTCTATATAATTTTATTTGATATATAAATAAATACATTTTAAATATAAGTTTTTCATAATGCAACAAACTCACACGCTTGAGTCAAAATTTATTATTTTTAGAACCTTTTTGGTAACATTTGTTTTGTAGTGAGTTTTGGTTTTGTAGTTTGAATTGTGGAATGGTCAAAATAAGTCATATTGCAGTTACTTTTTCTTTTACTATATTTGATGAATTTACCAAAGAGATGTAATTAATTATATTCAGCTCTTCATCTTATTTAATCGCTTCAATCTATTTACTCTTTCTTTTTCTTAACTATCTTTTACATATTTGATCAGTTGATTAAGTTAATTTTAATGTTACTGGACAGACATATTGGGTCATCAAATTGTCTCTTAGAGCCCGTTTGATAACACTGAAATTGGTTGAATTGATCGATTTTGCTGAAATTTATGATGTTCTGGTTGAAGTGACTGTATTAGCTGATTCTGCTTATTTATGAGAAAATTATATTTAAAACACTTGCTATTAATAAATAAAATAAAATAAAATATATACTAAAATTGCTAAAATGATCCTCTACAGTAACTTCAGCCAATACAATCAGAAAAGTTTCTCCAACCTTATTTTTTCTTATTATTATACAATTCAACACGCAGAATCAAAAGTTACGTGTTTGGTGGAAAAATTGGTTGATGAGCTTGATAAGCTGAAAAAAGGGGTCACCAAACGAGCTTGTAGTTGTCCTATTTTTCATGAATTTTGAAATTAATATTCTTTTTTTTATTTAAAAATTTCACTCAAGATGGTAATTTTGTGACAAAACAATAATCAAAATCTGTGTTTTTGAGTTTTAAGGATCCTTTGGTACATAAAAAAGTCAAAAAGCTACTCGAACTTTCATAAAAAAAGTCAATTAAGTCCTTCTATAGGAGACTCTGTCTGGTCATCGTCTATAGAAGGACTTAATTGAACTTTTTATTAAAGTTCGAGGATCTATTTGACAGTTTTCTCATCTTACTTTTATTGGTTGAATTGACCGAAATTAAAGTAGATTACTATTTTAATTGATTTTAATTGTTTTGACGAATGACTTTATACTCCGTATAAATAGAAATAAGTTGAATCGAGTTAAATTTTGGACGTGAAACTTCGAATTCATATAACCTGTTCCTTTACATGCCTGTGATATATTTTTAATTTTAAACTTTCAATCAAAAAAATCAAGTTAGACTTGTATGTACTTTATTGATTGGCGTGAATAATTTAATAAACCATAATACAAAAATCATGTGTGTTGGATCCGATCAAAGATGATAATTCTCCTCACCGCTTGGTCGCACAATTGAAGTCATATACTTCCTCACTGCTGTCTCCTAATATAATTATGGTGTAACTTTAGTTTTTATGCAGACGCTTTAAGTATTATTTTGCACATTAATATTCTTTTGCTGTACATTTACGACTAAATTATACGGAGTACAAATTACTATTTTCAGTAATTATAAATTCAATACATAACGATTATAAATTACTATTTTGGTGTACACACTTTTACACATGTCCGTGCATCACTTTTTTGTCTGTTATAGACAGATCGTATTTGACAAAATACAATTTGTCTGTAACAGAATAAAATGCTACACAGATATGTGTAAAAGTGTGTAGAACAAAAAGTGTGTACCTTTGGATTTTTTCCTACCACAAAGGTAGGCCCATACATTTTAGAGTATCTCCAATGGTAGAATGTGCACGGTGCACATGTGGCATAAAAGATAGCCACATAAATATTAACAAATAAATTATCTCTCTCCTTATTGGAATGATTTTATACGATTTTGATATGTTTTTCCCTGCAATGTCAACTGCAATGTCAACATCTAGACGGTCTCTTTGACATTGTAGAGAAAAAGCTACCAAAACTGTATAAAATCATTCAAATAAGGAGAGAAATAATTTATTTACTAATATTTATGTGGCTATCTCTACATGTGGCACATGTGCACCGTGCACATTCTACCATTGAAGATGCTCTTAGATCAGAGTGATCAGGTACACAAGTTACACAAAAGATTGGTATTTTTTTTAAAAAAGGAAGATAACTTATTTATTTGTAATGAAAGTGACCAAGAGTAAAAGAATACAATAGCTTAAGATTACACTGAGATGAGACATATAAATGATTAGATCCCAATGACTGATCGTAATCGCTAACCCCACAACGATGTAAACTAAGCTAACAACATTGTTGAACTTGTTACTAAAATGTGATGTAGCTAAGCAAAAATTATTTAAATAAAAATAACAAAATAATTCAAGGATCCCAGTTTTACTAGCCACCAGAAAGGAGAAGAGGTTTGTTCATCCACCTCCAATAGAAGCATCCCGATTTTATCAGCTATCAAGAAGGGAGAAGATCGATGATGAGCCACCTCAAACGAATCTTCTTGTCTATCAGTATTTTACGCGGTGCTGTTCCATAAGCACTACCACCTTGCTGTTTTTTGACTCCTTCAAGGCACCTCACTCAAACACCAGACCACCGCTCTCCTCGTCCTCAGCCGACATCCTTCCATAAGTCTGATTTAAGATCTCCATTAATGGCAAATGAAATGAACACCAGATCCGAGACAGAGACAAAGAAGCAGCGGAACACACGGCCACAAGCCCAAACATGTTCACAATTGGAACGAACCAAACCCTAGGTCAGGTAAAAACTCAGCCAGACATAACAAACACGAAATAAAATCCAAACAATGAAGAAGAACTGAAGCACTCCTTAATTTCGTACAAAGCCCACAGAGCCGTCAGGCAAAACTTGTATGAATTGTTAATTTGCTATCACATCCATACACACGTTCTAATCTTTTTCCTCGTTGGATAAATCAGAAGAAGATGGGCAGGGAAGGCCGCCACATTCTCCTAGGGTTTCTTCGTTGCGGATACAATCATGTATGTACCCATTCAGTCTTACGAGTCCATGTTTAATGCTCTGATAGAATTATTATTGTTCATTATTCTAAAAGATTGCTATATTAAGAATTGAAGATTGATCAGTAACTAATTAGAGTATCTTTTTATTTGATCAGACCTGATTAATAAATTACACTTTCATGAGACCACCTCAATCAAAATAGATACAAATGAATCATGTCCTAGCAAGATGTACACACCAATTACAACTTTTACATTATAATTGTGCGAAACAAATAAGATACATACAATTATTTCTTAAGTTTTACGTTTAGCCATACACCTAATCAATTCGTGATCAAATTTTGCATATCAGCAATTGAGACTAAATATAAAGGTAAATATTAAAAAAAGTCAAATCAAGTAAGACACAACCCTTGTAAATTGGTACAAAATGGTACATTTATTGTGGTGTTTCTACATGTATCCCAATTCCCTCTTGACTTTGATGACCAAATAAAAACGGTGTGTCCTTCAATGCACTGCAGTTGGTTTTAAAATAATCCACAAATTAAAGCATTTCAGTCTGTTTAGACAAAAGGAGGACTTGTGGGATAAGAAGACAAAACTAAGTGTGGCATTACTCATTAGACATTGACGAAGAATATGTGGGATAGTGTCTTCAATGTTGAGCATCTTGATACCATAAATCCTCTGCATTGCTTCTGTTGGTTTTTTCTGAAAAGTGGTTTCATTCAATTGCTTTATGATTTCCTTTCGTTTTCAATATTTGGTCAAATGTACATTCTTTGTGGATAACTGTGAAATGTTAAAAATTGTAATGAGTCCTTGCTGATGTTTAAAGTATCGAAAAATCTCAGGAAAAAATCTAGTGTGTAATTCAATAATATGCTAGTAGCTATTTTTTTTATTAAAGTTCTCATAATCTTTTCAAACGCTATCACGTACTAGAGCACTCTTTAACCCACGCATGGTGTTATGATGTTAAAACACGGAGGAATGATCAAAAATCAAAATCCGCATCGACCGCTTGAAGGTTAAACTCTTGTGCGATGGATTTGATGTCCGTTACGTTGAGCTGTTTAAGTAATCGTTATTTACAACCTCTCATATGTGCTAAAGAGTCGTGGCGTTAAGAGCCCTTAAGGTTGGAGATTCAACCTTTTCAAAGTTAAAATATAGTAGTCCAGTCCTCATATAGGAGTGACCTCGACCACAGCCTAGGGCCCACGAGACAGACGGGCCCATAAATTATACTCCCTTCGTCCCAAAAACAACTTCCCACTTTCCTTAAATGGATGTCCCAAATTTAATTTCACACTTCAATACTTTCCTTATTTGGCAAATTATATACATCAAAAAAGTGATAAACTGTGCCAAACAGTGTTTAAACAGTGTCAAACAGTGTTTAAACAGTGTCAAACAGTGTTTAAACAGTGCAAAACAGTGCACTCTACAGTAAAGTCAAATTTATTTTTTAAAAGTGTGTGAAAGTCAAATCGGGACGAAGGGAGTATAATTGTATGTGATACACATACAAATGTTTGTGTCAGGAATTTTCTACTTGGAACATTTTCTAGCCACTTCCATTTGAGTTCCATCAGTCATTAATATTTTGGGAACTATTCCCATGATAATAAAATGTTAGCATTAGGTCACATTAAAAAGATTTATTATTATCGCAATAGATCATAAAAACAATCACATTAGAAAACATCTACGTAGTATTACCCATTTCCGCTAACACCACTATTATAGTCATCACCATTATTACAATCCCCAGTATACTATTGACATGATCCCAAGGTTTATTGAGTCTATGAAAAAGTTTATTCTTGAGGAAATAAAATTATTGGATTTATGGGATATTATGCCTCTCGATCATCGGTCAAAGCACTTTGAATATTTGAGGAAAGGAGTTTGAAAATAAAAATTGTTCCTAATTTTCTAACAACGAATGGAATCGAGAAAAATATACTATCGTATGAAACTATGAATCAAACAAATTTAATGATACGGAGTAGTTACAGAATTTTTGTATGTGAATCCTCAAGGTTGTAATTTTTTTATTTTGTAAATTTGTGTAAAAAATAATTATTTAAATGGTAATCCTATCTGTAAAAATTAGACATGGCAATGGGTCGGGACGAGACGAGTACTACAAGACTCGGACCTGCCCTGTGACTTCACTGTAGGGATGTCAAAAAAATCCGACCCGCAGTGACCCGCCCTGGCCCGAGACATTTTGGGCGGGTCCGCCCCGCCCCGTCTTCCAAATGGGGCGGGTCTGCCCTGCCCCGCCCTGATCCGTGCCGCCCTGACCCGCCCCGACCCGCCCCGACCCGCTCAATACATAAGCATACATATTTTTTCTTAATTTATACTACAAATATATACTTCAACATACATATGTGTGTATACAGTAAATCACAAATTCTTTGATCTTATAATATATTAATACATTTATTAGAATGAGATGAACGACGTATTATTAATGTCCTCTTTATATATAACATTTTAATACATATGTTCAATTATTAGTATAATTAAATAGATTAACTATTCAAGTCTGAGTAATTTTTTTTTTAATTTTTGAATTTTTTAGGGTATCATGAATTTGATTTAATATATTGATTTTTAATTATTATTTAGAGATAAACTTTATGTAGATTCAATTGGTAGCAATTTCTCACAAATAAAAATACATACTAGCTAATTAGGTTACGGCGAGGCGGGGTGGGTCATGGGTCAACAAGTTTGGACCCGTGCAGGTCACGGGGCGGGCCCGCCCCGCCAAGTCACGGGGCGGGTCTGGGTCTTGCAGTACCCGCCCCACCCCGACCCATTGCCATGCCTACTTCACTAGGTGGACCCACCCTGCCCCGTGACCCACGCGGGTCTAAACTTATTGACCCATGACCCGCCCCATGCGGGGTGGGTCCGCCCCGCCCCGTTGTAACTCAATTACCTAGCATGCATTTCATTTGCGTGAAGTTGTTACCACTTGAATCTACATTAAGTTTATCTCTAAATAATTATTAAAACATAATATATCAAATCAAAGTCACAATACGTTTAAAAATTAAGAAAAAATATTTAGAATTGAATAGTTAATCTATTATACTAATAATTGAATATATAAAAGACATTGATAATTCGTCTTTCATCTCATTCAAATACAAATATTACAAAGTAATACTCAGTATATTATAAGACCCATAAATTTATGATTTATTGTATACACATGTACGTATGTATGTAGAAGTGTATATTTGTAGTATATTTTTTTTTTTAAACCCAGTGGCAAACCATCCTAAGATGGGGTAAGGGCTGGGGAACACCTTACCATTTATTAAAGTATGGAGGAAATGGGAAAATACAAGGTAGGGGGACTAGGCCAAAACCTACCCGATAGAAAGAGCTAGATATCATACGGGAAAGCAATAGCATCAAACTTAAGGATATTGCAGAATCTATTAGAGTTGACATCAACCCCCATACTAATATCTTTTGCTGCGCGGTTTATCTTTTCGTGAATAAGGGTGATCATGATATGGTTATGTCGCAGAATCCTTCGGATGCAGGAGATATGGAAGATTTGATCCCAATGATTGATGCACTTCAGATTTATGGCCTCGAAAACTTGGGGGTTATCAATTTGAATGTCATTGAAGGTGATACCATTGTCCCTACAAAAGATGAGATAGTCATAGTAGGCCTCAATAGAAGCTTTCACTTTGGAGTTGGACGAAATGTTTCGTGTGTGATGGGAGGTCATGTGGCCCTTATGGTCGCGCACCAAAAAGCCAAAATTATGAGAGAGGCCTCTTTGGGTGTGAGCGACATTAAGGGTTCGATGGTTTGTCCGAGGAGGGATCCACGACACTACTTTCGGTCTGCTTCTAGTGGGCTTAATAGGACTCTGAATATCCTTGAGGGAACTGATTTCCCGTCAGATATTGTATATGGCCTCAGAGTAATCAGGGGAGATATCTTCATATAGGGTGCTGTTTCTCAACTTCCAGAGATTCCAAAGAATGACAATGTAAGTAAAAAAGGATTTGTGACGTGTCCAGTTAAGGATGATATCCTTAACATTGCCATCCAAACAGTGACTCTGCAAGTCAAAGTATCTCCAAATAGGAGCGTGGGAGGGACAACGCAGAAAGAAATGTTCGATGGAAACATCGTGGTTGCAATGTGGACACTTAAAAGGACCATAAAAGCCCATTCTCTGGAGGGAGTCAGCATACACAATAAGATTATTGGAAATCCTCCAAAGGAAGAAAGAAATCTTTTTAGGGATGTAGTATATTTTTTTAAAAAAATGTACACTTATATATTGAGCGGGGTAGGGCGGGACAACACGGGTCAATATTAAGATCCGGCCCGCCCCACTGTATGAGCGGGGCGGGACGGACCCGCCCCATTTGCAAGACGGCGTGGAGTGGACCCGCCCCAAATATCTCGGGCCAGGACGGGTCATTACGGCACTGTTTTTTTAAATGTCTAGTAAAAATTTGTAAGTTTGTAATGTGGTTATGTCATGTACGCGTCATTTATTTACCTATCTCTATCAACTCTACAAAGTACAGTACATTTTTATACGAGTATTATACGATAGTATTATATACTACGTCGGAGTAGTATTTACTTAAAGTTCACTTTATAAAAAAGTAATATCCAAGATAAGAATAATTATTACATGCAAATAACAGCAAAATGTAACTAAAACAACCTAGATCGAGAATCCGAAACAGGACAATACTAATGACTACGTAAAATTAAATAACTTTATGTCGATGGAATGGAATTTTGTTACCTAGTTCTTTGAAGAGCATACAAAAATCAGAACAACCTAAATGAAAAAAAACTTCAAAATTTAAGAGAAGAAAACAATAATTTCTGAAATTAAGAGAAGATCAACTGAAGGCCCCGGGGAAAAAATAATCCGTAACACCGCTAAGCGGGCCATTGTGCTACATACAACAGACTGGTCATAAGTTTTAGCTTATTTTTCCTTTGGGCTTTACAGTAACAGCAAAAAAAACTGACACTCTGTTTGTAGAATTGGGCCATATCATAGTTGTTTTGTCAGCTTGCCAGGTCTGTCAATGATTGCGGTTTAGAAAAAGAAAAAAAAAATCTTTTAATAGGTGCTTGACGAGCCCATTTATTTACATTCAAATAGACTAAAATTGAAGAAATTCTATTCAAACGATTAAATTAATTGACACCGTTTAATTGCGAAAAATCATATTTGAAATATATTCTATTAAGAATAAGAATATAGAAAAAGTTATTTTTTATTAAAGTATAGATAAACTAATCATATTAAGCAATTTCAGCAATTTAATTAGAAAATAACTCCAATGTCCTTTCTCACATTCAATGTATATATATACTCCAAATCATTTGTAGACATGTCATTTGTGGACTTTCTCTGTACATGCCTTTCTAATGGGCCTTTACGACTTCAGCTCACTACCAATCATTTTCAAAGCTGCTGCAACATGAGGATGCTTTAACTCCTTGTCTATGGAAGTTTTAAAAAAAAATATAAAAATCAAACATCACTTTTAATTCTCATAAGCTTCTCCACACCATATAAGTATGTATAAAATAAATGCAATTAAAAAAATATGACCTTTATGCTTAGGTGACTATAATAATACTCCCCCCTCTTCTCCAAAAAAGGGCAGTCAAATTGACTTTTCTTGGTGAATGACGAATTTATTTTGAATATGAAAATGATATCAGAACTTTCATTATTCAATATATTTTCATACAAGGATAAATTTTTTAAATTATATACAAGTATAATAATAATTAATAATAATTGTCAAAAGTATGTCATCATTGACCCAGAGAAATCAATATGACAAGCATTTTCTGGACGAAGGTAGTAACTAATAACTTTAGTGATCATATATTAATTTTAAACTATAACGACCTTGATGGTATACTTGTAGTAATTATAGAAACACCTTTATACATAAATTTCATTCAAGTAATATTCAAAGAAACATTTCTTCTTCAATACCATATGTCTCACATTTTCATTATCTTTTTAACATCGGCTTTTCAAGGATTGTTGTGAAGATCTGGATGGTACTGCATTGTTCTAATTAGCTTATAATTGGTAAGTTTTATCAGGTAAATGTACTTTCTCACGTCTAAGTGTTATGAAAACTTAGTTATAGAGCAATGCATGAATATAAGACAAAAGACCTCATCGGAATTTCACCTAAATGTTTGGTTAATACTAGAGTTCCTTGCTAATTTGTATGATTGGGAGTATGATGTTGCTATTATATTCCCAACCACTTGTTGGCAAAATGGATTTACTTTAAATAATGACCACATTTGAGCTAAATTAAAAATAATGGATCGAGAATTAGTTTGTGATAGGATCAAGGTTAAGTCCTAACGTATAATACTCTGAAAGATGAAGTGATGAACACAACCATATATATTAAAGTAGTAAAGGTTTATATCTATCTATAATCTATCTATAATAATATAAAGTAACAAGGTCTAACAACTTGCTTTTCCCTCCAATTAGACAATTAATGCTCTATACCAATTCAACAATAAGAGTCATATTAATAATTTGCAATTAGTAATAATAATAGGCATAGTAAATACTAAATAGTAATATATTATGGAGTAATTGGAATATTTTCAATTCAAAATAATAATAATGATAATAATATTATTAATAATAATAATATTAATGATAATAATGTAATAATATGATACATAATTGACGGGATTTCAGTTAACACAAAAACATATTAGAACGTTTGCAACATTTTGATTTGAATGTTTTCAATTATAAGCTACACCAGACCAAATTAAAAGAAACTAGACCAAATCACATCAAATTTAAATACAATAGACTTGATCAGATCAGAATAGATGAGTAAAATATACATACACTCGACACTTACCGGACCAGATCAGATTAGTCCATCAGATCAAACTTAAACGGACCTGATCATAAAACTTTAGTCCAATTAAAAACATCATTATTGTTGTCTTGCAGTACATAAGAAAATTTCAATGACATCTTATAGGTATAGGTATAGGTATTGATAATAGTTATAATAATAATAATAATAATAATAATAATAATAATAATAATAATAATAATAATAATAATAATAGTCTTCTATAATAATACGAAGTATAAAATAACAAGGTTGTAGCTTCCATTTCCCTCCAATAAGACATTTAATGATTTCATACTCATTAAACAATTAGAGGTACATCAATAATTAGCAATGATAATAGTAGTACTAAATAGTAATATACTATCTATTATGGAGTAATTGGAATAAATTTCAATTCAAAATAATAATATAACAATACGAAGTAGTAATATATAATTGGCAGGATTTCAGTTAACACATATTAGAACGTTTACGATATTTTGATTGGAATGCTTTCAATTATAAGCATACACCTTTAAAGAGTCACTTTTTCTACTAAAATGTAATACTCCTTACATATTAATATTGAGTGTTTGATAATATAAAAATTTTGAATTTTAAAGCTATACTATCAAGTGTTTTGCTAATTGGATGTTTACAAATTTTCCAGCGTTACTCAATTAATATCAAGTGTAGGATTTATCTTCTTTAATATTCTTCCTTGAATATTAATTAATTCATATTCATATTTCATATTAATATTTTGAGCATTACTTAAAGGATCAACTAGTTATGTTTCATATATTAATTAATACTAGAATCGATAGACCAATACGCTTGTTAATCGTTCGGTCGTTTCACGGTAGTAAACTTGGATTATTAATGCATGCGTCTCATGGTTAATAATCTAACGGGAATTAATTATATTGATTAAACCAATAAACCACTTGTGTTGAGGTTATCAATCACAATCATTTTCATCTTAAGTTTATTGCTACTATCGGGTTAATATACGATGCGTGTTCTATATTGACTCGGTAGTAAGTTTTATTAATGAACATGTCTCGTTATTAATAACTACCCTCGATGAATTGGATATACTCCTCGATTGAGTATTCGAGAGGAAGATAGTTAAAGATATAACCGGGATCGACAGACATCTCATTAAGTGGAAATGAATCGTGTGCTTGAGGATGACCCCTGGCTGTTTGAACGTGATCTAATTCTTTTGAAAGCTGTTCAGCCAGATGATATATACCTGAGACAATGAATTTGTTTGAGGCTGAATTTTGGGTACAGGTTCACAATGTACCTTTTAAATTTAGAAATTTGGGATCTGTCAGGGAAGATTGGGAATTTCTTAGGCTCTTTTATGAAGTTTGATAAGAGCCAATTCGAAGGCAAGCAGAAATCTTATCTGCGTATTGAAATTTGTATGGATGTGCGGAAACCTTTAAAAAAGGGTACTAGCTTAACAAAAGATGGGGCTGGACATTGGGTGGATTTTAAGTATGAGAAGCTACCCAATTTATGTTTCATGTGTGGGATAATTGGGCATTCTGATAAATTATGTCCATTGAAGTATGAAGAGGGGTTTGTACTAGAGAAATCCTTTGGGGGGGAGCTCAGAGCTGGAGGAAGGGTGAAGACCAGTCCTACAGGACCTAATAAGTGGTTAGTTAATGAATCTTCTAGTTCTGAGGGGTACGGACAATAGCGGAAGACTGATCTTGGGGGCGAGTACTCGGCAGAATCAGGTGCTAGTGCATCCCAGCAAGATAGGTCGGGTGGCAAGGAAGAAGAAACCCCGGGTGAGACGAAACGCAGAAGAATATGGGAAAGTCAGGCCCAAGGAGGTATAGCCGGCGAAGGGATGACACTGGATGGGCCAAAAAATGGGTAGGCGGCGGGTCAATTTCCCTAGGCCCGCCGAATGTTCATATGGCTGTGATGATCAAGAAGACGGATGTTGGTTTTATTTTTATTGTTTGTTTTCTTCATGGTTGGATTGTTCTGCTTTACTTTCATTATTTTATGTTATGTAAGACTCTTGCATTAGGTTTGAGGGATGAGAGGTCTGCGGCAATCGTCATTGGCTTTAAGTTGCCCAATTTAGGTCTAGCGAGTTATATTGCTTTATTAAATGTGATTAACTCTGAGTCTCGGCCAAGGGCGGATGATTACATGTGGTCCTTTTGTTGTCTTGTACCCCTGTTGAATGCTATTTTAATAATATAAGCCCCTTGCGATAAAAAAAAACTAAAAACTAGAATCATTTGGGTGTGCTTTAAACCGTTTTTCACTTTTTCTATTACATCTTTTTTTACCAAATACTCCAACTTTTACTCTTTCAAAATCTTTTTCATATAATATCGGGAAAACTGTCAAATAGGTCCTCGAACTTTCATAAAAAGGTCAATTAAGTCCTTCTATAGGAGGTTCTGCCCGCCCGTCGCGATTTGGGGCAGTTCCCGGTGGAATGTTTTGATGAAGTTTTTTTAGCATCTTATTCACCAAGTCTAGTTTACTCATACCAAATTTTAGCTAAAAATTCAATCGGGAGCACATTTAAATTAATTCTTGAAGATAACTACGCATTTTTACGTTCTCGAATTAATTTGAATGCGCTCCCGATTAAATTTTTAGCTGAAATTTGGTATGAGTAAACTAGACTTGATGAATAAGATGCTCAAAAAATTTCATCAAAAAATTCCACCGGGAACTGCCCCAAATCGTGACGACCGGACAGAGTCTCCTATACAAGGACTTAATTGACTTTTTTATGAAAGTTCGAGGACCTATTTGACTGTTTTCCCTATAATATCTAATATTAACCACTTCTCAATGTAGAAGTAAAAACAAAAACACTGGGGGCGGCGGATGCGGCGCAGGTGATACTGGGGGGGGGGGGGGGGGGGGGAGGCGGGGAGCTGGTGTTCATCCCCCAGGAGCTGAGGGTGGGGGCGGGGGAGACGATCGAGTTCAAGAACGGGAAGGCGTTCCCGCACAACGTGGTGTTCGAGGAGGATGAGGTGCCAAGCGGGGTGGACGCTTCGAAGATCTCGATGAGCGAGGAGGATCTGCTGAACGGGCCCAGGGATACCTTCAAGGTCACCTTGACGGAGAAGGGCACTTATTCCTACTACTGTTCGCCTCATCAGGGAGCCGGAATGGTTGGCAAGATCATCGTTGAATGATCCATCCATCCACATATGCTTGCTTGCTCGCTTGCTACTTCATTATGAAATACTCAGTTTGCACTGCTTCCCTCCTTGTTCTAAATTAATAATTAATGTCTCTAGATCCACAATGGATTGACTATTTTCTCATATCATATATCAATGCATCTCCATCTGTCCCTAAAAAAAAACACATACCTTCACTGGTTTGCAAAAGCAGTTTATTCTCATCTAACTTATTTGTTGGACACAACCACTGATATTTGTACTTCAAATCATTACACATTAACAAACATAATGCATTGTCTTAGAAAAGCTAAACATGCCTAAACAATACTACCCAAACTAAACTTACTACCCAACATTAATTGAATTCTCAAGCAGTGAGAAAGAGAAGTGAATTGATGAGACGCTGCATCAAAGTTTAAATCTTTGAATGCCTATGCATGACAGCATGAGTAATACACCAGCACCATACGGTCCATACCAAACATTTATGAAGTGAAGTGAAATGTTCTCCAACACTTCATCAAAATATCAACATACAGATACACTAACAGTCTACTACTTCACTACATCAAACTTCAATTGCGAATTCAAATTATAACCCATTCACAATTCACAAACATGATAACACCTAAATTATATATATGCACTCCCCTGATCCCTTCAAGGACATTTGATAAAATTGGAACGATACAGAGAAGATAAGCATGAACGGATGACACAAACAAATCAAGAAATAGTTCTTGTATATCCTGGTTTTGTGGTGTCCATTTTCATTTTACGATGACAACAATGTGAACATAGAATGCAAACAAATGAATGAGTACTAGCCACGCCGTTGATGTTTATGATGCCTTCTCCATCCGGGACATTTTTTATGGCTCTTTAAGTGCCTTTGCTGTCCCAGTTTAGCTAGCTCACCATAGCTGCTGCCTAGCATTTCCTCTTCTCAGACTTGCTGAAGTTCGGCTGGTTAGATTAAGAAAGTAACTAGATTGAAGTCATATCAAGATTTTGATTTAAGCCATTCAATCTTCATGTTTGATTTTGTAGCCCACAAATGATAGTCAACCTCATGAGTCAGTACCATAATCCCACAAAGCTCCAAACAATTGAGCTAGGGAGCAGATCAGTTTAAAGTATGTAGTAGATAATACACACGATCAGACTTAAAACATTAGTCTGTATACCACAAGTCCCCATACAGCAGTAGTAGTTCCTATAATCTTAAAACATGACAATTAACTGGAACCATTAAGGAATTCAAAATAATGATAAATAAAAACAGAAATGATGAAATCAGCCCCCCTTTACAATGTGGTTTTATTAGCAGACTCGCCATGGCCGGCCGAAGTAGATCGTCTAATAGAGTCAATCCTCTGCAGCCTGATCTGCTCTCTAAATCTAGCTATAAACTCATCAGCTTTCTTATCAACATCTGGTGCTTCTTCATCCCCACTGTTATCAGTATCACTATTGTTATTATCATCACCGCAATTCTCTTCGACACCATGATCATCCTCTTCAATTCTTGAAGAAACAACAGCTTCTTGCTCTTCTTCTTCTGCAATTTCTTCATTATTAACATAAATTTCTTGGGTTTTCCTCACTGAATATGATCTTCTTGGAGGTTCCTCTTTCTTGACCTCAGTTGAGTTGGATTTCATGGATGAAGACTTAGGAGGAGGAGGAGGAGGAGGAGGAGGAGGAGGGGGAATCTTCTTCTTTCTAGCTATCTCCTCATCAGTAGATTGGGGAGGAGAAGGTTTAAGCTTGTTTGGAGAAGGAGAGGAGGATCTTGTCAATGATTGCGACCTAAAAGATCTTGTCTGTTCTGGCTGCTTATTAAATTCTGGGTCCTCCATTGTTCTTCCAGCAGATCTTGACCTCCATGGCAAAGTCCGGCTCTTCATTTTTTCCCCATCATTTGTTTCCTGCAGAGTCTCATCTTCTTCTTCTTCAACTCTTGATTTCAAGCTCCTAACAGGCAAAAGAAGCGGCTTTTCACTGATTCTTGCAGCTTTATCGTTCACCGCCATTACTACCCTTGGTTGACCTCTATGATACTGATTTCTCCAGGCCTGATCAATTATCTTATTGCTTCTGTCAATTTTTTCATCAAAAACGACAGAAGCCCCCTCAGATTCTTCTTCATCATCATCAAAAACTGAAGAAACCTGAAGCAATCCAGAGACATAGGATTGGGCATTGTCAAGCGTGGTCTTTGTTGCTGTTGACCCATCGTTTTCTTTATCTGTTTCATCAGTTTTGCAGCTAAACAGGCCGTAAGAAACGGCTATGCCGACGCAGATGAGCTGGAGGACTTCCCAGATTTTGATGCCCAGAGTTTGGTTGAGGAACTCTGGAGCTTGTGAGGGGAAAAGATGGAGAAAAACGAGGAAAACTACAACAACTATGGGTTTGAACATGAAGTGTTTGTAGTACTTACTTGTTTGGTCGTCTGTTGTTTGTTTCGGAGGAACATCGGACGAGTCTGCCATTGGAGTAAGTGAAGAAGCTTTGGGGGGACCTTGAGTGTAACTATGAAAGAAGGAAGAAGTCTTTGGAGCTAAGGAAAAAAGAGCAGTGATGAGGAAAGTTTTTGGGTGGATAGACGTTCTTGCCCTTTTCTTTTTTTGTCAATTTCCTTTTATTTTTGACTTTTTGTTTTGTCTATTTCTATTTCTAGTATATGTTCTTGAAAAGGTCAACTATTGCATTATTATATATTTCACTTGTATCAAAATATTTGTCTAGTTTCCTTTTCGATTTGCATTAAATTAAGTGCCACATTTCTTCTTTGAAAAGAAATCTACTTCAAAAATATTTAGAATACATTCTAATAAAGTATTCATTATTGTTGTAGTATAAAAAAATCTCACTTTTCATAAAATATACTAGTACAATAATTCTATAATACTTTTAAAGTAGGTGAAAAGTGAAAACTGAATGACACAAATAGACACCTATATTGATACAAAGAGAAGACATCATAATTAGCCTTTTTTCGTTAATATTACTAAATTAAAATCAAACGATAAAAATATGGCATATTTTAAAATTTTCCAAACAGTTACATATTTTTGTACAAAAACATTATAGTGACTAGTTCATAGTAACTAGTACACAATGACTAGTCATATTTTTGTCCAAAAACGTAACTAGTCATATTTCTGTCCGGTTAAACTCTATTAGTAATATATGTCATTTTTTCTAAGCATTATTGCATTTCGTGTAAAGTTGATACATATTCGCTTTATTATTTTTTACAAGGAATAATAAATAGATCTAATGCTTAATTCACACTTCATAAAAGATAGTGTGATGCTTAACCCATCCGATGTTATACTTATTCATAGTGTTGCCCTCTTTTCTAAAATAATGCCATCAATACATAAAGATATAACAATTCCATAAAGCATACGTTAGGGGTCAAGCATATTACATAATACATATAGTGTACAATTCATTTTAATGAATTATCTCTATTAAATTAAGTATGCAATTTGATGATTCTAAAAAGCAAGTTATTTGATGAATGGATGATAATTAAAGTGAGAAACACTAAAGTATATTGGGTCAAACCTCTATTCACCAAAATTAATAATAGTGTGTCGGTGTACAAGCAATTTGTATGATTTTTCTTTGTTTATATAGAAAATATTTTTACCTACACAATCAATATTTTACCTTTTGATAATATTTGATGTTGTTACCGATATAAAAGCATACAAATGAAATCTTGTATATAGAATAAAAATGTTCTCAATATTAAAAAGGTACAAATAAACTACACAAATTGAATATACAAATAACATTTCTCTTCAACTATACAAAAGAATTAGGAGTATCAAATTTCTAAAGTAACCTAGGCATTTTTTCCCTTTTTCTTGCAAAAAGGAATCTTAAATCACTCATAAATAAATAAGGAATAAAGATGATTAAAAAAATAAATAAATAAATAAGGAATAAAGTTTGGGGATGAGGGGCAAATTCGGAAGGCAAACAAGGGTAGCAATTTGTGTTGCGAGGGATGATTTGGTCAGGGATTCTGCTTTCGGCATACGTACGCTAGTCTTTTGTGGGCCCGGATTCTAATTATTAAAAAAAAAATAGATACTCAAATTGTCCTTGCGACTTTAGTTGGAGGCAATGCTTTTCTTTCTCCAGTCTTCTCCCTCTGTATTCTATCTTCTGAAGGACCACACAACTACACAAGAATACAAGATTTATGCATTAATTATTTAATATTATCCCTTTTTGGATGGTAAAAATCATAGAACCATAGTGTGACTTCTTATTTTGTTAGCCTCTACAAAGAAACTCAACAAAAAGTACCTTAAGAAATAAGAAGATAGTGGTGGTGCATAGAACTGGTAGATAAAAGTGTCTTAAAAAGTAAATATGTTTTTACTTGGACTACTTTTAGTCTCAGACCAAATCAACAAGACCAGACATAGAGAATTATACAATACACCAAGACTAGACGATCGTCAGACCAAATCAGACCAGACTAGAAAATTCCAGTCCAAGTACAAAATATCATGAGTCTCGAATCCAAATTCTACCAGTTGCGGTGCAAATTACTATATAAAAATGCATATAGTTTCTGCAAGTATCTGGACTGGAAGCTCACTTGCTATCTGGCAGCCTTTGCTTAAAATCCAACATACATTCTCTCAATTAATTGTGTAGACGGTGCTAGAGGTCCTTAGAGATGACATGTTATCCTTTTGTGAATAAAATCTTTTTTGAATAAAATCTTTCATTTTTAATGAGGTAGACTTAAATTATTTATTTTACGGTTTATTCGTGTTGTTTTTTACTCTTTCATATAAAATAAATGAATGTAATTCTAAGTTCTTAGACGGTCAACGAATTCAAATTCCAATTACTCCGTATGAAAATTTGGTAGTATTTGTGTTACAATGTTTTTAACTGGACTGCAATTTTCCGGTCTGGTCTGATTTCTTTGTATTTTTATAACTATCCAAGTTTGGTCTAGTCTGGTCTGATATGGGACGAATTACAATCCAAGTAAAAACATCCTTAAAATCAATCACAATTTCAATGACATAATCTATTGAGGCTTGTTTAAGAGGATTGGCGAAGGCGTATATGAACAACCGGATGTACGGTGTCAGCTGTATAGTCGGTGGCAGTTTTGTAATTCTGGTGAAAAATATGGCCTCTCTTGAATGAGCATTAATGCAATTTTGATGAGTATCAAGCCTGTTCTTTTGAGTATTAACAACCTAAGAATGAGCATCAAACATATTTTGTTGAGTATTACAAGCCTAACAATGAGCATCGTAGTCTATGCTTCATACTCCCTCCGTCCCATTTAAAGGTTCCCGTACACTATATTCTCCGGTCAACATGCATTGTTCTTAATCTCTTACTTTATATATCAAAAGTTTATGAAATTTAAATTATTTTCTGCAGGTGTTGTAGCGGTTTTAATGTAGTTTCTGAATATGTAAATTTTAATTACTAAAAATAATTCTACTGATGACAGGGATCAATTAACTTTATGATCAGTCAAACATCGTAAATCGTGTGGGAACCTTAAAGTGGGACGGAGGGAGTATCTTTTAATTCACTTTCTTTTTCTTATTTTTTTTATAATAACTTCTTAAATTAAATCTATAATCAACACATATGTGCTTGAATATGCGAATTTAACGTAATATTGTATTTTTGAAATACGCATTGATATGACAAATTAAAAATGAGTATAACGTGAGTATCAATCAAGCATACATAACTTACAAAATGAGCATTATATGAAATCATAAGTTTTTTTAGTTGAGTATCAAGATATTTTCACTGAGCATTAAATCTCATTTATTGAGTACTAAAAACATGCGATTGAGTATCATGGTTTGTGCTCATACGTGGTTGATATTTTAAAATTGTGTTCACTTTTACAATTTTGTATTTGGAATTTATAAGAAATAAATTGAAAAAATAGGGTCCCAAGTCCAGGTCAGCTAGGTCATATGAAAAAAAAAGAGCAGGTGGCGCTGATGTGTTAATTTCCGACGGAATTATTACTCTCCGGCATAAATGTCCTGAAATTGGACAAATGTGTTAATTAGAGGACGTATTATGCAAGTAAATGAAGTTAGAGGACCAATATCGGGCACGGCCAAAAGTTACGGGACTAATTTAACAAATCCGTCCATATATATATATATATATATATATATATATATATATATTCAATTATCAATTTTATTAAATATATTAACTATACAAGTCTAAGTATTTTTTTGTTAGTTTTTGAAATTTTTAGCGCATCGTGAATTTGATTTCATATATTATTTTTCAATAATTATTTAGAGAAAAAAATTATGTAGATTCAATTAGTAACAACTTCCCTCAAATAAAAATACATACTAGCTAATTAGGTTACGGGGGGCGGGGCGGGTCATGGGTCAACAAGTTTGGACTAGTGCGGGTCACGAGGCGGGTCCACCCAGCTCGATCGGCAATGACAGATGAGGATGGTGCGGAAGCCACACTGCAAGATATTACAAAAATATTCGGCTATACCATGCTCAAGGTACAAACGATTGTACGGTGTAATTTACCAAGATTGGCCTTAGTTATCAACGCAAAAAAAGAATCATAAACATTTCATTTTTTATTAACATTAATGCTTGGTTAAACCCTATTTATTTATCCAATACACAAATTACAAAAAGTACAAATACAAACTCTTATCGATAATACGTGTCTGTTTGAACAAAATTTATTCGTACATGCAAATAATGGTGTACTTTCTTTGCAGATTTGTCAAAACAGTTGTGCGTAAACCAATGTAGGTGTACAGAGACACAAATATATGAGTACAGACACTTTTTATCTGTACAAACAACTTATCACGCCCCAGACCGCAATCCAAGCGCGTGTACAACCGCCGTATAATTAAGTGACGTCACCCGCGAGTCAACCTCACTTAATTACACAAGGCGTTCGAGAAAACAATCCATCCATACTCAGTAGTAAACATACATAACAACATCACATTTAAACCAATGAATAGCGGAAATATTCAACGGTAAGTCATAAGCCACAACCGGCCAACAACATGGGCATGCAAGCCCCAAAAATAGTTTATAGTAGAACAAATATCCATGAGCAAATGTTCGGTGGTTTGAAAGAAAATAAGGAAGCACGAACCACGTCTTCCTGAGTTGATATCACCCGTAAGAAGGTGCAAGTAGCAAGCCCTAGCTTCAACCTGAAAATGGTGTCCCCCCCGAAGGGGTCAGTACAAGTACTGAGCGAGTAGCAGGCTAAATATAGAATAACTAGTGTTTCAAGTATAAGACCCAAACATAGGGTGATACTTAATTAATTAGTCTTTTCCCCCAAGTTATGAAATACTTGTTAGTATATATATACTTGGGAAAATATCCGATCCGTAGATCACCGTTTTATTTGGGAAAAATAGTAATAGCCAATATTCTTGGCTAAAAACCCCAACCCACCCATATACCTATGAGTGTATAGGACTCCTCCTTGTCCCTATTCCAATATCATAATCTATGAGTTTTGAGGATCATAATCCTTGGATACTCCACCAGTTTGTGAGTGTTAAGGACTCATAAGTCCTAGGGTTTTCCACCAAGTTTTGAGTGTTAAGTACTTTTAAGTACTAGGGTCCTCCACCAAGTTTGAGTGTTAAGGACTTTAAATCCTAGGGTCTTCCACCAAGTTTTGAGTGTTAAGTACTTTTAAGTACTGGGGTCCTCCACCAAGTTTTGAGTGTTAAGTACTTTTAAGTACAAGGGTCCTCCACCAAGTTTTGAGTGTTAAGTACTTTTAAGTACTAGGGTCCTCCACCAAGTTTTGAGTGTTAAGTACTTTTAAGTACTAGGGTCCTCCACCAAAATATTTCCCTATGATCAACCTCCTATCAACCTAGATAGAGTCTATATCATACTTAGTCATTCATAACTAATTCAATACATAAAGCTTATGTATCACAATCCATGCAAATCCATGCAATTATGTAAATGTATAATTAACTAATATCAACCGATATTAATTAATCCATTATCCATCGGTCAACGTTGTCGTTGACCGCCATTTCAAGTCTTACACCTATTAACTTAATCATCATATAATTAAGTTAAAAGTATTCATTTGTGCTTCTTTTACCCTTCAAGCAAATATGCATTTTATATAATTCCTCATATCATATTTCAAGCATAAACAATTAATTCTTTTCATACAACTTAATCATGTTGGCTAATCACATGTTTAAATATCTTTTAAACATCATTATGAACACATATAACATTTATTTAGGTAATCTTATAATCAACCCAAAAGTTATTAGATATTAAGCCGTCCACTCACCTTGAACTAGCGTTATGAAGTTCTACCCTTCTTGGTTGAACTCCGGTGAAACTCCGGCGACTTTTGGTCAACTCCGGCGACAACTCCGGCGACTTTTCCAACTTTGTGAAATCACTTGAAATACCCTTTACAAGTGCCTAACAAGGTTTTATAATCATAAAACCCATATTAATACAAATGACCTCAAGAAGGTTATTTTCCGGTGAACCGGCCGTTTTGGCTTCTAAGTCTGTTCTTAAACTTAGAACCATCTTCCACCCCATAAATCCATACTTATAACATATGGAACCATACTAAAGGTCCTTCACATGATAGGTCCTTCATATGGTAGAAGAAAAAAAATAAAGGAAGAGTTATAATAAGGTTATTACCTTAATCTTTTCACACTTTTAGCACTTTAGCTCCTTTTCTTGGGATTCCTTCTTGTTGAGCTTTCTTCAACAATGGGGAAAGGGGCTGGATAGTTTTTGCTCTTCCTGGGCTTCTCTTGGCCGAAAATGAGGGAGGAAGAGGGGTGAGGCATACCCATTTGTCTCATTGAACAAATGAGTGTGGATGGGGGCCACCTCATTTTTGTTTGATGCCATAAAGATCAAATCAAGGCCTCCTCCCATGTTTCTCTTCTCCTA
The DNA here is from genome assembly GCA_945859915.1 of Cuscuta epithymum. Classification (NCBI taxonomy): domain Eukaryota; kingdom Viridiplantae; phylum Streptophyta; class Magnoliopsida; order Solanales; family Convolvulaceae; genus Cuscuta; species Cuscuta epithymum. The sequence goes on from CAMAPF010000034.1 coordinate 358,362, forward strand.
TCAGCCGGCCAACCCCTCCAATTTGAGTGGCAAAAACGTGGGTTGGCCCCCACTCATGTGGGAGGTCAACCCTTTTTGTCCCAAAGTGTACAATCGGTCCCGAAAGTTGTATTTTTCGGACTGTTTTAATCATAATTTATTTTATCGGGTAAAATAAAATATATTATGTGTTCCCAATCATAACGCCCCTTTGAAATAATATATATTCCAAAACTTTGATTTGGAAGTCTCCGAAATTCATTTTCGGGCTGTTATCTGTTTAATTGTCGGTACCGGTAATTGAGCTTCTTTTGACCAATCGGTCAACCCCAGGCCTTCCCATGGCCCAAATAAGATGTCCACCACCATATAAATATTATTTCGACCCATAAGAATAATTTATGTGATCTCGGGAATATCGGGCGGCCCCCCGCTCCCGGTGTGGGTCCCACGTGCAATTTACTATTCACGCGAAAGAAATAATAAAAATTTACAACTTCGTAAATTCATTAATCCCTTGGTAAGGTTCAATACATTATTTACATAAAAGTAAATATACTTGGGGACGGTGTTACACAACTAATATCAAAGTTAAGTTGTTTGTCTGTACAAACAAAAAATGTTACATGTAGACAACTAATGTATGTAATTATGTATACACAAATATTAGTTTGTGTGTAAATCACATTGATTGACGTACTTTTTTTTGCAAAAATGTCGGAGTGGTTGCACGAGAATCAATGTTTGTGTGTAACACTTTTATTTGTATACACAAACAACTTAAACCTGACATTAGTTGCACTACAAGAAAAAGGCTCATTAGCGAAGGGAAAAATGGTCACTAAAACTTAAAAAATGGCCGCTAAAGATTATTAGCGACCAAAATATGTGGTCGCGAGTTGGTCCCTATTGCCCTCGCCGCAAAAGACATTTTGCGACCGGAAAAAGACGTCGGTCGCTAAAACAATTTGAGACCAAATTTTATCTGGCCGCTAATGATATCAGTAAGGAACACATTGTCATGGCTTTTGCGACCATGTTCCCTTTGCGAAAACAAATTTGTATAAATACTTTCTAACAACTTATTCCAATAAATAGTGCTTGATGATAAAATATACTCCGTAATACGTACACAAGAGATGATATACAAATGCATAATAATAGGATAAAATCTTCTTTGCATATAATTATTTAACTTTTGGTTCTAAATCAATGATACAAAAAGTATTTAATCATCGATCAACTACATCATCTATTCATCTAATCTACTAAAATAGTTAAAACAAGTAGCTAGCGTCTCATCTTTTCACTTTCCACACGTGATGACTGGGAATGATCCACCCATCTTTGTTTTCTTGATATATACAACATTTCTTTAATCTTTTCAGGATCATATATATACTCCATAGTCCGTATATTGCAAAGCATGAGGTAATTCATCTTCATGCAGCAGCCCCGTAACCCCGTTGACGTCAATATTACATAAAAATGATCCGAGCTATCTGCAATAGCAACCTTAACAATTAACATCAACATGTGTGAATCGACTCTCTTAAGAATTTCATCATCCAATATAAACTCAGACGTTTGTTGCACCTACAACCACAAACCTTAGTATCAGTAAATGAATATAAAATATAAAATATAAAATGTAATACACATCTAATAGAAACACCCATTTAAACATTACTAATAGATATGGGGTAAAACCGGACAAGTAGGACCACATGGATAATAAAAAACTTAATTTCCTGGGTGACCAAATCTTAACTAGCCAGACATTTAATTCTAATGCATAATAATAATACTCTGTAACTACATCATTTTATTATGTGAATGATTCAAACTTCAATAGCTAGAGTACTATAGTTACAGAAATGCAAAACAAATAGGCAGATTCATTAAGAAAGGAATGTCTAAAAAATTACTTCTTCTCTATTTGACAAAGATAGTCCACTTTTATTAATTTCATCCTAAATCTCACAACAATTATTGTACTGCATTCATAAAAACAAAGATAACAAATATTTTTTATACTTAGCTGGTCCATATGCAACCCTACTTGGGAATAATTACACAAACAGATATTACCATTAGTGAACGAATTAAGCCTTCGCTAATAGCATGACCATCAGTTCAACTTAACCAAAGTAACTGCATAGTAGCACATTCCACGATAAAAAATAATATCAGCTAAATACTTTTTAAACCTGCATACTTGAAATTTAACATCTAATTAGTACCGCTTTATCAACTAAATTCTAAGAAATAATCAGTGATATGTAATTTAGAATTGTATGAAAGGCAACAACATTACATTTAGGCGCATCCGAAGTACTTAGTGAATCTACTATTTCTACGACAGAAGCAAGAAGTCACAAAGGTATAAAGATAACTACCAAGCTTGTGTATGATTTCTGCTTGTTTGAATGGAATGTCGTATAGGTGATGATTTTCCAAAGTTGACCGGCCTTCCACTTAATCCTAACACCTCAGAGTATTACTCTGAAATTTATATCAAGCAAGGAAAGAAAATCAGTGCAGCTCAAATATTAACTTGTTATGAAATCAGCTTAAATGTGAAAAGTATAATCCAGCTCATTGAAGACTATATGATTATTCTTGAAATGGAATCACACTGATATATACAACACTCCAGCTTATTCCGATGTTCAAACCCCAATCGATCTCAAAGCTATCATATTGGTTTTCTTAAAAGATGCATATCCTGAACGGGGAAAGCTCAGATTTTCTGATTGGCAGACTGGAAATGCAACTATGAAACTAAACAGATCAACACTCTGAAATAACATAGAGAACGATTAAATTGAAATGATTAAATTGTAAATTGAGAAACATCTTAAATTAGTGATCTTACCCATTACAGATTAACATTGAAAGAAGAATTAAGTACTTTATAATTAACATAAGCAGCAATTTAGTACAGAATAGTGCTCATTAACTATGTATGCGTTTTTATCTATGTGAATTTAGTTTGATCTAGAGCAAGACTTTAATAAAGAACTGAAGTGGCACCTTGTTAAGATCAATAGCCTCGAAAGCTTCCTCCCTGGACAAAAAGTCAGGAAGCAGTCTACTGAATAAGCCCACAACTGGGTTGCTACTGGACTCTCTATTGAACTCCTTGAACTGAAGTGGCACCTTGCATACATACTCTTGTTTTGCGTAATTTTTATTGTTATTTTTGTGTGTAAATTCTCCTGTTATTGTTTCAGTATGATTTCGAACCAAAGGAAAATGAAAAATCTGAGAAATAGCCAAACAGTGTAGTCCAGAAAAAAGCAGAGAAATCATTAAAGGGGGTACCAATATGTAATCAAAAGAGCCCAAATAACAACATCAAACCAAAACTGTACCAATTCACTTGCATAACACATTAAAATCAGAATAGAAAAATGAACAATCAAATTTCTCATACAATGAACAAAACTTGTTGAAATGAGAACAAATAAGTTTCAAAAATTAGATAATAAGAACTGTCTGCAGCACTTTCATAAGATTATTGCTAAAATAGTGATGGGAAAATGTGTTTACCTTGACAACTTGATGTGGCTTTCTGTTTGGGGAGCGGCCAAGTTACTTCGGGGAGCACCCAAGTAATAGACATTTGAACCTGCGAGCAGCTTCTTCCGTTGAATTTTAACTAAAATTTTGACAAATTTTAGTGATAGAAACGAAACGACAAGAGTAGAACAATCGTGGCTGTTCCGAAACCTGGTTAGCTGCTAGGTTTCCTTCGTCTTCTTCCTATTTGAATAATCTTCGTTTTAATTCCTTCCCCTTCCAAAAATGAGGAAAGTGGCTACTATGAAGGCAGACCAGTAGTCGGCGTTTGTGATAGTCTGGATTTGTTCTTCTCCAATTCGTGAATTGAAGTATTGCAGCGAAGACGAAAGAATTGCAGAAGAAAGACCGCGAACGAGCGATGATGTTTCTCGGAGGTTTGATTGAGGAGCGGCCAAGTTGAGTAGAGAAGAAGAATGGTACGAAGCTAGGGTATGATTGCAATCGTGAGGCTAATAAGTCGCAGATGGGCTCCAGGGTTTGTTTTTCAATTTTTTAATTAAAGGAAAAACAAAGAAAAGTACTCCCTAGAAAATAAAAAGTTAGAGCTCTTTTTTGGATTGACCGCCACCCGCCTAAACAAAACTTTTAGGGACGGGAAATTAGAGAAGTAGCGAACGGAAATTAAAATGGTCCGGAAAAAATTAATCATTTGCGACCAGATAAAATTTGGTCGTTATTAGTATATCTATTACGACCATATTCATAGTCGGTTGCAAATTATTCGTCGCAAAAGGTCAATTTTCTTGTAGTGTTGTCTGTACAGACAAAAAGTGTCTGTACGCATATATTTGTTGTCTCTGTACATCGACATTGGTTTCCGTGCAACCACCCTGACAAATATGCAATAAAAGTACGGCATAATTTACACACCCAGACAAATTTTGTTCATATCGATAAGTTTTATCAATAAGTGTCTGTATTTATACTCTTTTGTCTGTGTGAAGAGTAAATAAATGCGGTGTAGCCTAGTGTGTAAGGGTGTACACCAAGCATTATTGTTTTACTGATGGTTAAAATTGACATTGTAACTTTTTGTAATTGTTATAGAATAATTGAAAAAACAAACTCCTAAATCAAGAATAATTAGAAAAGTATCTTCTTATGAGTGTTATCTATTGATTTGTGAAAAACGAAGGTTAAGAATATTATTTTGTTATAAGGTGTACTTGATATTAGATATATTAAGCAGTATATATTTTTAATAGTTTGATGATTTGTTGAGTAAAAAACAAATTGTTTGATGATTTGTTTAATTATTAGCCAAGTTCACTATTTATATGTCATGTATGCCTCTAAATAGTTTGATGATTTGTTGAGTAAAAAACAAATTTTTTGATGATTTGTTTAATTATTAGCCAAGTTCACTATTTATATGTCATGTATGCCTCTAAAAAAAGTAGACACAGAGTTTTCCCCTCATACGCGTACCACAAAAACCAACGTTAATCATATCAACGAATTTCTCTAAACATTATCATTGATTTTTTTATTTTCTTTCCGATTCATTGCCAAAGGCGACCAAAGCAACTTTTTTTATCACTAAAATACACATCCCATTTTCACAAGCCTCATAATTGACATGAAGATTATAATAATACTCCAGGTCATCGACGATAATTACTTCGTACGATAATTGGTTAAGCTGTATTAGACTTGCATTTCAAATAAACTAGATGATAAATTAGCTTCACCGGTGGTGTCATTAAAGTGCATGTACCACCTTGCACTGAGGAAGATTGAATGACCACACACATCATGCTAAATTAATCTCTTGAACAATTTTAAGGAACACTTTTCAGTGTTTATGGTCTCAAACTTTGTCAAACAAAAAAGTACAAACAATTGCCATCTATTATGAAAAACTTCAAGTCGTGTGGGGTGTACTTAATAATTATGAACTACGTAGTATTGTATAATTTGAACATTTTACATGAATATATAGAAAGCCAACAAAGTCTCATAAATTTAATGGGATTATTCTAAGATTTTACAATCAAATCTGCTCTGAGTTGCTTTCTCACACTCTTCTTCCTACACTTAGCTTGACTTTCCCAAGAGATTGTCAAGAAGAACGGCGAGAGGTATCCTGAGAAATAAAGAACACGATGATCATCATGAACTCATGGGCTTTGCCATTTGAATATTAACCGTCTTTGGATCAAGACCGAAAAAGTCAAATAGTTCAACATTAGTATACTCACATTTTAATTGTCGTGGATATACATATGCTAAATGTTTTGAAACAGTAGGATAACCGGAATGGTGGGTACATGCCTCAAAATACATGAAAGAATTCTTGGCAGGACGCCTCATATAAGAGACAAACCTACATGCTAACGCGGTAACGCATTAGTTGCACTTATTTTTGAACCCACTATTTTTTCTGCATCTGGAAATTCAATTACACGACCCACAACTTCGCGAACTTCAATCGTCCCCCCTAAGTTTCCAAATTGACTAATTGATCTGCATCTTTGTATGAGGAGGGCGCCATTGGTTCTTCTGTCACCTTCATTGCTTCATTACAATGTCCACGAGTACTCCATCATCGGACATCTCAAGTGACCAATAGTTGGCCTTAACTCATAGGCAGATTTGGTAATACAAAATGCTAGTTTTATTGTATGTATGGTATATTGATGGTATGTTTAACTTCGCCTCTAAAGTTGATACACAAGCTTCCAATCATGTTACCAAAATTTTATTATGTCTTCCTAAACATATACATTTTTTGCTCGTCCAGTCTGACTTCTCGATGGTCAACAATCGTGCAATCGTGAAAGCTTACTCACCATTATATGTTTACAACATTAGAACTAAAATTAACAGTAGATATATAACATTGATTTATTAATTAATACAAAAGTCAAATGTTTGTTTGGAAATGATTTTATACAATCCCATGTATGCCAAATATGTATGTCAAACACATTTTTATGTAAGTGTAACATGCTTATTGGTGCAACTAAAAGTATATGTTTGGCACAAGTAATTATAAAAATAATCTAATCAACGTGTCAAAAGCATGTATGCATGACATACTTTGTGTAAATGTATTATTATATTATTCATGATACAAATGTTTTATACGTTGATATAACTGATTTTATAAAAATGTATTCTACGTATGAAAAATATGTAAATGTACTACATTTTTGTATAACTTATGGAATATGATACGTTCATATTTTCAACATTTGTTCTATACATATCATAAAAAAACATTTGTTCTATACATGAGGATTATTTGGGGTACGTAAAGTCTACATTATAAGGTGAATTTGCGGAATAAAATTGGTAATAAACTAGTACGAAATGTTTAAACTTAAGATGATGTTGTCTCATATTTTTTGAAAATTTCCCATTATGTAATGTGATATCTTTTATTTAAGTAATTCATACTATAATGATTTCTATAAAGTAAACATGCAAGATACATTTAACATAACACTTGTTCTAGATGGTAATTTGGTCATTTATCATAATTCGGATTTTAATTCAACACACATAGTAAATACTACATAATTTATTATTTTAGTGTCAATTCATCCATACAGTAATTCAGACAACTGTATCAAACTACTCTGGACTTATTCGAAAAGAGTAGATACCCTCTTGGGTTGAGTTAAAATGTAAATCACACAAACTCAAAACGCATAAGGTAGAGTTCGAAAAAGAAATGAAAACTTGTCAAATATAACTTTCATTTTGAATTAATAAAAATTTAGTTATGAATTCGGTAAAGAATAAAAAGATCTAAATTGGGGGTTTGATGATTAAGAAGAGAATTGAATGAAAGCAAAACTATAGAGGAGAAATGAGAGATTCGAAGATGAGGACTATTTGGAAAGGGATGTCTAAGTTCTAGGCACAATTTGAGAGAGATTTTTTTTTAAATGCTAACCCTCCCAGTTCATGGGATTAAATCAAGTTATGGCGCAAGCTAACACCTCACCTCATGTTAGCTTTTTCCTGAAAAACAATAATATTTGATATGAGATCTTAAAAGTAAAGAATTAATTTGAAGAGGTCGGTATATCATCTAGTTAAACCTCAAATTATGCCATATTGAGACTGGGTACAATAATAATACACCGTAGTAGTAATAATAATAATAATAATAATCATAATAATAATAATAATAATAATAATAATAATAATAATAATAATAATCCCTCCGTCCCTGAAAATTGTTCTCTGTTTCCTTTTTGGGTCGTCCCAAAAAATTGTTCCTCTTTCCCCTTTTGGAAAGTTTTTTATGGCTACAATTCATTTACCTTATTCTTACTCAACCACAACCATACATTTCCACTTTATTCTCACTTTCTTAAACTCCGTTCCAAGTCAATGCGGGAACAATTTTCCGGGACGGAGGGAGTAATAATAATAATAATAATTTGTTCTAGAGTAAATGGCCGGGTAAATGAACCAGATTTGGTTTTTTGTTAAAAATTATTTTATTGTGTCCAATTGCACTAGTTATCCTTGTATTTGTGTGTTTAATTTAATTTTTGGGTCTTGTATTTTTTGTTGAAAGGAAAACTAGTTATATTATAACAATCAATGATAACAATAACCTCACAATCACGAAATGCCACACCTCCCTATGTGGCTCTATATAGCCAAACGGCCCTCCCATTCTCTGACTAGACACAAAATAGACCACCCTAAAAAAGCGAGACTATTCGCTAACCATGTGAGAGCTTCGAAGCTTTTAAGTGTTAACGTCCATACAAGCCTTATAGCTTCCACCCACAATTCTAACCTGAATAATGAAGAAACAACCAAACAATAATGAAGACATACATATAGGGAAGGTAATGGGCCGGCTCACTCCCTCGCTGCTCTTCACCCGAGGCCATATTTTGATTTGGACTGATGCTAATAATTTTCCGGGCCCAATTAGAGTTGCTTACAATTTGGACTCCTTTAATATTCGTGCTTTTAGATGGCTAATTTAATTTTTGTTTTAATTTTGGATGTATTTTCTGATTGTGTCAGGTATAGCCCCTGATCAGATTCTTTTTCTCTAGTGCTTTTTGTGTTTGGATGATTTTATTGATTGGGTAAGGTATAGCCCCCCAATCAGTTTGTTCTTACTTTTTCTCCGGCGTACTTTGAGAGGGTATGCCTTCTCCGAAGGGGGGTTTGGCCTAGTCCCCCTTCTTTGTACTTGATTCATCATTATTAATAAAACTTGGCAAATGTTTCCCGACATTTGCCCCACCATAAGGTGGTTTATCTACCGTGTTAAAAAAATCTACTGCTAGTGCCCACAAAGCAGAAATTAACAATAAAATAATAAATGAAACAAACAAAAGTAATTAAAAGAAGCATCCAAACCATATCCGCTCGTTCTTTTCCTGACGGCGGTTAAGGAGGGGGACGAGCAATAACACTTCACCCTCTAGCTTCGCGCTCGACCAATCATAGACCCACTGGTTGCCCCTGACTTCATCTTGTTCCTCCATCTATGTCCTTCCATAAGCTTGATCCAAAACTTAAAATCTTCTCCTGATTGTTGCCTTCCATCGCTACTCCCTTGCGTGTTGTTGGCGTCGACAGAGAAAACTATGCGGCCAAACCCAACCGCGTCCCTGCTTTGCTCGAAGGAGAAACGATGCACCAAACCTGCTTTGTCGACGCCGACTCTTCCATTGCGAGCCTTGATTTGAGTTGCCTGTCGTGATCCCGCCGGACAAAAGCCGCTGCCAAACCTAGAAAGGGTGTCGTCCGCCTTTGACCATAGAACACAATAGGATCCACACTTATTGGGCTTTGTATTTATTTAGCCCATCTAGTATTTATTATGTATTTATTTAATTAATTATAGGAAAATGATATGCCACTTTCTCATGGTCTGTTCATAATCCTTCGCAATGTACTGGGATATCAACACATATGTGTATGTATTCCAAACTGAATGAGTGGATCAACATCTTTAACTAAGCTGAATTTTGCGTCCATCCATTCGTACAGAGAAGTTAGAGCCGCTACAACACCTCTTATTTAATACTCTCTAATATTCATAGTTCTTACTCATGTAGGTATTCAATACAACCATTAGTGCTCTCTTCTTCTCTTCTACTCTATTTATATGTCTGATTGTTGGTTAAAAAGGACTTTCAATTTTTAATTACAAATAATAACTTATTTTTAAAAAACATAACTTTGATGGCTAATAATTTGTTTAAACTTGAACTTTTCTTGAATAAGTATTCAAATAAACCTAGATCTAATTAGTTGTTAATATTTGTTACATACTACTCCATAATACATTTTAGAAAGAAAATATATTTAATAATAATTATAATAATTAATTAAATACGGCCCAACCGGTCCGAACTTAGTTATTCTGAATTTAGAACGAGTCAGAACTTAAAACTTCAAAAAGCTTGGACCAAATTAGAATGAACTGGTATGAAATCGGTCTGAGTCCTATATGGATTGGCCGGTCTTGTTCAATCCGGTTTTCCAGGACCGGAATATGCTCACCAATCACCCTTAGTCCAATGCAAAAGTGTAAACAGTGTAAATATGGCATGAGTTGTAAGCATTTAGCGGTAAACGTTTGTGTGTATATCTCATTGCCACATTAGTGTTTTTTAATTGTATTTAAATTTTCTAATTTGATTTGGTCTGATCTGTTATGTTAAGATTTGGTCAGGTCCAATCTGATGTGATTTAATATGAGACTAAAAACCGTTTACGCTCTACACCTTTATTCTTCCGACTTTCCTAAGTTAACTAGCTATATTCGCACATTGTGCGAAGGGTAGGTGCCCAACAAAAAATAGAAGGGAGTAATATACGGAGTATATTAAAATGCAATCTATTCTAATTTTACTTTGATTTTAAATGGATTCTTCCAATAACATCACGCTCATACTTCTTGAACTATCCTTCAAAAAAAAAAAAAAAAAATACTTCTTGAACTAAATGGCTATGAAACAGCTTACCCATCTCGAAAGATATAATTTATGTGTAAAAAAATTCGCTATTATTTACATTTTTACTCTAAAAAAGCAAGAAAAATGAAGAATCTTAGAGCTCATTTGCCATTTGCCAACACTGAAATTGGCTGGTTCGTTTAAAATTTATGAAATTCTGGCGGAAGTGTTTGGATTTGCTGACTCCGTTGATTTATGCAAAAAATTAAGGTGACAACTCCGGTACCTTTCTAAAAACAAGGGTATCGTACCTAGCATTCATTTGATTGAACCACATCACTTTATCAATTTTAATTTAGATTTAAATAATTCAACTGCTACCTTTTCATTGGTCCATGTGGACAAAGGTATAGTATCTTATGTGTATCATAGAAACTACCAAAAATTAAAGTACTCCGTACTTTTTACTATTTTTAAGATAAAGAAAAATTATACTCCGTATGAAAAAAACTAAAGTGACCTCTACAGTAACTTCAACCGATATACTCAGAGAGTAACTTCAACTTTACCTTTTTTTTATCATTACAAATTCAGCACGAAAAATCAAAAGTAACGTGTTTGATGAAAAGATTGGTTGATAAGCTTGATAAGGCGAAAAACAGAGTTACTAAACGGACTCTTACTAATTTTTTTTAGTGTGTATATATACGAAAAATAATTTTCGCCCTCTCAAAACATATTTTTTTAAAATTACTGCCCCAAAATGAATTTCCTGGATTTGCCCCTGCTAATCGACCGTGTGAAATATCCAGCCCGATTTTATCTAAATAGCCTAAAGAAAACTCTTAAATGAATTGAACCCAAAAAATGATTCTTTTATCATAACCCAAAAAATGATTTACCAAACGAAATATGAGTAAATCACAAAGAATGAAAAAAACAGCCAGAAAGAATTGAGATCAGCTGTGGAAGAATAGCTAATGCAATTCCTAATGAAAGCCGAAATCCAATCGAGGGGATGTACAAAGAAGATAAGGACTATATACTTACGTTTTATAAAGGTGAGGTTGGGGAGTTAAATAATGGCTCAGAGCGATCTTTCCAAAAGAGAAAGAAATTTGAGGCACGAAAAAACGATGAAAGACAGACGTGAGGAATAGGGATGACGAAACCTTCTAACTGCAAAGAGGCGGAATTTTTTGGACGCCGTTCAACTGAAGCTTTATATACGTAGGAGATTTTTTTTTTTTTTTTGACAGAAACCTAAGTTAATTTGTTAGTATTACAAATTTACTACGGAGTATTGAGGAATCCAAGTCAGTAAATTGCGTTATCGCGTGGTTAACTTCTAATTCGGATTCCCTCTTCCTATGCGTGCCCCAATCGACGCCGGTTAACGTGGTTCACCTGGTCCGGTGTTTTCTCGCCGTCCGACCAATACTTGTTTTTCTTCTTGAAATATGGTTGAATGAATTGGAATTGGCACTTTTTAAATTCGACCTAGACATTCCTATCCTATCTTTTATAGACCTCTTTTACAGTTACTTTGAGACGAATCCATTTCTTAAGCGATCCGCACCGTTTCTTACAATTAAACAAGCAATTACTGTAATACGGAGTATATGTGAAAGCGTGAGTTGTAAACAATCCTGTAAGATATTAGGGCCTCTTATTAGAATCGGAGGAGCTATGTATATAGAGGAAGCGAAGGCAGCAACAACGGTTAGGGAAGAGGCGGAGGTTATGGGAGTTGAGGAGGCCGAACCTTCGCCTGGTAATGGGGAAATCGTGTGCAGGGACGAGGGGAGCATTTTAGCGGCGGATTCGAGACGAGCTTTGATAGGCGTCGCAGCTCGAGCTCTGTTTTATCCCACTTTGCTGTATAATCTTGTTAGAAACAGGATCCAAACGGAGTTCAGATGGTGGGACTGGATTGATGAGGTACTTCCCATGCGAGCGATTTATGATTTCATATCTAATTTGCATTGCACCGAAATTTTGTGTTTTCTTTGGCTTAAACAGGTACAGATTTATAGGTACTTGCTTTTCTATTGGAACTGGATAATTTTTAGTGTTTTCAAACAATTCAATTAAATTATTAATTATGAATGGATCATTATAAAACACTATGTTTAGTTCTACACTTCTATTCGAATTAGAGGGATTCAGGTACACTTGTTTGCATTTCTATTAGACTCTTGAAGCCAATGGGTAGGAAAGGGAGGCAAGTACTCCGTATTAAGATATGTTTGGAAGTTAGAAAGTTCTAGGGAATGGAAAATCAAATGCTAAAGAAATTTAGTTTTGTTTGGTTTACCTACAAAAGTGTAAAGAAAATTTATACATGATTAATGGTTTTTTTTTTTTTTACGTATATTTAAATTTCTTAGTTTCTAGTTTCTACTACCTCTGTCCCACTATCTCTGGGTTGAGAAAGTGGCACACGTATTAAGGACTTAAGGTTATAAGAATTGTGTTTAATATTAAACTTTTAAAAGTATGGTTGAGTTTGAATCACATAAATATTACCAAATGATATATTAGAAAATATTTGCGGGAGAAATGAAAAGGAAAGACGATACAAATATGGGGTAGATGGAGGACATAATACAAATAAGGAAATAAGATGCATTGGAGCAAATATAAAAAATGAATTTGTTGAGGTTGAACCAATGTTTTGTCTCCCCCACATTTTATTTCCTTACAAACTTGCGTTCACCACTGTTTTCTATCCCTGATACCTTCTTGGATCCAAAACGGTATCTTTAATGTCATATCTAATCTCCTGGAAAATAGATGGCTGACGCCCAACTTTAGAGCGTTGAATGAATGTAGTTTATTTAGTGTCCCACTATGTGCTCTTGCTTACTGAAACTCTCCTGCTTTTAGTTTGTATTGCTAGGTGCTATCCCTTTCCCATCTGATGTGAAGCGGCTAAAACAGCTTGGTGTTTTTGGTGTTGTTACCATGAATGAGCCATATGAGACACTAGTTTCAACTTCTTTATATCAGGTGATTACTTTGAAATTTGTTACTATTTTTTTTAAACCAGACCATGTTGTCATGGTCCTCATGATTGCAACTATGGAATTGAGCAATTAAGATTTCTTTTCTGAAGGTAAGTTTCATGTTCTGTGCACTCTCTCTTGAATAATTTCTTATGTCAATATATGTGTACCCTTGATCAAAAGCACAACAAAACAGTTTTCTAAACAAAAAAAATTGGTTGTCGAGACTTGAGAGCTTGAAATTTTAAAAACGAAAACTTTGGCCCTTGATACTTCGGCAGTTAAATCAAGGGAAAATTATTGGAGGAGGACTAAGACATAGTCAGTTTCCCTAAATATGACTACTAAAACGAATATGACTAAACACACTTAATTAGATTAAATTACCCTTTTATATTTTAAATGTCTCAAAACAAAAAACATTCACTGCTCTCGTCCAATTAAATATACACCATATTTATATGTGTCACTGCCCCACATTGCTTTTTTCGGCATCAATGCCCTTCCCACTGAATTTACCTTTTTTTTGCCTCCTCGTTACTCCCCTTCACCGACGTCATTGCTCTTCACTACTCTCCATGGCGGCGTTATTACTCATTATCATTAAACAACAAAAAGAAGAAAAAAGGGATTTCAAAAAGCACACTATGACATCCATTGCCTTTGGTTTTCAGCGCAGCACTCTCTCTCATTGCATTTCGTCACTTCACAAATTCAGTTGTCGTAGATCATGGCCAAAGAGTGTGAACATCTTAACTCCAGTATCCGTGGGCAACCACTGACATAGCCCCGTTATTGGAGGAGTATTCTGAGTGAACACCAGCTCACCGGAGTTGTCATTGGCCAGACCATGGAGCAAAAATGGATAAAACTCCAACCAAAATGTTCATTTTCTCAGGCAATGTTGAGTAAAAACCAAAATTTCATTGCCCTTCCCCACTGACCCTAATTTGAAGAAGAAGAAAATGAAGAAGAATTATAGCTAAAGGTATACCCTTCCTGGAGCTGGGAGAGCAGAGCGGAGGAGATGATCGACGGGCTGACGGGATGAAGGAAGCGACAAGGGGCTGAGAGGCTAGCGGCGGTGACAATTTAGAGAGGGAAAGTCGATTGAGAGAGGCCATAGGGATGCGATCGACTATTAACGTCAGGAAGAGAGGGAGTCAATGTTTGGAGTGAGAAAATTCGGATTATAATAAGCTAGTGGACTATTTATCCATATAAAAAATTGTTTTTTATTAATTAAATATGCTCTTTAAATATTACTCGTACGAAATAAATATTATTTTAGGGAAACAACACATAAAGTCATACATAGGAAAGAGGAGTATTATACTATTATACACATGTGTATGGAAATTTTCTCTTATATCAATTGTCATGCTAAGGTTCAGTTTGGTTGCAGAAAAATTAATATATGTGTAAAGTGCCTTCCTGAAAATAATTTGCTCTCTGTAAATTAAAAAAAAATCTCAAATATGAAATTAGCGCATTTGTCACAAAAGGTCAGACTAAAGGAAAGTATCAGTTCAGGAAAATGTTTTGCGGGGCCAATTCAGGAAGTCTAGATTCTAGAAATCATTTTCAGATTTTCTAAGAATAAAAAGGAACTAGTCCTTTTTTTCCCAGGAGCCCCAGCATGGCAAGATATATAAGTATATAACTTTCCCAACCATCACTTCATCCAATGGTGAAACTAGTGGTATCTTTCTGCTTATCCTTTTCTTTTCTAACCTATTCTGTATATACTCCGTATTAAACTATTAATGTGAAGTTGCTACTATCTATATGTTGTAGGCTCAAGGTATTCGTAATCTGGTTCTTCCAACAAGAGATTATATGTTTGCACCTTCACTGGCTGATATATTTCGAGCTGTAGACTTCATCCATGGTAACCTTATAACCTCTTGAATTCGGGGAGCGATGCGCTAATTTTTTCAGATTGAATTTGATATGTCTCCTTCCCTTTTTGTACACACAGAGTGATGCTCAAGGAAATAAATTTTAAGAAACAAAAAATATTCCCCCAGATGGAGGAAGTAATGTGTTCTTATTTGATGTAGCCATACATGTTTTAAATTCTTTATCATATAATGTTTGTGTGTTAAGAGAATGCATCACATGGACAAAGGACATATGTGCATTGTAAGGCTGGCAGAGGGCGTAGTACGACAGTTGTGTTATGCTATTTGGTGAGATGAACATTTAAAATGATTTGATTTAAGGATCAGCTGATTGTTTGCTAATCTTTCTGAAGTTCTTTTGCATTATAGGTTAGGTACAAGCAGATGACACCAAATGATGCTTATGATTATGTGAAAGCAATACGGCCAAGGGTGTTGTTGGCCTCATCCCAGTGGAAGGTCAACATTTGCTTCATTACTCTGTTCGTTTATATTCATATACTCCCTCCGTCCCTCTATTTTCCCTCTAACTTTGTCCCATATTACCTTTTTTGCCTGTCCCACCACTAAGTTAGTCTCATGCACTATTTGGTAATTTGTAATATTTGGGTGGTTGCCGTTCATCCTCAGTTTATTCACACTTTACCAATTCCAATGCCTACCACACATTTCCACTTTTGACTATAGTATATTTTATAGTCGTGGATGTGTTAAACCACCTTTTGAAACAAACCTGCTACTGTGGATCAACACAATCTTTTGGATCTTTTTCTGCATGTAATTGATGCGTTATAAACATATTAAGATGTAGCTAGGTGAGCTATTTGTATTATTTTCGTTCAAAATAACAACTCAAATTAAAAAAAATGGTAGAACTTTCTTCACGCAATATTTTCCACAGGAACTCCCAACTTATTTATGCATGATTTTTTAATTAAAACTGAAATGTAGATATGTCTACAAATAGCCATATGAACTCAGACAGAGGACATGGAATATTTGATGCGACTAAAACACACTCATTTTTATTTATCACAATTAATGGCTACATAAGCATTAAAGTTACTACCACCCAGGGTTTTAACTTTTAAATAGCCGTAGCGGTAGTGGTCATCTCAGTAGCGGCCGTTGTGGGCTTGTGGCCGCTGCAATGCGTATAGCGGTCGTTTCGGCGTGAAATATATTCAAGTGCGCAAAACATATAATTAATGAGTGTTAAAGTTAATAGAAACATTATGAATATTTGTTTGAACACTCATATGTGAACACCTAATCAACCAATAAGAATATCACATTAAAAGAGTGATAATTAAAAAGATTGGTAAACTAAATAATTATTACACACACAATAAAAAATGTCTTCAAACTAATCAAGTCTTAACGCATCTTTAAATTAAAAAGATTGTCACATAAAATGACACATTACAAACACAGCTCAACATGTATCGACATGATATAAAAAGTTCCAAATATTACACTGTCACCACCTACAAATACATCTTCAGTCCCAAATTGTATTGTTAAGTCAACATTTTTTCATCAACCGATATTAAAGTTAAATCATCCTTATTAATAATTAATTCGGTTTTAATAATTAAAATTTACATATTTATTAGTATTTGGTCCCATAATGTATGGGGATACATGTACATTTAATTTAGAGTTTCACTCCATGTGCCACCATTAATGTATTCCGCACCATGCACACAACATTTACACATTTACACCTCAACTAGTTCGTGATGCACTGCCGGAGGTGCCGGTAGCGGCCTGTAGCGGTTACATAGCGGTTTTTTGTACGATTTGAATTTCACACATTGATAGCGGCCTGTAGCGGTAGTGGAGGCTACCGCGACCGCTATATTGCGGCCTTGATATCCGTAGCAGGTGGCAAATTAAAACCCTGCTACCACCGTCAGCCCCAACTAACAGTGAAATTTCCGAAAAATTTCCTTGAAACTGTTGTGTGGTACTTCCTGTTGTGTCACTGTGTGGTACTTTAGGTTAGAATTATTACACTTTCTAAAATAAGGACTAAATAAATCCTAGTTAAGTAATACGTTATACGTTGTACTATAACATAAGTGGTCCTATTTGAGAAAACTCTTAAAATGTTGGCCAGTTGGTTTCATATGGAGATTTTTTGTCTATGTTTCTATTAAAGATCAGATTTTAGAGCAAAATGTAAAAATTTAGTATGCAGTTTCTTAATTTAATACTTCCATTGTCTGTAAGATATAGTCTTATATTTCATTTTTGGATGTCCCCTTTTTAATATTAGAAAAATTAGGAAACTAACAGAGATGTTTTTTCTTAGCATTTCAGCCAAAATGACATGAGTAAATACCTTTTTCTTTTGACTGAGGGAGTAAAGGCATTGTTAATTTTTTGTTTTGGCAAAAACAAGATATGGATATCTTATCTATGCAGCATAGGCATGGACAGTTTGGCGTCTAATGATTCTTTTTGGGAATTACACAGGCAGTCCAGGAATTCTATCATCATCTGATGATGAAGACGGGTAGCACATACTCCTTGACCTTCTCTATCACTAGTAGCCCCGGGCTCGTATCTACAAAAAATCTGTCGCCATTTGATGATAGCTCTGTGTTAGTAATAACTGATGCAGATCTCGAGGGATATGATCCCAATCATGTGCTTGTGGCTGCAAGAAATCAGATATGGTCTGATCTTAGTATGGTTTGGCGGTTTCGAATTTCTAGTTTGGCAGCGTTGTCCAGAGTTTCTTGTCTTTGGCTCCATTGCCAACATCATTTAAAGATCCCCGGCTAAGGCCTATTCAATTATGGGGCTTCAGCTTTCTGTATTAATTTGTGTTTGTAAATCTTCGTTGTATTTATTAGAATATAATAGATGCAACTGACACATACGGCTTATCTTCTATTTGAACCCTGGATAACTGTATATATATGAATCGTGTTCTGCTAGCTTCATCCTTGTCTGGTTTTCATTATGAAGCATGGATTGGAACTCGAATTGGAATTGCTGTATAGAATTTTTACCAAACCATGACTTACCATGTCACATTGTCACCTAGCATCACTTATGCAGTTATGTGATATGAAGCGGGAAGAGCATGTGGCGGGACCGGACTTGGGCCCACTTCCGTGGGCCGATTACGGGCTGTTTAATTAATATTTATTATTCCTTTTATTTTGTTTCCTAATTTAATTTGTTTCCTAGTAGGATTTATTTAGGACTTCTATTCTTACTAGAATTAGAGGTTTCCTATTTCTATTTAGTTTCCTAGAATGATTTAATTAGGAGTTCTATTAGAACTAGAGGTTTCCTATTCTATTTAGTTTCCTAGAATAATTTAATTAGGATTCCTATTCTTATTAGACCTAGAGGGTTATTTATACCCCTTGTATGCTTCATTCTTGATAATCTGGGGAATAAAAGTTTGGTTTAGCCTTTTGGCTTTGGGCAACGATATTTATTTATCGTTGATTATCTGGGCAACGGTTCACCCCGTTGATTTTACTTTTCTGTTCTTATCAATTGGTCCGACCTGCCGGATCCCCGTCCCGCCAAGATGACAAGAACTCAAAACGAACGACTGACGGAATTGGAGGCTGAACAGGCCCTGGTAAATCAAAAGCTCGATTCACAAGGAGAGAAACTGGATGTACTGGCTCGGAAACAGGAGGAGCAGGCCGCCCGGCTTGCGGAAATTGCAGAATCCCTGGCAGCAATCGCAAAGGCCATGGTACCGCCAGCGAAGTCTCCAAGCACGACCATCGAGAGCGGCTCCTCCGCCCACATCGCGACTGCTTTCACCGACGAGGGCGGACCGCGCAGCGCATCCACGACACTGCTTCCCTCATTCGACGGTGAAGACCCAATTGGGTGGCTGGCAAGAGTGGAGCAGCAGTTCGAGCTCAACAGGACCCCACCGGATAGACAAATTGCAGCGGCTAGGGTTTCTATGGAAGGGGCAGCCCTCTATTGGGTGACATGGTTAAAGGCGCGCAAACCCGGCATATCCTGGGAGGAATTTAAGCAAGCCTTGGTGGCTAGATTTGATTCCCGATATCAAGGAAACAGATTTGAGCGGCTAGCTGGCGTTAAACAAATTGGGCAAGTGGAAGATTACAATACTTTGTTTGTACAACTCGCCAGTCAAGTACCCGGATTAACTGACGATCATTACTTGGGCTATTACATGAGTGGGCTTAAGGAGATAATCCGAAGCTCGCTGCGATTACTTCGACCAAACAACCTGGAGATGGCTATGGAATTAGCTCGCGAAGTGGAGTATAATCTGTCCGTCCAAAGTGGAGAAAGTGGCAGCCTGAATTATCATTCTTCGGGGGTACGTTCCAGCAGTTTTGTAAGGGCAAACACGGGTCCCCCGTTGACTGCCACCGGTGGCAGCTTACAGGGCTCAGGGGGCAGCTTTGCGAAGGATAGTGGACAGCCTCCGGGGACAAAGTCAGGGCTGTCTGGGCAGCCTACGACACGATCCCAGTTCACCCGTCTTGCGCCAAAAGAGTTAGCAGATTTGAGGGCAAAAGGATTATGCTTTAGATGCAAGAAACCATTCACGCCAGGGCATGATTGTCCCTTTAAGCAGCTGCGGGTAATGATAGCCGAGGAGGATGAAGAGTTGGACCTCAAGCAACATGAATTCTGCGAAATAACCGGCCAGGAAAGGGTTCATGAAGGAGAAGAAGGATATTTTCTAGTCTATACTATGTCTGGAAATTTCAGCTCCCAATCAGCGAGTTTTCAACCTTGAGGACAAGGTTATTTTAAGGGGGGTGGATTGATATGAAGCGGGAAGAGCATGTGGCGGGACCGGACTTGGGCCCACTTCCGTGGGCCGATTACGGGCTGTTTAATTAATATTTATTATTCCTTTTATTTTGTTTCCTAATTTAATTTGTTTCCTAGTAGGATTTATTTAGGACTTCTATTCTTACTAGAATTAGAGGTTTCCTATTTCTATTTAGTTTCCTAGAATGATTTAATTAGGAGTTCTATTAGAACTAGAGGTTTCCTATTCTATTTAGTTTCCTAGAATAATTTAATTAGGATTCCTATTCTTATTAGACCTAGAGGGTTATTTATACCCCTTGTATGCTTCATTCTTGATAATCTGGGGAATAAAAGTTTGGTTTAGCCTTTTGGCTTTGGGCAACGATATTTATTTATCGTTGATTATCTGGGCAACGGTTCACCCCGTTGATTTTACTTTTCTGTTCTTATCATTATGTGGTTTTAACATTAGCATCAATGACATGTCATAAGTGATGCTATTGTCACTTAACAGTAGTTAACCAAGCCAGTTAATAATGGTCTGTATAGGATATTAGGATGTGTTTGATTGTACTGAATTATATAGTTCGAGGACTACATTGGACACAATTAAAGTAACATGTTTGAGTTGGATAATGGAGTAGAGACATTGAAGATAACTTTAATTTGACCAAGCAAAATTGAAAATTGTGCATTATATGTAAGGATTGTGTTAACCTCAATTTTTGTTTATACTGATGATTATTAAGAGCTGGTTGCTTATATTTTACTATTTTTATACTTCTCACTTTCTCAGATGTCTTTCTGCTTTACAAATTACAATGTTTATAATCAAATTTCTTAATACTTAAACTCTATTTTACGGAGAACGTTTTTTTAGTTTCAAAGGGACGGAGTATTTTCTAATACCACGTACGCATAGTGATGGACCGGGCCTCGGGCCGGGCCTGACCGTTTTTTTGGGGAAAGTTGAGGCCAGGAACCGGCCCGGTTATCCACCGGGTCCGGGCCTGTTTTCCACCGGTTCAAGTTTTTTTTTGCTTTTCTAATTAACCCCCCCCCCCCCCCCAAACACCCAACCCGGGAAAAGAAAAAAAAATTGAAAAAAAAAGGCCCGAGCCGGGCCCACTTCCAATTTTGGCTGACCCAAGCCCGCCCTATATAACCCCCAGCCGGGCCCATGAAGAATAACTTCCAATTCGATCTGCCTCTAATACTGTCTTGGCATTAAAGTGAAAGGCAGTGCAAAGATCATCTGGCCACGGATATTATGCATTATACAACCTCCAGTACCATATCAGTCTTTAGGGGACAATTCTGCATTGATTTTAAAATGATAAATGCGCGTATCGATTTAACCACAGCTGGACACGTTCCCTACAACACAATTAGAATAGTGTACCCAACCACTCATGATCAGCATATAACTGTCCATCACATAAATATTGCAGACAACTGCCGCCTCCTAAACATGGGTACGTAGTGATGGACCGGTTCCGGGCCGACCGGCCCGTGGCCCGGCACTGTTTGGAACAGGCCCGGCCCGGTGGCCCGGCCAGAGACCGGTCCGGGTAGCTTACTTGAACCAACGCCTGTTAAACATAACTTGAGCTAAAATTGAGACTTGTAACACCTTAAAGCTAGGAAAACCATCAAAATCCGATCTCAACACGCATCAAATGCGTGTCTAAATACGGACTTATCATAGTCACATACTATGAAGCTCAAAACAACAAGGATATAAAGTTCCCTAAGAATGAACAACGTAGGGTTAGAGCAGTATGCAAGCATGAACACTGCAATTGGACCATATTTGGATCCAATAGTAACCCCAGTTGTCCTTTCACAATCAAGACATACTATTCTAGGCATACATGTGGTGATCAACATGATAACAAGATTATCACATCTGGTTTTCTTGCTAAGGTGTATGAAGATGTGTTCAGGATTAACAAGAAGTGGGGTAGAAAGGAGTTTCAACAACATGTCCAGAAGAAATATAAATGCAAGCTAAGTAAGCATCAATCTTACCGGGTTAGGAGAATGGCAATGAAGAAGCTGGAAGGTGAAGATAGCAAACACTTTGAACTACTGTGGGACCACTGTGAAGAGTTGAGGAGGAGCAATCCTGGAACTACAATCAAAATGAAACTTGATGGTGAGTTTACTTTGAATGGGAGGTCCAGATTTCATAGATTGTATATTTGCTATGGTGCTTCCAAAGTAGGTTTCTTGAGTGGTTGTAGACCTCTCATAGGTCTAGATGGCTGTCACCTTAAGGGTTGTCAAAAAGGAGGACAGCTTCTCTCAGCCATCGGAGTGGATCCAAACAATTCCATGTATCCTATTGCATTTGCAATTGTGGAAGGGGAGCTCAAGGAAAGCTGTTCATGGTTTCTTGGTTTACTAGATGAAGACCTTCAAATATCAAATAATCCAAACTTCTGGACCATTATATATTTGTATCAGACAAGCAAAAAAGACTCCTACCTGCAGTTGAAGAGCTTCTTCCAGGTGTTGAACACAGATTCTGTGTTAGGCATATGCTGGCTAACTTTGTGAAAGATGGATTTGGTGGCCAAGATTTGAAAGAACACTTGTGGGGTGTATGCAAAGCTACAACTAAGGTTGCATTTGAGAAACAGATGGAAGAGTTGAACAAGCTAAACAAGAAAGCTGGTGAGTGGTTGGCTACCAGAGACCCAAGTCACTATTGTAGGGCTTTTTTTTAACACTTTCCCTAAATGTGATATGCTGTTGAATAACTTGTGTGAGTCCTGGAATAGTTCTATCCTACATTTTAGGGACAAAAGCATTTTGGCAATGTGTGAAAGCATTCGTATATACCTCATGGTCAGGATGCAACAAAATAGAGATAAAATGAGAGAGTCAGTTCTTCAAGTTTGCCCCAAGATACTGAAGATAATAGAAGAAGCAAAAGACAGGGCAAATGATTGCATTGCCTACTGATGTGAGTTTTCTCGCACTTAAAATAGATTGTAATATAGTGGTGTAAGTACGAGTATCGTCTCCACAGGGACGAACAAAAGGGAATCAAGAATTAACTAAATTCAACGATTAAAATAAATAAAATAAAAGCGTCGTGCGAGATTGCATGGTTGCAAAATTAAACTAATGCGAATGAACAATTAAACTAGGGGGTTCTTTCTAATTAACGACAAAGGGAATAGGAATTGATTCCGGGGTCAACCAGATTTCTGGCAGATCAGGCCTAATTTACATGAATTTAATTTAATTGAGCCTAGCTAATCATTACTAAGTTATTACCGCTCTCGCGGCGTAGAGTACAATAATTTAGGGGACCAGGCTGATCTCTCATGCGACAGGATCCTAAATTATTGCCAGTACGAGTGAGCTTACGGCCCCTTAATCGCTACTAATCTCTTAGCGAACGATTAAGTGTGTGTGAATGTGTCCTAGAACAAATTAGATCTCTCTTAATTCGTTCTACATGCAATTGTAATTCTATTCGCGATTCTAGGTTACAAAAGATATCAATTAAATTATTCAAACACAAATTAAATGTCATTCATGCGATTAAACCGAAAGAAATCTAGCCATACATCATGATCAACCCCTTCATCAACCCCAAATCCCTAATTAAGACTACTCACAATTCATAATTGAAGAATCAATAGAATTGGAATAAAAAGAATTAATTGTCATTAATTAAAAAGGTGGAACTTACAAAGAATCCCAAAAGATTGATGAACAAGGCTGAAAAGCCCTCTAAAATTCGTGCTAGGCACTCTCTCTAAGCTCCCCCTTCAAAATGGGGGTTTACAGGCTGTTTAAATAGAAAAATCGGGTGAAATTTGAGCTGAATTGGGATTTTCGGAGGCAGACACGGTGCCAGGCACGATCGTGCCTTAGATCGTGCCTCCGGAGCAAAAACGCGCATTTTGGGCAGGCACGATCGTGCCTGGCTGGCAGTAACTCCGCGGTGCTTTCTCTTCAGGCACGATCGTGCCTGACTTTGAGGGCACGATCGTGTCTACTTAACTTCCGATTTTAGCAATGCTTTCTTCATGAAAGTTGTAGATAATGAAATCCTCTATCCACCTCAATTTTCCGAATGTGATTTGAATCATCCAATCAAGATATATGATCAAAACGGTGGAAGGTGTCTTTCTGAAATCGCAACAGAGATCATCTGACTGCATCGTCTGTTTTCACCTTCTTCCTCTCAGATTCTCGCAAAGGTGTCTTCATATGATTTGTAGCCCTTGAAAGTGGATTTCCTATGGAACTTGAATCGTATACATTGGATGTTTCTACAAAGAGATATGCTTGAACGATTGACAGAAGGTCATCCTGATCGTCGTTTTCAAGCTTCATTCATCTTCGTTTGACCCCGTAGCCAATCCTAGAGCTCTTTTTCCTTCAAATCTTCATCGTGAATCTTCCGGTGACCTCCAAAGCTATCAAATCATTCTCAAATGCTTCTCAAATCATCCCGATTGTTTCTCAAGTGCCGGTGCCGGGCTCAAATTCCCTGATTTTGACTACAAACAACACAAAACTCGAACCAACGCCCGGTAAACATAACTTGAGCTAAAATTGAGACTTGTAACACCTTAAAACTAGGAAAATCATCAAAAGCCGATCTCAACACGCATCAAATACGTGTCAAAATATGGACTTATCACCTACAAAGCTACTGATGGTATCTATGGTAGGCAATATAAGGTTGATTTAGATGCACGCAGTTGTTCATGTAGGAGAGATGGGACTTGACAGGGCTGCCTTGTGCTCATGCAATTTATGGGATATGGAAGAGTGGGGATGACATACTGAAATATGTCCATATTTGGCACACCACAAAATCATATATGAAAGCCTATGAACCTGCCATTATGCTAATAAATTCATCTAAAGAATGGCACAAATGTGGACTGCCTCCTCCAATTCCTCCCAAGTATAAAGCAAAGCCCGGGCGCCCTAAAAAAGAAGAAGAGTTGCTGATGCTGAGCATGAAGAGGCAAGAGCAAAACATAAGCTTCCTAGAACTGGCCATGTAAAAAATGTAGTGTATGTGGAGAAGTTGGGCATAACAAGAGGAAATGCAAGCAGACTGCCACTCAGGTTGTTTCTTGTTCTTACTTAGAGAGTTTCTTTTATGTTTTCATGTATGTTTCTCACAGGCTTCTAAGTATAGTAACTACATGTGTGTTTGGTTGTCACAGGCTGGTCAAAGTAATGGTGAAGGTGATGGTATGAGCCAGCCTATGTTTGATGTACACATCTAGGGTAGCGCAATTGAAAGTGAAGTACCTGATGTTGTGTTGGCAGAAATGGTTAGGGACTACTACTGCTTTTTAGTGGATTTGGTATATTGTGGATTATTTAATTATGGTAGACATTCCGGTATTTTTGTAAGGATTTTAAAAGTCCTTTGGTGGTCGCAGTAGTAGTTTTCTAGTCACTCAGGGAGTATATCCCTTTTGAGGAGTAGCTGGTATAAACTACCCGGGCTACTTGGGCTTCTTACTACCCGAAGAGCTTGGAATCTCTTTTAGGGGGTGTGCACACTTAAGGTAGAAGTTCAGCTTCCAACAAGTGGTCGGTGGGAACCGGAATTTCCGGGATGAGTTGTAAATAACAACAACTCATTGAGCTCAAGGAATCTTGAGTTTCGCCCATCTTTAAAAGAAACTTTAGGATTTGTGGAGGAAATCCAAATTTCGAATTCTTACTATTTTTCCAAAGTATACGTATGATATGAGACATGGATGATTTTTGAAGGCTCTATTTGCTATTTTTTTTTTTTTTTTAATCCCAGTGCACACCATCCGAGGATGGGGTAGGGACTGGGGAACACCCTACCTATTTATTAATAAGGAAAGATACATAATAGGAGGACATAATGCCGAGCCTACCAAGAGAAATACTAGATTACATACGGATAACTAATAGCATCAAATTTGAGAATGCCTACAAAATGGTTAAAGTGATTTTGTGATCTTTTTATCTGGATCTTATTGTAGGCGATGTAGTCTGCTGCTCTATTGACACCCGGATCAATATATGAAAATGTGAAGCGATGACCGTTGTAGAGTCTTCGAATTAGGCAGATATGTGTCCAATGGGTCCAGTGATGTAAACTCTCTCCACGTATAGCATTACAAACCTGTATATTATCAAGTTCAATAATAAAGTTGGTTTGGATTAATGTTTCGAAAAGAGGTCTAAAGTAGATAATGGCCTTATAGAGAGCACACGTAAGGTCCAAGTTCTGCAAAGTGTGTGCGGCGTGCCCTTTATAGTTGCCATTATTATCTCGAAAAATCAAACCAGTCCTAACAAAGTTCATATGGACAGGCCGAGAAGCAATATTCACTTTAATATAATTAGAGTTGGGCTTGATCCAATGACAAAGGTGGGTAGTGTTTAATTTAGGGGTATTCTTAGTAAGGAGGTGGATATTGTATGGTGAGGGGGAGGTAGTCTTCAGGGGCCTGGCAACCGAGGTTAGATAGAGATCTTTCCTTATAAGAGTGATAGCCTCAGTGCTAGTGATAATTCTATCATCATAACTATTTAAATTATATGGTTCAAATATATAATATTTCAATCTACGGTTTGCATATATATAAGACATGTATTTTCTTCCAAATTATATTATTTTACGGGGTTGGGTGGAATCTTACTTAGCGAAAGCTAATTTTAGTTTCTTTTTGTTTTCTCTTATCTCTGTGGTATTTTCAGGTGATGATTATGATGAATGATGAACTTCGAGAGCGCTGCTTAGAAAATCTAGAAATAAATTCCTAGATTTTGAACTTCTTTAACATTAACTTATGCCTTATAGTCATTGTCAATTAATGTAGGACCTAAATAACACTCAACAAAGTGAAGCTACACCATCATCTAGACTGGTAAGTGTTGAAGAGGAAGGCCAAGGAAATGATGCAAGACAGAGGGCACAAGGAAGAAAGAATGTGAAGAAACTACCAACTCTATACTTGGACATTCCCTGCCATTATTGCTGCTATTACCATGTTTCCATTCAAAGTAAATGCATTTTGTGCAATTGTAGAACAACTTGCCTTTATTCTTTCCAACCTTTGTTGTTACCAAGCATCTTTGAATACCAATTGAACAGGCAGGACATTTTATCTTGTTAGGGCATTCATTAAGGAAATGTGTTGAACTCTTGCAACTATGACATATACCATAGTTTGTCAACATATTTATCCTGCAAAATGAATCAAACAACAAACATCATGACACTCTTGCAACCCTACACATCCTGTTCGATTTTTGAAAAAAAAAACTTCATATTTCTACGCACCTGAACACGAAGAACAGACGAAGGAAGAGTGGTCTTCAATACTCCAAACGCCTGAAGAACGTACCAAGGAAGATAGCTTTTGATTCAATGCGAAGGAAGAACGGCTGGAGAGTTCTTTATTCGATGAACATACGAAGTCTGGTTTGTTAATGATGATGAAGGGTTTTAAAATGAAAAGAGTGTGAATTTACAAGTGTAACCCTCGTTAAAACGAAGGATAGACGGAGTTACTAATTTTTATATCGTCGGGGGTTGCATTTACAATTATTCTGACAACGCGGGGGTTACATTTAATAAAGTTGAAATACGGGTCGGGGATTTCGATGTGGTGGATAATTGGGGGACGAAATGTGCTATTTTCCCAATAAATATTGATAGGGTTGCAACAGGTTTACACTTCCTGCAGAGTTTCCCAAAAAAAAAAAACTTCCGCCAGAACTTCCGCCGATGGATATGGAGTTGGAGATCAATGAATGTTGGAAATAAGTGAAGGAAGATTTGGGAAATTGGGTGGCTAATTTAGAAATATTATGGAAGAGATATTTGAACAAAGGGGAAGAACTCTTTTTATTAGAACAACTCAAATTGACTTGATTTGCTTGATACAAAGTGGTGGTAGGGAAGCTCTATTTATACTAATACAAAAGTATCTAGACTCTTCTACCATTAATGAATTCTACACAATTCTACACAATTAATACTAGGAGAATTCTAGAGACCACACTTTCTAGAGAAGTTCTAGAATTCATTCCTTCTACACTTTTGTACTACTTGGGCCTTCCCTACAACAACTAAAATAAATACTACGTATTAATTAGGCCCAAAATATAAAAACAAGTTTAATTTTCAACATCCCCCCTTAAACTTGTTTTGTAACTCCGAGCATGGTTCTCAACCTTCGGAAATCTTCGTGCTTGAGCGGCTTCGTGAAAATGTCGGCGATTTGATCATGGGACCTTACATACCTTACTTCAACCTCTTTTCTTTCAATGCATTCCCGAATGTTGTGATAGCGGGTATCAATGTGCTTGCTCCGGTCATAAAATACCGGATTCTTTCCCAATGCTATTGCGGACTTATTATCCACAAATATCTTCATAGCTTCCTTTTGTGTCATGCCTATTTCTTTGAATAAATTCCGGAGCCATATAGCATGAAAAACACAAGAGTTGGCGGCAACATACTCGGCTTCACATGTGGAGAGGGTCACAATATGTTGCTTCTTTGAACTCCAAGTAAAAGCTGTATTACCCATGAGAAAGACAAATCCAGTAGTACTCTTACGATCATCAACATCTCCCGCCCAATTACTATCACTATACCCAACATGTTAGAAATCATTGCAAGCATTGTAGAACAAGCTAAGCCAAAGTTAAGAGTACCATTGATGTAGCGGAGAATTCTCTTGGCGGCCTTCCAATGAGAGGTTCTTGGATCTTCCATGTACCGACTAATGAGACCAACCCCGTACAAAATGTCCGGTCTTGTACAAGTCAAGTATCGTAAGCTCCCAACTAAGCTCTTGAACATTGTGGGTTCCACCTATTCCTCATCACCAAACTTGGATAATTATACCCCACAATCCACCGGTGTGTTGATTAGATTACAATCATCCATTTTAAACTCCTCAAGGATTTTCTTTGCATACCCTTCTTGACCGGGAATTCCCCAAATAGGAGTAAAACATAGGCCAAATGCAAAAATAGGAGTATCATGTTTTGAATAGGAGTAACTTTAGTGTTTGGACATGTATACCCCTACCCAAGCCCCAAACCCTAACAACATTCATTAATAATTAAAACATAAAACAAATAAGATTAATTAATTTATAATAAAATTGTAAAAAAAAAAACTAAAAAAACACAAAAAATATATCATATAAAATATACTCCATATTAAATAAAATAAAAAATTATTAAAATAAAAAAACAAAAAATAAAAAACTAAAAAAATCAAAAAAATATTTAGACGTATGCCGCCGCCTCAACAGCCTCCCAGCACCACCAGCTCCGACCACCGAATAAATGCCAACATTTTCCCGAAATGCCATCATGATGGCAGATTTTGAGAAACTTTGGCATTTCAAAGAGTAAAACTGCCATCTTTACGGAATTTTCAAAGAAAAATGGCAGTTTTTACATAAAATGACATTTTTTTGCCAATCGGGGGTGACATTGCTGGGTGATGACCGAGGCTGCAGGAAAATCCTGCATAATTGTTTTATATTTTTTAATGCAGTTTATCAATTTTTTATTTATTTTTAAAGTTTTTTATTTTTAAAAAATAATTTGTTTATTTTTTAATATTTTAATATTGTTGGGATGAATTTAGATTATTTTTAAAATTAAATGGTCTGCATAAAGGTATCGTTTCCAGTGAATGAACTTAGATTTTTTTAATATGATCAAATAAGTCATATTTTAGAATTAACTAGGTTAGGGATATTAAGAGTACAAAATTAATGTTACTTCTATTGAAGGAAGTTTTAAGTTTTACTCCTATTTGTGCAATTATGTTTATGTTTACTCCTATATTGAGCAATTTCTCATGAAAATTCAACTCTCACTTTGTTTTACTTCAATTCCCAAATAATAAGACATTAACCCCATATCGGTCATTTCAAATTCTTAATTCATTGCCTTTTTGAAATTCTCAAATAAATTGGGATTATTTCCCGTGAATATTAAATCATCAACATAAAGGCAAACAATCAAGATTTCTCCAATTTTCTCCTTTTTGACATAAAGAGCATGTTCATGGGGACACTTTATAAAATTATTTACTTGGAAATACTTGTCGATTCTAGTATTCCAAGCTCTTGGAGCTTGCTTCAAACCATAAAGTGCCTTTTTCAATTTTAGAACTTTGTCTTCATGCCCTTTTATTTTATATCCCGGTGGTTGCTCCAAATAAACTTCTTCCTCTAATTTTCCATTTAAAAATGCGGATTCCACATCCATTTGGAAAATTTTCCATTTATTTTGAGCCGCCAAAGAAATTAAAAATCTTATAGTTTCCAAACGGGCAACGGGAGCAAATACCTCTTCATAGTCGATGCCGACTCTTTAGTTGTATCCTTTTGCAACCAACCTTGCTTTGTACCTTTCAACTTCCCCCATGGCATTCTTCTTTTCTTTAAACACCCACTTTGCACCAATCGCTTTGTGCCCTTTGGGTAAGGTGGCCAATTCCCAAGTATCACTTTTTATGATGACCTTCATTTCTTCATCCATTGCTTCCCTCCAATTCTTGTCATTAGCCGCTTCTTCAAAACCTATTGATTCACAATCAGCAAGAAGACAAAACAATGTTAGATCATTAATATTTTCGGTAACCTCATATATCTCTTGTATGCTCCTTAAGCGGGGTGGCCTTTCATTTGAGTTATTTTGTTCTTGCTCCGGTGATGGTGGAGTTGAAGTCGCGGGCTCTTCATGGGCTAGCTCTTGCTCCTTGATGTGAATTTTCTCGCACTAAAAATTGTTGTAGAAAAGTGGTTGAAAGTACGAGTATCGTCTCCACAGGGACGGACAAAAGGGAATTAAAGATTAACTAAATTCAGCGATTAAACAGAAATAAATAAATTAAAATGCGATGTGCGAGATTGATTGGTTGAATTTAAAATTAAAACTAATGCTAATGAGCGATAAAAATAAAAGATTGGTTTCTTCTCAATTAACGACGAAGGGAACATGGATTGATTCCGGGGTAATCAGATTTCAGGCAGAACATGCCTAATTACATGAATTTAATTTAATTGAGCCTAGCTAATCATTACTAAGTTCTTACCGCTCTCGCGGCGTAGAGTACAATAATTTAGGGGACCAGGCTGATCTCTCATGCGACAAGATCCTAAATTATTGCCAAAACGAGCGAGCTTACGGCTCCTTAATCGCCACTAATCTCTTAGCGAACGATTAAGTGTGTGTGAAGGTGTCCTAGAATAAATTAGATCTCTCTTAATTCATTCTACATGCAATTGTAATTCTAGCCGCGGTTCCAGGTTACAAAAGATATCAGTTAAATTATTCAAACACAAATTAAACGGCATTCATGCAATTAAACCGACAAGAATCTAGCCATCAATCATGATTAACCCCTTCATCAATCCCAAATCCCTAATTAAACTACTCACAATTCATAATTGAAGAATCAACAGAATTGGGATGAATAGAAATAATTGTCATTAATTAAAAAGATAGAACTTACAAAGAATCCCTTAATCTTGAAGAACAAGGCTTGAAAAGCTCTCAAAAATCGAAATAGGGTTTATCTCTCTAAGCTCCTCCCTCCAAAACAGGCAAAACAAGGGTCAATTTAAAGAAAAACCCGAAAACAGGCCGAAAATCAGGCCGCGCGGTCGTCCGCACGCCGTGCGGGTCACCGCGCGGTCACACGCGCGTTTTTCCGTCATCCGACTTTCGCTCCGCCCGCGCGGTGTGCGGGCGCCGCACTATGCAACCGCGCGGGTACTTCTGGGGGCTGTTTCTGGACCGCGCGGTGTGCGGTTTCGGCCGCGCGGTGTGCGGTTCAGACCCCTCAACTATTTGCTCTCAGAATCGTCCGCGGGGCGTGCGGAACCGCACCGCGGGGCGCGCGGAATGCTCTTGAACCGTTTTCTTGCTATTTTCTTCCCCGTTTGCTCCCGGATACTTCTTTAATCAATCCAAAGGCCGTTTATTCATCAAATCTTCGCCGTGAACCTCCCGGTGGCCTCCAAAACTCTCAAATCTTTCTTGAACGCCTTCAAATCCTTCCCGAATGCCTCTCAAGCCCCGATTGCCGGACTCCAACTTCTTCAAATCAACTCCAATTGCAATGAAACTCGATCCAACGCCTGCTAAACACAACTTGAGCCAAAATTGAGACTTGCAACGCCTTAAAGCCAGGAAAACCATCAAAATCCGACCCGGACACGCATCACATGCGTGTCTAAATACGGACTTATCAGACTCCCCCACACTTAAGCTTTTGCTTGTCCTCAAGCAAATCGAACAACGGGACTTACGATAATCACCACACGAAATTTAAAATAGTTAGCATACACACGTAGTTAAAGGGATATTCACAGGACAGCCAATCTAAACCAAGAAAATTCTTTCCTAAACTACACCTTTGTACTCAAGTTAAACTATTTGACACAATTATTCACAACATCCTCAAAGTAATGACAGCCTACACAAATAAGCTAGCTACTGATCAGAAGGACTTGTGAATGTGATGGTGAATGGATAATAATGATAGTCCCTTTATTTTGAGAGATCGGAATATTCTAACAAAGACTCAATGCATTCAGGAACTTCAGGGCTATTCCTAGGAACAAGGAACTCAGTAGGCCACAAATTAGGAACAATCATTTAACCCTATGCAAAGAGTAGACATGGTGTACAACTAAGCTAAACCGCCGCGGCACATTTGTGCTTTGACGTAAACTTGAAGTACGCGGAGGACTAAAACTAATTTTTGCAATAGCCTCCAAGTTCAATTAATTAAGTTTAGTTTTCCTTGTCATGTTGGCACGAGAACGCCGTTTCTTTCGAAAGATACCCAAGTCTCATCTTACGCTTTTTGACCGGGGCTCCCATTCTCTTTTTCGCAAAGTAAGAGGTCTAGCTATATTAATTTTTCACCTTTCGGATTCTCACTAGACATTACCCCATTCTAATCTCGGCCTCACCAAGGAAAAATAGCAATTTAAGTTCATTTATTTCAAAGTGAATCCATGCCTACAATGCAATCCTCGAAAGTATCAAATTCCTAAAAAGTGACTGCTCTTACCCCATTTGGGGCATAGGAACAGTGCCAAAAATGGCTCCTACACAAAATTCCCTAAATTTAACAAATTAATCCCTTAATTCCCTAAACATCGAGACTAAGTCAGAAATATTCACGGGTAAGGAAACAGGCCATTTGGCTATGGAGCTCAATTAATCGGGTAACAATAAACGGTCAGGCTCAAAATGGCTTCTCCTAAAGGGTCTTTCAGGTGGGGTAGATAATTAATGGAAAATTCAATGGGTGACTAATGCCTTCATCCTCTCAACAACTAGATTATAGTGCAAGCAATTTAAGCCTAAACACTTCAAAGATGTTCTAAAAACATAGTCAAAACGCTAGCCAGCTCACAAAGACACAGTTTAAAGAAAAATTTTCAAAATTTTTGTATGAATTTCCTTTGAATATACAACTAACACCTGCGCATGCTAACTCTAGCAAATCACATGTAACAACTACTGCCCGAATGCCCAATTCACTCCCCCACACTTAAACTTTGGCATCGCCCTCGATGACCAAAAATGCACTATGCACAAGGGGTAAAGAGGAAAGGGTCACACATGCTCAACTTAACTCAAGTCATTATTACAACAAGCGAGTAAAAGAGTCAAAGAAACTTCCCTATGGCGCTGGTCGGTGCAGAACTAAACTTAGTCAATGTAATCCTTGGCACATCACCCATATAACAAGACCCTGAGCTGCAGCAAAAACACAAAGCAAAACAACCAAACAACAAAAAAAAACAAAAAAAAAAAAGTAGAGATAAGCTCGGGTTGCCTCCCGAGAAGCGCTATTTTTAACGTCGTATGCCCGACGCAACCACCACATCAAAAACTCAGTCAAAGACACTCCCGCTCAAAAAATTAGTCTTCCACAAATCAAACCTCTTATCATTAAATGCCCTGAGATGGCGTAAGACCTTAAATTCATGAAAACAATTACACATCTCAGGGTTACCCGTAAAGCAACAAAATGGATCGTGGTCTTTATCTGGCCCTTTAGCGAAGAATGGGTCAAAGAATGGACAATTCCCTTCCTCGTCAAAAATTTTCCGGGCTAGAGCTTCCCCTTGTTCGCTAAGTAAATTAAAACATGTAAAATTTTGGGATGGCTCAAGCTTGGGTGTAAAAATGACAGGGGGGTCAGGATTATTATCAATAAAATCATACTCAAGGTGGAATGGAAGAGAGTTTGGATTTAATGGAGAAGGACTAAAAAATAAGGAATCGGGCTGAAAATTTTTCTTCTCCACCTTATCTAAATCATCTTCCGTTCCCTGCACAGAACTAGCATCACTTGAGTCCTCCTCTCCACTTATCAAAAGACAATCAAAACTAGGGAGGGGCTCAAGATCCTCTGCTGACACACTATCCTCAAATAAAAGGTCAGAAAGGGCTTCATTAGAAAGCATGTTCGGGGTGCAATCCTCCACCATTGAATCTATGTCATCCAAATAAAAACACTCTCCACTATCCTGACAGGGCCTCTTCATTATTTTGGACATATCAAAGGTGGCAGTCTCATCTCCAACACGGAGGACAAGCTTACCGTCTCCAACATCAATAAGTGCTCGGGTAGTTGCCAAGAATGGTCTGCCTAAAATCAATGGTACCTCTCGATCCTGATTCATGTCCAAAATAACGAAGTCTACAGGAATAATAAACTTGTCCACTTTAACCAACACGTCTTCAACAATCCCTAGGGGATATTTGACTGAACGATCAGCCAACTGAATGCACATACGTGTAGGTTTAAGTGGACCGAGTGCAAGCTTTTCGTACAAAGTAAATGGCATCAAATTAATGCTTGCACCCAAATCAGCCAAGGCCCTATCAAAAGAAAGATCTCCTATTAAGCAGGGTATAGTAAAAGAACCTGGATCCTTAAGCTTCTCTGGTAAATCCCTCCTAATCACAGCTGAGCAGTCCACGTTAAGCCTCACAGTGGACGCTTCTTCCAGCTTCCTCTTGTTTGTCAGTAGATCCTTCATGAACTTTGCGTACTTCGGCATCTGTGCTAGTGCATCCACGAATGGAATGTTGAGCTGGACTTGTTTCATGAGTTTCAGAAAATGACCAAACTGGTCACTATCATTCTTCCTAGTCAATCGCGCCGGATAGGGGAGAGGAGGGGTGTAATTTTTGACGGGAACGGGCTGTTTTGGTGCAACCGCCACCTCTCTTCCCTCTTCTAACTCCTTTTCTTCCTCTTGTGCAGCAGGTACGTCATTAACTTCAACGGGTTTCTTTGCCATGGCAGCAGGTTCTAGCTCTTTTCCACTTCTCAAGGTGACTGCATGAACATGTTCTCTTGGATTTGGTTCAGTATTACTAGGGAGGCATCCCAGAGGCCTCTCAGATAAAGCCTTTGAGATCTGCCCCAATTGAGTCTCCATGTTCTGTATCCTTGCCTCAGTTATTTGCATCCTTGAGTCTGCTTGCTGCTGCTCTCGCTGTTGATTTTGCATTTGTTGCTGTTGAAATTGCATTTGTTGCTGTTGAAATTGCAGCAGTTTCTTAAGTGTTTCTTCTATGCTAGAAAATTTCTGCTCAGTCTCTCTCTTAAAGCTCTCTTGCACTGGCTGAGATGTTTGTTGTTGATTATAGTTTCTAAACTGCTGCTGCTGATTTACATACCCGTAATTCCCTTGCTGCTGCTGTCCGTAGGGCTGATTGTAGTAGCCCTGTCGCTGATAATTCATCGCATCAACTTGCTCTACTCCAGGGGCTGCCGAGTGTGCCATCATAGTGCATTCATGTGGCGAATGGAGTCCCCCACACATAGTACAAGAGGGACTAATAGGAACGGGGGCTACCATATTAACACTGGGCACCGAGAGAGCAAGATTCGTCTTCTTTTGATTATCCTCCACACTTGTAGCAAGCTTCTGAATCATGCTAGTCAAAGCATCTACCCTCGCAGAAAGGGCTGAATTATCACTGATCTCATACAACCCCGGGGTCTTCTGGTGAGGTGTGTCCCGAGAGCTGTACCATGAAGCATTATTCGAAACAATCTTCTCCACTAATTCTTCCGCCACCTCAGATGGTAATTGAGGAAAAGCTCCTCCACCCGAAGCATCAAGCATCATCTTCCCTTCATCGCAAATTCCGCTATAGAAGCAAAAAAGAATCTCACTATCAGTCATCTTGCCTTGAGGACAAGCTCTTCTTAGCACTTTAAATCTCTTCCACGCCTCAGCCAATGTTTCCAACGAACCTTGCTTGAAATCTTGCAGCTGCTTCTTAAGCTTTATGGCCTTTGATGTTGGGAAATATTCTTTTATGAAGGCCTTGTGCAGCTGATCCCAAGTCTGAATGTGGTGATGTGGATTGCTATCCAACCACCTCTGCGCGTCATCCCTCAATGAGAAAGGGAACAATAGCATCCGTACCTGATCGTCATCTAGCCCAGGGATCTTGAAAGTTTGGCACATCCTCAGGAATTTTGTAATGTGTGCCACTGGATCTTCTGTAGGGCTCCCTCCAAACTGATTATTGGACACCATGTTAATCACTGCTGGGTTGATCTCATAGCGGGGTGCAGTAATTCCCTGCACTTGAATGTTGTCATACTCTGTGATGTCCGGAGTAAGGAAATCTGCAATGCTTTCTCCCTGATAGATCGGATTGTTATATGGGACATGATGTTGGAATAGAGGAGCCTGATGTCTTGGTTGAAGAACTGGTTGTGGTCTAATAGGATGTGGACGGGCTATGTTTGGTTGTGCTTGGGGCTGAACTTGGGGCTGATGATATTGTTGAAATTGATTTTGGAAGGGATGAGTTTGTGGTTGATGGATGGGTGGATTTTGAGTGACTTGGGGCTGGTTTTGACTTGGCTGAAAGAGTGGATTATTTTGCCCAATACCTTGCATCCCATATGTTTGATTTTGAAAAATGGTTTCGGGAGCAGTAGAGGTATTTTGGAAGAGTTGATAAAGCGGAGTCATGTTGATTTGGGGCGTGGCCTGATTTTGAGGAAAGAATGGTGTGCGGGAATTCTGAAATCCCGAGTAATTTCTAGGTGAAATAGGCGGTGAAGACTGGGGAGAGGTATTGACATAAAAATCAAGGTTACCAGAAGTGGTTTGGACCTCAGACGTCCCAGCAATTCCAGATGATGTAGGTTCCATGGTTGCGTTCTTCTCAAGAAAGACCGTGCGGTTCTGTCTAGCAAACTTCTCAATCTCAGGATTAAGAGGGACAAGTGATTCTCCCTTCTTTGAACGTGTATGCATAAACAGATCTGACCTGCAAGGTTAGCAGACAAAAATTCTACGAAAAACTAAAAACAAGTCGCTAAAATTAATTAACCCTTAAATCCGACACCGTCCCCGGCAACGGCGCCAAAAACTGATGTGAATTTTCTCGCACTAAAAATTGTTGTAGAAAAGTGGTTGAAAGTACGAGTATCGTCTCCACAGGGACGGACAAAAGGGAATTAAAGATTAACTAAATTCAGCGATTAAACAGAAATAAATAAATTAAAATGCGATGTGCGAGATTGATTGGTTGAATTTAAAATTAAAACTAATGCTAATGAGCGATAAAAATAAAAGATTGGTTTCTTCTCAATTAACGACGAAGGGAACAGGGATTGATTCCGGGGTAATCAGATTTCAGGCAGAACATGCCTAATTACATGAATTTAATTTAATTGAGCCTAGCTAATCATTACTAAGTTCTTACCGCTCTCGCGGCGTAGAGTACAATAATTTAGGGGACCAGGCTGATCTCTCATGCGACAAGATCCTAAATTATTGCCAAAACGAGCGAGCTTACGGCTCCTTAATCGCCACTAATCTCTTAGCGAACGATTAAGTGTGTGTGAAGGTGTCCTAGAATAAATTAGATCTCTCTTAATTCATTCTACATGCAATTGTAATTCTAGCCGCGGTTCCAGGTTACAAAAGATATCAGTTAAATTATTCAAACACAAATTAAACGGCATTCATGCAATTAAACCGACAAGAATCTAGCCATCAATCATGATTAACCCCTTCATCAATCCCAAATCCCTAATTAAACTACTCACAATTCATAATTGAAGAATCAACAGAATCGGGATGAATAGAAATAATTGTCATTAATTAAAAAGATAGAACTTACAAAGAATCCCTTAATCTTGAAGAACAAGGCTTGAAAAGCTCTCAAAAATCGAAATAGGGTTTATCTCTCTAAGCTCCTCCCTCCAAAACAGGCAAAACAAGGGTCAATTTAAAGAAAAATCCGAAAACAGGCCGAAAATCAGGCCGCGCGGTCGTCCGCACGCCGTGCGGGTCACCGCGCGGTCACACGCGCGTTTTTCCGTCATCCGACTTTCGCTCCGCCCGCGCGGTGTGCGGGCGCCGCACTATGCAACCGCGCGGGTACTTCTGGGGGCTGTTTCTGGACCGCGCGGTGTGCGGTTTCGGCCGCGCGGTGTGCGGTTCAGACCCCTCAACTATTTGCTCTCAGAATCGTCCGCGGGGCGTGCGGAACCGCACCGCGGGGCGCGCGGAATGCTCTTGAACCGTTTTCTTGCTATTTTCTTCCCCGTTTGCTCCCGGATACTTCTTTAATCAATCCAAAGGCCGTTTATTCATCAAATCTTCGCCGTGAACCTCCCGGTGGCCTCCAAAACTCTCAAATCTTTCTTGAACGCCTTCAAATCCTTCCCGAATGCCTCTCAAGCCCCGATTGCCGGACTCCAACTTCTTCAAATCAACTCCAATTGCAATGAAACTCGATCCAACGCCTGCTAAACACAACTTGAGCCAAAATTGAGACTTGCAACGCCTTAAAGCCAGGAAAACCATCAAAATCCGACCCGGACACGCATCACATGCGTGTCTAAATACGGACTTATCACTCCTCCTCTTCTTCTTCATTGTAGTAAGGCAAGAAATTGTAGTCTTCTTCTTCTTGAGTCCAATCCCAAGTGATCTCTTCATCGAACTCAACATCATGGCTAATCACAATTCTTCCATTGTTGGGGTTGTATAGCTTGTACCCCTTTGCTCTTGCATCATAGCCAATAAAGATAAACTTCTCACTTTTGTCATCCAATTTGCTCCTTTTTTGATCGGGGAACATGAGCATAAGCAATACTCCCGAAAATATTCAAGTGGGCAATTCCGGGCTTTCTTCCACTCCATGCTTCTTCGTGGGTTTTGTTCCACACACTTCGAGAAGGAGATCGGTTTGACAAATAAACCGCACAATCCACGGCTTCGACCCTAAATTCTCTTGGAACATTTTTGCTCTTGAGCATGCTTCGAACCATATTAAGTAGAGACTGGTTTTTCCTTTCAACAACTCCATTTTCTTCACAGAAAATTTCAAATTCTTTTGAAGTGAATTCCCCCCCACGATCGGATCTCATGGATTTTATCTTAAACCCGCTTTCATTTTCAACATGAGCTTTAAATTTCTTGAAGGCCCCAAAAACGTCAGATTTTTGTTTTAAAAAATAAACCCATGTTTTCCGACTAAGATCATCAATGAAAAGAGCAAAGTAATTACTATTTCGGAGAGAGCTTGGTTTAATTGGCCCACATATATCCGTGTGTACAAGCTCTAATGGTTGTTTTGCTCTTGTAGATGCTTGCTTTGGAAAACTTTTCCTTGGTTGCTTTCCAAATAAACATCCCTCACATAATTGATTAGGTTCATTTATTTTGGCAAGCCTTTCACCAAAATTTTGTCACTCAACAATTTTAAACCTCCAAAATTAAGATGCCCAAACCTCAAATACCAAAGCCAAGATGCATTTTTAAAACATGCTTTCAAACATTTAGCTCCCCCGTTTTCAATGTTTAGTGAAAACATTCTATTTCTTGAATTTGGTACTTTAGCAACCAAAACTCCATTTTTATCTCTCGTCAAAAGGGTATTTATCATATGAATATCATATCCTTTTTCCAAAAGTTTCCCCAAACTTAAAATGCTTGATTTCATATTAGACACATAGTAGACATTAGAGATGAAGTCATTCTTTCCATTTTTCAACCGGTTTGAAAGTTTCCCCTTTCCTTTTACCGGAATAGTTTGGAGTCTTACTTTCTTCACCTTATCTACTCCTTTGAAAGAATTCTCCAATATCTCCCAAGCTTCTTTACTTGTAGTTGCACACACCACCTTAATAAACATAGCTTCATCCAAAGCTTGATGGATGATGGAGAGCGCCTTTTGATCTCTCTTTTTAATATTTGTAAAGGCATTCTTTTGAGTTTGATTTAAAGCGTTGACGTCCTCGGGTTCCTCGAAGCCTTCCTCTATCATGTCCCATACATCTTCCGAACCAAGAATTGCCTTCATACGAATGCTCCAATTATCATAGTTCTCATTTTTTAGTAGAGGAACTTGAAGGGAACCGGCCATTTTTGGGTGATGACTGAACGAGCTCTGATACCACTGTTGGAAATAAGTGAAGGAAGCTTTGGGAAATTGGGTGGCTAATTTAGAAATATTATGGAAGAGATATTTGAACAAAAGGGAAAAACTCTTTTTATTAGAACAACTCAAATTGGCTTGATTTGCTTGATACAAAGTGGTGGTAGGGAGCTCTATCTATTTATACTAATACAAAAGTATCTAGACTCTTCTACCATTAATGAATTCTACACAATTCTACACAATTAATACTAGGAGAATTCTAGAGACCACACTTTCTAGAGAAGTTCTAGAATTCATTCCTTCTACACTTTTGTACTACTTGGGCCTTCCCTACAACAACTAAAATAAATATTAATTAGGCCCAAAATATAAAAACAAGTTTAATTTTCAACAATGAATATCGTAAAACACTGATTGCAATAAAACAATGAATACCCAAACTCTGTAGTCTGATAAATAAATATTGACAGGGGGTGCAACAGGTTTACATTTCCTGCAGAGTTTCCCAAAAAAAAAATCCGCCAGAACTTCCGCCGATGGATATGGAGATCAATGAATATCGTAAAACACTGACTGCGGATGATGTAGATACAAAAATGCATATTCCACGTCTAATGGCTCTGAACCGGCAGTTATTGGACAAATAGATCATTGAAGTCACATTGATGATGCATGAAGTTTAGTACCAGCTCACAGCCGTCCGGAGGGGCAACCGCATATTATTTCAGCAGCGCTAATGCAGCTATTGAGAGTGGGAGACGTGCTAATCTTCGAACGAATACATAACACCCTTTTTTGGGTCATGCAAATATTCCACCTCGTCCTACCTCCTCCACCTCTTCCCCTCTTCCACCTCCTCCGCCTCCCCCACCTGTTACCCCATCTCCAAGGCGGCCTCCACGAAGGCAGCCTTTATTAGCCCATATATATCCATATTATATTATCTTTTGTACGGGGCATTATTAGACTAGTTGCATTATTGTATGGTAGCTCCATATTTATTATCTTTTGTGTACTCATACGGAGCATTATTAGACTAGTTGCATTATTGTATAGTAGCTCTATTATTTAGTTGAGCTGTAATTTCTATATACATGCAGTGCATGTTATTTGATATATACGAAAATATAGAAGGTTTTCTATTGATGTCCTCTCTTAAAGTTGACATGGTATCAGAGCCTCGTTGCTTTATCACTAAATAATATTCTCTTAAAGCTAAAAAATATTACCTTGTAAACATGAAACTTGATTAAAAGTTGACGACTGACCTGATACAAAATTTAAAACGGGAAAAACTAACATTGATAAAAGTGAAAAAATCATTAATATTACTCTTTAGTTACTACAATGTAAACTTTGAACACAATTATACTCACTAATAATTACTAAGTAATATTGCACAAAAATTTAAATTCAACACATTATTTATTTATCACTTGATAACGTTTTCTCGTTCAATCCAAATTACATGTGTGTGTGTAATATTTTAAAGTTTCTTGGTATTAAGAGCATCCCCAATGCTATAATGTCCACGGCGCACATGTGGCATGAGTAATAGCCACATAATTATTAGCAAATAAATTATTTCTCTCCTTATTTGAATGATTTTATACAATTTTGGTAAGTTTTTCACCGCAATGTCAACAACAATGTCAACATTAGACGGTCTCCTTGACATTGTGGAGAAAAACTTACCAAAACTGTATAAATCATTCAAATAAGGAGAGAAATAATTTATTTACTAATATTTAAGTGGTCATCTCTCATGCCACGTGTGCACCGTACACATTGTACCATTGAAGATGCTCTAAGGACTCCCATTGTAGATACTAGATAGCACAATACGAAATATATATTTTATACTCCGTATTAATTATGTAGTAATAAAGATCAAACTATTTTCCCTTTAGATTTGGTTTTAAATAAGTCTCCAGCTATAAATAACAAATTGTTAGGCTTGGTCGTGTTTTATTTTAAATTTAAAATTTAAAAG
This sequence comes from Cuscuta epithymum, assembly GCA_945859915.1. Lineage (NCBI taxonomy): Eukaryota > Viridiplantae > Streptophyta > Magnoliopsida > Solanales > Convolvulaceae > Cuscuta > Cuscuta epithymum. Next base: position 400,975 of record CAMAPF010000034.1, read on the forward strand.
TATACGCAGTATTGCTTTATTTAAAACAAAGTGGTTCATTCTCAAAATTTTATGCGGGTATGAACTAAAAAGAAAAATAAGGTGGGAGGGCATTAGTGTCTAAAAGTGGTGGGTTAAGTAAGTTTTGGGGTGCATAAAGCAATGCCCAATCCCTAATTAAACTACTCACAATTCATAATTGAATAATCAACAGAATTGGGATGAATAGAAATAATTGTCATTAATTAAAAAGATGAAACTTACAAAGAATCTCAGGGTCTTGAACAAAATAGCGGAAATAAAACTCATCCCTAAGCCTCTCTCTAAGTTTCCCCCTCGAAAATGAGGGTTTACAGGCTGTTTAAATAGAAATATCGGGTGAAATTTGAGCTGAATTGAGATTTCCGGGGGCAGGCACGGTGCCAGGGACGATCGTGCCTTCGATCGTGCCTCCGGAACAAAGACGCGCATTTTGGGCAGACACGATCGTGCCTCTCTCCAGACACGATCGTGCCTGCCTGGCAGTAGCTCCGTGATGATTTCTCTTCACGCGCGATCGTGCCTGACTTTGATAGCACGATCGTGCCTACTTAACTTCCGAATTTGGCAATGCTTCCTTCATGAAAGTTGTATATAATGAAGTCCTCTATCCACCCCAATTTGCCAAATGTGATTTGAATCATCCAATCAAGAGATATGATCAAAACGGTGGAAGGTATCATTCTAAATCGCGGCAGAGATCATCTGACTTCATAGTCTGTTTTCACCCTCTTTCCCTCAGATTCTCGCAAAGGTGTCTTCATATGATTTGTAGCCCTTGAAGTTAGATTTCACATGGACTTTGAATCGTGTTCTTTGGATGTTTCTACAAGGAGATATGCTTAAACGATTGACAGAAGGTCATCCTGATCGCCGTTTTCAAGCTCTTTTCGTCTTCTTTTGATCCCGTAGCCAATCCTAGAGCTCTTTTGTCATCAAGTCTTCATCGTAAACCTCCCGCTGATCTCCAAATCTCTTAAATCAATCTTGAATGCTTCTAGAATCGTCCCGATTTCTCCTCAAGCGCCGGTGCCGAACTCTAAATTCCTGATTTTGATTGCAAATGACACCAAAGTCGAACCAACGCCTGGTAAACATAACTTGAGCTAAAATTGAGAGTTGCAACACCTTAAAGCTAGGAAAACCATCAAAATCCAATCCCAACACGCATCAAATGTGTGTCTATATACGGACTTATCAGGTCCCTTGGATTCAGTTTCCTTAAACTGCAAGGAACATCATTATGTAACCATTCCCGTCTTTGTACATATATTGGTCAATATTCTCCAATATCCATTTCATTAAAATATGTTGGGTTTCCTCTTCTCAGAAAGTATTTATTGGACCTTGGAATATGAGTACAACTTGCAGAGAGCCTAGGTTAATGTATACTGTCTGTCGATTTCAACTCCTTTCATATACTCACTCAGTCCAAAAACAGACCTGTTTGTTCTTTATCCCAAGGGGAAAAATGCGGTTTTAAGCGATTGCTTTCATTTTAAGTAAAAACAATTTTTTGTAGCAAAGCGGCAAGCCATTTTAGTAAATTACCGCAAACTATCATTTTAGCGGTATAGGTGAGCTTTCCTAAATACTAAGGTTCTTACATTGATTAAGCTAGCTAATACTCCGTAATAAAAAGCTGAAACTTGAAAAGTCTGTTTGGGGGGATGTTATATTCTATCAATTTGAGATCCTTTTTTTAAATTTCTTTAAATTTAAATTTCTTGACATCCCTTTTTTAAATTTCTTGTCACTGATCAGTATAGGACCCACTAGGTGTTGAATAACAGATGCATTTCAATGACAAGCTGCAGAATCTTCTTTTCTACTTGTAAAGTTTTATACCAGAAAATAAAGTTTAATCAACTCTGTCTTTTTTCAGGTATATACAGGGGCGGATCCAGGAATGCAGAGTGGGGTGGGCTAAGCAGTAAAAAATAATTTGTTATTGCACACAAAAGATTTAACTTAAGACTGTTATCAAACCGAACTTTTATTTTGAAGTATTCGAGTTCAAGCGTGATTTCGAATTTAATTTGAGAACCCGAGTTATATGAACTTCATACTCGAGCACGGACTAGTTTTTTAGTTCGAACACTTATTGAAGCTGAGTTCGAGCATAGTGATATTCGGTTCGGTTCGAACTCGAGCATGTCGATAATTCACATATTATAGGAATAATTTTATATATCTTAACATTTAAATGTTTTAGTGCAATTTTATATTTTTTTAATGATTATTAAACTCTGATATTTATTGGTATGAATTAAAGTACTTCTTTAAAGGTATAAAACTAATAAGTAAAAACAATCGGTGTACATATGACTAATAAGTATTCCCAATTTCAAAATGAATTGAGATTTTTTAATTTGTTATTTCCAAACAATATATAAACCTAGAGCTATTAGGTAGTATATAAATATAATATTAAATAAAAACATGAAAAAAATTACACAGTTCAATTTTATAACAAAAGTATATATCTACACTTCTAAAAATAAGGGAGTGTTTGCAATTGCTTCAACTTTAAAAAAGTGATTTTTTAAAGTGGTTTTGGGAAAAGTGATTAATAGTAAAAATTGGTAGTGTTTGAGAAAAAAGTGATTCTGGAAAAGTAAAAGTTGGTAGTGTTTGGTAAAATAAGTACTTTTTGTGTAATAGAAAAAGTGAGAAGCAGTTTAAAGTACCCTTCTATCTGCTTCCAGCTTTTAGCTTTTCAGTGATTAATTTAAGCAGAAGCTGTCATTTGAAAACACTCTTTTCAACTTTTTTTAAGCCAAAAGCTGAAAAGCGCTTTTTTCAAGCAAATCCAAACACTCCTTAAGTAGTTCTTATGTAAATTTGCAGTTTTATAAAAGAATAGGATTGTACAATTTGCAGTTTTGCACCGAACATTAGCAAATAGGAGTATCGTACTCCGTATGTAAGTTTTTGTTCTCCTCAATTTTTCACACACCGGTTGCAAAGAATGGTTCATCCTATTAAGAGTTGGTTTGCAACCACTTTAAAAAAGCACTTCTCAGCATTTGGCTTTTAAAAAACACTTCTTTTACCAAACACTATAACTTTTATTTTTCTCGGCTTTCGTGTCAAAAGTGCTTTTACTTTTTCTATTACACAAAAAGCACTTATTTTACCAAACACTATCAACTTTTACTTTTCAAAATCACTTTTTTCTCAAACACTATCAACTTTTATTTAATCACTTCTCCCCATTTCATTAAAAAAAGCACTTTTTTTAAAGTAGAAGCTGTTGCGAACAGACCCTAAGTCTCCTATAAAACAATTGCTCCTTACGTCAATTGAAGGAGTCAATGATGACTACAATATGCTCATTGCTTGGCTTTATGCATTGCGACCATATTCTGTCATGGATATGGGCTTTTAATTGATTTGAGTTGTCTTGAAAGAGACAGCTTTTATAGTGCAAAACATCTCTGAAAGGTGTATTGATACCCCACTAATCGTCTTGTTAATGATCAGAAAAGAGTTTGTATTTGTTAATATTTTAATTGTAAACAACTTAGAAGTTAGTTCTTGAGTGCAGAAGTCTTGTTGTGATGGATGAGTTTGGCCCAAACTGCTGGAGTCTGGGAGAGTGCAGAAGTTTGGCCCAAACTGTTGAGTGCAGAAGTCTTGTTGTGATGGATGAGTGCAGAAGTCTTGTTGTGATGGATGAGTTTGGGAGAGCAACATCTTCATCTGATGGATTTGCAATGGCTTGGAGCTGCTGTGAGCATATATTGGCACTAATAGTGTAATATCTGTACGCCATTTAATTAAAGCATGAAGAGCATTCTTGTGTTTGAGGATGAAAGGCATCTAGGATCACTCTTAGCAAAATCTATGGTCCCCTGAATTACGTTTCCTTAAACTGCACCAAGCATCATGATGTAACTGTTGGGTGTGTTTCGGAAAATAAAGAAAATTAATTAAATAAATTAATCAAATAAAATGACTAGAGAAAAATAAGAAAGGAGATGAAGCAGAATTAGTCAAAGCTCGTGCTACGCACGATGTCCTTAAAACGTATTTGTTGCCTCCCACAGTGCTAGGAGCGTTGCAACAATCGTTTCCCAGGATACGATGACAACGAACTAGTGTTTGAGCACTCAAACAAAAGTTCCAGCGAACGAGAACAAAGGCTGAACACAGAAGGAATTTGCAGATTACCAGCAGTGTGTTTTGAGAGGTGCAAAACGTGTATGAATTCGTGTAAGAACCTGTGTTGTTGCAAACCACCTGCCAGCCCTTATATAGGAGGATTTGTTGTATGAAAATAGTGAATTAATGGACCAGAACGTTGGACATCAATGACCAGTCCGTTGGGCATTGAATTGTCCATTTAACACTGCATTAAAAGATATAAACGTTGGGCATTTATTGCTGTAACGGTTCAGAAGCCATCAGAAGACCCCTACGTAGTTCTGCCCGAAGGCCATCAGAACTGGAGCACTTCTGATGCGCGGTCATCAGAACTGGAGCACCTCTGGTCGTGGCCTTCTGCCCGGAGCAATTCTGTCAACTTGGGAAAAATTATACGTTTCGGGAAGAAAACAAAAATTACCCGTATCTCTTGAGAGATGGATTTTTGGACGACATTCGTGTCCGCAGGTCGCCCGCGCACGCAAGTCGCGGTTTTTCTTCTCCGAATTCGGGATTTGATTTGCACCGCCCCTGCGCGCGTGGAGAGAGCCTTTACCCTTAGGAATCTTAACTCCTTAAGGGGAGAGTCCCTTTATAAAGGGTTGCAAATCCCTTGGGTTTTCCGGTGTGGGAAATTAACACACTAGAAACCCATCCTTTTTCCCAGTTTTTCCATTCTAACGGGTAAACTTCGAAAAGCGATTTCTCATTCACCCGTTATCCGTTTTGAGCGTACCATATATCGAATTGTAGCCCTTAACAAGGACAATCCGAAACCACTTTGACCCGACCCAAATCGGAAGTGGACCCCACTCAAAAAATTGCCCCAAAATAGCCATTTAATGCAATTTTCACACATTTTTCCAACCGTAACCACCCCCCATCTTTGTACATATATTAGTTAATATTCGCCAATCTCCACTTCATTAAAATATGTTGGGTTTCCACTTCTCAGAAAGTATTTATTGGACCTTGGAATATGAGTACAACTTGCAGAGAGCCTAGGTTAATGTATACTGTCTGTCGATTTGTACTCCTTTGGAGTCCTTTCATATACTCACTCAGTCCAAAACAGACCTGTTTGTTCTTTATCTCAAAGGGAAAAATGTGGTTTTAAAAGATTGCTTTCATTTTAAGTAAAAACAATTCTCTGTAGCAAAGCAGCAAGCCATTTTAGTAAATTTCCCCAAACTATCATGGCAATAAGTATATAGCGGTATAGTTGAGCTTTCCTAAATACTAAGGTTCTTACATTGATTAAGCTAGCTAATAATAAAAAGCTGAACCTTCAAAAAGTCTGTTTTTTTGGGGGGTGGAGTATGTTAGATCCTTTTTTTAAATTTCTTGTCGCTGATCAGTATAGGACCCACTAGGTGTTGAATAACAGATGCATTTCAATGACTGCTGCAGAATCTTCTTTTCTACTTGTAGAGTTGTATACCAGAAAATAAAGGTTAATCAACTTTGTCCTAGTCTTTTTTCAGGTATACTATGAGGCCGTTTGGAACACTGTTTTTCGGCTTATCAGGCTTGTCAGCCAACTTTTTCACCAAACATGTAACTTTTGCTTTCGCGTGCTGAATTGTGTAATAAGCAGAAAAAGTAAGGTTGAAGTTACTTTTCTGGCTGTATTGACTGAAGTTACTGTAGAAGAACATTTTAGCTATTGGTACATATAATTTTTTCTTTACTATATTAATAAAATATACATTAAAGATATTTTTTTCTTAAATCAGCATAATCAGCCATTGTAGCCACTTTAGCCAGAACTTCATAAATTTCAGCAGAATGAGCCAAAACAGCCGATTTTCATGCTACCAAACGAGCTCTATATTTGCTACCCATATGGAAAATCTTTCAGAGCTTGCCACTCTCTACCCAAATGTGAAAATTCTTCATTTTCATGTTGAGGTGAAAAACAACTAGGTGGATTTCAAGGTAAACGTCTAACTTTGCTTATTTTTTTTAAATCTTATATCCATGTGCATTTACATTGTAATAATGATATACTGCTTTTTCCATGCTTCTAGTTTCAATTGAAAGATGGAAACTGTCATGTGCCACATTATGGACTGATGCTAGCAGGAGTGGCTGGGTTGCCAAGTTCAGTCATTGAAACTGCCAAAAGAATCATAGAAGGTGGTCTCTCACTCATCTCTCAATGATTTTTTTATTTTTCAAAGAGTTTCAAATGTGTGTGTGTGAGTGTTTAAGTACTGCACACACACATATAATCCACCATATGCACAATCCATTCAATGGTTTATTATGTAACTCATCCGGACATCCACTTTTCCATCATTTGCCATGGAGCCAAAGATTCATTATTTTTTGGCTTGAGAATATGATGGAATAAAGCAATTTGGCTCACTAAACTGACTGCGCTTCTTTGTTATGAAGTAGCAGTTAGCCCATGCAATTTTGGACGCGATTTTCACTATGGGTCATCCGGAAACAGTCTCTCTGTGCTTTAGTACAGAGGTAAGACTGCGTACATTCGACCCCCCCTTACCCACGGTGGGAGCCTTTGCGGCACTGAGGTAAATGAAAATGAAATAAAATGATTCGGACATCCACTAAGAAGTTTGAATCCAATTCATTAGTAATTTTAGTCATTCATAGGTTTACATAAAACTCTTTGTAGTACATCAGATCCATTAAAATTTTCACATTCATTTAGAAAAATATGTTAAGTCAATGGGACAATATATCACCTAAAAGGAATATATGCACTACTAAATCATCTCCATACATAAAAGGTACGGAGTATAAATGGAACTGATATTCAGCTGTACAATTATAGTAAATGGATGGATTTTTATCTGATGAATGGGTGGTTTAATCGATTGATCCATGTGTCATCCCTTACTTGAAAAATCTTGACATACTTTGAAAAAAGCCTCCCATTTGTTGAACTTCATCTTTATTTGAAAAACTTTGGCATCAGAATTGTTAGATCCTATTAAATTTAGTACATACTAGTATTCATTAAGAGCCATCCACAAAGAAAATGGAATGAAAAACAGGAAATGCCTAAACATTTTTTACTTGAAAAATCTTGACATACTTTGAAAAAAGCCTCCCATTTGTTGAACTTCATCTTTATTTGAAAAACTTTGGCATCAGAATTGTTAGATCCTATTAAATTTAGTACATACTAGTATTCATTAAGAGCCATCCACAAAGAAAATGGAATGAAAAACAGGAAATGCCTAAACATTTTTTACTTGTGCCAGAAAGCAAAGAGAATGGAGGTGAATTGCCAACAAAACAATGTGGAATATTGGCATATGATCATGACCCAAAAAAGGGTGTTATGTATTCGTTCGAAGATTAGCACGTCTCCCACTCTCAATAGCTGCTGTTCCACTACGATTCTCCATTGGCGCTGCCGTCTGCCGAAATAATCTGCGGTTGCCCCTCCGAACGACTGTGACCTGGTACTGAACTTCATGCATCATCAATGTGACTTCAGTGGTCTATCTCTCCAATAACGGCCAGTTCAGAGCCATTAGACGTGGAATATGCATTTCTGTATCTACATCATCCGCGGTCAGTGTTTTACGATATTCATTGATCTCCAACTCCATATCCATCGGCGGAAGTTCTGGCGGATTTTTTTTTTGGGAAACTCTGCAGGAAATGTAAACCTGTTGCACCCCCTGTCAATATTTATTTATCAGACTACAGAGTTTGGGTATTTTAGTAATTAGTTGCAAGGTGAAGCCTGATTGTTAAGTTACTCCTTTGTTTTCCTTCTTTTTCCGCCGCTTCCGTCTTCAAGGCTGAAGGTTAGTTTTGTTTTGTTTTGTTTTTCTTTTTCCTTTTGTTTGGTTCGTATGTTGCTTTACAGCTTACTTAGGTTGTTCTCCTTCTTACTTTTTATTTCTTTTTTATTTAACAACCGTTCATGACGATAAACAGGAAGGATTGGGACAAAGACATTTTAAACGATTTGTTTAACAAAGAGGATACAATGAAAATATTGAGTATCCCAATAAGTGAGCAGCGGCGGCACGACAAATTGATATGGGTGGAAGACCCAAAAGGAATTTACTCTGTTCGAAGTTGCTACCGTATTTTGACCGGTTATTACCCGAAATAGGACTAAAAATGTTTGGAAATTCCAAAATAGAACTGCCATGTTTTTATTCACCATCATCTTGTGTAGTATCTTCAGGTTCTTCCTCGGATGCTTCACTATCACCATCAAATTCAGTTTGAATATTTGCATTACCATCACCATCAACATTTGCATCACCCACATGTGCACCTGGCATAGGTAAAGGAGGGATTTCAAGGATTTCAGGCTCATCCAGATCATGGTGCACATAAATCTCACACTTTCCACACGTCCTAGCCATTTGTATTAGATGTAAGGTGGATTCATCATTGAACAAGGGACGTAGCAACTCCATTGGTTCTTCAGATCTTTTGAAAAACAGTTCACTTATATTGCCATATGTTCCTAATTGTAAGGACTTCGTCAAATGAGGGAAGCTAATGAAATCGGGATCCACTTTGATGATGTACACTGTACCACCTACGTACATGGTATGAGGACTACTCACAAAGTTCCCTCCATGGTGAATTACAAGTTCCACAGATTCAAACATGTTGTACACAAAAGCACACATTAGTTTAAAGCCAAAAAAGTGAAATTTATTACACACACTACTGAAAGAAAATCAAGTGCTAAAACATAAACAAATGGATATTGATTGCTATTACACCAACAATTCACACACAAACGCTCTTAAATAACCAGCGCTCAAACACTCTTCGTAATACAAAACTCCCATTCACACTTACCTGACTGTAGTTATTCGGACTACTCAAATGGATATTGATTGCGGTTCACTTGCTCAAATATAATGCTTACCTGACTCAATGGCGTCCAGTAACTCAATGGCGTCCACACACTGCAAACCCCTCAACGATGAGGTCACATTACTCTGCAGCCAAGTAAGCATTTAACAGGCTAACCGGTTGGTGACCTCGAAAAAAGCCCAATTGGCTGGTTTTTGGGACTTCTTGGGCTTTAATTAATGATCAATGTTAGAGTAGAAGGGCTTAATTGACTTTCCGTACAAAGTAGGTGGACTTATTTGACAGTTTTCCTTTTTATATTCCTTGGGATAATTAATTTTGTACGGTTTATGGAATTGCACTTTATTTTGTTATTCTCAATGAGTCCTAACAACTTTCTTCTTCTTCTTATCATTCTATATTAGAAACACCTTTGAAGTTCTATTCATTTGAGAGTGACTATATATGATGTTTTTTTAAACATAAGTGTACGTATCTATAATAATACGGAGTATAAAGTAACAAGGTCTAGCACTTTGCTTTTCCCTCTAATTAGACAAATAATGCTCTATACCTATTCAACAATAAGAGTCATTTAGTAATTTGCAATTAGTAATAATAATAGGCATAGTAAATACTAAATAGTAATGTATTATGAAGTAATTGGAATATTTTCAATTCAAAATAATAATAATGATAATAATAATAATAATAATAATATTTTTTTTTTCTTTTTAATAATAATAGTAATAATAATAATAATAATAATGTTATAATATGATACATAATTGACGGGATTTCAGTTAACACAAAAACATATTAGAACGTTTACCACATTTTGATTTGAATGTTTTCAATTATAAGCTACACCAGACCAGATTAAAAGAAACTAGACCAAATCGCATCAAATTTAAATACAATAGACTTGATCAGATCAGAATAGATGAGTAAAATATACATACACTCGACACTTACCGGACCAGATCAGATTAGTCCATCAGATCAAACTTAAATGGACCTGATCATAAAACTTTAGTCCATTTTTTTTTAAGTAACAATTTTATTGAAAATAATGAAGGGTACAAAGAGAAAGTAAAAACATTACAAAAAAAAAGAAAAATACAAAAGAACAAACAAGGAAATAAAAGAAAGCAAATGACTAGACCCATGGGAATTGTTTGGTCTGATATCTGGTTCTCATACTGTGACGCCTTTTGTTTTTCTGAGTTTTCCTGTATATTTTGAGCTGGGTGTTCAAATTCTCAGTTGGAAGGCAATTCTCTGAGGTAATGAATTGAGATTTTCGGCAAATTGCTCTAGGTGGTCGACGGTCGCATTCCGTTGCGTGTCCCAAAAAGTCGTCTGAATAGTATGAGTCGTCTGATGGGTTAAAGCTGTCTGAGGCATCCGAGTAAGCCAGTAAGAGTGGTATAAGGGGTTTTTTCTCGGAGGAAATTGGCTTTTGTTTTTCAGCATAGGCTTTTTGAACTTCATAATTGAATATGAGTTTGGAAATTGATGTGATTTCTTCCGTGCCTGTGAAAAACTCGTGCTCCAAATGCATTGATTCTTCCTGCACTAAAGTAGTTGGTCCCACAAAGTTGGAAAATACTTCCAGAACAAGCACCCCGGAATTTTGTGGGCCAATGGGAATGTGGATGGAGCCCCCCCTGATGTTTAGCAATCTTAACATAACAGCTTGAACTGTTAATTTCTGAACAAACTGTAATAACACCAAATCGCTTTTTGTGCTTAAGAATAATCTGGTCAATACTACTGAGGTGGAAGATATACCGGATGATTTGCGGTACCAGGTGAAGATTGAAATTAATCCTGTTGAGCATAGATTTATTAATTTCGAAAATGTCTATTTCGCCATTTGTTACCGCAAATTTGAAGATTTTTGACTCAATTTTGATTGAGTCAAATCCCTCCTCTCCAAAGAAGTAGAAATTTTCCGAATCCTTTGAAATAATATCCGTCTCTCCCTGTACAATCACATCCATGTGATGATTTAGTTTGGCCGTGTCCCTCGATGAGTTGTTTTGCAGTATTAAAAATAACATTAGTCCAATTAAAAACATCATTATTGTTGTCTTGCAGTACATAAGAAAATTTCAATGACATCTTATAGGTATAGGTATTGATAATAGTTATATTATTAATAATAATAGTCTTCTATAATAATACTACCTCCGTCCCATTTTATGTGTCTTAGTTTGACTTGGCACGGTTATTAATGAAGTGGTTGAAAAAGTAAAAGTTGTGGTTGAGGTTTGAATATAATAAAGTGAAATGGTGTAGACCACATATTTCTTTCTAAAAAGGGAAAGGGGACACTTATTTTGGGACAACCTAAAAAGGAAAGTAAGACAAGTAAAATGGGACGGAGGGAGTATAAAATAACAAGGTTGTAGCTTCCGTTTCCCACCAATAAGGCATTTAATGATTTCATACTCATTAAACAATAAGAGGTACATCAATAATTAGCAATGATAATAGTAGTACTAAATAGTAATATACTATCTATTATGGAGTAATTGGAATAAATTTTCAATTCAAAATAATAATATAACAATACGAAGTAGTAATATATAATTGGCAAGATTTCAGTTAACACATATTAGAACGTTTACGATATTTTGATTGGAATGCTTTCAATTATAAGCATACACCTATAAAGAGTCACTTTTTCTACTAATATTATGAAAATGTAATACTCCTTACATAGCAATATTGAGTGTTTGATAATGTAAAAATTTTGAATTTTAAAGCTATACTATCAAGTGTTTTGCTTATTGGATGTTTACAAATTTTTCAGCCTTACTCAATTACTTGAATCCTTTGTAATTATATTCTATAAACAAAAATAGTTAACAAATTAAAATATTAATATATCTAATGACAAGTATTTTTGTTAGTATGAAGTGATCCCAACTTTGTCGAACATTGTGTTCTAAAAAATCCATCCCAAATTTTTAACAGATGTAAATTCGAGTTGGTCAAACTATTCGTCAGATTCCCACTGTCATCTAAACGTATAACATGTGCATCCCGTACAACGCACGGGCAAAGAATCTAGTTTTGATATAACTTTCCATTGGTGAGATCTTTAATACGAGTATAAGTTTTCATTTTCAGGTGCATTATACGTTGTTTTTCATGAAGAATTGCTTTTGTCATGTGATAATTCGAAGAGGCTTCAAAACTAAACAAGCTCCTTAATAGGCTTTGATGTTTTCTTTCAAATGATTGTGAATATTTGATCAAAGCGGGCGGCTATCTCTTTAAAATCCGAAGTGAGTATTTTATATACTAGTATGTGTACCCGTGCACCGCACGGAAAAATATGTTCTAGTGTTTGTTATGAAAAATATGAATGAAATTTTAAAAAATAGAAGTGATACCAAATTACATGTGAACTCATAAACTGTGCAATTCAATGTTCCCCGGCATTTGCCCCACCGACGACTTAGGTGGTTTGCCAACCGGGACAAAAAAAAAGAGTTATATTGAGTCGCTAAGAACGAATGTAGAAATCATTAAGATTATTGTTGAAAAATAGAATTGAGTATATAGTTGCATCGAGGATGCGCAGAAGACAAATGAATCTTAACTAAGGAGAGAGATATTAAAAAAAACTTGGACAAAAGAATGAATCGACCTTTACATCCATGTTAATGCGGTAGACCTTGTGATCAAGGAGCTGTTATGCATGTCCAAATTTTATTTTTTGTTTTTATTTTATTCAGACCATATCAGACGATACAAATCAAATTAAATCAGATAAAAAAAAATTCCACATCAGACATGAATTTTTCAGATCAAATGGATATGACATATTACTTTTATTATTATTATTATTAAATTATTAATAATATCAACATTATCATCGTCATCATTATTAGGAGGTGACATGATCTGGTCCAATTGGTAACATTATGTTTTATATGTATTTTAAGTATGATTTTCAAACCCTTTCATATGTAAAATTTGGACTCATCCAAAAGTCTTTCAAACTTATAAATCAACATCTTCTTAATTGTTGTATGAATCTTGATTCCCTAGAATAAGCAATATAATTACAATAAAAAAAAGCAATATAATTACAATAACGGGAATAACATACTTGATAAAAAAATAATTGTACTGATTAATTAATAAAGTGAATCAGTGTGCTTAGTAAATTGGGATTGAAATAGTTTTACCGATTGATGATTTATCAAAAACATGCCTAGAGAAAATGTAATATTTGAAGAAAATTTTAACTAAAACTTTTCGTGAATTTTTAATCTAATTAATGTGTCTATTTAGGTGCTATAGGAGATAAGTAGGTGGACAAAATAACATTTAAAGCGAGTGCAATAAGAAGTGGGCTAAATGCATTAAAAGGAAATATGATGACATAAGTAATTGATGTATTATAAGGGGGCAACGTTTGCTTATGAGGGGAAAAGATCTTGTCCATCCTTCCGGACAGGATCCTTCGACCGATCGACCGCCGTTTGGGAAGATTATCGGAGGAATTTTTTATGAATTTGTTAGCATGTTCATCATGAAGTGTAGATTATGTCCACAAAATTTCAGCTCGGGAAGTCAGTTAAATAAATTATTGAAAAAATCCGCTTTTATGTATATAGTTTGGCACAATTTGTTTCAATAATTTAATTAACTGATTTTTCGATTAAATATAAAAGCGGATTTTTTTTCAATAATTTATTTAAATGACTTCCCGATTAAGTTGAAATGTAAGTTGAAATTTTGTGGATACAATCTAAACTTCATGAAGAACATGTTCAAAAACTTCAACCGGAAACCGACCCCAATGACGTCGGTCGGACAGAAGGTTCTGTCCATCCGACTGGACAAAACCATAATTGTAATACGAAGTATATATATGTGGAGTTTTTTTGGAAGGTGAATGCATTTTTCTTTATCATTTTAAATGCTTATAATTGATGCATGAAACGTGTGTTAAGAAAAAATTCTGAATGTGGCATGATAATAATATATGAATGATGTATTTGGCAGGGAGCTCCTACGTAGCAAAAAATGACACCTGACATATTCATAAAAAATCATAAAAAGTCATCAATAGCTAAATAAATTATGACACCATCATAAATCCATCAGTTACATGGGCTGCATAGGCTGCATACAAAAATCATGCGTTGAGAGGGAAAGTACACTGATCCTATGTCTCCAGGGCATTTATGAGCAATTAAGTACATATAAACAGGAGTCTTTTGCCATTCCAAAACTACTCCCAATAGTTATTCACACATACACTAACAGTCTGGCACACATTAGACATTTAGGGTGCAAACGTAAGGCTGTGATTTTATATGCATTTACAGTTCTCACACAAACCCCTTTTAGCTCCTAATATAAATGATCTGACTAGCACACTATTACCAGTGCTTTTCATAAATTTGCCTATACCTCCTTTGCAATGGCTGTTGTTCACACACCCTTATCTGCTATAGCACCCGGAATGGATGCATTCAATATCAAAGTTCAGATAATACGATTGTGGAAGTGTACCGGTCAAAATGCTTCGAAGATTCCATTTTCTCTGGACATGGTTTTGATGGATGAAGCAGTATGTGTATTTGTGTATTCCAGTTTTCCCTGGGCGTCCTAATTTGCATTACTGCTTTCCTTTTCACTTTTCACCAACTCTATAAAATTTGAGTGTTACAAACATATATAGACTTCAAGAATAAAAATTTAGTTACTCATTAAAGGAATAGTAAACTAAGAGTGATTGAATTAAAGGACTTATTTGCAATTCTAAAGTAATTGTTTAATCATTGGAGCATCATGCTTCTTATTGCTTGACAAAGTTAATTAGCCAAATGAGGGGCCTTTAGAATGAAAGGGAATTGTTTTGAATGATACTGCTAATAAGGAATCAAGGTGAAGTTATATCCAATGATTCCAATCATGAGAGTTTCTTGCAATTTTAAAATAAGTAGTTTACCACATCAGACATGAATTTTTCAGATCAAATGGATATGACATATTACTTTTATTATTATTATTATTAAATTATTAATAATATCAACATTATCATCGTCATCATTATTAGGAGGTGACATGATCTGGTCCAATTGGTAACATTATGTTTTATATGTATTTTAAGTATGATTTTCAAACCCTTTCATATGTAAAATTTGGACTCATCCAAAAGTCTTTCAAACTTATAAATCAACATCTTCTTAATTGTTGTATGAATCTTGATTCCCTAGAATAAGCAATATAATTACAATAAAAAAAAGCAATATAATTACAATAACGGGAATAACATACTTGATAAAAAAATAATTGTACTGATTAATTAATAAAGTGAATCAGTGTGCTTAGTAAATTGGGATTGAAATAGTTTTACCGATTGATGATTTATCAAAAACATGCCTAGAGAAAATGTAATATTTGAAGAAAATTTTAACTAAAACTTTTCGTGAATTTTTAATCTAATTAATGTGTCTATTTAGGTGCTATAGGAGATAAGTAGGTGGACAAAATAACATTTAAAGCGAGTGCAATAAGAAGTGGGCTAAATGCATTAAAAGGAAATATGATGACATAAGTAATTGATGTATTATAAGGGGGCAACGTTTGCTTATGAGGGGAAAAGATCTTGTCCATCCTTCCGGACAGGATCCTTCGACCGATCGACCGCCGTTTGGGAAGATTATCGGAGGAATTTTTTATGAATTTGTTAGCATGTTCATCATGAAGTGTAGATTATGTCCACAAAATTTCAGCTCGGGAAGTCAGTTAAATAAATTATTGAAAAAATCCGCTTTTATGTATATAGTTTGGCACAATTTGTTTCAATAATTTAATTAACTGATTTTTCGATTAAATATAAAAGCGGATTTTTTTTCAATAATTTATTTAAATGACTTCCCGATTAAGTTGAAATGTAAGTTGAAATTTTGTGGATACAATCTAAACTTCATGAAGAACATGTTCAAAAACTTCAACCGGAAACCGACCCCAATGACGTCGGTCGGACAGAAGGTTCTGTCCATCCGACTGGACAAAACCATAATTGTAATACGAAGTATATATATGTGGAGTTTTTTTGGAAGGTGAATGCATTTTTCTTTATCATTTTAAATGCTTATAATTGATGCATGAAACGTGTGTTAAGAAGCTCAAAAGGTTTGCTTTGAGCTTCATAATGATATTGTATTAATATGGAGCTGCCACTTGGCGAATTTTTGCATGAAGAGAGTGCCACATGTCAAATTTTTCTCTAAAGCATTCCTCAAAGGTTTGCTTTATTATATTATATAGATATGCTTTTAAATATAAAAACATTTAAATATGATCGTATAAAACCCGTTAAGAAAATGTTTATCAATTCCCATTTCTCAAACTAAAGAATTTAAGAGAATAAGATTGGCTACTTAATTTTCTTCAAAAAAAGATTGGCTAATCAATGTTCCTATTTAACCTATAAAAACTGCTGCTTTTATAGAATCGAGTCGTGCAAGAACTGCTCTCATCTTATTGGGATCTAACTAAATGTTAGAACATAAAAATGCACATAGAAATTGACAAATAATCCACCTTTTTTATGCATCACTTTTAAACTGAAGTGCAAGAAAATAGTAATACTCCGTAGTAATCTCATGAAGTTATAATTATAAACAGAAGAGGCTCAATATTCAAGAGAAATTAAGAATTCAATTTGCTTTTTGACCAAAGAAGTCAATTTGCTGAACTTTTGAAATTGGGAAATCCAGCTTGAGGTACACACTTTTTATACACACACTTACACACGTTGTGTCTGTATACGGACAAAAAAAACCTACACAGACACGAGTGTGTCTGAAAAGTGTGTACTTCAAGCTGGATTGGGTTTCAAGATAACCCCAACACTCACTTTTTCTTATTAGAGTAAGCTGGTTGACACATTTTTTTAGAGTGCAATAATAAGAGTAATGAATAGTGTTGAAAAAGTAGGAGAAATGATAGAAAGTATAAAATAGAAGATAACAAATAAAAAAAGTAAGGATAATTGAGTATTTTTAAAGAAAAAACTTACCCAAAAAAGAAAATATATCAAATTTTTGAATACATAAAAAAAATGAAAGTGCACTAAACAAAAAATAAGGGAGCACTCCCTATTATCTACTTTCTGTGCAATGGTGAGTATGATGGAAGTGTAGAATACTGTGGTTCTCTACGGGTCTCAACCCGCCCACCCTGCACGCCTAATAATAATTGTGCAACCAAAATGGAGACACAGAGGAAGCTGCCTGCCTGAAAATTGAAGAAGATGAATGGCGTTCCCGGGCTCCTTTTCAGTAGTCGGGCCTGGAGAGCATTATCACCGGGTAACGCCCATTTACCCATCCCCCACTTTCCCACCTTTAACTTCTTCTCGGCTAGTTTTCATGATGATGTTGCTGCTGTGCCAAAAATTCAAGAGTCATACTCTCAACTCTGTAAATGGAACTGTGAAAGTATTATTAAGCTTGACGATGCAATTGGTTTGTACCGTCACATGGTTACCATGACACCCCGCCCCCCCATCAAGAGATTCAACTACCTCTTGAATGCCGTTGTCAAGATGGGTTGTTACCATGAGGCTGTCTCTCTATTTCGAGATATTTTTGTTTCCGGCCTTCTAATAAATGAGCGCACGCTGAGCATTGCTGCCAATTCCCTTGCTCGTTTGCGCAAAGTAGATTTTGCATTTGCTGTTTTAGGAATCCATTTGAAGCTGGGTCTGGTACCTGATGTGATTTTGTTCAGCACCTTACTGAAAGGACTTTTTCTGCAACATAGGGTTCAAGATGCTGTTTGGTTGTTCCAGAAGGTATTGAATGAGAAAATGTGTGAGATAGATGAAGTTACTTTATCAATAGTCATTGATGGCCTCTGCAAGGCAGGACAAACTAGTAAGGCTGTTAAGCTGCTTCACTTATTTGAAGAAAAGGGAAACTGCAAGCCAAATGTATTTTCATACAACACCATTATTGACTCGCTGTGTAAGGATAAAATGGTGGATGATGCACTTCTCTTGTTGGAGAAGATGAATGAAAAGGGAATTCCTCCTGATGCCTTGACCTATACTGTGCTTATTGATGGGCTCTGCAAATTCAGTCGATGGGAAGAGGTCAAAGAGTTACTGAAAAGAATGACTGACTATAGAGTTCCTCTCAATGTCTATACATACAACATTCTAATCGTTGGATTTTGTAGGGAAGGATGGGTCAACAATGCTGCCAAACTCAAAGATAGAATGATTCAAGAAGGTGTGAATCCTGATGTAATCACCTACAGTGCTTTGATGGATGGATACTGCTTACACAGAAAAATGAAAAGTGCAATAAAACTCCTAAAGACCATGATAGACAAGGGATGTGACCCTAATATTTACACTTATACCATTTTAATGAATGGATACTGTAAGAGGGGGTGTTCAAATCAGGCCGTGCAACTCTTCAAGGAAATCCCTAATCTAGGCTTAAAGCCTACTGTTGTTACCTACAACGTTATGCTTGTGTCTTTGTTTCAGGATGGGAAATGTGAAGATGCTGTGAAGCTTTTTAAGGAGATGGTGGGAAACGGGGAACATCCGGATCTTTCCACGTACAATATTCTTCTAAATGGATTCTGTAAGAATCATCGGGTTCTTCAAGCACTTTCTTTACTGAGGACGATGGAAGCTGGGACTCCTTTCCCCAATTTAAGAAGCTACAATGTTGTTATAAATGGACTTTGGAATGATGGGAAGGCACAGAGTGCAATGGAACTATTTAATGCCCTTCCCTCTAAAAGACTTTTGCCCGATAAGTTTACTTATATGAGTATGATCATTGGACTTTGTCGAGAAGGCTTGATAGAAGATGCTAGAGATATGGTCAAGAAATTGGAGAAAAATGATTATATGGCTAATAGTGTGATATACAATGTATTGATCCGTGGGTTACTGAAAAGGAATCAGTATTGCGAAGTTGTATTACTTTTAGAAGAGATGTCAAGACTTGGTCTCTCACCTGACAATAGCACCTGTGAGATTGTATTGAAGACCATCTTGCAAAAAGGACCAGATTCCGCTTTGCTTCATATGCTCCTGAATAAAAAGGAAAATTGTGAAAGTATTAGTTCTTAAAATTAGTTATTCTAATTTAGCTTACTGTTTGCTAAACCTATTAGTGTTCATGTACATTTCAATAAATCCATCTTGTTTGACAAAATGTATCAACTAACAGGCACATTTATGGTGGGATGTAGTTACTGCTATCAGACTGGTATATATGTGAGCGATTAACTTAATTACTTTGAGGTCGTATGGCTTTCATATTAGAAGTAACTATATGCAGAACTTATTGTGGAGTTTGCTGTGAAAGTTATTTTTATTCCGAGTGAACCATATTTTAGCAGCAGCTATCCAAACTAGTTTAGTTGTTTGTTAAATATTCTTATACTACACGTTAGGAGAGTTGATAGTGTTTATTTCATTCTTTGACTTTAGAATGAATAATATCTTTATAATCCGGGGGGTAGGATTTGCCCGTGTTTGTAATTCTTGCTATGCTTAATGATATCATGTGGTGCCACACGAAGTTTAGTTGTATTCTTATATTAGCTATATGAGGACTAGTTATTAACAGTTGGACATTTCACCTCTTCGAGAAAAGTTGCACTATGAATATAATAATGTCGGCTGGGAATAATAGTAAACAGGGTGATGTATCACTTGAATCAAGTTGTGGCAAAACATGTAACAAAATATGCCTGAACTGTGAAAGTGCAAGTACAGAGGCAGAGACTCAGAGAGAGGTGAGCCATGCCATCCGCCTACAATTTCACCGGTTTTCATGATGTTTCAAGATGCATACTCTCAAGTCTCAACTTAGTAAGTCCAAGTTTTCGAGTATTATTTATCTCGACGATATAATTGTGTTGTATCATCACATGGTTACGTACAATGAGACCCTGCCCGCCTACCGTGAAATTCAACCAATCCTTGAGTGCCACTATGAAGATGGGTTGTTACAACGACGCTGTCTCACTAACATTCTACCTTGCCCGGATTAATTAAATAAATATACAGTTGAATGACCGTTGAGATGCCCTTTTTATTTAAACATGGAGTTTCTAGTAATCACTGTCTCTTGAACTGGCTGTCAAAAAGTATTTGGTATTCATGTATAGGACTTTTTTCTATTTGTAGACCATCCTTTTGATGTTCTACTTTGCAATTGATTATTTCTTGGTGAGTGGAGGTTGGAAAAACCGGTCTTATAGACCCTCTTTAAAGATATTAGTTCAGGTGTTGTGGCATGGTTTTTTCGAAAGCAGTATGCCCAACTAACTTGAGATGATTACCCTGCTCACTCCTCAAATCTTTTATCAGATTAAGCATTTCGTGTTTCATTGGGTATAAAAAACTCAAAGCAAATCAGTTTTGACTTATATTTGTTAATTGAGCGCTTTAAATCCTCAAAAATTACAAACCAGTAATCTAGTTGTGGTTAAATAGATAAGTGCATTGATCATTTTAAAATCAATGCAGAATATTCCCTTAAAGACTGACACGCTACTGGAGGTTGTATAATGCATAATATCTGTTGCCAGATGATCTTTGCACTGCTTTTTCACTTTAAAGCCAAGACAGTATTGGAGGCAGATTGAATTGGAGGTTATTTGTCATGCTATTTCTTGGGCTATCAATGCCTGCTACTCTAACTTTGAAGGAAAGTTGGCAAAGTCCAATGGGAAAATACATGTATACTTAGATAATGCTTGATGTACTTTGAACGCATCAAGCATTTGTTTGCACACCTAATTCTTACATACCAAATAATAATAAATCTGCACTTCAAGATCAAACTGAAACCAATGTTGCTTCTGTATGTCTGTTGGGGGTGAGACTAAGCAGTTTTAATGGATCGTTTGACCACATGAATATTGATTCTACCAGGTACAGATGTTAATAACAATTTTTCTCTTGTACTTCTGTAGAATATTGATCAATAAGTCTCCTTTCATCACACCTGCAACTAAACTTTTTATTTGTTATCAGTGTCCAGAACCTGGAGATAATTGAGCCAATGCGCACTAGCCTTTTGGTGACAAACAATAAGAAGAGAAGCCTATTCCAAGTGCTTAATACAACCAGAACATTTGGAGGGTATGCCAACTGCCAGACAAATGATTTATTTTGCATTTCGGTGTCTTATGGCATATTGGCCTGGCCCTTTCTCAAATTGTTCACATTTGGAAGCTCTTTAACTGTGTCCCTGCTTATGACATATTAGGATATTCACATCTTTCTTTATTAAAGCTAATTTTTATATCAACTTAATTCTCCATGAGATATTTAAGGACTGAGAGGCGAAAGCACATAGCTACAGACAGATTAGTGCTTATGCTAGCTTATGTGCAACATGAAAGAACTAACTAGCGCTATCATGCCTATTGTTAGGAAGTATTTTAGAGCAAAATGTAAAAATATATTATGTAGTTTCTTTTTAATTTCATACTTCCTCCGTCTGTAAGATATAATCCCATTTTTCATTTTGGGATGTCCCATTTTTAATATTATAAAAAATGAGGAAACTAACAAAAAGATGTTTTTTTTCTCAGCACTTCGACCAAAATGACATGAGTAGATACCTTTTTTTACCGAGGGAGTAGATACCTTTTTTTACCTTTTTTTTGTATAGACAAAAACAAGGTATGGGTATCATATCTAAGCAGCATAATCATTGAGGGTATGCCAACAGCCAGACAATTGATTTATTTTGCATTTCGTTGTATTATGGCATATTGGCCTGGCCCTTTCTCAAACTGTGCACATTTGGATGCTCTTTAACTATGTTTCCCTGCTTATGACATATTAGGATATTCACATATTTCTTTATCAAAGCTCATATCAGCGTACTCCTCCATGAGATATTTAACCACAGAGAGGCTAAAGAACATAGCGACAGATTAGTGTTTATGCTAGCTTATGTGCAACATGAAAGAACTAACTAGCTCTATCATGCCTCTATTGCTAGAAAGTATTTTAGAGCACATCGTAAAAATTTATTATGTAATTTCTTAATTTCATACTTCCTCCGTCTATAAGATATAATCCCATTTTTCATTTTGGGATGTCCCATTTTTAAGATTATAAAAAAAAGGGAACTAACAAAGTGATGTTTTTTCTCAGCATTTCGGCCAAAATGACACGAGTAAATACCGTTTTTGAAAGAGGGAGTAAAAGGCATTATCAATTTTTTCTATTGACAAAAACAACGTATGGGTATCATATCTAAGCATCATAATAATTGATAGTTTAGCATCTAATGATTCTTTTGGGCATTACACAGCCACACAGGCTGTCCAGGAATTGTATCATCATCTGATGATGAAGACAGGTAGCACATTCTCCTTGACCTTCTCTATCACTACTAGCCTCGGATTTGTACAATCATACCTACAAAAATTCTGTTGGCATTTAATGATAGCTCTGTGTTAGTAATAACTGATGCAGATTTTGAGGGATATGATCCCAACCATGCGCTTGTGGCTGCAAGAAATCACATATGGTCCGATATCAGTATGGTTTTGCGGTTTTGAATTTCTGGTGTGGCAACTTTGTCCAGAGTTTCTTGTCTTTGGCTCCATTTCCAACATCATTTAAAGATCCCAAAGCTAAGCCCTTTCCAGTGATCAATTGCGGGGCTTCATCTTTATGTATCAACTAGTACAGTACCCGTGCATCCGCACGGGTGGTCGCTGAGTTGTAAATCATATCTGGCTATAAATTAGTCTTTTTGCATATATAAAACTGAGTCTTTCAATGTTGGAAAACACAGGAATGACTACATTAAACATAGTGTATAATTGTGAAGATTTAGTGAAAATTGAACCCGTGTTAAGTAGTGTAGATAGTTATAAAGATTCAAGTGTTTTCTTTTGGACTGAAATTTAACTTTGTATCTTCAATTGAGTAATTTGGATGAACTATTGAAAACCACTTAAAGATGCTCCAAATGAGGTTTATTGCAA
This sequence comes from Cuscuta epithymum, assembly GCA_945859915.1. Classification (NCBI taxonomy): domain Eukaryota; kingdom Viridiplantae; phylum Streptophyta; class Magnoliopsida; order Solanales; family Convolvulaceae; genus Cuscuta; species Cuscuta epithymum. Next base: position 423,982 of record CAMAPF010000034.1, read on the forward strand.
TTGATTTACTCATATACACAGGGGCGTAGCTAGAGAGGGGCCAACCCTGGCCCCGGCTCAACCCAAATTTAAAAAATGTCTATATTTTTAGTGTAAGAAATTCCATGCAAATACTTTTCCAAAAATATTATTTGTACCGTCCTATTGCCCTAGCTCCGCCCCTGCATATACACGATGGTGTATTAAAATTTTCTAACATGAACCATGAATATGGTGAAGTGCTCTGGGTGAATATTATCAATATTAATATGGAGTGTTAATCACATAGTTGTATATGTGTCAATGTGTGTGTGTCATATAAACTCATAGAAAATAAAAAGGGGTAAAAAAATGTCATCAGAAATGATAACAGTTAGATGTAAAAAATGTTTGATAGGCTAAAGTTCTTCTACCAATATCATTGAAATAACTTTTAAGAAATTGATCTGTTAAAGATTTTGTTTAAATATGCCCAAAAAGTTCGAAAAAGAAGAAGTTTGAAACAAAATTCATAGCCAATCACGCGGATCAAATCAATCATTATATGGCATACTCCCCCACCCAACATGACTTTATCGACTTTAATTTCTTTTATTACATCCAAAACTAAAAACGGGGAAAGCTCAAAACTTAAAATTGATAATTGCACACATATAAATATATATAATATCCAACGAAAGAGTGTTTTTTTAAAGTTCCAACGAAAGAGTGTAAAAAGGTATCTTCGAAAGTGAGAACATTTAGATTTAGTTTATGTAAATGTTTGATAGGGTAATTATTAAGTAGTTAGATTGAGTTGTACCATTTATACAAATTATGATATATTGCATCACTTGTAAATTACAGATATATTGAAACTATGGAAATAGAATAGTGGTCTCTAACATTATAGAGTAAAAGATAAAAGATGGTCTGAGTCTAGTTTTAGTAATGTGATAGTCAGATTTATTTGGTCTCTCGATCTCTTCCTTAGGATGTTTTGTTTTGGACTGTTTTCAGCCCCAGACCAGACCAGATCTGACCTGACTTTCGTAGTTATAAAATACACAGAGACCAGACGTTTACCAGATCAGACCAGATCAGACCAGACCAACAAATTTCAGTCCCAAAAAAACTTCCTTAATATAGCATTGCCAGATTACTCCATGATACTTAATTTAAATTTGTTTTTTCTTTTTTGCAAGGAAAAGTAAATTTAATTTAAATTTGTAGTTAGGAATCTTTTAAGTTTACAAATCAAACATTACAACATCAATGCTTGTTGTACCCACCTCTTATACCTCACCTCTGTTAAGGCTCTTTTTTTCCTGTGAGTCATTTTCACATATAAAATATGTTTTATTTTGTCTGTGCAAACAAAAGAAGACATATTTAGTCTTATTTTGTCGGTGAACGGAATTCACAGACAAAAAAAGTTTTCACAAATATGGGTAGGTATAAAAGTGAGTATAAGGGTTGATATGAACATCATCTTTGGTCATCACCGGTCTTGTATTCAAAATTTTACAAATATTGAAATGAAGTGCAATCGAAAATTGTACGACATTCCATTATAATATGTGGATGTCATCGTGCTTGCTATTCTCTGTTCATAATCTTATGAAAGAATTTGTGTTACTATACGTTACTACTACATAAAAATGATTATGACTACAAAAAAACACCAAAAATGAAACATATCCGTGTGAAGTACAATCAAATTATATACTATGGAGTATTTTTATAGACTAATTTTGCACATAAGAAATAGTATATTTACAATGGCATTCTACTTTCCTTATGAAACACTATCATATTAGATGATAGACTACTTTGTGCCACTTATAATTAAACTTCATTTTGTTTAGTATTTTTAAAGTATTACTAATGCATATCTGATAGAACTAAAAATATGCCGCTCTTTATTTAACAAAATATTGCCTCATTTTAAAAATGAAATGAGTGGGATGACTTTACAGGAATTTATCACTCCTATATGTCTATACATAGTAACTCTACCTTGAGTTGAGGCTCGTATATACACCTTTATAGTTCTAACTCATTAATTACAATTTGATGTTAGATTTTAATATTTTGAATTCTCAAATAGTTAGAGCAGAGAATCCGAGAAGCAAGACATAAGAAGAATATTTTTATAGCAAGTAAGTGATAAGTAAGTGCAATATTTCTTTACTATCAAGTTCTAAGGAGCCAATAACTATTGCATTGATTATTCTGAGTCATTGTGTACAACTTAGATGCCCACTTCAAGTTAAACAAAGAAAACTAAGATTATCTAAAATCTTAACTTCAAATGCACTTCATGATTCGTTTCAATATTAAAGCACTTTTGGAACATAATGCTTATAATTTCAGAGAAATTATAAGCATTTTTTTGGTCTACTACAGCCAAATTCTTTGCTTTATGCAAGATCTGCATTTTGTTGTTCTAAGAAGTATGGTTTTTGGGTTGTCATAAATTCTCCGATTTCCCTTAAAAGTGAAGCTCGAAGGTGAATATAGGAGCCCAACCTTGATATTAGATATCCAAATACCCTTGTTGTGAAATTGCTTTAGAGATTCAAGAAAGAACCTGTTGAAATGGGATATGATAACAATATTAGTTCTTAGCGGAATAGTGAAAGATCAAACCTTTTAATATGTGATGTTGGGATTAAAAGATTACTTCATGTAGCCTGAGTATTAGGACCATTACTGTTATGAACAATAATAAAATCATAATTGGCATTTCGTTTACTTATATGATTCCATCCGCCACAGTTTTAATTGACGTTTGGGAAAAGTAAAAGTGTTTTTGCATATTGATTTATAAGCATCAAAGTAATTACCAAAAACTATCCACGAAGAAAGTTTTGGATTAAAAATATGGATTTCCTAATGAGATAGTTTAGATAAAAGATGCAAATACCACAACATATAAATAAAAATCACAGTTGGCCAATGGGAGGTATAGAAATACAACTCAAAAAGAAAATTAGCAGTAGCCATCAGGAGAGGTATAGGTTTAGCAAGCATTATTTAGTCAAACACATGAATCACATATATGCTTTGTCACATGAAGTTAGGGGTGAACCTAGTTCACAGGACCAAACCAGACCTTCTTTTACGGTTTGGGCTTGGGACCGGTGCTAGACCCGTGGGTAGTCGAGTCCCGGTCCTGGTTGAGGGATTTGCGAACCAAGACCGGCTGGTCCAGTCCCTGATCAATCATATTTTTTTTGGCATTCAAAACATTATAAGAATTTTAAAAGAGGTGTAAATTCATTTAAAAGCTAAAATATGTTAGAGGGGTGGGAGGATATAAAAATTCATTAAAAAAAATTAAACAATCGACTGGACCGGAACTTGGAATGGCGAGGGAATTGAATAACCAGTGCCGGTCTCGGTTTACCCCACCCCACCATCCCACCCCTGGGATAGGCCGGTCCAGTACCGGAACTGGACCGGGTCCATCCCTACATGAAGGTATGAACTATGAAAGGAAAAATTCAATGAAAAGCTCATAAGATACATCTAAAAACTCATCGCTAGTAAAAGGTAAACATATGTTTTGTTTGTTTAATAGAACACAAAAAAGGGTGCTACTAAACCACATATGTAACCGGTTCGTACCAATTGAAGTGAGAAATATCAAATAAGAGTAAATTATATGAAATTTCATGCGGATAGAGATGAAATATACCAATAAACTCTTTTTTCTTTTTTAACCTTTTAGCTAAGTAAGGGTTTTAAGTAATTTATAAATTCATCTTACATGTATTTCACACCTACTTTCTGTAACTGTGCACTTGACCTATGCTAGAACTTGTGTGGAAATGGTGAAAAGGTCCATTTTAAGCACACATTAATATTATTATTAAGTCAATGGCTATAAACTTACTTAAGATTAGATTGACTAAACTGACTAAAGCAGACAAAATTTGACTTGATTGAAAACAAAATTCGGCTACATTTGTCTAACGTCACTAAAAACCGCAGGCATTGTTCTTTTCTCTGCTATTTTCCTGATATGAACATTTCATTGAACATCTTATATGCTTTGGTAGACCTAAATGTCATGTAAAAACTGAGAAAAAAATAGCAGCTACTATAATTTAGATTTTTTGTCCACTATAACAACTACATTTGTCACTTCATACAATGAATTCGTTTATCCGGGTTAAAGAGCCTGATTATTTTTTCAAAAGAATTTTAAGCTATAGCTTTCTTTTGACATTGTTTGATTCATATACAGCTTTCATCAATGAAACTGAATTCCCTTTCACAGGTAGACTATGTTTTAATTAATGGAGAAAAAGTGTATATTCTTGTCCAGTTTAAACCATGGTTAGCTACTAATGAATTAGCAATAGACGTTATTTATAATTCCTTCATTATAACAACTACATTTATCACTTTTTGATGCAAAAAATTAGTTTATGCCCGTTAAATAGTCTGATTTTTTTTTAAAATTGTTACTTGTCGGTTTCTTTTGGCAGGATTTGATTCATACGTGGCTTTTATACAAAAGCCAAAATGAACTCCTTTTGTATTAGATACACTAATTCCAGGCTGCAATTACTACCTTTAGAAGTTAATTTATGACATTCAAATTCAGCAATCCCATAAGAGAAGAGCAATCCCATAAGAGAAGCTTACTATCATTCAATAGATTGAAAATTGGATCCAGGCAGGCTACTCCTATATTAGGTAGACTAATATGGGAGGCTTAACTACTGGGATATTATTGTTTCAATTGAATATCAAGTAAACTCTATGAGTCATCCGGAAACAGTCTCTCTGTGTTTTAGTACAGGGGTAAGACTGCTTACATCCGACCCCCCTTACATATAATATAAATAGATTTGTATTTGTAAATAGATCTAAAGCACAGAGAGACTGTTTCCGGAACCATACTGCTATCTCTTTTCTTATATATAATATAAATAGATTTGTATTTGTAAATCTTCATTGTATTTCATAGTTGCAACTAGCACATATCTTCTACGAAGTATTTGTTAATCATGTTCATCTAGCTTCATCCTTGTCTGATTCTCATTTATGAAGCACCGATTAATACTATAATTGGAATTGTTGTAGCATTTCTACCAAATCACGACTTACTCCCAAGTTATGCACCACGTAGCATCACTTATGTGGTGTTAACATTAGCATCAATGACATGTCATGAGTGATGTTAGTGTGTAACAGTAGTTAATCGAGACAGTTAATGATGTTTACGACATATGCATTTGCATAGAATGTAAAGTCAGAAAATGCAAGTTTTGGTTGGAGAGCAAATGTTGATGCAATCTTAGTAACAGTTTTGTGTGTGTGTGTTGGAGCCATTCTACCAACCATGAACCATGGACTTAAAATTTGAATATCACTTTGTTATCAGAATTCCATGCGGACGAATGATTTAGTAGCTTGAAGATGGCGTTACAAATTCAAATCTGGTATAGAGACAATCATCAACATTGAAATCAGCTGCTCGGATCATTTCCCATTCACTTCGGAGACCTCTTATCCTCCTTTGTGCTATATGGATTTCTCCATTTTTATCAATCAGCTTCATAGCATTTTCTATAAACTCCCTCACAAGGAATTGATGCCTTCTGAGTAAAACCAACAAATAAAAACATGTAAGTAAAGATGATATAATTTTTGCAAAAAAGAAAAATATGTAAGGAAGTATAGAACTAGTTGTGGTTATATGAAAACTAACCTTAGTCGGAAAGTGCGGGATTTCAAGTTGGGAAAACCAAAAAACGGAAGAATAATGACTATCCGCTCAAAAACAACACCATGCAATAATGAGTGGTCAGCCAGGTACTTGGGATCAACACCATGCATGACCTTGCATCCCTTCCTTCTCAAAGTAACAATGTTTTCAAGAGCATTCTTATCATAATCTTTGATGAAAAAATCTGAAATAAAACAAAACAAGGAAATGCAATTAGCATAAAAGGCTACTAGCTAGCCTAGATATGTAAAAATAATACTACCTCCGTCCCATAATGGTTGTCTCATTTCAATTTGGCACATTTATTATTAAAGTGGTTGAAAAATAAAAGTTGTGGTTGAAATTTGAGCAGAATAAAGTGAAAATGATATGTATCACAAATTTCTTACAAAAAATGAAAACATGACATACATTTTTAGACAACACCAAAAGGAAAGTAAGACAACCAATATGGGACGGATGGAGTAATAAAAACATTTTTAGACAATGCTTTTGCATTACACAAAAGGGAGTGGTTTGTTCGTTTAAGATTAATTCAACTTTTAAAAGTAAAAAATGTGACAAGTCCATCCTGCCACTTTACTTCAATATAAAACTTTGTCTAGCTAATAAAGTAATAAACTATCCTTTAACATGACTATACGATGGGTATTATATTGCTGATTATTGCACATCACCTTAAATATCATTAACACACTTGTGATCCAATCATCCAAATATTTGCTATCCTTAAAGGAGAAAATGAAAAAATGGAACCATTAAAAAAACAAAATAGCCTTTAATTTATACTATCGTAAATAGTAGATATTTATATTACCACGGGACTCGAGAGTAGTGGCGGTCATGTTAGAAGCTAAACCAAAGGAGGCCAAAATAGAAGAGAAGGAGAAATCAACTTCACCCACTACCAGTATCTTGTCACAATTTCTGTAGTATTGTCTAATCCATTGCTCAACTCCTTGTGCTAAAAAGTGCAACACCAATGGTTGTTTTACAGATTTAGGAGCACAACGAATGGGAGTAGCTTCCACAACTGACTTTCCCAAACGACCAAACTGCCCAAATGAATAAGGAAAGAGAAAATGAAATGAAATTTCTTGTGAAATTTTCTTTCCATTTTGCATTCCAATTAAAACCAGATCAACTACTCATCTTCATTTATATACACAAAAGGCTATTACTTCTTCAATTGGTCTAATATTTATACTACATATCTTTTATTTAACATTGACATTCGTGCTAATACTCAGTGTTCCATTCAAAAACGCTAATGCGAGTCGTTTCCGAGGTATAAAAACAGGGTAATATGAGTAGCTCAAGGTCGAAATTAAATGTGCGTTAGGCGTTTCTATCTTTATATGTGGTTGATGTGAGAGATAGATTATAACATGCCTGTTTTATGGTAGTTTAAATATGAGTTTCTTACAAAAGTATTACTAAAATAAAACTTATTTACACAAATATGGCTATTATAAGTAACTACAATGTAGTGCCATAGTAATTTAAGTTTAAAAATTGAACATAAATTACTATAATTTCATTACTACTCTAGTCACTAATCATATTTTTGTAAACATTCTCCATTTTAATCATAATTATGTAATTATTTCTTTAATATTCTTTCCCTTACATTCATTGTTGAGTCTTAATTGAGTCTTAATGATATCGGTTCTAATACCATATGATAAGACTTAGGCTTGTAGCTTGCACTATGAGATTCCCTTAACAATTTAATATTTAACTTCCAGCACTTTCTGAGTTTCCCCTTTTCAATTTGTACTTTTTTGGTTGGTTTTTCACAATTTGAGATCAATGGTTTTTTATTTAGCTAGTCACGTTTTATGTTTTCATTTGAAAAGTACCAAGTGTTCAAAATATAAAGGCTAGGAAATTATTATATTCAGGGACGGATCCAGGAAATTGACTCAAGGGGGGCGAAATTTTTCGTTAGTGTAGATGGCGAAAATTTTTTCGTTAATGTAGCGGCGCGAATTTTTTTCCATAGTGTAGTGGGGCGAATTTTTTCGGTGTTGTAGGGCTATGCGGCTATTTTAATTCAAAAAATGACATTAATACATAAACATTCCCAACGATATTTAAATCTATTACATTCTAAGTTTAGACAAAGACATCAACCAATACATTTTAAATAACTTCTACATTGTTTAACCTCATGAATCGGTTATTGAATTGTAATTTTTGTCTACCAAGGAGGGTGTTCGTGAGTCATGACTCATGAGAAGTTTTCTTAATATTACAATAGTAATATTTATGGGATTATTATTTTTAGATAATATGCACCACATATTATATATATGGTACATATTATATTTTAATATTTGTATTAATGCTATAATAATTTAAAGTTTATTATCTATGCAATAAATTATTTTTTAGAAAGCAAGAAGTAAACAAATTATGTACTTTAATTTCAATAAACATTTATATTTTGGATCATTTCACGTGATCTAAATACTGTGTAATTAGTGTGTCTGGTATTTAATATCATTTGATATATATTTTACAAAATCCAGTACTTGTTATCTAATAAAGATAATTAAACATTACAAAACTAGGAATTTTTATATAATAAGTATCCCAAATCTTAAACAACGAGTTATTCTATTGTTTATTTGTTTAAGTTATGTAAATTATTTTAGATGTTACTTCTTTCAAATCTCCAATTAAGTATTACATAATGTAAGGCTATATATTAATTTTGAAAATTAAAAGCTAAGGGGGGCGAATCTAATTAAATTATGAAAGTTCTATGAAAATATTACAATGGTAAAAAATTTTGAAAATCCAAGGGGGGCGGTCGCCCCCCGCGCCCCCCCTAAATCCATCCCTGATTATATTGAACCTTTGAAACGCTGCCTTGTAGTTTTGTAGTATTCCTTGGAAGGCTCTGGCTTGTAGCTGCCAATTGCATTTGCTGCTGGAATAGTAGGAATTCTTCATAACCGTCTTCTTCCTGTGAAAAGATTACCCAATCCTCATCATCATCTTCATGAGCATTTATTGCCTCCAAACCCTGAGTTATCTTCTTGAAGTGCTTGTATTTTACACACTTTTTAGGCTTAGTTTGTTAATAATTTTGATCACTTAATTTGTATATTTGTACATATTTTTATTATTTATCATTACTTTGTACGATGTGTAGTTCTATGCATATATTTTGTATTTTCAGGTACTTTTGATACTATTTGATACATTTGTGTGTGAAGAAAAGAAGAAAATAAAAGTTCAAGTTGGAGGTCAATAAAAGTGGAATTTCTTTCAAAGCAAATAAGGAGTAAATTGAAGTTAAGAAGCAAAAATATGAAAACACAATGATGGGATTCGATCCCTGAACCGGGGTAGAGGAAAGCCATTCAAAACCAGTGAGCTAACTAGCCAATGTTGTACACAATCAGCCGGCAGTTTATATATTGCTTGTGACCACATCAAAGAAAAAATGGAACAAAAGTCCGAAGCCAGAATCGAACCCGCGACCTCTGCTACATGCTTAGATACTTCGTCCGCTGCACTGCTACGCATTATTGATACTTGGACGCGTTTTCTTGTACATATACTCTCCGGTTCCGTAAATTCCAGCAATTAATGATTAATCACCTTATCATTATATTGCCTTAATCCATCTCCCTCCACACATAATCTCGAGCCAACTTCTCTCTACACCTCCCAGAATCATTTCCTCCTCTCTTCATTCTTCATCTCCAAATCATCAACCAATCTTCAACATCAATTAATCACTTTCTCAATCAAGATTAAAGTCAAGATTAGCACCAAGCTCCAAGAATTGTCATCTATCACAAGTTTGATCTTCCTTATCTCTTTAAATCTTGTACTTCAATCATGAATTCATCTATTTCTAAGCTTCCCAACATGTATAGCTAAATAAATTTGGGGCTAGAAATTGGTTAATTAATTGTTCTTATCATGTTTTAATTTGTATTGATTTTAATTGTTAAGTTTGTTCTATTTAGATTGTTGTGTCCAGAAAATTAATTATGTTATGTTTGTGATATATATTATGAGTACTCAATCATAAACATATTGTTTGTTAAATACACAAATGAACACTTTCTGAACACACCGTTAAACTTCTTTTACCTTGTCCCGGATTGAAGTTTTACGGGAGAATTTAATTATTTAATTATATTATTTACACCACGGGGTTGGGTAAATAATATAGTTAATAATTAAGGTTGTCGTTGCACTTAAACAACTAGTCTCGTTTTGGCCATCACTGGGAAATGTTGACTAGTTACTTATTTTAGATGACTTGTGTTGGGTCCTAAAATATTTATCCACAACTTCTCACAATCTATCTACGAATAAAATTAGCAATTATTTCTTTTAATTAAACATTGAACAATTAGTTACCAATTTCTACCCCTACTTGCTATTGGTTGAACTTTGTGTTGATAAAAATCTCTCATCTCAATCACTTTTATTTTATTACTTTTCCAAGCAACCAAAAATAATCAAAAGAAACGCACTTCCAACTTTAATCCTTAGTTTGTGCTTAATTATTTTATTTCCCGCTTCTCTGTGGTTCGACACCCTACTTCCTTGGGTAAAAAATAGTTGTGTGCCCATTATATGCTACACACCACTTCTCCATCATCAGCTTTCTCCTACTTTTCTTCTTCATTCTTCTTAAAATCATTATTACAATAACCGAGTTTATATCAAGTCTCTTTGATTATGCTAAAACGAACGCCAGCTTGGTTAAAAGAGACGAACAGTTAATGCCATGTTATTATGGCTTATCACCATAATCAGGGGCGGACCCAGGAAATTGATATTGGGGGGCGATAATTTAAACAAAAAAAATCTAGGCGATTATTATTATAAGTTATAACCTTAATATAATACGGAGTAGTAATTAAATGAATCATTATAATTGAAGAAGAGACAAATATATTATTACAAAATAGTTAAAGTTAGTACCTTAGAATTGTACCCAACGCTTCTTCAACGAGATAAATTCCTCAATCACGGTTTTTTAGTCAAAAGTTTTAGCAATTTCTCTTTCAATATAAACAATAAGGTTGTCTGCAACATACTCATCCTCCATTTTATTGCGAAGCCTTGTTTTTATAATTTTCATTGCGGAAAAAGTCCTTTCGATTGTTGCTATCCAAACCGGTAGAGTCAACAAAAGTCGGATCAATTTATCAACAAGCTAAGAAAGTACATTTTTGACATCTCCGTCTCCGCTAATCTTTGACAAAGTTCATCCATTGTAGAAAAATTCGCCAACTTTGGATGGTTTAGAACATTGAGCTTATAATGTTGCAATTGAAACCTCAAGCTCACCTTCTTCTGCTCAATAAAATCAAAGGGGTAATATTTATCCACTAAAGAACAGATATCATCAATGTTAAAAGACTTATTATGAGTCCTTAGGATCCAAAGCACCACTAAGAGTAAGAAGATCCATTATCTGTTCACAGAATCTGCTATTCAGCTCCAACAATTGTGAATCTATGGCTGTGTAAAACATATCAACCCGATAGTGACGTTCAATATCAAACCCTTCTTGATCATGGCGTTTGCGTTTTACCGCATAAGGAGACTTCATATTAGGAACTTCAATTTCATGCTTTGTGCAAAACTCTTTAACAATTTCTAAGAAGTTATCCCATCCACCCTCTCTTAACTTTTGGATCAACATTTTGGTGCTTGACACCAAATGCATAGCATTTACTATGTCTTGGCACTTCTTCTGTATATGCTGACATAGAATATCTGTAATGCCCATAATTTCTTTAATAAGATGCAACAAGAAAAAAAATCAAAAGATTTAATCTTCTTGAGCTTCCTTTAATTCATCACTTCGTTTGCAAGAAGAATTAGTCACATTAATAATAAAGACTGAATCGATGAAAAAATTGCGCACATATTTCACCACTCTAGAAGTAGCAACCAATGCTAATTGCAACTGATGTGCTAAACAATGAACATAGTAGGCATAAGGACAATCATTTAAAAATAATCGATCTTTCTGTTTCTTTCTTCTAGTTGCGCATGTTTTTCATTAGTTTGGTCTGGGCTGTGGGCTGGGATTAGATTTTGGGGTGGTTTAATGGGGAATAAATTTTTGAGTGAGTTGATATAATATTAATACTTGTAAAATTTCTATTTTTTCAGGCTCTTAAACAATTGGGTTTCTGCGAGTGGGCTATGCTTTGGGGGAGAAAATATTTTTTGGGGGGGTTCAAAATTTTTCTTGGAGGGGCGATAATAAAATGTTGGGGGGTAAAAATAAAAATTTTGTATATATATACACTAAAAAAAATTGTTGGGGGGGCGGCAGCCCCCTGGGTCTGTACTACGGTCCGCCCCTGACCATAATCGATGCATAGCTAGCTTTGTCTTTTAGAATCCTCCATTCCTCCTTAATTGCATGATTTGGCTTAGTAAATGCACACTCCATCATTAGTCTGTTTTGTCCTAAATCTATGCAATGCCGCATCGATAGACTAAAAGTCACCCACTTTGCACAAATATGATCAAAATACAAACTTTGTTTCCACATGACTAATTATTTGTGTTTTGGACAAATATACCCTTATAGTTAATGTAATGTTTTAATTCATAATAAAATATAAAAATAATAAAAAAAGAAAAAAATACCAAAAAAATAATTAAAATATTTTATATAATCATAAATTTAAAAAAAAATTAAAAAAAAATTAAAAAAAATTGCAAAAAAAAAAAAAACAAAACGCCGCCGCCTCTGCAGCCACAGCACCACCACCTCCAGTCCAGTCATATGGGAAAAAAAATGCCAAATTAATTATGAATGCCATATTTTTGGCATAAGTAAGATTGATTCAAGTTGGCATTCTCAAAGAGAAATATGCCATTTTTAGGCATTTTCCGAAAAAATGGCAGTTTTTAGTAAATATGGCTTTTTTTAACGGCCGGAGGCGGTGGTGCAGGGAGGTGGTACCACCACCTCCTGTCACCAGGGAAAAAAATGTCAAATTCATTACGAATGCCATATTTTTGGTAGAAGTCAAAAGAATTCAAGTTGGCAGAATGAAAGTGTTGGCAGAAGTCAAAAGGATCAAAGAGTAATATGCCTTTTTTTGGAATTTTAATAAGTTTCCGAGGTATAAAAACAGGGTAATATGAGTAGCTCAAGGTCCAAATTAAATGTGCGTTAGGCGTTTCTATCTTTATATGTGATTGATGTGAGAGCTAGATTATAACATGCCTGTGTTATGGTAGTTTAAATATCAGTTTCTTACAAAAGTATTACTAAAATAAAACTTATTTACTCAAATATGACTATTATAAGTAACTACAATGTAGTGTCATAGTAATTTAAATTTAAAAATTGAACATAAGTTACTATAATTTCATTACTACTCTAGTCACTAATCATATTTTTTTGTAAACATTCTTCATTTTAGTCATAATTATGTAATTATTTCTTTAATATTCTTTCCTTTACATTCATTGTTGAGTCTTAATTGAGTCTTAATGATATCGGTTCTAATAGCATATGATGATAAGACTTGTAGGCTTGTAGGTTGCACTCTGAGATTCTTAACAATTTACTCCGTATTATTTAACTTCCAACACTTTCTGAGTTTCCCTTTTCAATTAGTACTTTTTTGGTTGGTTTTTCACAATATGAGATCAATGGTTTTTTTTAGCTAGTCACGTTTTATGTTTTTATTTGAAAAGTACCAAGTGTTCAAAATATAAAGGCTTGGAAATTATTATATTGAACCTTTGAAACGCTGCCTTGTACTAGTTTTGAAGTAGTATTCCTTGGAAGGCTCTGGCTTGTAGCTGCCAATTGCATTTGCTGCTGGAATAGTAGGAATTCTTCATAATCGTCTTCTCATCATCATCTTCATGAGCATTTATTGCCTCCAATCCCTGAGTTATCTTCTCCATCATCAGCATTCTCCTACTTTTCTTCTTCATTCTTCTTAAAATCATTATTACAATAACCGAGTTTATATCAAGTCTCTTTGATTATGCTAAAACGAACGCTAGCTTGGTTAAAAGAGACGAACAGTTAATGCCATGTTATTATGGCTTATCACCATAATCGATACATAGCTAGCTTTGTCTTTTACAATCCTCCATTCCTCCTTAATTGCATGATTTGGCTTAGTAAATGCACAGTCCATCATTAGTTTGTTTTGTCCCAAATCTATGCAATGCGCCATGGTCACTCACTTTGCACAAATATGACCAAAATACAAAGTATGTTTCCATAGGACTCATTAATTATGTGTGTCTTGAACAAATATACCCTTATAGCTATTGGAATGTTTTAATTCATAATAAAATATAAAAAATAATAAGTTAAAAAAATTGAAAAAAAATCAAAAAAATTGTAAAAAAAAAGCGTCGCCGCCTCTGCCGCCCCAACACCACCACCTCCAGTCATATGGGAAAAAAATGCCAAATTAATTATGAATGCCATATTTTTGGCGGAAGTAAGAATGATTCAAGTTAGCAGAGTGATTCAAATTGGTATTCTCAAAGAGAAATATGCCATTTTTGGCATTTTCCGAAAAAATGGCAGTTTTTAGTAAATATGGCTTTTTTTTAACGGCCGGAGGCGGTGGTGCAGGGAGGTGGTACCACCACCTCCTGTCACCGGGGGAAAAAATGCCAAATTCATTACGAATGCCATATTTTTGGCAGAAGTCAAAAGGATTCAAGTTGGCAGAATGAAAGTGTTCACAAAAGTCAAAAGGATCAAAGAGTAATATGCCATTTTTTTGGAATTTAAAATAAAGATGATATTTTTTACACCGATCAGAGTTGGTGGTGCAAGGAGGTAGTACGGGCGGTGGGAGAGGCATCCATATTTTTTTTAGTTTTTTTATGGAGTTTTACTATTTTTTTATTAATTTTCAAAAAAAAAAAATTGGTTTTTTATTTTTTAAAAATTTAATTAATTTTTTTTTCTTTTTCTACGAATTTTTGAATTTTTTTCGAATTTATTATGAATTAAACATTTAATTATGACTTTTGGTTATACAGTACTATTCAATCAATTTGTTACTCCATAAAGAACAATAACTTGTTACCAAAGGCCTAATTCATTCATAAGTATTCACGGCTGTCACAAAGAGAATCTCAGGTTCAACTATTCTATCTAATTCATTCAATGGTTATCTAATTAAATCAATTAAGATTAACAACCCCAACACCAACACCTTTTCGATTCAACCGATATAATTATATTACTTCCTCTTAGATTATTAACTACGATACACATGCATGCATTAATAATCTAAGATTACTACTAAGTGAATAACAAACGTATTATTGACTGATTCTAAGAATAATCAATATGAATACATCAACCAATTGATCACCAATTGATCATTTAGCGATGTTCAAATATGAATAACGAAGTGATTAATATTCAAGAGAGGAAGATTAAAAAAATAACTCACAACTTGCAAATCACAAGCTTCAATTCAATATAGCAAAATCCATGACAAAAAGCACTCTAAGAAAGGAGGGACTGATTGGTTGCTCAAATTGAAGGAAATGAAAGTTTTTATAGGAGAAATGATATGGAAAATCTAGACAGTAGCTCGGAAATTGCTAAAATATAGTCAAACCCAACTGTATTTTCCCCAAAATTATATTTTCCTCAAAATCATATTTTCCAACGTTCTCTTGCTTTGTTTGATCTTGTATGATCTTCTAGTTAAATCATACCTGATCGAATATTGGATATACTCGGCCGAATGTGTGACCAAATCATACTTTTCACGACTATCTAAGCTCCTTTCTTATGCCCCAAGTTATTTCTTCTTGATTTTCATCATGTTTTTGTTCAAGGTCGCTTTTAATGGATCATTTGACCACGGAATATTGATTCTAGCAGGTACAGGTGTGGGGTGGGCGGGGGCAGCCACTAGATATAAATTACAATGAAAATATGGATTAATTAACGGAAATTGTCCTAAATAGGACTAATGAGTTCCTAAAAGGCACAAATAGGACTACTACTTTTTAAATTCCCTCAATAGGACTAAACATTGATTTTCTACTCTAAATACCCCTAAGAGTATTAATTCATGATGAAATGCTTTAATTCATAGTAAAATCATAAAAAATATTTAAAAAAATTTAAAAAAAATTATGAAAAAATTATAAAGCATTTATAAAATATATATTTTTTAATTTTTTTAAAAAAATAATTAAAAATAGTAAAAACCCATAAAAAATGAAAAAAATTATGGATATCTTTCCCACTGCCTCCCAGCACCACCACCTCCGATTGGTGAAATTTCTTCCACTTTTGATAAAAATGCCATCTTTTTCTGAAAATGTCAAAAAGATGACATAATTACTCTTCAATATGCCAACATTTTCATTGAATATGCCATCATTATGGCATTATTTAAAATGTTGACATTCTTTTATCCGGTGATGGGAGCTGGTAGTGCTGGGGGTGGCAGAGGAGGTAATGTTTTTTTTTAATTTTACGATTATTTTAATTTTTTTAATTTTTTAAATAATATTTTTTTTAAATTTTTTTAAAAATATTTTTATTAATTTTCTATTTTTTTTTACGATTTTTAGTATTTTTTTTCGATTTTTATAATTTTTTATGATTTTATTATTAATTAAAACATTTCACAAGTTACAAGGGTATATTTGTCCAAACACACATAAATAGTCCTATTAAGGGAATTTAAAAAATGGTCCTATTTGTGCAATTTTGACACTTTTTAGTCATATTTAGGGAATTGACTCATTAATTAAATAAATAAAAGATTAGACATGTTTTTGGGAAAAGGGAAAGTAGTCACTGTTTTGTGCGGAGGATTTCACAAAGCCGTAGGTAATGTCTCTGTTCTAATTCGGTTTTTAAATTTTAATGCATTATTGTTAACTTAGTGAAGTGACCACAGTGGGTACAGTTTGTAACCATTGAAAATTCCAACTTAAATCAAAATTAGGGAAACGAAAATCTGTGTGCTAATTAAAAAGTACTTTTTGCTACTGTCATTCAATTCATGTAGTGTTAATTAACAACTAATTTTATCATTTATATAGTGTTTAGTTTGTGTTAAGAATATCATAACAGAAAAAGCGAGTGAGCGAAATTATTAAGTAGGGGTTTTTATTTGAATATTACTAATTTTGAATCAATCACCAAAAAATTGTCCACTTTTGAAAAGAGGCAAAAAAGTGATCAAGAATGTCATATATTGAGAAAAACATTATGTCTGCCAGATTTTATGTCAATGTATCCGCCGCTCATGTCACTGTAGGCACCGCCCATGTCACTGTAGCCACCACCTGTGTCACTGTAAGTTCTGTAACCACCGTCCGTGTCACTATAGCCACCGTCCGTATCACTATGATCGTTTTTCGTTTAGTGAAGCGGCCAGCCTTAGCCGGCCGCCACAATGGCGGCTGTCCCCGCAACACCGCGCCCGACTAACCGCCACCCCCACTCCACACTAGCATTTAGCCCCGCACACATACACCTGGCAACCACCACCATTGACCGCCGCCGGCCTAACCGTGACCAAACCGGCAGCTCCCCAACCCACAAGCCCCCTCCCCAGCCCCACCTCAACCCACCAGCCCCACCTTAACCCACCAGCACCCCCTCAACCCACCAGCACTCTCCCCAGCCCCACCTTAACCCACCAGCCCCCGGAGCCCCACCACAACCCACCAATGACCACCGCCTAACCCCACCGGCCACAACCCCCGACAACCACCGGCCCCACACCACAGCTTCAATCACTGCCCCACCCACTAGTCCTTCCACGACCACTATCTCACCCTCAGCCCTACACCTGCCACTATACCACCCCACTCCGATCAATTTCCAGCCGCACCCCGTCCTGCTGGCCTACCACTGCCTCACCACCGCTCAACCATGTTCAACCTTCAGATCTGAAAGTCTAGCGGCCACAATCCTTCAGAGTTCAGATCGGATAGAGTGTCCGGCCGATTGAAGAAAGGAGAAGAAGCTAGATATGAGTAGAGGCAAGCGACCGAATGTGCGGCAGCAGAGCTCGAGGCGGTGGCTTCGTCTATGGCGTATGCTCAATCTATGATAACCCAACCAAAATGCACGCCGTTTCCTGTTTCCGCAATTAATTCCAAAAAACTTGATTTCCTTAAAAGCCAAATAGCCTTCAAAGTCAGCTCCGCTAATTCCCCGTTAAAATCCCATGCAACATCGCGTATTGAATAAAAAGATTTTACTATTGATCCATTTTTAGTTGATCCATTTTTACTTTAATGTGTGCACTCCTCCTTGGATATTCTTGAAAATTGGTAAAAGGAATTTCTAATTCAAGTAGGTTGCCTTACAGATTTCTGAGAGCATCTCCAATCCCTTGGTGTTAACATTTAAAAACGGTGGCCACATCATACATTAGCAAAGTGCTTTTTTGATTTGTGCTCCAATGCATTCTTTTTAGAGTTATGTCAAGCTGAGTTGTCCAAAATAAATGTAAACACCGTGAAACTCACTTTCTCATCTTGAAAAGCCTGTTAAACATCTGACTCAGCATGGAAAAAGAGATCGTGGGCATAAATGACTTAATTCATGTTTTAACCGCTAGAAAGAATAAATCAATCGGGAGTTTTCCTTGGAGTTGGTTACGGCACGTAGGTAAAGTTAATCAAGTCTCAAATCTAAATAATTTAATATCTATACACGTTAAGTAAAATTGAATTAATTAAATTCCACATGGATAAAATTTCTGGTGCTGAACATGATGCATTGCGGAGGTTTTTGGAAGTTTCGTTATTTGGGCTTTGAAATTCATCCCATGTGGTTAAACACCCCATACATGTATTGACATGTGTCACAATTTTTCTAATGCCAAAAGCACAGCATTAGAGATGCTCTGAGTAAGTAATCTTGTGTTGGAGTATGTCAAGATCGTCTTCTGACTCATTAGGTTGAGATGTTAGACACGTGTTAGACACGTTAACATATATGAGCTTAAATATTGTATTTAATATTTGTAATTAGGCTTTGTATTATATTTACGTATTGGGCTGCGGCCACTTAGGGTCATAGGGTCATTCTAACTCTTGTATATATTATGACCGCATGTATCAATGAAGGGAGAATGATTACTTTTCCTAAATTACAAAACTTATTTCCGTGATCATGGTATTTTATTCCAATCTTCTTGTGTGGAAACGCCGCAACAAAATGGGCGGGTTGAACGTAAGCACCGACACATTCTAAATGTTGCTCGGGCTTTAATGTTCCAAGCTCATGTTCCTATATATCTTTGGGGGGAGTGTGTTTTATCTGCAGTTCATTTAATTAATCGCACTCCCTCCGGTGTGCTAGGCGGCAAAACTCCGTTCGAAGTCCTCACCGGGCGTGTTCCCGACTTCAGTCCTATAAAGGTGTTTGGTTGTTTGTGTTTTGCCCATAACAAGAAATCCAGAGGTGACAAATTTCTTCCAAGAAGTAAGCGGTGTGCATTTGTTGGTTATCCTCATGGACAAAAAGGGTGGAAAGTATATGATATGGAGACCGGTGATATATTTGTTTCACGTGATGTCAAGTTCCATGAAAATGAATTCCCGTTTTTGGTAGCTAACCCGGATCTGACGCATCAGGTACCCACTTCCACGGATAAGCAGGTTGCTCCTCCTATTATTTATGATGATGATGATGCCTTGCATGATACTACTGATGCTTTGCATGGCCATCATGATGTTATTATTACGGATACTACTATGCCACACTCACCACCCCATGCAACACCATCAGTCGTTACCGAGGCTTCCATCCCGGAAACAGGAGCTTTGCTTGGACGTGATTTTATTACACATGTTCGGACACAACACCCATTCTCGTCGCTCTCAGCTTCCTCAGGTCACTCAGGTATGTCTTATCCTATAGCGCATTCTTTGAATTGTGATAATATTTCTCCTCGTCATCGGAAATTTCTTGGAGCCATACTTGCAGGTCTTGAACCACGATCATTTAAAGAAGCCATGACGGATAATGGATGGCGACAAGCCATGCAACGTGAAATACGTGCTCTTGAGGACAACCAAACTTGGGTCTTGGAACCCTTACCTCCCGGTAAAAAGGCCCTAGGATGTAAATGGGTTTATAAAATTAAATATCACTCAGATGGTACGGTGGAGCGACTCAAGGCGCGTTTGGTCGTCTTTGGCAATCATCAAGAGGAAGGCATCGATTATACTGAGACTTTTGCTCCCGTAGCTAAAATGGTTACGGTCAGGGCCTTCTTAGCGGTGGCGGCTGCTAAAAATTGGGAACTTCATCAGATGGATGTTCACAATGCCTTTCTCCATGGCGATCTGGATGAGGAAGTTTACATGAAGCTTCCTCCCGGCTTCACTCCATCTCAGTCTGGGGTTGTCTGTCGGTTGCAGAAATCACTGTATGGGCTGCGGCAAGCACCCCGTTGTTGGTTCGCAAAACTTGCTGCTTCTCTGCGTAAGTATGGGTTCACTCAGTCATATTCGGATTACTCTTTATTTATCTATCAACGAGGCACTCAATGCTTGCATGTCCTTATTTATGTTGATGATCTGATTATTTCGGGTAATGATCCCTGCGCACTAAATGATTTTAAAAAATATTTGAGCACGTGTTTTCATATGAAGGACTTGGGTGTTCTTAAATATTTTCTTGGCATAGAAGTGGCACGCAACACAGAAGGGATTTTTTTATGCCAACGGAAATATGCATTGGATATTATTTCCGAGACAGGCTTGCTTGGTGCAAAACCAGCTGGGTTTCCCATTGAGCAAAATCACACGCTTGCTCTAGCCGATGGCCCGCTTCTAGCCGAACCCGAGGCCTATAGGCGTCTTATTGGCAGGCTGATATATCTCTCATTTACGCGCCCGGACCTTGCATATGCAGTGCACATTCTCTCTCAATTCATGCAAGCTCCACGTCAACAACATTGGGATGCTGCCCTGCGGGTTGTACGTTACTTGAAAGGTACTCCGGGCCAAGGTATTCTTCTCCGCACCTCTTGTAATCTAACTTTGACAGGATGGTGTGATTCCGATTGGGCTGGCTGCCCTCTCACTCGTCGTTCTATTACTGGCTGGGTTGTGTTTCTGGGTAATTCCCCTATCTCGTGGAAAACGAAGAAACAACACACAGTGTCTAGATCATCTGCAGAGGCTGAATATCGTTCTATGGCCGCTCTCACAGCAGAATTGAAATGGCTTAAAAGCCTTCTTCTTAGTCTCGGCGTCACACATTCTCACGCCATGCCTATGTTTTGTGATAGCAAATCAGCCCTTCATATTGCCCAGAATCCTGCTTTTCATGAACGTACGAAGCACATCGAAGTTGATTGTCACTATGTTCGTGATGCTCTCCAAGAGGGGCTGATCACCGCCCAACATGTGTCGACCGCTAATCAACTCGCCGATATTTTTACCAAAGCTTTGGGAAAGCGGCAATTCCTTTTTCTCCTTCGCAAGTTGGGCATTTTTGATCTGCATGCTCCAACTTGAGGGGGGATGTTAGACACGTGTTAGACACGTTAACATATATGAGCTTAAATATTGTATTTAATATTTGTAATTAGGCTTTGTATTATATTTACGTATTGGGCTGCGGCCACTTAGGGTCATAGGGTCATTCTAACTCTTGTATATATTATGACCGCATGTATCAATGAAGGGAGAATGATTACTTTTCCTAAATTACAAAACTTATTATGAGAAGAGTCAGAAGACTCAAACCCTTTCCCAATTATGGTTGAGGGATGGTAAGAAAACCTGAAAAAGATTAATTTATCTCCAAAATACTTTGTGAATTAACATCTACATCAGATTAGAAATAACTTAAGATAAACAAGCATATCCTGTCAAATGGGGAGGCCAATCTTTTCAATGTGTGCTATTTTTGTACATAGAATAGTACGTAGAGAATGTGCTCGTAAAGTGTAGATATGTGAGACTTTCATGAAAGTTAGGGTATTTTATTGTCTAAAACAAATAACATTTTATAGCAAGCCATATCTAGATTGATTAGTTTCCAAACTTTGCTACTTTTGATTCATGGAATAGTATGAGAACAATATAAAATGTACGGAGTATTATATTCTGGTAGTGTGAATATGTGAATTCTTCCCAAACTTAGGTTTTAATTGTTTATATGCAAATAATAAGTTAGACATCCGAATAACGAAAAGCATAGAGTTGTAAATGGAACGGATTAAGGGGATGGGAATATAACTGACACAATAGTAAGAAAGACAGCGGAAGGTCTAGGGAATCCTAGGGGTTTGGTTAGTTCATTGAGTACGGCGAGGACTTGGTGCAGCATAAGGATGTTTTCTTTTGGACTGTTTTCAGTCCCAGACCAGACCAGACCAGACTTAAACAGACCAGACCAGACCAGACCAGACTTAAACAGATCAGACCAGACCAGACCAGACTTAAACAGACCAGACCAGACCAGACCAGACTTCCGTAGTTATAAAATACACAGAGACCAGACGTTTACCAGACCAGACCAGACCAGACCAGACCAGACCAGACCAGACCAGACTTAAACAGACCAGAACAGACCAGACCAGACTTAAACAGACCAGACCAGACCAGACCAGCAAATTTCAGTCCAAAAGAAAACATCCTAACACTTCCGCTCGCAGATTGGCAAGCGTAGCATCACCCGAAGCAGGACCAATCGGCTAGATGCAATCCATCAACCAGGATCTAGCTCAGCACCAATCGGCGGATGTGTCAATGGCTTTTCGTGTTTTAAAGGTAGGCTGAAGCTCAGGACAACTGAGATTTTTTTAAAATTTTTTTGGGTAAATTTTTTCATTTTTTACATTTAGCCCACTTCTTTAATATTTAAGCCTAGTATAATTCTTATTCAGCCCAGGGCATCTCAGAATCCTGGATCCGCCCCTGGAGCCACACCAGTTGTGTTTGATCCGAGTGGAATGTTAGAGGTCTGGGGCCCGATTAAAGAGGGCGAACTTGGGCTCCAATCGGCTGTTGGGGGATCGGCGCGGTTGTGTTGGCCGACTCATGTGGTTGAGGAAGAAGATGATATGTGCATGATTCGCCCCCCTTCTGAATCGCCGCCACAGAGGAATTGTGTGACTATGGCCTGGAAAACAATGTCTGAAGAATGGATTCCGCGGTTCCACCAGCTGAAGTTTATTTATTTTTGCTATGTTCAGTTTGCTAATTTTTATTTTATTTTTATTAGGTCAAATAATAAGGGTAGCGGGTTCTTAGATTGGTTTACCTCAGTTGTTAGATTTCTGGTTAGAAGCAATTAGGTTGATTCAGCCGCTAATGACCTTAAAGCTCTCACATTTTCAGCGATTAGTCTTGCTCTTCTTGGGGTGGACTACTCTATGTCTTGATATAGAAGTGAGGGGGCCGACAGGCTTATGGTTAAGTTTGGCGAGAGAGAGGTTAGTGTCAGTTGGTTACTTTATTGTTTGCAATTCTCCTGATTGTACTGCGAGCTCTGATTCAATTTAATATATGCCAGTTTCCATTAAAAAAAATTGTTTATAAAAATTACCTGAGCAGGTCAGGTTTCGTAAAGCATTAGATTGCTTGTTTTAAAATGCTTTCTTTCATTTTAACGTAGAATAATATGGAAAAAATATAGAATGTGATAGGGCAATGTGTAATTTTATTCAGAGTTACAGTTTTTGTTATTTAAAAACCCCATACGGGGGACGCAAACTATACCGTGGGATTGACCCACCATGCGCATGGTGTGCCGATCCCATATGGTGTCGTTTTAATTCCCAGTGAAGGTGAGCCCTTCCGTTCAACTTCCTGATTAACTACGAACTATTCCTCCTTCAATAGATAGTCTTTAAACCGTTCAAGCTTCAGTATCTTTAGTTCACACTTGGAAAGATGTTAGCTTCTAGCAAAATCCAACGATAAAACAAGATGGAAACTTCGCCGAAGGGAGCAGTGAGGCAGGTTAGCAGGGTGAGTACGAACTGAATGGTTTATCCTATTACAATTTTGCTCTTTGTACCCACAAATATACCCACCCTATACCCACTATATATATTCTCAAAAAAATTACCCCCTTCAGCCCATTACCCCTTCCCCATCTCTCCGCTCTCACCTCCCCCTCTTTCTACGCCCTTTCTTTTCTCTCTCGGTCTCTCCCCTTCCCTTCTTGTACGTCATTATCCTCCCCTCTCCCCCTCCGTTCCTCTACGCCAGCCTTCATGAGTTATTTTACGGAAAAGAATCTCCATTTTCTTTCATCCTTCAATCCATTTTTAATTCATCTTTCTCACAAAACCTATCTTATCTATTTTGCACTTACTGCAGGTGACCATCGAGCAAAGGGTCGGCCCTTTCAGCCACACTGACCCCTTCCATGCCCTCCAGTAATCCATCCTATATTTAACTCATTAGGTAATAATCTTCCTAATTTTTTTTGTAAAATGTTCATTTAGGTTTTGATTGTGTTTTTTATTGAAATTGTATGTTTTTATTTATGTTATATGGACTATTGTTGGACTATTTTGCTTCACTATTGGAATTTATGGCATTCATCATAACACTTAATGGTCAAGAGGTCATTCTTTTTCTTGCCCACAATGTGTTTGATGAAATGTTGCAATGAAATGTTGTTATGTTCATGATGCTTATACGTTTGGCTATAGTATCTTGATTTGTTTTCCTGCTATAGTGCATTTCAGTGATATAGTTATTTATATCGACTACTTTATTTTATTATTATGCTTTTCCTAATTTATTAATGAAATGTTAGCCTCTAAACGTTAGCCTCTAAATGTTAATTGAATGACTGAAGTCAATTATACTCTGAATCAAAAGTAAGTTTAGGATACTTAATGTTTGGAGATAAACTGTATGCACTTAATTAGCATCTTGAACTTACACTCTTATAGCTTCAAATAAAGTCAATGGGAGTTTTAGATCATGGGACTGTTGTATCATTCAAGGTACTTCCTTACTAAAATTGGTTTCACACTTTGACATCACCATCACCGTAATCCAAACTAGGTTCATGACTTGTGCAGGGTCCACCGCTTACTAGCTGAAGCAATATGGAATTAAGAAAACTTCAATCTGCAATGGTGAAGTGGAGAAGCTAAAGGAAGAGATCACGAGACTAAAAGTAGAGAACAAAATTCAGAAGGAACTGCTGGCACACAAGGATGAAGAAAATACAAGTCTAGGGATGAAGAAAAAACGAGAAGCTGCAAAGATTTATCTTTTATATTTTGAAACTTACTTCGAATGTTGTTGAATAAATTGAAGTTGTGCTATCAATTGTAATATTATGTAACCTTGTTGCCACACACAGATTATATAATTGAACACATAAATGCACAGCCAGACAATGTTTAGAGTTTAGACTATACAAACGATATAAATGAACACACAGTCTGTTAGGAATACTATACACACAGTATTCAGTTTAGTTGTTATAATTAGTTTGAACTGTTTACTTTATGTTACAAGTCTGTTAGAGCTACCGCTCTATAAATAGCAATGTATTGGTATTATGATCTTAATGAAATCATCCTTCTTCATCGCTATACTCTTACTTTTCTAATACAGACAATTATTTTTTATGCACAAACAAATACACACACAAACAATATAAACATACACACAAACAATAATTTTCTCCACACAAACAAAATAAATGAATATATGACCAATGTTTTAACTACACATAGACAATGTAAATAAACACACAGACAATTTCAATTTCTTACAGTTTCAATTAATATAGAAAATTATGAGAAGTGACTTCATGTATGGTTAAAAGACAATTCCTTTCAATTCATTAGTCCATTTAACTGGGTATCGTCTGTGACCGAAGACTTTATATTTAGTTCACATACAATTTCACTTACCCCATTAACCCGTTATAGTGGCTATTATCTATGAGCAAACACTTCATATTTTATTCACAAACAATTCCAGTTAGCCCTTTATTCCATTTAAATGACTATTACATATGGCTAGATACTTCATTTGCATTCGATTATTTTGTTTGTGCGTGGTTTAACTTTGTCTGTGTGTTAGTTAATTTTGTTTGCCAATATTTTAAACATTGTCTATGTGTTCTTTTATTTTGTGTTCTTTTATTTTGTCTATACGTAGAAAATCATTGTTTGTGTCTCCATTTACATTGTATATGTGTGGTTTAAACATTCTATCCCCTCAAACCTGTCACAAACATTTCACTTTCAAAAATGAAAAAATGTCTATACATAGACAAAACTCGTATAAAAATTGTCTCTACTATATGTATGTTCTAATGCATCGACCAAAAAAGTTGCTAAGTACATACTTAAATGAACAATTCTGATCTCATAATTACAAACAAAAAATAGAGCATATTGAAATAAAGAAAGAACGGAGAGAGCTAGAGAAGATAAAATAACACATTTATTCTTCTGCTTAGAAACTCCTCCTTGTCACAAACTCACAATTAATCACATACAAAATCACGTGTGCTACTCTAATCTGATATAACAACAAGAACTCATCATGTCCATATGCAAACTTGTCAAATCAGGGAGAACCGTCCAAGCAGGGTATTACTTTGAGCAAACTATTGGTCCTATTGATTAACAATTTTTTTGGATCAAGGATTAACAATTTCTTAAGGCCTTCAAACTAATCATCAAATTCCTCTGATTACCACCACTTAGGCTTACTGAAAATGGAAGTTTATGCCCTCTTTGTTGCATTTCACTTTCCCCTTTTCAATTTTATCATACGTTTTACCATTTCTGACTTCTTTACGGACTAAATCAGCATCAACAGTATCATCATCGTGGACTTCGGCTGCATTTGGTTGTGTTTCACCTAATGATAGTGTTGAACTCCCAACCCCCAAATAATCTCCTGAAACCCTAATTCTCTTAGAGGAATATCATCATTATCTCATTGTACACTTGATCAATCTGTAAAAAAAAGTCAAGAAGAAGAGTTAACTTCAAACACTTATTACAGCCCATTGGAATGAAGCAAATCTAAGCAAAATACGACAATAGTCAAAATACAATAATCTGAAATCGAAAAAAAGAAATTTAAAATCAACTAAATATCAAAGAACATTATAACACCAAACTAAGAATAAAAGAATAATGTCTATCCATGATGCTGAGTATTTTATATTTATGTTTCTAATATTCAACATATATTAGAGGCCAACATTTCACTAATAAAATAGTAAAAACATAATAAGCCGAGTGTTTTCTATAAGTTCTATTTGTTTCTGTATCAAGTGCTCCCCTTTAACAAGATAACTTGTCATTTATACAATTCCACTCATCTGTCCTGACATGCTAAGAACCTCAAATTTGGCTTCAACCATTCATTTAACATATTTATGTGGATTCATCCATGTACAATAAAGTTTAGCAGCCAACATTTCACTAGTAAACTAGTAAACTTGTAAATGCATAATAGGCTAATAAAATAGTCAATAAAAATAACTATATCATTATTCAAATTGGGAAACAAGAAAATTAGAATCTTCAACAAATTAACAAAAAAGGACCGGTCAAAATAACAAGAAAGGAGAGTAAAAGTCTTGGATTTAAACAAAAAAAAATCATTGAGTAATTTCAACAAACATGTTATGAGCATAAATGTGAAATGGAGTAATTGAATTAAAATTTCAATAGTTAACCCTACATTCTCTTAATATTCAACTAATCAGTGGTATACCAAACATGATACACAAATAATCAGAAATTTAAAAAAAAAAACTAAAGTGCATATAGAAAAATCAAATAGGCTATTACCTCAATTTATGGGCTAGTTGATGGCGGCTTCTTGTTCGAGCGGTGCAAATCGACCGTCTCACCCTCGCCTTCTGCACCGATTCCAGCTGCAAACACACCGTTGATGGGCTCGGACTCGAAGAGAGGTGACCACCTGAAAGTTTATTTCTGGGGTTTTGAAAGGGAAAACAAAGTGAAATGAGAAGGAAGAAAAGAAGAGAAGAGAGGAGGTGAGATGGAGAAGGGATGTGGCGTAAGAGAAGGGGTGCGAGAGAAGGGAGTGGGATGAGAAAGGGTAAAAGAAAAGGAACGGAGGTAAAAAAAATTAAACCTTTTATAGTGTGTATAAGGGTGTGTACAAATGTGTGTACAAGAATCATTTCCCATCCTATTAACAAGATATTAGTGGTAATTAACGCCATTTATGTTCACTCGGGAACTCAACAAAATCTGCTACGAGCAGTGAGGGAAAAAATACAGAGGGGAGTTACCGGTTCAAATAGCCAGGAGTTCCCTGACCCAATTTCCACATCAAGGATTTGGCTTTCTACATCTTCGAACTACTGAAACAAAGATATGGGGTCTGGGGAATAGTTTTTTTGTTTGTTTACATGTAGCTTAAGTTAGCTCTTTAAAGCTACATTTTAATTAAAATGATTTACATTTTTTAATCTCAATTTACATTTCTATTAAGGTGAGTTACAGTGAACAAGATACATCTTCTTTATACCTGAGTTACATATTTTTATGCCAAAGTTACATTATTGTATAAGCGAGTTACATCTTCTAAAGCGCAAATTACATTTATCATCAATGCGAGTTACATTTGTAATAACATGAGTTACTTAAAAAAATAACCCCCTGCTATTGAAAAAAAATGATTTTTTTAAAATCCTTGTGATGATCATGATATTAAAAACAAAACATATTCACGATTTACGAAAAGTAATTGTGTAGCTAGACTTTTTTTCCATTGTTTGCATTGAAATCAATGTTTTATTTCTTATAGTATGTATTTGGTAAGTTACATTTCGAATGAACCTGAGTTACATTGATCAATAACGTGAGTTACATATCTTTACACGCGAGTTACATCATTCATACGATTGGGACAAAAAAGCAGTTAATGTACACGTGTGTACTATTCACGCGTTATTATTCACGCGATTTTTTTTAAAAAATTGTGCAAAACTACGTCGTTTTGGGTGTGGGAGCACGGTGCTCACCATGGGATGATACCACAGTATACGAACAGTACAGGGGATCAACATGTGCTTGGGAAATGTGAATATGTGGAATTTCTTTGAAATTATGGTCTTTTGTTTTTTAGAAAATACTTGTTACATCTTAAAAACGAGTTTTTGCCCGATTTCATCCCCTGTATATAGTGTGATTGATGCTTTTGGTATCCCACCTTGATTTATTCCACTTTTAGTCTTTCAAACATTGTGAGTGAGACACTTTTATCTTTGACTTTGAAATCCCCCACACATTTAGACATTTAGTCCCTTAAATATTGCCAAATTGATGTTTTTAGTCTTTTCACTATCATTCTGTCACAATAAGTGGATGATTAAAAATATCACTATGATCATAGTTGAAGGACCAAAAGTGTTATTTTTATGAAAATGAATAACTAAATATGAAAAATTTCAAATACGAGTAAGACAATTTTCAAATGATTAAAGTGAAAAGATTCAAAGTCAAGTATCAAAATTATCACTCACATAATAGTGGAAGAATTAAAAGTGACAACTATTTGCTCCGACAATGTGCATATCTGAAATGTTCCCCAAAATTAGATATTTTTGCTATCTTATAAAATAACCCGCTACAACAAGTCGTATTGTATAAAATTGATAGGTCACTTGTTTTCTCAAAGTGTACTTTTTATGTTGAATAGTATGAAGAAATAGAGAACATGCTCGAGCAATGTGGATATGTTGAACTTTCGTTGGAATTAAGGATTTTGTTATTACAAGAAATGACATGTATAATGGCTAGTTCGATTGTTTTTCCAAAATTTGCAATTTTTAGGCACAATAGTATGAAAAACATAGAGAATGTTTTCAAGTAGTGTGGACATGTGAAATTTCCCCGAAATTAGTGCTTTTTATTATGAAAATGACTTAATATAAAAATTCATATCCTATAAATTGATTAGGTCGATTTTTTCAAAATTTGCCAGTATATCGAATAATATGAGAACACTATAGAATGTGCTCAAGTGGTGTGGAACTGTGGATATGTGGAATTTCCACCGAAAATAGGGTATCTCTTTACTTCGAAAACAATGTTGCTAAAGCAAAATGTAAAATGGCAAAGTCAATTGTTTTTTCAACGATTGATATTCTCTATTTCTCTGGACTACATAGTATGGTATGAAAACAATATATACAATGGGATGGGAAAAGATATGTAAAATTGGAAAAAAAATCACTCAAACGGTGAAATTTGGCAAACAAACCTAGAGTTGTGATTTTGATCAGATCACTCAAATATGGTGTGATAGGGCTTCAATTTGCTCAAATCTGCAACGTCAACCCTATGTTGGGGTTCTTAAACAAATACAGAAAACCTTTCTAAGTAATTTTTTACACTAAGTGACTAAGATGTGAAATAGCATAAGAATAATAGGGAATGTTATCATGATGCAATGTGAATATGTGAAATTTTCTACCAAAGTTGGGTTTTTGTCATTTCAAATATTTTGAAGTGGAAACATACTAGGCCTATCATGGTATCAATGGCTCCATACAAGCTTACAACATATCAAGTATGGATTTGATTTAAACAATCCATTAACCAAGATAATCAATGTCTCATTGATCCTTCCTCTTCCTTTCAAGTGAATAATGTGATGAAGCAACACCATTTTTTGATGATTCATCCTCCAAGTAAGGAACAACGTACTTCTTCATATCACCTTTTGAAATCCCGAGGTGGCTTCCTGACACATTCACAAACTTCACCTTCCCAGCATCATCCAATGCTTTCAAACCAATCCAGTCCTCAATATACAGGCGTGTCTGTGAATATAGGAAATGACAGTAGGATGGAAAAACTAATCAAACCAATTGCCCAGTGTCTTGTTTAGGTCATATAATTTGTATGAATAAATTGCATTTTGGTTCTGTGTGTTATTCGGTATACATGATGATCTCATAGGACACAGTTCTTATAATTATCTCGCAATCCAGTTTTCTTCTCAATTTGATAAATATTGGTGTGAAAATTTTGAACTAAATTTCATTGTGTGGTGGTTCCACCAATTTGGTCCTTTCTGTTGCTTTTGTTTTATACTGAAGCATCTAAGCATAATAATTACCTATTTTGACTTCGAAATTTGAATGTCTACTTAAGCATAATTTCAGCGGGAAAGAACATATTAGGGCATATGCAATTGAAATCCAACGAGATTTTAAACATCTGGGCTGAAAATTTTGAAGTAGAGGAATCAAATAAAAGAATATACAGTCCTAACAACTGGACTATATCGGGCACTGCTTAGAAGATACGGGACCGAATATGCATTTTCCAGATTTGTAAAGGTAACTTTGAACATTAACTTTTGTAGATTGGGAACATCTTCAGTTTTGGTATATGTGTTATTTGCATAATTTGGGTTACAACACTGTACCAAATTAGAAGGAATACCTACCTGCTGCGGAGGCAACACTGGTTCAAAAGCACCATCGGGATAATATCCAAACCATGATGTTTCTTTTGGTATCAGGACAGTGTCATGCTCAAACTGTCATCATGCCAAAAACAAATGGAATATGGATGAAATCGTTGGATCTGCTGTAGTCCTGTATTTTCTTAGAGGAAAAGTGTTTGGCCACCAAACAGAGCCTTAAGACAATTTTTAAATCAACATATACTTTGCTAAGATCAAAAGCACAAAGATAAGACAACGCTCTAACATACCATGATGAGAACAAGATTCTGCAGACTGCTGAACCGTTCCTTGTAAGTGGAATTTTTCTGATCAGGGAGTTCATTGTTAAGCTTGGGAAGAAATCGGCAGTTTTCCAAGTAGCCAGGAATATTCTGGAGGAAACAAGAAGCCACCATTTCAGAATCCCAATGTATATATTATGGATATACTCCGGAAGTCCAGCCCCATACAAATTTGCCCCATAGTTCAGGCATTTTTTGGAATTACAAACTTTGTGTGAATTATCACTTTTGGATCAGTTTGTTTACACCAAAGATGATTGTGAACTTTATTGTGGGACAACAAAAAATGCAAGAGAGAACCTTTTTCCAGGACAGAAAACTAGATATTAAGTTATTAACTAATTAATTAATTAAAAATAATAATTATAACAATAATCCACCAAAATTTAAGTGCCATACTCGTAAAACAAGGCAAGCTTGAAGGTATTTTCAACTCTGTTTTTCTACAATTCAGATTAATACGTGAAAACAGAACTTTTAAAACTAAATCAAAAGTTCTATAAAGCAGTAACATAATTTATTTAACTAAAAAGGGGTATTAAAGAAAATAAGCTAAAAACAATGATGCAGTCCATGAATAACAAAGGAATAAAACAAGACTGAGGGAGTCATGGTGATAATTATAGTTATTAATTATTATTATTATTTGTATGTGCTCAGGTTTGAGAGTGCTGAAACTTTGTTGCACATATTCATCATCCCGCTACCATTTGACCATATATCACAAGGTTATAGGTTTCTGGTTTCTCTAATTATATGAGACAAGAATTATTCTAAATATTTGTTCCTATTCTATCTAGTATTTGATTATCACCATACTATGCCAATTGTAAAATTCATCTTTACTTACATTTGGAAGCTTCAGGTATCCACTAGGAGCCAAGTGACTCTGCAATGGAGAGATACTTCAGAATGAGTGCAGAGCTTGTTAGTAATTTAATTCACGCACACGAAAAACAATAATGAAGAACACACGAAATTTGGTAACTCAGTTCGCCACGAATGACTACGTCTGGGGGCGCTATCAAGCCAGGAATATTATTGCTATTTTCGGATCCAAGAGATTACAATGGGAGAGAGCTTGTATTTATAGAGAGTAAAACCTACCCCTGATCCAACTAGGAGGCTCAGCCGGAAAAAAAAATCTGTACGGCCCAACTGTACGGAGTAGGGATGGGCAAAAATAACGAACCGGCATGATACCGAACCGGACCGGTATGGTACCGGACCGATAAACGGGGTTTGAAACGGATCTCAAAATTTTTTGTCCCGAACCGGACCGAACCGGTTCCAAACAATGTCATGACCGGTTCTCATAAAATGAGAACCGGTACCGGACCGAACCGGACCGAAGTATGGTTTATTAAATTTGTACTACTATAGTTTATCTAAAATATATTAATTACCTCATCCGTCCCAAATTGATTTGCAAAGCCAACATTGTTTTGTCAAAGTTAATGTTAAGTTCTTGATATTAATACAATTTTTAATAATTAAAATTTACATATTTAGAAACCACATTAAAATCTCTCTAAAGTTGCAAAATCCAAATTAAAACTATACGAAGTACGGAGTAGTTTTTTTGAAAGGCCAAATTAGAATATAATTAAAAAGTAAAATTCTAATTAAGTGAATAAAAGAAATTATTTGACCAAAAAAGATTGACTTTGCAAATCAATTTGGAACGAAGGTAGTATGATATATGAAAATTGATAAATTGTGTGGATTTTTTGGAGGATGGCTAAACTTTAATTTTTTCTTAAATACCTGGAAAAAGTGGCATTGTTTGGTATTGGTATGGCATGGTACCGTCCTGTTTGAAAATGAACCGTACCGAACGGGTTTGGGTCTAAGACCGAACCGTACCGAACCGTTTCAATAGTAACGGTACGGGTACGGGTTTGGCCAAATATTGGACCGGACCGGACCGTGCCCACCCCTAGTACGGAGTCCGTACTACCCACTTGTACGGAATTGTACGGAAAACTTGTTCGTCAAAAACGGACCAACAATATAGAGATTGGTTATACAGTCTCTAACACCTTACAGAGCTATGCCCCAACAATATAGTGTAATGTAGAAAATAGTCAAATAGATGTGCCATACCTGAACATAATCAGAGTATACTTCAGCTTTTATCAGTGCATCCGCCATCATGCAAAAGATACCAGACTGCAAAAAGAATATGAAATCAATTACAATATCAAGCACACCAAGGACCTACTTATCTAGTTATCAGTCCACTTTTAAAAAAATTGATGTCCTTTTTATTTGACTATTTCCTACGAAGAAGGAATATTGATTGCATTAATTCTTGTTTTGTCCTTCAGAATAAAACATGGAATACATTGCAAAACATACAAGTGAATTTAAATATATTTTATTAATTGTGTAGTAAGGTTAGATAAGTTGTGATAAGATTACATAAATCTGGTAAGGTTAGATAAGTTGTGATTGATTAATAAACTTTTGCAATATATGAGATTTAGACAACCTAATAGGCGATCATATAGCAGCAAATATAACACTTTATTTGTTTTTAGAAACATTCTATTTATCAATATATAGATTAAGCAGTCGAAAGCCTTTCCATCTAAAACTCTTAAAACCCTCCATCAATCAAGCCCTTAAGACGTGGACAAGAATTTGCAGAAGAGTATGCATGACTGAACAAAGCATAGTGATCTTGAATTATGAGAAGTTTTTTATAAAATCCTAGAAAAAATAGTTGTAAATAGTAAAGCATTGATTTACCCCACAGAGAGGAACTGAAGCAGTACCGGCATGAGGTCCTCCCAAGGAAATAAAATTCTTAACCTGTAGGGAAATGGAAATAAGTAGCATGACCCTTCACCAAGAAAGTAAAAAAAAAAAAGTGAAACAAAAAGATGATAAAATACACACAAAAAAATCAACACTTGAGAATATCAAATGATCAATTTAAATATGGTTCTAACACAAATGCATTCATCGATAGGATCAAATAGTCAAAGGCTGTAAAAAGAAATAATTTAAAAAAGGCATCAACTTAACGGTGTATTAATTAATCTTATACAAGTATATCATTGAATAATCTGATATACCAAAATGAACTGCAATATATAATAAACTTAGAAAGCCTCTTTTGAAATTGGGATCAATTTAAAATATGAAAAATTCAAATTAGAAAGATCCTTCCAATTAAGTTCTTACAGGTGGACCTCCATCACAGAATTCCACAACACCTCGGCCTATTAGGTTTCCCTGCATGAATAGCATATGAACAATAAATGACTATGCACATATATAACTCTATTAGCTATATTAAAGAAACCCTTTTTGAGACTTAGTTCTAGAGCTGGAAATTTTCTATTTTCTTTTAAACCTCTATATATTTTTTTAAATAAAAAGAGGCGTGCATTTCAATCATTTCCAATACAGCCAAATACTCACTATTTTTTGGCTTGGGAATATGATGAAATAAAGAAAAATGGCTCACTAAACTGTCTGCACTTATTTGGTATGATTCAGCAGTCAGTACATACAATTTTTGATACGATTTTCATCAGGGGTCATCCAGAAACAGTCTCTATGCGCTTTACTGGCTTTAGTACAGGGGTAAGGCTGCATACATCCGACCCCCTTACTCCACCGTAGGTGGGAGCCTTTGTGGCACTGGGGTAATGTTGTTGTTTTAAAAGAGGCATGCAAACTAAGATAACAAATTAAATGTTGATATAAATATATGCAGATCAGTCTTTAACCTGGGAGAGGCCAACAATGTTGTAACCTTGTTGTAGTTCTTTCATTTCCTTCACCTGTTCTCCAATTTTGAGCTCAGGTGAGTATATTAACTTTAAAGATCAAGAGATCAGCAGAAAAAAGAATGCAAAGATTTTCCACCTTTTTACACACAACTTCAGTCTGCATTTCAAACAAAATCAAATCATCACTCCTTAGGAATTCATTATGATCCATAATGGGCATAGAAATCAATCATATACTGGAGGCACTGGTTTTTACCTGGCTTCCTAGAGTTGTAAACCATGAATCCCAGAATCCGTCTCCTACTTCTCTGAAAGTTAGAAAGTTAATAAAGATGATCTATTATGCAGAGGAATGCCAAATTATCATCTTGTAAGAACTAGTGTTCCATGATTGCTGCACTCACCCATTAAAAATCTAAAGAAACTCTGTACTATTCTCTTTGTGTTTTCTTTTTTCTTTAACACTTGAGGTTCCATTATAAAAACAATCTAATGAGAGGAAAGCTCAATACTTTATGCACTGATTCACATCTTTGTATTGGACCATGGTCAGATGATTGACTTGACCACTAAGATGGTGATTCATATAAACCTTGAAGTCGATTTGCTCTTTTTTAGACACCGGATCAAATTGGTAATATGAAATTAATGTGTTCCTATATTACATTGACACTTGAGGTTCAATTGTGAAAGTACTACAAATATGGTAGCTCAAAGCTTTATACAACTATATTATATTGAGATTTAAGGCCTGGGGTTCAACTTCTTAGTTTTAGAAATCCTAGAAATAGGGGTAATCAGTGTGCAATGCTGACACTATATTCGTTTATAGTTCATTTAAAGGTGTAGCATATCATCACAGCCAAACATAGCCTTAATCCCAAATCACTGGGTTGGCTGAATCCAAAGGAAGGCTGAACTGAGCATAAACTACTGAAAGAGAGTTTTTTTCTCAACCATTTTAAAAGAAAGGAAAAAAAACATACACGCAGTATCCATCGGATCTGGACCATTCAGTTAGCTCCTCTGTAAACTGTTTCACACCTTTGTTTGAGCACTGATCCCCAATTCCTACCATTTCAGACCTCACATTAACCCAAGTCTCATTCAAAAGAGAACTCAATTGACTAAAAATAAGGACTTCATTGTTTATTAAAAAGAATGCTGATTACCATGAAGTACGATGAAGGGAAGAGAATACGCGAAAGGGAGCAAACGGAAGGCAGAAATAATGGAGATTGCAAAGCCCAGTGATGACAGGAACAAAGATGGAGAAGAAGTGCGAGCCATCAATTCTTCTCCCCGGAAAACTGGGCTTCTCTTTCCGGGAAATATTATGCTAGCTTTTCTTTCTCTCCTATATGCAGAGCAAGATATGATTCTACCCGGACTGTAGGAGCTTTGATGTCGTCCAGAAAACTACAGTCATAATTTGGTACTGCAAGTTGTAATTTTGCAGGTATGGTTTGAGTGTTAGCTGATGAGTTCGCCCGGTTGTTGAACCCGGAACCGACCCGGAACCGTCCATTGGATTGATTTTTTTTTGGGCAAATCATTGAATTGATTATTGTGAAGAGAAATGTATATCTTACATTTTTACCTTTACGAAGAGCAATGACTTGTATTCCATGTCCTCAAAAACAAAGTAGAATCCCATCAATCCAGGTTGCTAACTGAGTAAGTCAAACTCGAGTTCAGCTTAAATCGAGTCAAGTCAGGTTTCAATCGAGTCAAAAGATTTATGATTTAGTTCGAGTTAAGCCCGAGTTCGAGACGAGCTCGAGTTGTATTTTGACAAAGTATTCGTTTATTTTAACATTATAAAATTATAAATTTTGCATTTTATCCTTGCTCCAAATAGCGTCAAAATAAAATACCAACATCACATATTTTAATTTGTCTTAATTCATTATTTGCACTACCCTAAAGAAAAAACAATCATGCTTTGCTTCTTGTAAAATGGCTTGTAACACGTGACATATACCAACAATATTTCTGAAAGAGAAAATACAAACACGAATGGAAAGATATTTACATGTTATAACAATCGGTTTTCTATTTTAGTAAAATATACTATCGTACTACGTAATAAAATGTAGATAAACTTACTTCAAACAATCGTAAAAGTAAGTGACAGAGTTGCAATCTTATATGTCATTCATATTTTATTTCCCAAATACTTCCTCCGAAAGAATGTCTTAATTTTCCAAAATAGAAGTCCCTAAATGAAAGTCAGACTTCTTTAACTTCCTTATTTGATAAACAAATCTATATCAAACAGTGCAAAACAGTGTCGCTACAATATCAAACATTGTCGCTACAGTGTGAAGTAAACTTCATTTCCTTAGTATGTGTGAAGTCAAATTAAGACATATGGATGGAGTATTAAATTACTCTCAAATGTGAGCTTTAAATTACGAATGTGAGGCACTGATGCTTACAAGTTACGTATAACACATTCTTTGATCTCTCAGTCTCTTGTGTAACGACGATTCAACGTAGCTATCAAAACAGTCATTATACATTCTTATAATCCGTACTAGTTTTTTATACATGCGGTGCGCGATTATGTAAATGTCCAATGTTATATTCGTGTAATACATTTTTCTAAACTATCCACTAACGTATAATGTGAACAAACCATTACATAGATATGCGGTTTCACCTTACTAACTCATTTGACGATGATAACTCATTTAATACGGTAACGGTAAACCAAATATTCATAATAACTCATTGTAAGTGATCAATAATTAAAATTTTTGTTAGAAATGAGTAAACGGTATGAATTAAAGATTTGATTTAGAATAAATAAAAGTTTGATTAACCAAATAATAATTACACTTAAATATGACATTTTTCTGTACATGCATTGATGATGATAATGTTGCTATATTGCTTTACTCTACGAAGAAGTAGTATTGCAACACTCTCGGGCAGACACCTGTTTCTGCTATAGCCTTGGTTGTCGCGGCTAGTTCTTGCTTACACAGATCTTCGTTTCGAGCATGCCAATATTTTTAATTCCTTTTGTTTTAAACCTTCCATTTTCATGATTGTGGTAATGCAAAAAAATGGACCGGATCGGCCGATCCCAATCCAAAAAAGTGTTGTCGGGACCCGCCCACGGCTCTCAATCCCGATCCGATATTAGTATTTGAACCTTGTCCATCCCTGATATATGGAAACCACAATGAAAACCTCCCAACCCAAGTATAAAATTAATACAAAAGCATTGACCAGAACCTCAGGATTAACCCAAATGGAATCTTAGCGTAAAGCACAAAATAAGACATTCATTTATGAAAATATAGATAATTGTGGATTAGTAGAAAAATATTAAATAAATTCAAAACATTAGGTGACCACACTCAATTTACTTGTGGGAGTTATTGTTATTCAATTCAATGTGTTTGGTTCAATAAGTGCGTACTTGGTATAGTTATGGGGTTTAGGCTAAAAACCATGACTGCTAATTTGTGAATTGAATCCATCTTTTTTAGATCTGGGAATTGATGAAAAG
This sequence comes from Cuscuta epithymum, assembly GCA_945859915.1. Lineage (NCBI taxonomy): Eukaryota > Viridiplantae > Streptophyta > Magnoliopsida > Solanales > Convolvulaceae > Cuscuta > Cuscuta epithymum. The sequence goes on from CAMAPF010000034.1 coordinate 462,694, forward strand.
TCTCTATCAGAATTTATATGGGATGGAATGATGAAAAAGTAGAGATGTAGATTATACAGAGTAAAAGATTATACAGAATTCAACATATCTAAGATTATATAGAATTCAACATATCTCATATACGTGGTCATAGGAGTGTCCAGACTTCGAAGCGTTGAGAGACGGAGGAGATAGAACGGATAGAAGACGGAAATAAAATGGGAGCTTAAGTTCATTTAACTGAGTACAAATGATAAAACACATTGTACCATTCAATTAAGTTGATGATTACACCAACATTTTTTTCATACTTTAAATGTCCTTACCAGCATTGGTGTTTAGGAAGTATAAGTTTTTAAGATAAGATTAAGATAAAGAAGAAAGAAAGGGAAAAATGAAAAAAACGGAAATCTACTCGACTGAATATTTCAGTTGAAAATCGGTTAGGAAAGCCAACAAAATAATCCGGTTCTCCCAAAAACTGATGATCATTGTGTAGGACAAATACAAAAAATGATTGAACAAATTAATACGTAGTATAAAGGATATGGTTAAAAAACAAAAGTTGAGGTTGAGGCTAAATGGCTAATAGTAAAATACTCCCTCCATCCCAGAAACAAGTTCCTACTTTCCTTATTTGGATGTCCCAAAATAAATTTTCCATTTTCTTATTTGGCAAATTATCTACATCAAAACAGTGTCAAATCAAAAGTGCAGAAAAATTTACCCTTCAATAACTTTATTTCCTTAAAGTGTGTGAAAGTCAATCCGGGAACTTGTTTCCGAGACGGAGGTAGTACATGATATTAGTAACAAAATTATCCATGAAAATTGTCGGTAGAGTCAAAAACTAAAAACAAAAAAAGAAACTCTTTGTGCACATAACTTTTGAGTAATATTGGAGACTAGGGGCGGGCAAGAATCCCGGTCCGGTTCTCCCATTCCGATATATCCCGAAACCGTACCGGTGTTGTCCCGTTTCGTTTGGGTCTCATTGATTTTGTCCCGCACCGGTCCCATACCGGTTTAAAACGGGACGGGACCGGGACATTGAAAGGTTATCCCAAACCGTCCCGTTGTCCCGTTTGTAATAACTATATAGATTTTGTAGCATGTGACTATTTTGTAATGTCAAATCAAAAAATAAATAATAACATGTTTTTAGTTTTTCAAGCCCAATTTTTAAATTAAAAATAATACCAAATATTTACTAACATAGGTTTTTATCTCACTTTATGTATCTACATATGAGTATCTCACAACTAGAACACATGATTTTGAATAAACTAATTCATTTTTGCTTTGTTTTAAATTTAAATTTTAAATTTTGCTAAACCTAACTAAAATCTAATACGTAGTAGCTTTTAGCTTGTGATGAACATCAATTAACTTTTAAAATGTTAAAATTTGGTACATGATACTTTAGAAATGCTAATATATATTAATTACAAATGATTATTTTTTGTTAGTTTGGGACGTCTCGAACCGTCCCGAACCGTTCCGAACTGTCCCGGTCACGATTTAAATGGGACAAGTCTAGGACAAAGGCTTGTCCCGTACCGTCCCGTCCCGTTATTATTTATTGGGACGGGACCGGGATAACCCTAATCCCGAACCGTCCCGACCCATGCCCACCCCTATTGGAGACTCGAGGACTCGATTTAAAATCTTATTTGCACTCATCTCTATGTGGCCGTTTGGAACCCAATAATAGGCTGATAAGTGAAGTGTGAAAAAATTACCAAACACAACCTAAATGGGCTATTTGGGCAGATTTTTCTTATAAAGTAACTATTGGATGGGTTACTTTTTCAGCTGAAAATGATTAATTGACCGTTGCTTTCCTTAATGACTCTTTTGCCCCTTTTATTATACTGGTTGACACCTTCTCCTTCAGTCCTTCATGAATCCAGATCGACGAGTTATTCATGTGCTCGGCTGCGTAACCTCTCCTTCCTAATCGACGTCTTGTCTTAGTTCGGCTCCTCTACACTTGTTTGTGGGAGGCAGAATCAGCCGTGCTTTACAAAGGAGCTTTAGCAACAGTTAGGTTGGGAGACTATTGGCTCGGGTGGGACCTGTTGGGAGTCGATTTCTTTCCGGCTCAGGTCTCCAACCCTTTTGCTATACTCTCACACACCACCCTAGGCTAGACCACAACACAACTCCAAGCTTCTTCTCTACCACTAAGGTATTCTCTCACACACTCTCACACAAAGGAAATGGAGAAGAAGAAGGGCACTGCTCTCTCTATAATTCACGCAGGCTACTTCAACAAGGGAGAAGCAAGCTACTAAATAATAGGCTGGCAGACACAAGGACACTCACATGTGATGCAAAGACAAGGAGGGCAGCACAGGACAGCTCAAAGGGGTCACTCCACATAAGTCAAAATGGCCATATTATTGGTTAGGAAAGATTCAAACGAGAAGTGCCAAAGTGGGAGTAAACATGGGGTGCAAGTCAATAATAAAGTGGAAGGGAGGCCTTGGTAGGACCAATACCTCCAACATTCTCCACCTTATTGGTCCTAGGTGGTGTAGAGTAGCAATACAAAGTTGTGAGGAGACTCATCATCGCCGGATTATTACAAGTACATCATTGCGATCATACAAGTAATAGATGAGAACCAAAGTTCCCTTTCGGACCAAGCTTACCATGCAAACCCACTTCACGATGGGCTGAACTCTACCAATCGGTCCTCGAGTTCAGAACCAAAACCATCACAAAACTATTAACAAGCACAACACATGTTAATAGACCACGCAAGCAAGCATCCGGGAGAAGTTGGGGATTCCAACTAATCCAACAACCACACATAACAAGCACAAAGAAAATAAAAGAAACAATATTATTTCTATAACTAGCACAGGTAGAGCTCACATAATCACTTTGTATCACATTTTCAAAACACAAAGAAAATAGCATACCAAATATCACAAAGATTTTAATTAAAAGAGAATTAAGCACATTTAAAGCAAACTCAGAGGAAATATAGTCAAACACATTGCACATATAATTTCTCACATGCTTCCTAATGTCTCTATCTCTAATAACAGGGCAATTACGCAACTCAAGCATATTGCACACAACATTCATATCATGCTCCACCTTAATAGAAATATTATTTTCTTTATTTTCACCATGAAAAACATTTTCATCCACAAATTTGGGTTTGGTTTCAACAAGTAAATCGGAATGAGATTCAACAGGCAAATGCTCCACCTCATTTGGAGCAACATCAGGAGAAACAAGCAGGCAAGGAAATTCATTTTCAACAAAAATGACATTTCTACTCATCAACACATTGAAGCAAGTTTCACTCCTACACCAAAGCCTATAACCTTTCATGCATCCATGATATCCTAAGAAAACATATTCCTTAGTCCTAGGTTCAGATTTATCATTCACACGATTCACATAAGCAGCACAACCAAACACTCTCAAATTTGGCAAGTTAAGTGGTTTGCCCATGAACACAGATTCAGGGCATTTCCCTCCTAAGGGAACAGACGGGGACAGATTAATCAAATCAACAGCATAACAAATAGCTTCCCCCCAGAACTTATTAGAGAGCCCAGATGAAGCTAACATAGCCCTCACCCTCTCTAATAACGTTCTAACCATCCTCTCAGCAACCCCATCCGGTTGGGGTGTGGAGGGAACAGATTTATGCATAGAAATACCCCAAGTATCACATAAATCTCTAAGCTGATCATCACAGAAATCAAAACTGACAGTGGTCCTTAAAAAATTAATTTTCTTACCAGTTTGTTTTTCAACAAGGGTTTTCCAGTTTTTAAACTTATCAAAAACTTCAGATTTATTTTCAATCAACAAAACCCACACTTTCTTTGAAAAATCATCAATCAACGTCAGAAAATAATTTTTCCCACCATAAGTGGAAACACCATAAGGACCCCACAAGTCAGAATGAATACAATCAAGCACATTAGTACACTTAGGCAGATCAGGAAAACCAACTCTAGACTGTTTTCCTAGCACATAGGGTTGCACACAATCCACAGAATCAAGTAGGGGTTCAGCATGACAAACATACAAGTTGTTTTTCATCTTAGCTTTGAAAACAACTAAACAACCCTTCACAACTTTCATGATTCCCTTTCCCCATTTTCCCTTCAAACCCTCATTTTCAAGAGAAGCACAAGATAGCAAATTACAGCACAGCTCAGGAACATGCCTAACATTCTTCAAAGTAAGCACATAACCAGAAGAAAACCTAATGCATACATCTCCTATTCCTAGCACATTGCATTTCTTCTCATTTGCTAAAGACACAAAGCCATGCTCAATCTCTCTATAGTTTGAAAAAACATTTTTCAAAGGGGACATGTGAAAACTACAACCCGAATCTACCACCCAATCTGATTTACCCAAAGAATCAGATATCACAGAACTCAAATAGTCATAATCACATAGATTTGTCATAAAAACATCACCTAAATCATCTACACACGTAGTCAAATTAGCATGCTCACTATGCTCATTTTTCCTAGATTTAGGACAGTCTTTTATGAAATGACCAGGTTCATGACAATAATAGCAACGCCTCGAATTAGACCTAGACTTAGATCTATGTCGTCTACTATTATTTTCTCTACCCCTCACATGCATAACTTCCTCGGATTTTCTACCCTCACCCATCTGTTTTAAATCTAATTCCTTACTCTTAAGACCATTTACCACAATGTCAAGAGTCACATTATCTCTACCATACTTAATAGCAGATTTCACATCACTAAAGGAATCAGGAATAGCATTTAAAAGAGCAACGAGGGAATAATCATCTATATGCTTATCACCACACAACTTAATATCCGAAATAAGTTTGGTAAAAACATCTAGATTTTCTTCAATATCTATAGACATATCTAGTCTAAATTTGAAGAACTTTTCAAGTAAAAATATCCGGTTAGGCAAAGAGGTTTCAGTATACAGTTCATTCAATTTATTCCACAGAATTTTAGCACTCTCTAAAATTCCAACTTTTCTAATCACAGAGTCAGATAAGTTCAAATAAATCACAGAACATGCATTTTCATTCATTTCAGCCCTTTTCTCTTCTGTGTCAGAAATTAAATAGGTTTCGCCAACTGCTTTAAAACATTTTTGTTGTATTAAAATACATTTAATTTTTTGCTTCCAAATGCTAAAATCAGATTTTCCATTAAATGGAGCCATACCATATTGATTATAAGCAGACATTTTCACAGAGAAAAAATAAGCAACAAAAGAAAATGTAGATTTTGCTGAAAGACAATTTAAATATTTATAAGGCTATCAATATACGAAGCAACTAGCACGAACACGTGGGGAGTATTAATGAGCACCAAACTCAACTTCAAACCCCTTGTTCTTCCGTATAAGCACAAATAAATAATAAATTTTCAGCACAAAACAACACAACAATTCAATCAATTTTAACAGCAATAATAAACCTAAAAAATTAATTTCTACACAATAAAAGATCAAAATCACTACAAAAGCGATAAAAGGGATAAAAGTAAATATACCGGAGCGAAACCCTAGGAGAGGCGTTTCGACCTTACCCACCCAATTTAAAAAAAATTGGGATTTTTCGGACTGTTGACTGACTTTGATCAGCGTTGACCCAGCTTTGACCGAGTTGACCGAGCTTTGACTGAGTTTTTCCTATGCTCCAGGTCAAGCACCAATCTTAAGCTCCAAGTCCAGTCCAAAGTTGAAGCCCAGCAGTCCAGCAAGCTCCCAGCAGCCCAAAACACCCAGGTACAACAGCTCCCTGGAACAAATCCCAAAAGGTACAGCCTCAATCGATGAACGGATCCAGCTCCCTGCTTCAATCCTGCGGCCCCACCTCTGCTTTACTTCTTCGTGAGTTCAATTTCTGGCGTTACAAAACGCGACCAGCAACCTTGCGGCAACAGCTTCCAGGCGGACACGCGACAGCTCCAACGACGAAGGAGGATGGAAAGCTCCAGACTCAACCTCCAAAGTTCAGCCAGTCTTCAATCCTTCAGCTCCCAGGTGAACGCCTTCAACCTGCGACGAACGAAGAGCTGCGATGAATTCCAATCTGGCGGCGAGACTCACAGGTGACGGAATTCCGGTGAGCTGCTAGCGACTGACGAACAGCAACAGGCGGTCGGTGGTGGCGAGCGACGAGCTATCTCCGGCGACAGCTCCCAGGCTTCCAAGCTCCGGCTACGAGAGACCTCCGGTGAACCAGCTCCAGGCGGACGGATCTCCTAGCGGCGAGGAACTACCTGCAGCGGCGCGCTTCAGTTGACGGCTGAGCTTCCAGCGGTGATGGCGGATTCAGCTTTTGGCAAGCTAGATTCCAGGGGCTTCAACCGGCGGCGGGCGGCGTAGCTGCAGCGGCAAACAACCCACGAGCTCGGGAATCAACGAATGATTCTCGACGAAGCAATCGGCGTGCTAAAGAACAACGCCCCAAATCTGGCGAAGCTTCCAGTGGCTTCTACCGGCGGCGTACGGTGGGTGGCGGCGGCGGAAGACGGCGGAGCACGGCGGCGGACGGCGGCGGAGACTTTCCAGGTGGCGGAAACCGGCGAAATCGACGACGACGACAACACAAGCTCTGATACCACTGTTGGGAGTCGATTTCTTTCCGGCTCAGGTCTCCAACCCTTTTGCTATACTCTCACACACCACCCTAGGCTAGACCACAACACAACTCCAAGCTTCTTCTCTACCACTAAGGTATTCTCTCTCACACTCTCACACAAAGGAAATGGAGAAGAAGAAGGGCACTGCTCTCTCTATAATTCACGCAGGCTACTTCAACAAGGGAGAAGCAAGCTACTAAATAATAGGCTGGCAGACACAAGGACACTCACATGTGATGCAAAGACAAGGAGGGCAGCACAGGACAGCTCAAAGGGGTCACTCCACATAAGTCAAAATGGCCATATTATTGGTTAGGAAAGATTCAAACGAGAAGTGCCAAAGTGGGAGTAAACATGGGGTGCAAGTCAATAATAAAGTGGAAGGGAGGCCTTGGTAGGACCAATACCTCCAACAGGACCTCAGTTCTATATTCGGTGGAGGACTTTTTTGTAGCTAATTCTATGGAAATGTGCAACTTAATGTTCTTACTATGCTGGGGATTTTCACTGGGGCGGAATGAAAGACCAAATGAAGGCTTATTGGATATGATGGGTCGACAACAAGTTCAATTTTCTAGAAATACCGTTTATGTTAATTCTACATCTAAATAGTCATTTCAGTCAACATATTACCAAAACTTTCATTTCAGTAGATTCAGTCTTTTCAGCCCTTTCAGCCGTTACCAAAGAAGCCACAGGGGATTTTTTTAAATCTAATTTAGAATATTTAATCAAGTTTAGTCAGATTAGATCTTTTAAGTATAGTTTTAAAACGGTTGATGTATGTGTATTATACTATGTACTATCTAGGTTTGCTCTCAGACTCAAATCAGTCCAACAAAAGTACATTATATTTTAGTGATGGACGGTCTACCCGGGGGGTATCTTGTCCGAGGGGTTATTGCGGAAATAACTTAGAGAGAAGTCAGAGTAAATAGGAGGAGAGAGAGTCGATTTTATTAAATGAACTCAGCGTGTGGAGTTGAGATGTAGATGATGGTTTACAAGGAGAAATGGGCTGCTATTTATCGCAGCAATAAATGCGATGAGAGGACACGTGTCAGTAATTCAACGGCCGAAGGGTCACATCAGCCGGTTGGCACCGGTAGTGGTACGTCCACAGCATTGATTGCGGTTGGCGGATGTGACGTCGCATTAAATGCGGTGGTTGGTTGTCTCCAAAGGGAATCTTCGATGATTGAGTCCGTTTAGCCGAAGGCTCCTCGCGTAGCCGAGGGCTTTGTGTGGACGAAGGCACTGTGTGGCCGAAGGCTTCATGTGTGGCCGAGGGCTTCATGTATGGCCGAGGGCTTCATGTATGGCCGAAGGCTTCATGTATGGCCGAGGGCTTCATGTATGGCCGAGGGCTTCATGTATGGCCGAAGGCTTCATGTATGGCCGAAGGCTTCATGTATGGCTGAGGGCTCCCTGTGTGGCCGAAGGCTCCATATGTATGGCCGAGGGCTTCATGTATGGCCGAAGGCTCCATGTGTGGCCGAAGGCTCCATGTGTGGCCGAAGGCTTCATGTATAGCCGAAGGCTCCCTGTGTAGCCGAAGGCTTGGTTCAGCCGAGGGATTCCCCTGGTGCTGAGGGCTCCACAGTGCCAAAGGCTCCTGTTTTCTGTCATTTTTCTCCCAGTAGCTTCGCATGGTCGAATATGGCGGTTCTGTGAGTTTTGGAGCCTTCGGTCAAGGAGGCCGAAGGCATCTCTGTGTGTACTGTGGGCTTCTTGACGCTTGGGCCGCCGAATCTTGGGCCTCCTAAGCTCCTTGGGCTTGTTGGGCTTGTGATAGATTAGTAGGAGTCTGTGGGCCGGGGGTTCCCGGGCCATATACTCCATCAGGAGTCCCTCACTCCTTTTGCCGAAAGGTACTTGAGGGAAAATGAGTAATTGTGTTGATTCTCCCGAAAGCTTCATCGTTTTGTTGGGTGCCTTTGACTGATCACTTATCTTCTGCTGTTAGCCGAAGGCTTCCCTCAGTCCCCCACATGTCGAGGGTTTTCTGAGGGAAGCGTAAATAATATCTGTATGTGTTGTGATGAAGGCTGCTTCATCATTGTCAGTGACTTTGTGGAAAGTTTCTGACATTCTGCTTTGCCGAAGGGTGTAATGGTGTATGTACCCAAGGGCTACATGCATTATTTGTAGATTTCTTGCATGTGGGATTTTTTGTTTTTAGTCATGTGTGATTCCCGAGGGGTGTATCCCAGTCCCTCACTCCTTTAGGTCGAAGGCAAGTTCGGGCTGAAGGAGTTATGATGTGTTGATGAGCTCCCGAGGGGTGGCAACATTGACAAGCCGAAGGCTTATACTGCTGAATTCTTGAAGGGTTCTGGTGAGAGTTGTTCCCCGAAGGCTATAGTAGGTGACAACCGGAGATGATCACTTGAGGGTGCAACATTGACAAACCAAAGGCGTATACTGTTGCATGCTCGAGGGCATAGGAACCTGAAGGAAACTGTTGCCTGTGTGTCGAAGGGTGCTGGCTGAGGCCACTTCGCAATATAGCCGTTGGAATGTTACCCGAAGGATTCATGTATGGCGGGAGGTTTCATGGCCGAGAGGTACTGCCGAGGGGTACCAAGAGGTACTGCCGAGGGGTACCAAGAGCTACTGCCGAGGGGTACCGAGAGGTACTGCTGAGGGGTACCGAGAGGTGCCGCCGAGGGGTACCAAGGGGTAATGCCGAGGGGTACCAAGAGCTACTGCCGAGGGGTACCGAGAGGTGCCGCCGAGGGGTACCGAGAGGTAATGCCGAGGGGTACCAAGAGCTACTGCCGAGGGGTACCGAGAGGTACTGCTGAGGGGTACCGAGAGGTGCCGCCGAGGGGTACCGAGAGGTAATGCCGAGGGGTACCAAGAGGTACTGCCGATGGGTGCCGAGAGGTAACGCCGAGGGGTACCGAGAGGTACTGCCGGGGGGTACCAAAAGGTACTGCCGAGGATGAGGGTCTTCAGAAAGATGATCACGTTGAGACCAAGGGGTCTGCCGTGATGCACGAACGGCGGCATGGAGGGGCCAGTCCGAAATCCAGCAACGGTCCTCATCCTTGGAGTGGGAGGAGGAGACCGGTCTTCAAAAAGATGATCACGTTGAGACCAAAGGATCTGCCGTGTCATCGGATGAACGATCACGTTGAGACCAAGGGGTCTGCCGTGATGCAAGAATGGCGGCATTGAGGGGTCAGTCCGAAGTCCATGCAACGGTCCTCATCCATGAAGTGAGGAGATGAGGCCAGTCTTCAGAAAGATGATCACGTTGAGACCAAGGGGTCTGCCGTGTCACCGGATGAATGATCACGTTGAGACCAAGGGGTCTGCCGTGATGCAAGGATGTCGACGCTGACGGGCCGATCCTGAAATCCATGCAACGGTCCTCATCCATGAAGTGAGGGGATGAGGGCAGTGGCATGAAGGACACGTGTTCATGACCAAGGGCTTCCGCATAAATGTTGGAACCCAATGATGAAGGCACTGGCATGAGGGCCAGGCGCTGGTCATGAGGGCGGTGGCATGAAGGCCACACGCTGAGGGCTCATGACTAAGGGCTTCCGCATGAATGTTGGAACCCGATGATGAAGGCGCTGGCATGAGGGCCAGGCACTGGTCATGAGGGCGGTGGCATGAAGGCCACACACTGAGGGCTCATGACCAAGGGCTTCCGTACGAATGTTGGAACCCTATGATGAAGGAGCTGGCATGATGGCCAGACGCTGGTCATGAGGGCGATGGCATGAAGGCCATGCGCTGAGGGCTCATGACTGAGGGCTTCCGTAGGAATGTTGGAACCCGAGGATGAAGGCACTGACAGCATGATGGCGAGACGCTGGTCATGAGGGCGATGGCATGAAGGCCATGCGCTGAGGGCTCATGACTGAAAGCTTCCGTCTGCGGGTTGAAACCCGAGGATGAAGGCGCTGACATGAAGGCCAAGCGCTGGTCATGAGGGCGATGGCATGAAGGCCATACGCTGAGGGATCATGACTGAGGGCTTCCGTATGAATGTTGGAACCCGAGGATGAAGTCGCTGGCAGCATGAAGGCCACGCGCTGGTCATGAGGGCGATGGCATGAAGGCCATTCGCTGAGGGCTCATGACCGAGGGCTTCCGTATGAATGTTAGAACCCGAGGATGAAGGCGCTGGCAGCATGATGGAGAGACGCTGGTCATGAGGGCGATGGCATGAAAGCCATGCGCTGAGGGCTCATGACCGAGGGCTTCCGTATGAATGTTGGAACCCGAGGATGAAGGCGCTGGCAGCATGAAGGCCACGCGCTGGTCATGAGGGCGATGGCATGAAGTCCATGCGCTGAGGGCTCATGACCAAAGGCTTCCATATGAAGGTTGGAACCTGATGATGAAGGCGCTGGCATGAGGGCCAGGCGCTAGTCATGAGGGCGATGGCATGAAGGCCATGCGCTGAGGGCTTATGACTGAGGGCTTCCGTATGAATGTTGGAACCCGAGGATGAAGGCGCTGGCAGCATGAAGGCCACGCGCTGGTCATGAGGGAGATGGCATGAAGGCCATTCGCTGAGGGCTCATGACCGAGGGCTTCCGTATGAATGTTGGAACCCGAGGATGAAGGCGCTGGCAGCATGAAGGCCACGCGCTGGTCATGAGGGCGATGGCATGAAGGCCATTCGCTGAGGGCTCATGACCGAGGGCTTCCGTATGAATGTTGGAACCCGAGGATGAAGGAGCTGGCATGATGGCCAGATGCTGGTCATGAGGGCGATGGCATGAAGGCCATGCGCTGAGGGCTCATGACTGAAAGCTTCCGTCTGAGGGTTGAAACCCGAGGATGAAGGCGCTGACATGAAGGCCAAGCGCTGGTCATGAGGGCGATGGCATGAAGGCCATACGCTGAGGGCTCATGACCAAAGGCTTCCATATGAAGGTTGGAACCTGATGATGAAGGCGCTGACATGAGGGCCAGGCGCTGGTCATGAGGGCGATGGCATGAAGGCCATACGCTGAAGGCTCATGACTGAAAGCTTTCGTGCGACATGAGGGTTCAAGACTCTTGTGCCCTTCTTGAGGCTGATGGCTCCTGGGAGAGGTAATGCCGAGGGCTTGTAGTTGTGGACTTAGCCAAATTTTGGTGAAGTCTGCTGGTGAGCCTTCTTCCTTGCAGTGGAACCTTCATGTAGTAGAGCCTTCGTACATGTAGTCCAATGACTTTGTATTTAGAGATTCCCTTGCATCTTTAGAAATAGCCTTCGGGAATGTATCTCTGGATTGTTGTTAAGCTTCCGGGGAGAAAAGTATCCGGGGAGTTCCTTCCCCCCTACATATCTTTTTCTTTCTTTTTTTTCTTTCTTTTTTTTTGTTTTTTTTTTGTTTTTTTTTTGTTTTGCATGTTGTAGGAGGGGCATCAAGAAACTTGGTTTCAAGGAAAGGCTTGGCCTATATGGGAGGCAACGGAGCAAACCGTTGGCTCCCCCTTCGGGAATGACCTTCCGATATCCCGAAGGGTTTGAGGGTCGTTTCCTCGGCCCGAGACATCGTCTGTTGCCTGCTTCCCCTTGGGGGATAGCGCGGAAAGCGCCTCGGTTTTGAAAGTCGTCCCCTCAGCCCGAGACATGGTCTGTTGCCTGCTTCCCCTTGGGGGATAGCGCGGGGAGCGTTTCGTTTGTGAAAGTCGAATCCTGGGCCCGGGACATGGTCCGTTGCCTGCCTCCCCTTGGGGGATGGCGCGGAAAGCGTTTTTGGGAAGGGTTTTATTTGTGTGTAGAACACAAATAGCCGGGGGCACTTGGTGCCAGCCGGAGCCGAAGGGTATTGTACCCCCCGGTTTTTTTTTTGTTTTTTTATGTATGTATGTATGTATGAGTATGCATGAAATATGCATGGGGGCGTCCTCGAGGGGAACGGCTTATTGAAAAACACTTGGTGTTTTTCAAGAATGGTGGGCGTATTGGCGCACCTTGTACTTGGTACATTGAGTCATCCTCGCGGAGAGGAGGGGCCTTGGGCCGTAAATCACCCATGTTGGTGAATGATGAGGGCTTGGCCGCTCATACGTTCTCTTGGAAAAAGATGGGGCCTTTGGCCTGTGAGTCAACATTTTGGTAAGGGGATGAGGGCTTGGCCCTTAATCCATCCTCATAAGAAGAATGGGACCTTGGGCCGTTTGATCGGTGAGTGATGAGGGCTTGGCCGCTCATATGCTCTTTGGAGAAAGAGGGGGCCTTGGGCCGGTGAGCAAATATATTGGTGGGGGTTGTCCTTCCGAACCCCGAGGGGTTTGAGAGTCGTTTCCTCAGCCCGGGACATAGTCCGTTACCTGCCACTCCCTTGGGGAATGGCGCGGAAAGCGTTTCAAGGAAGGGTTTTATTTTGTGAAACACAAATGGCCGAGGGCACTTGGTATCTGCCGGAGCCGAGGGGTATTGTCCCCTCAGTTTTTTATGTGTATGTACAATCATGCATGAGGGCATCCTCAAGGGAACAGCTTGCATGAGGCTCTCAGGTCCTCATGGCTACAACACTTGGTGTAGCCGGCGATATACTCGCCCCTCGGCCTCAGCGCCTGACGTGGAGGGCTAGGTTGGGATGGTGGCGAGGGAGAAAGAATTGTTTTTATTAAGAGGCGATATATTCGCCCCTCGGCCTTGGGCCGGGAGAAGCTTGATTAATTCTAAAGCCTTGGGCTTAGGGTAAAGAGGCTATTTTGAAAAATTTTCTTAAGGTGTTATATATACATATATATATATATTAATAAATCACGAGTGGCGATTGTAATAGATTATAACCGCTGCTTGGGGCCTGTAGATAGGAGGAATTCATCTGGCCGAAGGGTCCCTCCTTCCTTGAACTTGACCTTAGCTAAGAGTTTAGGGTTGCAATGTGCTCATGGGATGGTGATGGCGGCCTTACGCCGATGGCCGAGGGGTACCACCGAAGGGCGTCGCGTCGTGCCGCCGAAGGGCACCAAGTGGCATCGCCGAGGGCCGCCGAGAGCTTTTGACTGGATGGGTGGGTCTCAAATTTGGGAGTTTCTGGAGCAGCCGCCACCTTGGTTACAATTGGGGGCCTCTCAAGAGGGAAGTGAGGAACCCAAGCTCTGACCAAGGAGTTCCAACTTGGCCGAGGGAACTTTGGACGGGAGATACGTCCTCCCACTCGGATAGTGAATCGGGAGGGACTCACTTGATGTGTTCTTCCCATTTTGGTAGGTGTTTTTTGTTTGGTGAAGGGGAGGGTTTCTTACTTGATTGTTCAGACCTCTCAACGAGAGCACCAAATGATGGACGGTCTACCCGGGGGGTATCTTGTCCGGGGGGTTATTGCGGAAATAACTTAGAGAGAAGTCAGAGTAAATAGGAGGAGAGAGAGTCGATTTTATTAAATGAACTCAGCGTGTGGAGTTGAGATGTAGATGATGGTTTACAAGGAGAAATGGGCTGCTATTTATAGCAGCAATAAATGCGATGAGAGGACACGTGTCAGTAATCCAACGGCCGAAGGGTCACATCAGCCGGTTGGCACCGGCAGTGGTACGTCCACAGCATTGATTGCGGTTGGCGGATGTGACGTCGCATTAAATGCGGTGGTTGGTTGTCTCCAAAGGGAATCTTCGATGATTGAGTCCGTTTAGCCGAAGGCTCCTCGCGTAGCCGAGGGCTTTGTGTGGACGAAGGCACTGTGTGGCCGAAGGCTTCATGTGTGGCCGAGGGCTTCATGTATGGCCGAGGGCTTCATGTATGGCCGAAGGCTTCATGTATGGCCGAGGGCTTCATGTATGGCCTAGGGCTTCATGTATGGCCGAAGGCTTCATGTATGGCTGAGGGCTCCCTGTGTGGCCTAAGGCTCCATATGTATGGCCGAGGGCTTCATGTATGGCCGAAGGCTCCATGTGTGGCCGAAGGCTCCATGTGTGGCCGAAGGCTTCATGTATAGCCGAAGGCTCCCTGTGTAGCCGAAGGCTTGGTTCAGCCGAGGGATTCCCCTGGTGCCGAGGGCTCCACAGTGCCAAAGGCTCCTGTTTTCTGTCATTTTCTCCCAGTAGCTTCGCATGGTCGAATATGGCGGTTCTGTGAGTTTTGGAGCCTTCGGTCAAGGAGGCCGAAGGCATCTCTGTGTGTACTGTGGGCTTCTTGACGCTTGGGCCGCCGAATCTTGGGCCTCCTGAGCTCCTTGGGCTTGTTGGGCTTGTGATAGATTAGTAGGAGTCTGTGGCCCGGGGGTTCCCGGGCCATATACTCCATCATTTAGTAAAGTAGTGTATCTTACTATTCTCCTCAATTTTATTACTAATATCATACTCCGTAATATTTTATTTTTTAAATGAATAGTATTCGATCTTTCGAACCCTATATTGAGAACTTTCATCTTTTGGGGTTTTTTCAAAAATATTAGTAAAATAAAACTTATTTACACAAATATGATTAATAGTTACTACAATGTCATGTCATGGTAACTTAAGTGAAAAACTTAAACATAAGTTACTAAAATTTCATTACTAATCTAGTCATTACTAACATTTTAACAATCTCTATTTTTTTAGAGTAAAAAACAACTTGTATTTATCCAATTCATCGTTACCCAAGAGGCTTACAATAACATCAGGTTGGGAATAAAAACTAAAATCACAATCATCCTCGAAAATAGCCACTCAGCCAACTTATAAGCGGCCCGATTTGCCGATCGTCTACAAAAGTTAATTCTTAGAATAATGTCTATATACGACATTCCCGGATCTCCTTGAAAACCGGTCACCATCGAAGCCACATTTGTTTCCACAACCAGCTTCTCCCATCCATTACTACAAGCCCAATTAACGGCTTCCCGTACTCCACGAGCCTCTGTCTCAAGCGGAGACCACTCCGTTTGAACTGACAAAATCCTAGTTTTAATAAAATGTACATCTCCGTCTCTGGCCAATCTCTATTTTAGAAATAATATAATAAAGAAAAACTGGCGTAACCGCGTAAAATATAATAACTATATAAGTGGTGGGACAATAAAATCTCAGTTTTCCTCCGCAAGAGTGTGACAAGGAAAAGACTTTTCAAAAGGCTAAAATGAGATTTGAGGCATTTGGCTTTAGCCTCACAGAGGCGTAATCCTCACGACTTTAAAATAGTTAATCCTATCACCGATTTAAGTCAATCGCCCCCACATAAGTGACCATTCACTTGTGTCTTGAATGTGTTAACTTAAGAATAAACGTTGTAACTTAACCCAAACTAAGACGACTCCTTTTTGGGATGAAATGATAATGCTTCATCAAATTCATATATATCAATAATATCATTTGAATCCTTATAGCTTGCTCAAGAATATGATTATCATTTTTTTAAAAAACAAGAATGTGATAATCATATAAACTGATTTCGTAGATACATAGCTTAGTGACACGCATAACAGCGAGTTTAGTTGCATGATAAAATTAAGGTTAATAAAAATAATCAAATATTTAGGTCAAGTTTTTAACAAAGGAGGATGAACAAAGAGACCTCTAGAGCAATAAATTTAGTTGAATCTAGGTTTCTTTCAAATTAATTAATTTTGCGTAAAGGATCTTAAATCTTTTGATAAAAAGCGAGTCTTGATGAGATGAATTGTGTGAAAATAGCCAAATTTTGCATGTACAATCTTCATAATTGAATGATTTAATTTGCCAAACTCAAAATATAAGCCTCAAGAGCTTTTGAAAACTTTCTTCTAATTACACACAAATAGTCTTATCACAACTTTCTTCAAAAGAAATAAGGCGTAAGATGGTAAATGATTATAACTCAAATTAATACATGAATATTTGTGATAGAAACCAACCTGAGCATAGTGCTTGACCATCACGACTCACGAGGATGCCTGATAAAATGAGCCTGAAACATCACTAATCAACATTGGGAAATATACGCAAGACGAAAATGATGAAGACACATATATGAATATCCTATGCGCCAAGGCGCCAATTACACATTTATCACAACTCAAGAAGACGTGAATTGGAAATCCCTCGTATCTAAAATTGGCAATTGGGCACTTTATATTCTACCTAATTATATCCATAATTAACATTTCACACATGAATTCTTCTTGATATCATTATATTTTACATGACTGGACAAAATTTTTATTTCCAACTTTCAGCATTACTGTTGGTACACGAGTTTGACGGACTACATTCAAAAAGGCTTGACCATGGCAATTAATGACGCATTTAATGGGATTAATGCTAGCTGATTAATCTGAGTGGTTTTATGTATATAATTAGAGTAATTATTGTAATTAAGGCGTGGGTTAATTAAAGGGCTGACCAGAATTGATGATGCCATAATGACGATTTTGATGTCGTCGTAACGGTCGGAACATGTTGTCGTAACGGTCGGAACATGTCGTCAACGGACAAAAGTGCATTAAATGCCTCTCTTATAAATAGTTACAGGCTCTATGTAATCAGGATACACTCAGTTACGAATATACACAAAAGAGTTCTCCTATTCTCTCTATTGAAGTTCATAGCTATTCATATTATATTCAAATTATTGATTATAAATAAATCTATTTATTTTATCTTGTCAATCATACCCATTCGAAGAACACTCTAAGTTTTACTCTATTTTGCTCTCTTAACATCTTTCTTGTTATTCTTGTCATCTTCTTTACCTTTCTTGTATGAGACCCAATCAATATACAATTTCTATTTTAATTAGTTTTAGTTTGTCCAAATTTGACTAAAACAATTACGAGTCAGTAAAATAACGGTACATGTAATCTAACATGGCAGGAGAACAAATTTTCCCGGGTTTCATTTTTAAAATCATTTGAAAGAAAGATTGCTTTATTTGGATTTGCCATTAAAATAGACATCTCTACGCATAAATATCATCCCACTTTTGTATAGGTCGGGACTCCTATATAGACTTGCATAGTTGCATTTATATAGTTAGTTTGGATACAAACTCTCACAGTACACTTTACAAACAAATAAGTCCACTTTTGATCCTATGAGTTTTATTTGAATTCCACATTTAACCACGTCTTTCATTTTATCCACTTTTAGTACTTGACTAATGATTTTTAAGGGTGAAATACATAGATGGTACCTTAATTATTGGTGTTGTTGTGTGCTGGTACCTTAACTCTTAAATGATACAAATCAGTACCATAACTATACAAAAATGTTTCAATTTGAGATTTTATTTGAATTTGTGGCAAAAAAATCTTCATGGCGATCAAAATTTCATGTGTAGAGTCACCCTATAGTGATTATATGGGCAAAAATAAGGTGAGGTATACTTTGCGCATAGAATTTCGGCCGCCATGTGTGATTTTTTTGGCCGCAAATTTGAATAAAATTTCAAATTGAAACATTTATGTATGGTTAAGGTATTGTTTTGATTCATTTAAGAATTAAGGTACCAAAATGCAACAATACCAATAGTTGAGGTACCGTTTCCACTTTTTAACCATTTGTGATCATTCTCCTGTGATTTTAACCACCGGAAACATTGCCGGAAGGACCATATATGGGAGAAAATATAATAGTCATATATCAAAAGTAGGGGTGGAGCCGGATCGGTCTGGTCCCGTTCTGGGCCGGGTCCCGGCCGGTCCCGGTTCTTAATATTTGAAGCTCGGTACCGACCCGGAATGCTCCAGTATAGGCCCCAAGCCGGGTACTCGGCCGGACCTCAGTGTTTTTTTTTTTTAATTTATTAAACAAGTGGTAGGCATTAAAAAGAAATTTATATTTATTCGAAATATGCGGTAAAATTGACTTCGGTGTTATGAAGTTGTAGTCTCCATGTAACGTCTGACGGGATTTTCACTATGCGTCATTCGAAAAGAGACGCTCTGTGCTTTAGTACATATGTAAGGTTGCGTACATCTGATCCCCCTTACACCACCTTTTGTGGGAGGTTTTGCGGGTACCAGGGTAATGATGATGATGATGATGATGAAGTACAATTGAGGATTGAGAATAATTTAAAACATTAAATACATGTACTAATAGTTGGAATCTCCGCGAGCATCGGTTGTTGTTTCCTCCATGAAGTGGCGGTCAGGGGCGATGCAAAGTTCTTGAGTTCTACGTTGGGCTTTCAACCAGTCATGGAAGAAAATGAGTGTCTCTAGAGATTGTGCGCTTAATCTCAATCTATAATCCGTTTGGACGTTGCCGGCTTCGCTAAATTCTTGTTCAATAACTACTTTTGACACCAACATTGGCAGCACTTGTTTCGCCATCTTCAATAAAATCGGAAACATTCCTTCTTTCTCCTTCTACTATTTGAGAACGTCAAAGTCTTCCTCTTCTTCATACTCACAAGGAAACGTTAGATGTAAAGAAAGCTCGTTAATCAAGCTTTGTGCAACCGCGGGAGTTGATTTAGTTTTTTTCATAAGATTACCAAATGAAAGTGCTTCATGCACATTATGTTGCGTTATAAAAAAGTTTGAGTTGCGTTATAAAAAAATACCAAAACGTTGCAAATTTTTTCAATAGTGTCGATCTCAAATGAATCTATAATATAGTTAGAAGTTTCTTTTAAAAAAGCCAGAAAATGATATTTAAATCTAAGAAGCACAGAGATTAAGTTATAAGTATTATTCCAGCGAATAGACAAATATTTAGGAAAAGCACGATATCTAACACGTCTGACTCTCAAATATTCACGTCATTGATTTCTAAGTCGAGTATTAGCCCAGATAAGTCCAATACCCCCCTTCACGTTCTCCATCTCGGTTCCTAACGCGGTTAAATACTTTGCCTGATAACTAAATTAAATACACAAATACAAAGATAAATAATACAATTAGACACAATAAAATTCTTACTAACAGTGGCTCTGATACCAGATGTTAGGTCCCTGTTTTACATATATGAGTATGGATGCGCTCAAAAAATGTAGAAACTATTAAATTGTATTACTAGAGAAAGTTTCAAAATGATATTCAATAATGAGCGTAAAAAAATTTCTACTCTCTCCCACAGAATGATGTATGCGCATGGATTATTATGGAGAGGCGTGTGATGGATTCTTTTTTAGGCAATATACATGCCTACGGAATGGGTCAATCACAGTCAGGTATGAGTGAGCTCTTCAATAAAGGGGCCCAAATTCACACTTTACAAAGTTTTCCTAAAATGGCTAATCTAATGATACTATATTAAATACATACAAGAGACGGTTCATAATACAGATCACAATAATCAAAACCATGACCACCTCCTATAGAGTTCCTCTGGATAACGAAACATAATGCACTCTATTCCTTGGGTTTTCTAGGGAAGGATGGGTGCATAGTATTGCAAAAGTCATAGGAGGATGGTTCAAGAAGGTGTATGTCGTGTGGATCCAGATATAATTACATAAGCGGCTTTGATGGAGGTATAAAGCAAAAACCGAAAGCTGAACATTGCATTACAACTTCTACCAACCATGATTTTAATGAACGCATATTGCGAGTGGGGTATCCCAATTGGGGCATGCAACTATTTAGATATTTAGAAAGTCAAGGTTTAAAACCCACTTATTTTACCTATGACTTTGTATTGAAGTGTTTGCATTTTGCTTTGATAAGGACACCTTTATTATCTTTTATCTTGTCAAAGTATTCCCATATTATGGATCTGGACTCTACCTCCTTTCTCTTTTTTCCAGAAACAGTCAAACAGGCACATCAACAACAGGTGTCTGCTGAGTGCTGGTGTTAGGCCCAGCATCATGAGCTTCCACCATAGGTTCTTGAGAAATAGGAGTCAAAGGAGGTTGAGAACTAGATGCAGGTATGGTATCAATACATTGGCCTTCCATTCTGATAATGATAGACAATTCAAATACCTCAATGCAGACATGCAGTCAACACATTGAACAATGAACACATAAATGACATTATCACATATTGACAATCACAAATACTTGTACATAGCACAGTAAAGTCTGGAACAATCAACAATGTGATATACAGAAGGATATAAGCATTATGTTTATTCTCTTCTCTACAGACTTAGAAGATACCAGTTCACTCTAACTACTCGTTTGAGTGTTTGAGTACAAAAAGGTAACTTCAACACTTGTGAGCCAGAATATGTGAAATATGAATCATCAAATCATCATGTTTACTCAGAAAATTATATTCAGCCATCATCTCATTCTGTCATTCAGTACTCAGTAGTTCAAAATACATATCACATATGTATCAAGGCATGAAGCTCACATTTAAGTATTTAACATGCATGACAGATGCATCACATGTTACAAATCCACAGACCACAGTGAAATAGGTATCAAAAAAAGTCAAAACGAGGTATCACCATCTCACTTATGCATCACAAATTACAAAGCCATAGTCAAGTAGGCACACAGAGGTATCATTGAGGCAATGAGGCTAACATTTAACAAATCCATTGTAAATACCAAATAGGCTTCCACAATTCATGAATGAGTGAGTCACAATTACACAAGTAATACATATCAACATAGCACAAATACTTGTACATAGCACAGTAAAGTCTGGAACAATCAACAATGTGATTTACAGAAGGATATAAGCATTATGCTTATTCTCTTCTCTACATACTTAGAAGATACCAGTTCACTCTAACTACTCGTTTGAGTGTTTGAGTACAAAAAGGTAACTTCAACACTTGTGAGCCAGAATATGTGAAATATGAATCATCAAATCATCATGTTTACTCAGAAAATTATATTCAGCCATCATCTCATTCTGTCATTCAGTACTCAGTAGTTCAAAATACTTATCACATATGTATCAAGGCATGAAGCTCACATTTAAGTATTTAACATGCATGACAGATGCATCACATGTTACAAATCCACAGAACACAGTGAAATAGGTATCAAAAAAGTCAAAACGAGGTAGCACCATCTCACTTATGCATCACAAATTACAAAGCCATAGTCAAGTAGGCACACAGAGGTATCATTGAGGCAATGAGGCTAACATTTAACAAATCCATTGTAAATACCAAATATGCTTTCACAATTCATGAATGAGTGAGTCACAATTACACAAGTAATACATATCAAAAGACAAGAACAGTATAACACATCATATCTAAGGTTTGAGCTTCCAGGCTTCCACCATAGTATAATACCACTTATACCACCATAATAATTTATAAAATCAAACTTTTATACGTCACAACAGACTCGTAGACTCGTAGTGTCGCAGGCTTCCACCGTTCCACTGTTCTAAGCTTCAGCCGTTGTTAAGCTTCCACCATTGTTAAGCTTCCACCAGTCCAAACTACAGGAACAACAAGCCAGAGAGGAAAGGCAGAGAGTCAGAGACAAGCCAGATAATGAACTATCAGTGCCGGACTCCCGAAGGGTGAATGAGAGAGATCGGATTGACGAGAGATTAGAGAGAAGGGATCTGCGATGAAGGTATTGAAGAGAGAAGGGGTCTGCGATGAAGAGGATTAGGGTTACAGTAGTGCTGGACTCGGGCCGGGCGGCCCGGCCCGGAACCGGCCCGGCCCGGTTACTGTTAGGCCCGGCCCGGCCCGGGGCCCGGTGGGTCCACCGGTTCGGTTCGGCCCGGCCCGGCTGCTGGGCGGTTCGGGCCCGGGCCCAGGTTTTGGTGAACCGGCCCGGCCGGTTCGGGCCCGGTCCGGGCCGGATTTTAATTTTTTTTTTTTTTTTTTGAAATTTTTTAAAGTTTTAGGTTGGATTAGGTATTTTGGGCCATTTGAGGTGGTTTGGGATGGTTTGGGGTTGAGGGGGAGGGGTAGGGGATTAAATAGGAGACCAAAAAAAAAAAAAAATTAAGTGGGCCGGTTCGGCCCGGCCCGGCCCGGCCCGGTTTGGCCCGGAACCGGAACCGGAACCGCCCACCGGCGGTTCGGGCCCGGGCCCTAGTTTTCTGGCCCGAGGCCCGGCCGGGCCCAGGCCCGAACCGGGCCCGAACCGGCCCGAGTCCAGCCATAGGTTACAGAGTGGGTTACCTCTAAATAACTAGTATATACACTAGTTGGAGTTTCGGGTTTTTCGGGCGGGTCGGGTAGCGAATTTTAAACCCTACCCGCGACCCTGAAACCCCAAGGAAAACGGGTTCGGTTTGGATTTTCGGGTTCAGGTCACCCGACCCGGTGGGCGTAGTAAGGGTATATCCGAACGGGTTTTCGGGTCAGTTCGGGTTATGCTCTCCCCTATGCATGACAGACTACAACTCCATGCCAATTCTCAAGATGTTTTTGCCCCGGTTTGTAGTCTGTTCTTAATTTGGAAGAACTAGAATTGGATCAGTTCTATTCCGGAACCGGAAAAGTAGTTCGATCTCAGTTTGGGTTTGGACTTTGGACCCTAGCTCATGCAACAGCATATATCAACTTAGGATACATTACAAAATGACAGTTGCAAACTTGCAAATTGCAATACTATATTTTGACCAAAACAGATCCAGGTTAGGAGACCCGCTACTGAGGCGGACTCTGTCCTTTTGGCAGGTGTTATCACACAATCTAATGAATCTATTGAAGATTGGCTGTCAAGCTGACGGTTAACTGGGATAAGGAACATTAATAGGGATTCTATTGCGTATTTGGGGTATTTAATTCATGGAAATTGAAAAACTGAGAAAAAGAAATACATGGAGCCAGAGCATCCATGTCATGAAAATGGTAAAACTCTCCACCAAATAGTAGCTGGCAGTTGGTCTAGCCATACATTATATTAAAGCAGATAACTCTCTAAGCTTAAACAATGTGTTTTTTTTCAACTCTACACTACACTTCACAAGATCGCATAAATGAACTGGAGCAGAATGTTGAGAGGTGTGGCAGTGTAGGGAGGCTGATTAGAGAAGCTCTTTTGCCAGTACCACTGGTTTGTCATTCAAATATGCTATATCACTATTTGGAGCATTTAGCAGATGATGGTCAATCTCCTCCCCATCACTAACCTCAGTTAAAGAAGATGCACCCGTATCGGTATCCTCATCTGCATAAGTGACCATAATATTAGCATAAATAAAACTTCTTTATTCCTTCAACAAGTGATTATTAAAAAAGTTGTGTACTCCACACCACAGGAAGGTGAGGACATGAGTCTTATAGAATAATAAAAGGGAAACTTGCATAAAATATATAAGTGGTGGGACAATAAAATCTCAGTTTTCCTCCACAAGAATGTGACAAGGAAAAGACCTTTCAAAATGCTAAAATGACATTTGAGGTATTTGGCTTTAGGATCACAGAAGCGTTATCCTGAAGACTTTAAACATAGCCCCATAGGTATAACATTTTTATGTCGAAACAAAGAGCGGGATCTTAAAAGTCAAATGCAGTTTATGTCAAATTCCTCAAAAGACAAGCGACAAGCGGTTTAAGTCAATCGCCCCACATAATCTTAGAAATAAGTTTAATGAAAATTAGCTAGAGCCTAGTACTCTTACAGAACAGTTTGGGGCAGATGAAATATGTAGGCACATAAGTGACTATTCATACCATGTAAAAGCTTGTATCTTGAATGTGTTGACTAAAAATAAACATGTAACTTACTCAATGACGACTCTTTTTGGGGATGGAGGGAATCATGCTTCATCGAATTCATGTAGCTTGCTCAAGAATGTGAAAATCATATAAATTGATTTCTTAGATACATAGCTTAGTGACACGCATAACAACAAGTTTAGTTGCATGATAAAATTAAGATTAATAAAAATAATCAAATATTTAAGTCATATTTTTAACGGTGGATGAACAAAGAGACCTCAAAAGCAATAAATTTAGATGGATCAAGGTTTCTTTCAAAATAACTATTTTGTGTAAGAGGATCCTAAATCTTTTGATAAAAAAGTGAGTCTTGCTGAGATAAATTATGTAAAAGTAGCCAAATTTTGCATGTACAATCTGCAAGATTAATATTGCCAAAATTTGCATGTAAAATGCCCACCAGTGCATGATATTAGAAGCGTAAGTCTTATAAAGCCTCAACTCTCAAAATATAAGCCTCAAGAGCTTTTGAAAATTTTCTGCTTATAAACAAATAGTTTTAACACAGCTATCTTCAAAAGAAATAAGTCGTAAGATGGTAAATGTTTTTAACTCAAATTCATACAACAATATTTGTGATAGAAACCAACCTGAGCATACTGCTTGGCCATCAGGAGGATGCCTGACAGCTGTAACCTGAATATTTTCTGGTAACAGACAATTGCAGAATGAGCCTGAAACATCAATAATCAACAATGTGAGATATACGCAACACAGAATTGAAGACATTTATATGAATATCCTATCCGCAAAGGTGCCATTTAAACATTTATCACAACTCAAGTAGGCACGAATTGGAAATCCCTCTTATCTAAAAGTGGCAAAAGGGCACTTTATATTTTACATGACTGGACAGAGTTCTTATTTGCATTTTCAGAAGCGTTGAGAATTACTTAACATTTGACCTAAATTCGGGGAGTTAGATGTAAATAGCGAAAAAAAAGTTTCTTAAAGAAAGCAAGGGAATATATATTTCCTTCTTACCAACACGTGCCAGACGATTGACCCATCCAGGAATTGGCTTTCCGGTAAGATGCATACATACTTCATCAGTAAAATGGTTGCAATTCTTGGCAATTAAATGATAAGAATCTCCATGATATTTGCTAGATAGTTGTACCATGAATGAATGAACTTCTGAAGGAGACTTGTCTGTACTGCCAAGCAGTATTGAACGCCTAAAGATGAAACCTGGGCAACAACGTGGTTCAACCTCAAAAACCCCACTGCTTGGGTAATCATGGGCTCCATATCCATATTCCAGACCATGTACTGTATCATATAGAGAGCATAATATCACAGTTGTACTATATCAATATAGAGAGCATCAATATCAATATTGGATGTTATAGAACATGTAAAAGTCTTTAAGAACATAGAATAACACATGTAGGGTTTTCAGAGAAATAAAACAATCTTTTTATGAAAAACTCAAAAAAAATATTTTCATCTTACAGATGAGAGATTGGTGTTATAAATGCCTCTACTGAGGCAGTAGATGGGAGCAGCACGCATGACAGAATCTCATGTGGCTTGGGCTTGCAACGGAAGCACAATGCTGTCCAGAGAACACCGCTGACAGACTTGTTTTGGGATTGTCCTGATATTACTTTATTTCAGCCTTCGTAGGTCTTGAATTACTTAATTTCAGCATTTACTTCCTTTGTATTTGTACTCCTGTAATAGCAATATAAGGGCCCTATGTTCTACTTAATGAAGTACTTTTGGGAGAATTAATTTTTGAGCGCCTTGACTAGGCTGCACATCACATCAATTGCACTATACAAATATTTGCTTCAGTAATCATTTCGCTCGTACTTCTTCTATTCTGCTAGTTTAATATCGAACATGATTGAGACCTTGGCCACTGGCACTTAACAGATTGAGATGTTATATGTAAACATGTGTTTTGGACACCAAATGACTAGGGAAATATTATTCTCTATGGATGTTCTAGACATCTAGATCAATGTGGTGGGGAGGATTTGTATGCTGGTTGCTAAAGCAAATGGCATCACTGTCAAACACGACTGGTTAATTCAGCTTCACACGCAGATTTTAAGAAGTAGTGCTGATTTTGATAGATCTTGGATTAATATGTATTTATTTATTTTATTTTCTTGGACAAGAAACAGTTTATAGACTATAATTATATACTTATTTACACAGAAGTCTGACTGAACCCTTCGAAATGCCGATGAAGCCAAAGTCTTGTGTTACTAGAACACCCCACCCACAAAACAAGATTTTACAATATCTTACTGAAGTATTCAAAGCAGCATACTGCATAGACATGTAACAAACAATACCTATGATGATAGTGATTATGATTTAAGACATATAGTCACACATCAACTTTGCATAAATACAAAGGAAACCTGAGGAATTATGTTGAATAGAATAATTGGAAATTTGGAACATAAAATCCTTAAATAGATTGAAGTCACCAAACAAATTGATACAAAAAATATATTATCCCCAGTGGTATATAATGAATCTCGGATTTGTATCTTGATGTTGTGAAAAGTTAATCTTCAACCATACCCACATCTCAGAAAGATTTTTCTTCATTTCATGCCTTGGTTGGAAGAAGTGATAGCTTATACAAATGAACTGTAACCCACTCTCCAAAATCACAAAAAAGGGGGGGGAAATATTAATTAACAGCAAAAAAGATGAAAGAGGATACTTGCATACCTTCAATGCCGGAATGAAATATTCCAACACCGAACCAGTAAAGGTAGTTGTTTACAGTTGTTAGATCATAGACATTTAGGTACAACAAAGCACGACTCTTCTCTCCATCGCTCTTCAGCTCCTTCAACGAACTGGAGCTAGCTGGAAATAATCGCATCCTATAAAGGACTGTCTGTATTTATACAATCTCCAAGCTCGATACCCGCGAAGTTCGAATTGAATTGAGTAATCTCTAAAGCAATAAGCTGCACAACCAAATATCCAAAAAGATAAATTCTTTAAGAAAACGAAAAGATATATTTGGAGTACATCTTCACCAGTTCCCTAATTGCTATAATCGGTTCGAAAAATCGCATTTTTCATTTACGTGGTGTAAGAATTGAGCAGGAAAATGTAAGAATCGAGCTGCTAGGTTAATGGAAATTCGATTACTTAGCTCAATCTTTTAATGATGTAAGAAATAGAAAAGATAGCAGAAGAAATGAGATTACAGACATTCAGGATGCGAATATCCTAGAGGGGATATCGAGAGAAAGGAGAAGCGCCGCCGGGTCGGAGGATCTCGGAGGCGCGATGGATGTCCACGGCGTTGGTTTGTTGCTAAGAGGAAGTAAAGCCAGATGCTTTTATATTTGCTGGGGCCGCTTCCATCGTCAATGTCTCCATGCCCCTGGATCTTTTCTTGTAAGTAAATTAAATTTTGGCATCTATTTTTAAGGGCTAAATTAAATTTTTCATGTTTCTTTTATCATGCTTTAGAATTATGTTCTAATTTCATAAGATTTATGTGATAAAAAGTGTACTCATTGTATATCATTTTTAAGAGTAATTATATTCACAATACTCAAATTACTTGGGCTTATTACGCAACACAAATCCAACGTTTAGAGATATTGACCAAATTAGTCTATCGTATACATATTTACCTAAAAGAAATCATTGTTTAAATACTAAGACAAAATTATGTTCCGTCTCATTTCATTCATAATTATTTAAAAACATACATTGTTTTGAAGCATAATTATCCCATACCCATGCTACTTTGGCTTCTAACGATTGTTAATGCTTCGATATATTCTCATCATTGTGGATGTAGTATATACTTGTACACACTAGTGGAATAACTGTAAAGGGGCACTTCTTTTTTAGCCACAAGCGCCTCTAATATTGACAATTTTTTTCTTTTTTTTTGTTGATTTGTTCACAATGCGTGCGGAACTTTTAAAGTATAAACGCCTCTAAGTAACTTTATTTTGAAGTATCGGACCACTTTTATACGGTACTTGGGTTAATGAAGCGCCTCTGAGTTTTTTTAACAATATAATTTATATAAAGCACACGCACCTAGTTTCAGCGTTAACACCTGGCCGCCGCATCCTCAAAACCTAGATCTATTTTCCATATCATCCAAGAGATGAGAATACTTTCAGAGAAGGAGGTTAGATTTAAAGTGTCATGCCACCCTCTTCGTCCATTCTACTGCTATTTTATGTCCTCTTGCTTGAAGAGGAGGTTAGATTTAAAGTGTCATGCCACCCTCTTCGTCCATTCTACTGCTATTTTATGTCCTCTTGCTTGAACAACTTGTCATCAACTCCCATCTGTTAATTTTATAGGTAAATTCTTTTTATCATCTATTGCTTAATTATTTTTTGATTTCTATTAGTATCTTTACTTGATCTGAACAGGATGAAGAATAGACCATAGCACCATACAAAGAAGTGAAAAAGTGAGCGCTGACATGAAGAGCTTCGTCGATAATGCCGTGTACAACATAGTCTGCGCCACCGACTCCCCGACACTGGCACTGCCCACCGCCTACAATTGTCTGCAGTCCGCTCACGCCCACCACCGCTACTGCAACACCGTTGTTGAGATTTTATCTCGTAGATCCGAAATCTCAACACACGCTTTGGATATTTAAGGACGTTTGGTTCGATATAAAGGTGTATAAAATATAAAACAATGAATATGGACTCGACTCAGAAGCTAATCATATTAAGTAATTCGGTGATTACAATTAAACTGCCTGAATGGTATGTCGGTACGAGTTTTAATACAATACAAGAGATATGATTCTATTACTAAGCTCTGAGTATGAAAATGCTAACCCAGGTATTTATACTAGAGAGGGGATGGGGGAGATGGACGTGTGGCTGAACCCGGTAGGCTGTAACCTCTGCCACGAATGCACCCATGCCCCCACTTGCCACTGCCATGCTTTGGCATTAAATGCGGCTTCCACTTGCAGGCCACCCATTCAGGTAGCACATTTGGTGTGCGGGCCCCCTTTGAGGGTGTTTTGATGTCAGTACTCCGTTGATAGTCTCAAGTGGACAAATTCACCTGAATGCCGTTCATGTATCACCCGTTCAGGACGTCTTGAACCTTCCTGCTTCCGTTGGGCCTCCTGTTTCTCCTGGGCCTTCTTTATGCTTTGGGCCGGGTGTATTGGGCTTGGGCCTAATACCCCAATAACCGTAATATATGGCACCGCCGTTTTATTAAATTAGATCTGTTTATTTTTTAACGGTGAAGTCAGATTGTTTTTGTTAGGGTGAAGTTAGATTTGTTAGAATTAGTTTTTGTATTTTGTGATATTGTCGTAAATTGCAGTGCAATTTTTTAATAATTGTATACCTATAGTGGATATTGGTAGATACATATAATATGATGTACATCATATATATAACAGAGAATAGGGTTGGTTTTCTGAGCAGTTTTGGAAGAGTAGATGTTATAGAGTTTTCTTAAGAAAATAAATAAAATCAATAGTGACACGTTGACAAATTGAAAAAATCAATAATGCTTCTAAATGATGATTGTTTTTAAGTAACTATGAATAAAATAAGATGGATCATGTCTTGAGTATTTAAACGATGGCTTCTTTAGATAAATAGATATACGATAGACTATTTTGGTCAATAATCTCAAACGTTGGATTTGTTTTGTGTAATAAGTCAATTACTTAATTCCTATCAGCAATCATTAAATTAAAATTTAATAAATAAAAATAATTCTAATATGTAAAGGGGTATTCCCAATCTGGATTTTAATGAATTTTAAAAGATTTTACAATTCCACCACAAACTAAGTGTTTTCAATTTGGAGTTTAATGGATTCCATTGAAATATAAGGGCCTGTTTACTAACAGAGATATTTTCCTGTTTTCTACTTCTGTTTTTCGTTCTCCAATTTTCTGTTTTTATTTTTCAGTTTTTCTATCTCCAATTTTCTTTTTCTATTTTTTAGTTTTCCATTTTCAAATATGAAAACATGTTCATCAATTTTTTCACACAGTTCTCCAATTCCACACCCTTGACCCCTACCTCTACCCTTACCACGATCTTACACTCTACCCATACTCCACCACAACCCTTCATACCCACCCATACCTACTCGTAGGGGTCGGGTAGGGAAGTTATGGGTGGGGTGGGGTAAGGGGTATGGTCGGGGTGGGGTGGTAAGGTGTAGGGGTAGGGGGTTGGGTGGGGGTAGTGGGTGGGTTAGGGTTAAGGGTGGGGTAATGGGTAGGGTTGGGGTAGGGTAGGGAGTTGGGATAGGATGACGGTAGGGTGGGGTCGGGACCAGGGTGGGGCCGGGGTAGGGAAGGGGTATGGTGGGGGGGTAGGATGGCGATAAGGGTGAGGGTAGTGGGTAAGGTTTGGGGTTGGGGCAAGGTAGGGGTAGGGAGTTGGGATAGGATGGCGGTAGGGTGGGCCCGGGATCCGGGTGGGGCCGAGGTAGGGTAGGTGGGGGTGGGGGTAGGATGGCGGTAACGGGGGTGGGGGTAGGATGGCGGTGGGGTGGGGCCAGGTAGGAGGCATGTGGTAAGGGGTAAGGTAGGGGTAAGTGGTAATATACGAGGGGTGGAGTAGGGTAGGGTGGGTCGGGGTGGGGTCGAGGTGGTAGGGGGGTGGCGGTAGGGTAGGGTGGATCGGGGTGGGGCCGAGGTCGGGGCATGTGGTGGGGGGTGGGGTAAGGTCATTATAGGGAAAAATGGCTACGCGGGGTGGGGGTTGGGTGGGTAGGGTAGGGGTAAGGGGTAAGGTACGAGGATGGAGGTACCGGAATGGAATCGACATTGGAGCGGGACCGGACCCACCACTAGGTGTAAGTATGCAAATTCATTGCAAAGACAGTGTAGCATCTGCGTTGTCCAAATTTGGAAAACTAGTAAAAGTTACTTCTCCAAATCATTAAGGAAAAGAGAGACATGTTTCATTTTTTCCGTTTTGGAAAACGATTTGGTAAACGCGTTTTTCTTTTTTCCTTTCTCCAGTTTTCTAGGAATTTATTTGGAAACACGTTTCCTGTTTTCTGTTTTCCAGTTTTCCAGTTTTCTGGAAAACTGGAAAATATTTCTGTTAGTAAACATGCCCTAAGTGTCCTCAATCTTTCAATGGATTTCAATTATTAGTTGTTCTAATGAATTTTAAAGGATTCTAGTGGATTTTTATGCATAAAGCATTCTATCCAAAACATTTTCAACCCCTCGGATTTCAAAATTTATCTCAATTGTTACCCACGCATAACAGCTCTCATGTGGAGAAGCAAAACAAATGGAGGACTCTCCAGAGCTTACCTGCAAAATAATATGGAGAAGGAAAAGAGAGTGGTCCACTATATAGCAAACAACCTCTCTCTATGTATTGCTCACATCACTGCTTCACTTAACGCCGTGGCCCTGAAATCGTTTTGAAGTCAACCCCGACTCTCACTTTCCACTCAAGAACCTCCCATTCGGTGATTTTTCGAGCCTGGACCCACTTCTGACGCTCGGCCTGATGTGGCTATAGGAGACTATGTTTTGGAATTATCACCGCCGCCACAGGTCTTTTTTATGGTCTGTGTTTGAAGTTTTCGGACTGCTGAGAATCAGAGGAGATTTCAAATTCCATTAGAATCTCATGGATTCTATACAATTCCATAAAAATCCATCAAATATAATTCTTAATCCTTGGAAATCTTATGAAATTCTAATTGAGAGACTTCCTTTACCTCTAGGAAGCTTTGCTTCACATTTTTTATATGAACATATTTAAAATTCAACTCAACAATTGGATGGCCAAAAACTACTCCGTGTGAAATTAAACTAAATACTCCGTATTAGGTTACTCGTTCTACACTAATCACCTAAGAAAGAATATTTTAGAGACAGATAACCAAGTTAGGTAAATGACAAGCTACGGAGAACTACTCTGTATATAATACGGAGTACTTCGTATTTACTTAGTGAATTAGTTGGAGATCACTAAAAAAATATTAGAACTTAGGGCCTGTTTGGTAACGGCTGCAACGGCTGAAATGGTTGAATCTGCTTAAATGGCTGAATCTGCTGAAGTGAAAGTGTTTGATAATATATTGACTGAAATGACTGATTGAATGTAAAATTACCATAAGGGTATTATTATTGTGTTAAATAAATGAGTTGTACT
Source organism: Cuscuta epithymum (assembly GCA_945859915.1). Taxonomy (NCBI): domain Eukaryota; kingdom Viridiplantae; phylum Streptophyta; class Magnoliopsida; order Solanales; family Convolvulaceae; genus Cuscuta; species Cuscuta epithymum. Next base: position 494,918 of record CAMAPF010000034.1, read on the forward strand.
TTGCTATGTTTTTTGTTTGATTAGAGCTCTTAAAAATAGAGGAATGATCATGTACATATGGATGTACGGGAGGCTCCGTACGGACAAAGCCATCAGAGGCCCTTCTCGGTGGAATTTTTTGATGAAATTTTTTGAGCATGTTCTTCATCAACTCTAGTTTATCCATACCAAATTTCAGCTCAAAATTCGACCGGGAAGGCAGTCAAATAAATTCTTGAAATGTATGAAGCATTCTGCGCACATATAATGTGCAGTATATTTCAAGAATTTGTTTGATTGCCTTCCCGATTGAATTTTGAGCTGAAATTTGGTATGGATAAACTAGACTTGATGAAGAACATGCTAAAACAAATTCATCAAAAAATTCCACCGGGAAGGGCCTCTGATGGCTTTGTCCGTACGGAGCCTCCCGTACATCCATATGTACAGGAACAGCCCTCCTTAAAAATATACTCCGTAAATTTACTCTGCCATCAGAGAAGCACATCAATCCAAATCATGAATGGAGGAAAAGGCTTTTGCAAGGCTAATTTAAGTATTTAGCTGTCTCATTTAGAATTTGAGGCACTTGAAGTTAGGTTCTAGAATTTAAGAAGAAACTAGATCGCAGCTTATCTTTCTGAATATGGTTCAGCCGAGCAAAAGTCTTCTATTTGGATAAGAAACTATGAGCAAGGAACAGATGAATAAGTTGTCGACTTCAATCTTGAGCAGGGGAGATATATTTGGGATGTAATGGAATGGCAAAGTGGTCTTTAGAATAGCCAACAGTGAAATAACAAATTTGAGCTTAAAAAGTAGCCTTAGGGTTGTTTTTTGAGCTCATAATAATTTTCAGCCAAATCAGCTTGTTTCATACGTAGTAGTGTTTGGGGAATTTTTTCTATTTTCAGACTTACAAGCCCATTTTGGGTCTTCCAAACGGCATCTTAAATTTAAAATACGCTCTCCATCTCAATTGTTTTGTAAAATTTCCTATTTTGGTTGTTTCTAGATGATTTTTCAATTTTCATTTTGGGAATGAAAAATTGAATAAAATGACAAATTTACCCTTCTTATTTTCCACTCCAATCCATGGATGACTTAATTCCTCCCAATCGTACCTTATCAACTTCATCCCACACTCCATTTTCTCTCTCCCCTCATATCCCCGACAACTCTCTTCCTCCACATTAGGCATGGACCCGGTTCGGGCCGCCCGGCCCGGGACCGGCCCGGCCCGCCACTGTGCGAGCCCGGAACCGGCCCGGTTCTCGGGTCCGGGTCCGGGTCGGGCCTAGGCCCGGTGGGGTGGCCGGGTCCGGGCTCGGGCCTTGTATTTGGCGAACCGGCCCGGCCGGGTCGGGCCCGGGCCCGGGCCGAATTGATTTTTTTTTAATTTTTTTTTCTTTTTTTGGGGTTAGCCAAGTTGGGCTTGATGGTTAGGAGGGGTTTGGGGGTTTGGGGGGGTGTGGGGGTGAGTGGGGGGATAGGAAAGCAAAAAAAAATAAAAAATTATAACCGAACCGGAGGCCCGGCCCGGCCCGGCCCGGACCCGGACCGGACCCGGTGGCTACCCGGGCCGGTCCCGGGCCTTCCTTCCCAAAAGAAAAGCCCGGCCGGGCCCGGCCCGGAACCACGGCCCGGCCCGGGTCCATGACTACTCCACATCAACATCCATATTGAGCTTTTCTCTGTGAAATGGATTGTCGCACGTTAAACTCCAGGGTTAGTGATACTCCCGTTTGAAAGGTGAAGAATGAGAAAGTAAAGAAAGTCTAGGGCAATGGCGGGGCTCATCTATGGTCAGTGATGGAGGATTCCTAGCTTCTCCAAGCTTTGCAATTAAGATAAGGGGGTGGAGATGAAGGTTTCCCTCTGTAATTAAGTTGAAATTTATCTTTATTTTGTGTGAATAATTTGTTGAAGAAGGGAGATGAATGGAGATGAAAGTGAGATGGTGGTAATCTGAGTTCCAACTCAGCTGAAGAAGGGAGATGAATCGCTTGAGCCATTCCATAAAAGTGAAGAAAATAAGGTTTACATGAATGTTTTAAAGTGTAAATTATTATTATTATTATTATTATTATTATTATTATTATTATTATTATTATTATTATTATTATTATTATTATTATTATTATTATTATTATTATTATTATTATTATTATTATTATTATTATTATTATTATTATTATTATTATTATTATTATTATTATTATTATTATTATTATTATTATTATTATTATTATTATTATTATTATTATTATTATTATTATTATTATTATTATTATTATTATTATTATTATTATTATTATTATTATTATTATTATTATTATTATTATTATTATTATTATTATTATTATTATTATTATTATTATTATTATTATTATTATTATTATTATTATTATTATTATTATTATTATTATTATTATTATTATTATTATTATTATTATTATTATTATGTAAAAATGTTTACGTAGCAGCACCTCACCGCATGACTCTTCAGTTGCTACTCATGCGGCTACGCAACATCACTTATCTTATTATTAGTTTAGTCTTTATCAATGTATCTAGACAGTTTGTAACTTAGATGATTAGTATAGCTAATTCCGTTAGTGATGTATATCTCCAGAGTGCTATTTAAAGGCCTCAGCACATACGAATGAGATCAAGGAAAATTCTCTCGAAATATTCTCTAGTAATTTTCTAACTATGAAGAGTAACTAAGGAGTGTGGATGGAGCACATTTATGGTTTATGCACCGTAGAATTGTACTTTCGTTAGGCATCTGTAAGCTACCTACCGGACCGTTGCTACACGCCGTCTTAGAGCCCGTTTGGTGACACTTTTTTCTACTTACCAGACTTATCAGTCAGTTTTTCACCAAACATGTCACTTTAACTTTCACATACTAAATAGTGTAATAATAAGAAAAAGTAAGGTTTAAGTTAATTTTCAGGTTGTATTGATTGAAGTTACTATAAAGGATCATTTTAGCTATTTTTCATATAACATTTTATTTGATTTATAAGTAACAAATATTTTAACTATAATTTCTTCATAAATTAGAAAAATCAGTCAATACAACCACTTCAGCCATTACTTCATAAATTTCAGCAGAATCAGCCAATACAACCAATTTCAGTGTTACCAAACGGCCTCTATTTTACTTTCCCATTTTTCAATCTTGTTCCACGAGTATGCTTTAGGAGGAAAAGGGCAAAAAAGTAAATGAAATTTGAATTTATAAGTTCTCTTAATCCTTGTGCCGGTCAAAGTTTGTGAATTGGTTCAGGATGGATGGAGTATCTTTATAGTAAATGAGTAATCATGAATTTTCATAATTAATTAAATTTAAAAACAATCATTTAAAATATGTATACTCATATATTATATGCAATGAGTATATTCATGTATTCTCATATGTATTATCATAATTCAATTTGATGTCACATTTTCTTAATGTCACATTACCTTAATGTTAACAAAACACTAACTGATCTGAGAATAAATTACATTCATATCAATCTAATATACTCATCAATCAACATTCTTATGGTAATCTGACATTCTTTGAACCAAACAAGCTCCAAATGTTATGAGAAACATGATCGACATGAGGGACGTAGCTAGGAGGACCAACTTAGACCCTGGCATACAACTATACAACTATATAGATTAATTTTGTTTAAATTATTAGTGTAGAAAACCCTATAAAAGAATTCCAAAAAAAAAAAAATCTTTAAACCCGCCTACCCAATGTATTGCTCTGCCTATGCAAGGATTGAGACATGGTCATAGAAGTAGTCAAGTCTTAGCTTATTCATGACTTAATAAATGTTAATGAGTTACACATTTTTATGGCGAAGCTAATAGACGTAAGGAAATGTCTTCATTTTGCATTTAGCGAGAGTTGATACAAGTCTACAAGACATGCTATATGAGCAATTTATTTTTTATGAAAGGATTGAGAATTGAGAACATCTTAATCCACTGTCAGGTAAGCCATCATCTCTTTCTTCAATTTTTGTATTCACTAACTTTAGTTTATTCTTCTAGATTGCTACACATATAACTATCCCTAACAAGTATGTTGGGAAAATTATTGTAGTCCTTAGTAAAGGCATGGAGGTAAGCATGTGACTGATATTCATGTAATTCCCAATTGTATATTTGTATTTTTAACTAGTTTTTATTAGTTCTAGTTGTGAAAATTACACACTTTTGGTGTAATACTTTATTTTCATTTTTTATTTGTAATTTAGTTAGATTAGGATTTTTCTGAGCTAAACAGGTCAAAGATCATCTAAGGGATCAAGATTGGACCTTAAAAGATCAAGGAAAGTGCAAGGAGACAAGAAAGATTTCGATTTGGAAAAAATACTCATGTACCCGGTCGGGTATTACCTATACCCGATCGGGTAATTGCTTGATTCGACTGTCCAAATCAAATCCGAAGACAAATGATCGTGGGAGCAAATTTTCATAAAGATTTGTCACATACCCGATCGGGTATATACCCTTACCCGATCGGGTATGCCCAGAAAAATCACTTTCTGGGCAATTTCCTGAGATACCCGGTCGGGTATCCTATATACCCGGTCGGGTATCAGACCCTGCAGCTCCCAAAAGCCTATAAATACACCACTTTCCTTCACAATAAAATCACCAATTCACATATACTCTTTAGCTCAGTTTAGATTAATGTTTTATTTATATTTTCTATCATGTTTAGTCTCCAAATGTGGAGCTAAACTCTTCCATCTTGGTTTTGCTACTTTGAAGCTTAATGAATTTGTAAGTTGTGAGTTATTTTCTTTAATCTTCTGTTAGTACCCAATTTTGATAAGATTTTGATGATGCCACTATACTAAAAGTCATTATGCCCTGTGTTCTTACTAAATTAAAAATTGACCAGGTTCTCAAACTGTGACTAATTAAAATGTACAATTTTTGTACTAAATAAATTTTTACTGGAAAATTAAAATGCAATAAGGTAAATTTTTACCTTAAAAGGATATTCAGATCCCACCAGTATAAATTTATTTAGTACATAAAATTATCAAGTCACATAATCAGCTGATCAAGAAATGACAAAATAAATTCTGTACCAAATAAATTTTACTGGAAACTAAAAATTACAATAAGGTAAAATGTGTTTACCTTAGAAGGAGACTTTGATCCTACCAGTACAAATTCATTTGGTACATAATATAATAGAACACGGCACAAACACACACACATACACTGCATGTGTATGATTGAAGACAAAGACAAGAAGAGCATTAAATGCTCAACAGTACGAAAACCAAAGAAGATGGGTCGCACACACCAAATCGTGAAGATTGATCCTTGACTTGATCTTCTAGCTACTAATCAGTGAAGACAAAGGAAATTTCCATTATCAGCTCCAGCACAAGAGAACAAAAGTACACCTCATTCTGCGAATAGGATTGAATCCTCTCAACCAACGAAGGAGATCAACCTACTGGAGAAGCCTATAAAAGAAGGCATAGGCATGAGTTCTAAAACCAAGTTTTTGAGTCTTCAAAGCAGAGTAATCACTCTAAGTATTCACGAGCTATCAAGCAAAAGAGAAAAGTGCCAATTCAACTTTGCTCTCTGCTTAGACTCATGCTTCACTAAGCTCTAAGATTAGATTAATAACTGTCATATTTGAAGAGCTTAGTTCATAGTTGGAGGTTAGAACTGTCTTGTAATCACAAGTTGTTGTAAACACTTAGGAGAACGGTTGTTCAGATCCTAAAGTGAGTTAGATAGATAAGAGTACCTTTTGAACCCCACTGGTTCAATAGAGAAAAGTCTAAGGACTGAGTAACCTTGAGTGGTGCTATACTCATTGTGAAAAACCTTTAATCCAGGCCTAAGTATTGTAAAGGCTGGATTGACACTAAGTGTATTGGGTTTAATACTTTAGTGAAATCCATCTGAAAGAGGGTAGGACTGGATGTAGGAGGATTACACCACCTCTGAACCAGGATACATCGTGTGTTGATTTTATGTCAGTAAACAAAGCATACAACCAACACTTCTCACAAAAAGATTGGAGTTTGCCAGCAGCATCCTAAGCAGTTGCCTTAACAGACCCAACTGCTTATCCTACTGCTTAATTACTCACTTTCTTTGAGACCTTTTTCACACAAGAAACGTGCACCAATATCACTCAAAGACCTATCAGATCATTTTCAAGAATCCATTCTTAAATATAGCAGGTGCCTCAGCAGTCCCCTGGTGTCCATTCAACTGCTGAGCCCTCTGCTAATATACACTTGTTTCCGTTGAGTATCTCAATATCACTGGACCTTCATAACACTATCAACGAGGAGGTTGACCAAACTTCTCTCTGAAATTCACCCTCCAAACCAAGCAGGCACCTCAGCAGAGCCCTCATCACTACTCAACTGCTGAGACCACTGCTCCAGTAAAACTTCTGATTACATATACTAGAGCACATTTTGAAAAGCTCTCATTATTCTTAGCAACATTTCATCATCACCTTCTTCATACACCCAATATTTCCTCAGCAGTCTCCTGCATTTCAGTTAACTGCCAACTCAGCAGTTGCCTCAGCAGTCGCCTACCCATCATCCAACTGCTAAGCCTACTACCCTTCCATAATCTGTTTAAACATCACCCAGACTAGAAAGTTATCGTACACTGAGTTTCTAGAGGTTAAAAGACTTCCGCTGTGCATCTATTAATCTCCCAAAAGATTATAGATCTACTCATCTAGAAGGGAAAAATTGTTAAAGAAGAAAAAGCTATAAAAGTCTATTCACCCCCCCCCCTCTAGACTTTTACCTCTATCCGGGACCATCAAGTGGTATCAGAGCAGTGTGTTCCTAGAGTCAGTTTCTGACTATTTTTGAACCAAAGATCCAAAGCCAACTGCTTCCCTAAACTTTCTAAAAATGGATAACCAACTTTCCAAAAATCTCATGTTCAACCTGGACAAGTTTGATGATTGGAAAATCAGGATGAAAGCACATCTCAGTGCTTTGCATGATGAAATGCTGGAAGTGATCACTGATGGGCCTATCAAAATTATGAAAGTCATCACATCCAGAGCCACAGAAGGAACTGAAGATGTATACATTCCTAAACCAAAAATGGAATGGACAACTGAAGACAGAAAGAGGAACAATCTTGATAATGTTGCAAGAGATATTCTCTTCAAAGCAGTAGATGAGTCCATATTTCCTAGAATAAGGAAATGTGACACTGCAAAAGATGTCTGGGATGAACTAACCAAAATAGGTGCAGGAGATGAGCAAGAAAAGGACAACAAGCTGACCATTGCTCACAAGAAGTTTGAAGACTTCAAAATGCTGCCAAATGAATCTATCCATGAGATGGAGTCTAGATTCTTGAAAATCATAGAAGAGGTCTCTGATCTGGGAAAAATTCTCTCCCAAAAGGAAACCTCTCTCAAAGTCTTGAGAGGTCTGCCATCAAAGTGGGATATGAAGGTCACTGCTATGAGAGATAGTAGAGATCTAAGAACCTTGTCAACTGATAAACTGTTCAGTGATCTCAAAGCTTATGAATTCGAGATGAAAGAGATCAAGGAAGAGAAGGAAAATGAAATAAAGACACTAGCCTTAGTGTCTGAACCCAGCACATCAAAATCTTCTGAGAAATCACTCAATAATCTTCTCACTGATGAGCAATTTGCAATGTTTGTGAGAAAATTCAAAAGATTTATGAAGAAGGAAGGGTCTGCCCCTAAGAGGTCATTCAATAACGCATCTAGAAAGCAAGGGAGATTTCAACCAGGTGAGAATACTATTCTATGCTACAACTGTAGACAGCCAAGACACTACAAGAATGAGTGTCCTCTCCCACTGGCACACAAGTATCAAGGGCAGCAGACTACTGCCCAAAAGAATGGACACAAGGACTACAAAGGCAAACGTCAAGCCTTTGTCAGTGAAAAGAAGAAGGAAGATCCTCAAAGTGATGAAGAAAGCAGCTCTAGTGATGAAAGCACTTCATCTGAAAGTTCAGAAGAAGCACTACTCTGCCTTGGGACTTGGCAGGATACTGAAGAGAAAAGCAGTTATGTCAAAGAAAAGCCAAGTTTAGAAGACTGCTCATTCAAATGCTTCATGGCAGATGACCACTTCAATAATGTAGAGGAAGGTGCTGGAGCAGTGGACTCACAAACATGGTACATAGACTCAGGCTGCTCCAGGCACATGACAGGCAGCAGAAGGCTCCTGTCTAACTATATTGCAAAGGAAGGACCCAAAGTAACATTTGGAAATGTGGAAAAACAAGGAGAAACCAAAGGAGCTGGTGACCTATCAGTGAATGGACTTACAATCCAAAACATATCTTATGTTAAAGGATTAAAGTTCAATCTTATAAGCACAAGCCAGCTTTGTGATAATGGATATAGTGTGACATTCTCCAAAGACATCTGCTTGATCAAAGATGTCAAAAACAACAAAATTGTGCTATCTGGGAGAAGAAAGAAAGACATGTACATTGTTGACTGGAGCTCAGCCAAGGAAGGAATCTGCTTAATGACAAAGGCAGACTCAAATATAAGTTGGGAATGGCACAACAAACTAAGTCATCTCAACTTCAAAACCATCAACAAACTGTCCAGAAAAGGCTTGGTAAAAGGACTTCCAGAAATCAATTTCAAAAAGGATCACCTATGTGATGCATGCCAAAAAGGAAAGCAAACGAAGATATCATTCAGATCCAAAGAAGTTGAGTCATCTACTAGACCATTAAGCCTATTGCACCTTGACTTGTTTGGACCAGTTGATCCAACAAGCTTAAGTGGCAAAAGGTACACTCTAGTGGTTGTAGATGACTACTCAAGGTTTACATGGACCTTATTTCTAAAGAAGAAAAATGAAACTGAGAAAAAACTTCCTGACCTGATGAAACTCATTCAGAATGAAAGGAGCATCTCAATCCAGAAGATCAGATCTGATAGAGGTACTGAATTTCTAAATACAATAGTGATTCAGTACTGTGAAGAAAATGGAATACATCATCAAACTTCAGCAGCAAGAACACCCCAACAGAATGGTGTTGCTGAAAGAAGAAACAGGACTCTCAAAGAAGCTGGAAGGACCATAATTGAAGCAGCAGGCTTGCCCAAAAGATTTTGGGCAGAGGCAATCAACACAGCTTGCTATACCCAAAATAGAAGTCTTATCCACAAGACTTACAAGAAGACTCCTTATGAGCTATGGAATGGAAGAAAGCCAAATATTAGTCACTTTCATGTGTTTGGATGTAAATGTTTCATCCTAAACAATGGAAAAGACTATCTCAAGCCATTTGATCCCAAATCTGATGAAGGGATATTCCTGGGATACTCAACAACAAGCAAGGCATTCCGAATCCTCAACAAAAGAACTTTGGTAGTAGAAGAATCAATACATGTGGTGTTTGAAAATCACCCCACTGCTCAGTTAAAAGATGAAGGTGAGTCATCCAAATCAAAGGTCACTGGAAAGGCTCCAAGCTGCCTTCCAAATAGCAATGTTCAAACAGATGGAAAGGCAGTTGACTCAAACAACAGTCCACTACCAGCAGTCGAATCAACTGTCAGCCCACTGCCAGCAGGTGACTCACCAAATGACAACCTTCCATGCACTCATGACATCCCTATTCTATCAGAGGATGACGAAGAAGAAGAAGAAGAGGAAGATAACCAACAACTTCATACCAACACAACCACATCTGACATTAGATGGATGAACAAACATCCTCCTCACCAAATCATTGGAAACCTCTATGAAGGGGTTCGTACCAGATCATCAGTCCAAAAAGATGCCATGTTCTCATGCTTCATTTCACAAACTGAACCAAAGAAAGTTGAGGAAGCCCTATCAGACTCTGATTGGATACAGGCTATGCAAGAAGAACTTAATCAGTTTAAAAGAAATGATGTATGGGAGCTAGTACCCAGACCTAATCATCAACATGTGATAGGAACCAAATGGGTATTCAGAAACAAGATGAATGAGGAGGGCATCATTATCAAAAACAAAGCAAGACTAGTAGCCAAAGGTTACTGCCAAGAAGAAGGAATAGATTTTGATGAAACCTTTGCTCCCGTTGCCAGACTTGAAGCAATAAGAATATTCCTAGCTTATGCTGCTCACAAGAAGTTCACTGTCTATCAAATGGACGTGAAGAGTGCCTTTCTAAATGGTTTGCTAGAAGAAGAAGTCTATGTGGAGCAGCCACCTGGGTTTGAAACCAACAGAGAGAAAGATCAAGTCTATAAACTGAAGAAGGCTCTCTATGGACTCAAACAAGCCCCAAGAGCATGGTATGATACTCTCTCTCAATATTTAGTGAACAATGGATTCACTAAAGGCAAAGTAGATAAGACTCTCTTCAAAATTGAAGAAGGTCCACACATACTGTTGGTCCAAATTTATGTTGATGACATAATATTTGGAAGCTCAAATCAAGCACTATGTAAGAAGTTCTCAACTCTCATGCAAAGCAAATTTGAAATGAGCATGATAGGGGAGTTGAACTACTTCTTAGGACTACAAGTAAAGCAGACTCCTCAGGGCATCTTCATCAATCAAGCCAAATACACAAGAGATCTCATGAAGAAATTCAAGATTGAGAACAAGTCCACTGTGAAGATTCCTATGAACACCTCACAAGGCCTAACTCTTGATGAAGAAGGTAAAGATATTGACCCTACACTTTACAGAGGATTGATTGGATCCTTGTTATACCTTACCACTAGTAGGCCAGACATATCCTACTCAGTTGGGGTATGTGCGAGATTCCAATCAAAACCAAAAGAAAATCATCTTCTTGCAGCAAAGAAAATACTAAGATACCTCAAAGGCAATCCTAACTCTAGATTATGGTATTCAACAAATGGAGGCTTTGATCTATATGGCTACTCAGACTCAGACTTTGCTGGATGCAAAATAGACAGAAAAAGCACTTCTGGAACTTGCCAATTGCTAGGAGGAAGACTAGTCTCATGGTTTAGCAAGAAGCAAAACTCAATTGCTACTAGCACAGTTGAAGCAGAGTACATAGCAGCAGGCAGCTGTTGTGCTCAAATACTCTGGATAAAGCAACAATTGAAGGACTATGGGGAAGAAACAAAGGAGATCAGCATACTTTGTGACAACACAAGTGCTATTGAAATCACTCATAATCCAGTATTTCACTCAAGAACCAAGCATATTGAGATCAAGCACCACTTCATCAGAGAACATGTTGAGAAGAAGACCATTAAACTCGAGTACATTCCCACAGAGAAGCAGTTGGCTGACATATTCACCAAACCATTGAACGAAACAAGGTTCAATGCACTAAGACAAGAGCTAGGGATGTTGGATGATCTTGATCAAACAAAGGAATGAACCCTCACCCATTAAGGGGGAACCTAACTCTTAAAGAAAATCCTAGCCACCTGCTAAGGGGGAATTTGAAACAGCAGCCTGCTGTTCATTCAGCTGCTAGCTCAAGGAAATACACTCTCACACAGAAGGAATGAAGCAATAAGGTCCAAACAAAAGAATAACTAAGAAGATGGCTGAGAAGATGTCTCCGCAGATGTCTCAGCAGAGTACTCTGCTAAAGAATTCAACTGCAGCAGGACGCTAGAAAGCACAGCAGCAGGCTCACACTTGGCACTTCTAAACTGAGGTATTCACCATATTAAATATCACATATCAACACTTCACAAACCTTGGAGGCATTTTTCAAGGCAGTACACGCCTATCTCCAAGAAGTACACTCAAAGCAGCAGCCTGCTCCTCCGAGTGTAAATGCAATTAAGGCTATGCATCAATGAGCCGCCTTCTCCAACGGCTATATCTCAACGGCTAGTTTCCGATAGAAGATAAATACCTCCTCCGTACAATTCCTCTTCACTTTTACAAGCAACCTATCTACACCTCTTCTCCTAAGCATTTCTAAAAAGCTCTCAAAACTCCAACTAAACACCCTACTTTTCTTCATCTCACCAAAACACTCAAACATGACATCTCTTGATCGCATCTCCGATAAGGTATTCACTGGTTCTATCCTTGACACTTCGATCATCATGAAGAAAGCCAACAATAGCGATCTGATGAGGGAACTTCTGCGCAAATTAGACAGTACCGGTTTGCTAAAAATGGCCACCCATGTCTACTCATACTATTATCCTGAAGTGGCAGCAGAGTTCTACCTTAACTCTACCAAAGATACTCTCAAATCCTGGATCAAGGGCAGACCTGTACAGATTAAAGAAGATGATATCAGGATGATGCTCTCATTACCCGGGGAAGAAGCACCTCTAGTGGAAGACTTTGAACTCAACGAACAAGAGTTCAAGGAAGAAGTACTACTTCCAAGTGTTCAAAATACAAAAACACTCAAACTCAAGACCAACAAAATGGTCCATGAGTATGTATTGCTGCTAAGCATACTCTACAAGTGCATAGATACAAAGAACACCGCTCTCGATGAATTGAACAAGAAGAGAGCTATACCTCTGGCAGCAATCATCTCAGGCTATCCACAGAACTGGGCTAGATACGTATTCAATCAAATGATTGAATATGTCAACAAATTCCATGAACGACCAAGTGATAGTGCTATACCTTGGTTGGGGTATGGATTCCTCATAGGAGAAATTCTAAGGAAACAGGGAGCTCGTAGCACAGTCAAAGTAGAAACCAACTGGAGAAAATTTCTCTATCTCAAATCAATGCATGGAGCTCCAGAAATTCCCAAGGCAGAAGACACGTTTCTCTCAAATGAGCCAATCCAAACAGAATTCAAAAAGCTCAAAACACAATCACATAAGAGGTCTCGCACTAACAATGACGAAGTCCAATCAAAGAAGTCCAAGAAGGAGCCTTCTTCTGTTCTCACAAGAAATTTACAACAAGAGATGGAAGCAGAAGTCTCTCCTTTACCTACTATTCATGAGGAAAGTAGAGGCTCCAGGTCAGAAGAGGTACAATATGGATCCTCTACTCCATCAAATGATATTGCTGTGTCAGCCACTCCTCTCTCTATCAACATACCAATACAGAATGAGCAGGCGGGTGCACCAGAATTAGAACATGACACTCAAGTCCATGAGCAGATGGCTCATATAGAGGACAAGGAGACACAACAAGAAGCGTAGGTGGCTCATCTAGACGAACAGGTACCTCACTCACCTGCAGTTGGCTCACCCAACCTAACTCCTCTCGAGCAGTTGGATGTAGATTTTACAAGAGTCAAAGCTTGGAGACATTGGAAGCTATCTCGCATTCTTAAACAAGCTGAAACCTTATCTAACTTTATTGAGGAAGAAGATTTTGCTCTGGAATGGCTAGGCACTGAAGACCTTGCAACTGCAACAAAACTTCACCACGTCAACCTAGTCTACACCATCAAGAGGAGTCAACTGCTTGGCAAGTCATCCATCCAAGACGATGAGGACTCAGATGATCTGGATGATGATAATGATGGTGGTGATGCACACAAAAGACCTCCCAGCAAACAAAGAGGTAAACAAATTATATCCTCCTCCTCTTCTAGTGACAAAGAATTCAGAACAATCTTGGAGAAATCAAGATTGGAAACTCAAGGAGGAGGAGAATCTTCTAAAGCTCCCCAGGAACAGATGACTGCCATTCTAATCACACATCCACCTTTAGCTCAGAATACTGCTCCGGCTACCACACAAAACACCGCTAAAGCTACTGATCAATCCACTGCGAGTATCGAAGAAGAGGCTGATAAAGAAGAAGATCCTATATCCCTAGCCAATCTCTTCGTTCAGGAAAGGGGAGCTTCTATCAAATTCATTAGCAAAGCAGAGGTCAGATTACATAAACGGCTCATCAAAATGCAGAAGCAGATGAAAGAAAGACTTGATATCCGGTTTGAGGAAGTCCACAGGCATATCAGAAATGACCTCATGATCCAGCAGGTCTTCAACGCTGAACAGAGAGCTCTCCTCAAAGTCAAGATCTCACAACACGAAGCTGTGACTACAGAAATAAAAAGGGAACTTGAGGCACTCAAAGCAAGAAATGATGAACTGGCCAGTCAACTTCTCACACACCAAAGACATCAATATCCTCTTACAACAGCAGCAGCCTCATCACAAGCCGCAGGCTCCTCTGCTCAGGTAACTTCTCCATCAACTTTTCCTCCCACTCTTGAACAGGCACTTCAAAAGGTAACTGAGCATGAAGAATACATCACTTATCTCAAAAACAAGGAGTTCCCTGCCATGCTTCAACTCTCTCAGAAGTTCCTCAGTGAGCAGCAGGCTCATGTTCAAGCATATGACCAATTAACCGAAGCAATAAAAAACAACTTCCTGGTTATTCAAAAGAACACTCAAGAAACCTTCTGGAAGCAGGGATGTGACATCCAGAGACTGGCACAGGAAGTAGATGAAGCCAAGAAAATCTTAAAGAAGGTAGAAGAAGAAGTGCATGTAGACATCAAAATTGATCTCCAAGATGTCAACAACGCACTCAATGCAATGTCCATCACAGTGTATGGACTTAAGAACAAACAAGAAGAATCAGATGAAGAAATAGAAGCCCTCTTCCAAGATATTGATGATGCCAAAAAGGGGGAAGCTACCTCAGCAGGACTCTCCTCTAAAAGACAGATAGCAGCAAAAAAGGCCGCTGAAACAAGAAGAAAGAACAAACTGCTACAAGAAGAAGCTGAGATCAGAAAAAGAAAAGCAGAAGAGGCTAAGGCAAGGGAAGAAGCCAAGAAGAAAGAAGAAGACAAGCAACCCAAATAGATTCAATCATAAGTCCGAGAATGACTATAAACTACTGTAATAGCAAAACACTTGTAACTATTCTAATTTTAATAAAGAAAAATTCTTCCCTGCTTAGTATAGTTTTGGCATCATCAAAAAGGGGGAAATTGTTAGTACCCAATTTTGATAAGATTTTGATGATGCCACTATACTAAAAGTCATTATGCCCTGTGTTCTTACTAAATTAAAAATTGACCAGGTTCTCAAACTGTGACTAATTAAAATGTACAATTTTTGTACTAAATAAATTTTTACTGGAAAATTAAAATGCAATAAGGTAAATTTTTACCTTAAAAGGATATTCAGATCCCACCAGTATAAATTTATTTAGTACATAAAATTATCAAGTCACATAATCAACTGATCAAGAAATGACAAAATAAATTCTGTACCAAATAAATTTTACTGGAAACTAAAAATTACAATAAGGTAAAATGTGTTTACCTTAGAAGGAGACTTTGATCCTACCAGTACAAATTCATTTGGTACATAATATAATAGAACACGGCACAAACACACACACATACACTGCATGTGTATGATTGAAGACAAAGACAAGAAGAGCATTAAATGCTCAACAGTACGAAAACCAAAGAAGATGGGTCGCACACACCAAATCGTGAAGATTGATCCTTGACTTGATCTTCTAGCTACTAATCAGTGAAGACAAAGGAAATTTCCATTATCAGCTCCAGCACAAGAGAACAAAAGTACACCTCATTCTGCGAATAGGATTGAATCCTCTCAACCAACGAAGGAGATCAACCTACTGGAGAAGCCTATAAAAGAAGGCATAGGCATGAGTTCTAAAACCAAGTTTTTGAGTCTTCAAAGCAGAGTAATCACTCTAAGTATTCACGAGCTATCAAGCAAAAGAGAAAAGTGCCAATTCAACTTTGCTCTCTGCTTAGACTCATGCTTCACTAAGCTCTAAGATTAGATTAATAACTGTCATATTTGAAGAGCTTAGTTCATAGTTGGAGGTTAGAACTGTCTTGTAATCACAAGTTGTTGTAAACACTTAGGAGAACGGTTGTTCAGATCCTAAAGTGAGTTAGATAGATAAGAGTACCTTTTGAACCCCACTGGTTCAATAGAGAAAAGTCTAAGGACTGAGTAACCTTGAGTGGTGCTATACTCATTGTGAAAAACCTTTAATCCAGGCCTAAGTATTGTAAAGGCTGGATTGACACTAAGTGTATTGGGTTTAATACTTTAGTGAAATCCATCTGAAAGAGGGTAGGACTGGATGTAGGAGGATTACACCACCTCTGAACCAGGATACATCGTGTGTTGATTTTATGTCAGTAAACAAAGCATACAACCAACACTTCTCACAAAAAGATTGGAGTTTGCCAGCAGCATCCTAAGCAGTTGCCTTAACAGACCCAACTGCTTATCCTACTGCTTAATTACTCACTTTCTTTGAGACCTTTTTCACACAAGAAACGTGCACCAATATCACTCAAAGACCTATCAGATCATTTTCAAGAATCCATTCTTAAATATAGCAGATGCCTCAGCAGTCCCCTGGTGTCCATTCAACTGCTGAGCCCTCTGCTAATATACACTTGTTTCCGTTGAGTATCTCAATATCACTGGACCTTCATAACACTATCAACGAGGAGGTTGACCAAACTTCTCTCTGAAATTCACCCTCCAAACCAAGCAGGCACCTCAGCAGAGCCTTCATCACTACTCAACTGCTGAGACCACTGCTCCAGTAAAACTTCT
This sequence comes from Cuscuta epithymum, assembly GCA_945859915.1. Lineage (NCBI taxonomy): Eukaryota > Viridiplantae > Streptophyta > Magnoliopsida > Solanales > Convolvulaceae > Cuscuta > Cuscuta epithymum. The sequence continues at coordinate 511,437 of CAMAPF010000034.1, forward strand.
GATTACATATACTAGAGCACATTTTGAAAAGCTCTCATTATTCTTAGCAACATTTCATCATCACCTTCTTCATACACCCAATATTTCCTCAGCAGTCTCCTGCATTTCAGTTAACTGCCAACTCAGCAGTTGCCTCAGCAGTCGCCTACCCATCATCCAACTGCTAAGCCTACTGCCCTTCCATAATCTGTTTAAACATCACCCAGACTAGAAAGTTATCGTACACTGAGTTTCTAGAGGTTAAAAGACTTCCGCTGTGCATCTATATATTAATCTCCCAAAAGATTATAGATCTACTCATCTAGAAGGCAAAAATTGTTAAAGAAGAAAAAGCTATAAAAGTCTATTCACCCCCCCTCTAGACTTTTACCTCTATCCGGGACCATCATCTTCTTCCTTGAATATTAATTCTCCCTTTAAATACTATTTCTATATCAATGTTGGGGAGTGTTACTAAGATGACAATTAGTTAACATCTTGACATTAGTTATAGTAATAGCTATTTCTTCCTCTATGTTAATATTGGGGAGTGTTACTAAAATGACAATTAGTTAACATCTTGATATTAACTATAGTAGGATTCATCTTCTTTAATATTCTTCCTTGAGTATTAATTAATTCCTATTCATATTTCATATTAATATTTTGAACATTACTTAAAGGATCAACTAGTTTTGTCTCATATATTAATTATTACTAGAATCGGTCGATTAATACGCTTGTTATTAATTCGGTCCTTTCACTGTAGTAAACTTGGGTTGTTAATGCATGCTTCTCATGGTTAATAAGCCAAGGGGAATTAATTATATTGATTAAACCAATAAACCGCTTGTGTTGAGGTTATCAATCTCAATCGTTTTCATCTTGATTTTATTGCTACTATCAAGTTAATATACGGCGCTTGTTCTATATTGACTCCGTAGTAAGTTTTATTAATGAACGCGTCTCGTTATTAATAACTACCCTCGATGAACTGGATATACTCCTCGATTGAGTATTCGAGAGGAAGATAGTTAAAGATATAACCGGGATCGACGAACATTTCATTAAGTGGATAAAAGCAAAGTCAAGTCTTCTTCTCATTAATTAAACCACATAACTTGTTCATCTTCGTGTTTAATTTATTAAACCAAATCAAACTAAAACCCCCCATTTTGTTACTAGTTCTATAAAAAGAAAAGTATTCCTTTCCCTGTGGATACGAACCTTACTACGCTATACTACGTATAAGTGTTGTATTGTATTATTATTTTGAGTGCACATCACGACAAAGTGTAAGGAATAAATGTAATTAGATTTTGATGATGCTATAGGATTAGAAAGTTAGAGTACCCCCAATTAGATTTTATGTATTAGAATTTTCAGTTGTAAGTATTAGTGTAGTCGACGATCAGAGTTGCTCTGCCTTGGATCAGATCAGTAGTGCATCAGAATTGCTCGACCAGACTTGCTATATGAGAAATGCTTCATCAGAGTTCTCATATCAGAAGTCCATCAGAGTTGCACCATGAGAGTTGCTGACGAATTTGGACATCTGATAACCGATGAGAGTTACAGATCAGATGTACTCATCAGCGGACCTATCAGAGTCAGAGTTAGAGTTCAGTCAGAGATCAGAAAGCCATCAGAACTCAACTCATCAGAAAACCATCAGAACTCAGAAAGCCATCAGAATCCAATACATCAGAAGAGCCTGATCAGAGCCCGACTAACACTTAGAAGATTTCAAGAAACATCCAACAGCTATGAATCCAACGGGTAAAATCATCCAACGGCTAGAAGACTGTGCATGAAAGGAAAGCATTTAATGCATATTAAATGAGCCTGATACGCTGAAGGATTGATTGCAAATGATTGACCAAGGAATCCGGGAAGATATATTATAAAAATAGAAACCTTCCAAAACGACGGTCAAGTCAACTGTACGCGCATTTAATGCAGTTGTCTCCTCCTCCAACGGGCAGACAACCTCAGTATATAAGCTACACTCCAAAGAACAGAAAAATAACTTTGCTGAAACTTTTGCTCCAGTCATTACTCTGAACATACTTCTTGAGATTCAACCTTCATAACACCCTACAAGAAGAGTCCTACGTTGGGAAGATTCAAACTTCAAATCCTTTATCCCCAACAACAAGCAAAGTTCATCATGTTCTTCAACACTTCAAGAACTTCATCAAACATCATTTGTGACGAAGCAAGTTGGAGGAAAAACCTTGTTTTTCAAAGGAACTTCTGAAAAGAAGGGCGTCCAAGTAACTGCAGTAGTGAAGTGGTGATACTTCCGGGAAGCTGAGTGAAAGGACCAGCCATCAGGACGTGGAATTGCATCCCGGGTGGCATCTAGACTTGAAGAAGACGAGGAGTGCTTCTTAAGTGCTAGGAATTAGCTTTGTAACCGATCTACTTCAAAGCTAGTGGAACAGTGGACTAGAGGAACGCATTGTTCCTTGAACCACTATAAAAATATCCGGTGTCATTTACTTTACTGCTATCTCTATTTCTGCACTTAGGATATTAACTGATTAACTCTAAGACTTGGAATCTGTGTTCAGCAGATCTTGTTCTCAGAGTTATCAGAAAGGCATTTGCCTTAGTGTTTCTGAGGCTACCCGGACAGATCAGAATCCGCTGCCAAGGCAAGTTCTGATATCAGAACCAGCCTTTCTCTGTCACCAGAATCAGACCTTCTCTGATAAGTCACTTTTGGACTTAGAGAAAATTTGAAAAACTAATCAGTCTATTCACCCCCCCCCCCCCCTCTAGACTGATTACCATATTAAACGGGACCAACACAAAGTGCACGTCAGTGATAGCCGTTATATTTACTTGTGCTTAACATAAGTATTTATAAGTATTTGTTGAAGAAAGGAAGAGAAATCGGACAAATACCTCAAGAATGAGAGCTAGAGCATAAAACATTGCGATGAACGACTTTTTAGACCAAGAGAATGACGTTCTACCCATAATTTGAGTATAACATATTCTATAGAACTCGAAATCACTCGATTCGAGTTTCATGTGAATGCTAACTCAATAAGGTACAAATGTTATGAAGACGTCATGGCCAAAATATGAAAGGAACAAGACTCAATCAACCAACAAAGTCAGATGTTGCTGGTGGGATTTCAGGATGCATACCTCTCAGTGTTTTAGCCATAACGTTTGATTGGATGAATAAAATCACGTCATTCAAGTTTTGGCGGATAGAAGACTTCATTATCTACAACTTTGGTGAAGAAATCATGTCCAAATTCGTAGCGGAACATCCCCAAAATCCTGGGACAAAAACCGACACTTTTTGATCAATTTCGGAAGAAGAGAAAGGAAGCGCATTTTTGGGCGCTGCAACCGGCGCCGGTCAGCCTATAACCGGCGCCGGTTGGAAGGCTTTTTCGCACTAAACGAGCCTGTTTGCGACCGGGGCCGGTTCTAGACTGACCGGGGCCGGTTGGGACGATTTCAGCTCAAACAAAAGGTCGTGCAAGAGGATTTTTGATGGGAAAACTTCACCTTCCTCATCTCTTGATCAAATATTGCTCCATACCTGATTGTTGGGCTCGAATAGACTAAAAGATGCCATTCTTTAGCCTATATAAAGCCTTCAATTCATCAAGAAAACACATTCCATTCCATACTTTAATTCCTAGTTTTCATACTTTGTTTTTGCTATTGTTCTTCAAGTTCTTGAGGAGGAAACTTCAACCTCCGAAACCATTGGTGTTTAGGTATTATTTCCTTTGTAATTTCATGTTCCATTACATTTCAATATTTGTATTGTGATTAATATGAGCATTAGAGGCTAATTTCTTAGCTAAGGCTAGGGATGAACTTCTATGCCCACTAGGTGTTTGATAAAAGTTCTAAACCAATAAATTGTGATTTATCCTTTACATTTTGATTGTTTATGACTATGGTGTACAACATAGAAGTATGTTAAACTTAGTTTACGCTTGCAATTAACGTTGAGGTCTAAACTATGAACATTAAAGGATAAACATATATATTACCGAGAATAGAAATATATCCGGTATTATATGATACGGGTGTGATGTCTTGATATTCAATGGGGTTTTCGGTAGATGAATGTAAGCCGTAACGGGACTTACACGTAACGAAAACCACGCTCTCGCTGCCTTAACCGGAGTTGAGAATATATTAGCGACATCGTATTCATAATTTTTGGTAAAGAACTAATATTCAACCCTATTAAAGCATTTAAGTGATTCCCGAAGCCTTAGTTGTTGTTATCAATCACTTTAATCAAATTTATTTAAGTTATATCTCTGAAAATTAAAAAGAAGAATCAAGTTGTTGTTTTCACAACAACACACAACTCAAAATCCCTGCACTTTACTCATTTATTTATTTAAAGTCATCTACTCTCGGACTAAATTAAACAACGTTTCCCTGTGGATTCGACCCGGTATTTTACCAGAATTTATTACTATATCGGCACTTGTACACTTGCAAGTGAAACCGATCAAGTTTTTGGCACCGTTGCCGGGGAAACAGTCTTGTTTAATAAAGTCCAAACAATCAACCAATCAAAAATCCTGAATTTATTTTTCACAACTTCACTTGATCTTGGAAGGATTTTTGTTTTTTCTTGTGTAGATATTCCCTTGTGTTTGCATGCAATTGAGAGGTCAAGGTTCTAAAATTCTTGAACCACTTGATCTTGAAATAGAAAAAACTTGCAAACACATTCGAAGGGAGCAAAAAGCTACAAAGATGTTGCCAACTTTGAATGAGAGGAAGAGACCCGTGGTGGCCGCTACGCCATCTTGCATCACCTTGAGCGAGGAAACAAGAGACTATGAGCTAAGGCAAAGCTACTTCAACGCTATGCCTCAGTTTCATGGTTTGCTTGGGGAAAATCCACTCAACTTCATCACAGAGTTCTACGGATTCATTCAAGGAATCCCTAGAAATGGCTTGGCGGAGGATCAACTCAAGCTCAAATGCTTCCCCTATACTCTCAAAGGGGCGGCAAGAGGATGGTTCCTAGAGCAAGCTCCGACAAGCTACACAACATGGGAAGGTATATACAATGTCTTCATGTCTAAGTACTACACGCCCACCATGACTCAAGAGCTTAGACAACGCATTTTCAATTTCAAACAACAAAATGGTGAGCTCTTTCAAGACGCATGGCGGCGTTTCAAATCATTGCTAAGGGAATGCCCACATCACCGCATTCCCCTAGACCTTCAAATTGACACGTTCTACAATGGTTTGAATGCACCTTGTCAAGCCATTGTGGACAACCGAGCCGAGGGCTACATTGGAAATAAAAATGAAACTGAGGCACTCCGAATCATTGAATCTATTGCCTCAAATCCTCAACTTCAAGGAGGCGATTACAAGGTGGTCGGGATGAATGAAATCTCTATCACAACCGAGATTAACAAAAGGCTTGAACAAATGGAATCAAAAATTGAGCAAAAATTCCAAACGGCCCTTCAAGCCGTATTGGGAGGAGTCAAGCAAATAGCTAATGTGGAGAGCATTCAAAGTCCGGAAGGCAATTTATCTCAACATCTTGAAGAGGTAAATTTCATGAACTCTTATGGGAACCGGGGAAACAATAATCCTTCTAATCAACAAAGGTGGAACCAAGGGAGCAATTGGAAGCCACAACCCCAATCCGGAGCACCTAATTTTGGGCCGTCCAAGGAAACCACCATGGAGGATATGATGCAATTCATATCCAAGAGCATGGAAAGCATGAAGGCTCAAAATGAAGAGAACCATAGTAGAGTGGAGGCATCCATTGGGAATCTCCACTCTCAATTCAACAAGTTGGATCTTCGCTTTGAAGATCAAAATATAAAGCTCAACCAACGCATCGACACCATTGAGCAATATACCAAGGCGTCAATCCGAAATCTTGAAGTTCAATTGGGGCAACTCGCCCAAAAGGTGAGTTCTAGAGAGCAAGGTAAACTCCCTACAACTACGGAGGTAAACCCGAGGGAGAGCGTCATGGCCATTACCACAAGAAGCGGGAGGCAAACGGAGGATCCCAAGATGCCGGAGAGAAGAAAGACACCGGAGGAACAAGAAGAGGTTTCACATACACCGTTGCCACCTATTATGCCTCAATATGTTCCTCCCATCCCTTATCCACAAAAGTTGAAGAAGAAAGGAGATGAGAAGAAACACAAGAAAATTCTTGATATTTTCAAGAAATTGAGCATCAACATACCTTTTGCGGAGGCCATTGCGGAGATTCCATCATACGCAAAATTTCTCAAAGGCATCATCTCCAACAAAAAGAAGTTAGAGGAATTCGCAACTGTAGCACTAACGGAGGAATGTAGTGCCATTATTCAAAACAAACTTCCTCCAAAACTCAAAGACCCCGGAAGCTTTACTATTCCATGCTCTATTGGAAAAATCGGGGAGGTAAGGTCTCTTTGTGACCTTGGTGCTAGCATAAATCTTATGTCCTACTCCCTATTTAAAAAGCTAAGTGTGGGGGAACTCCAACCAACAACGGTTGCTTTGCAATTAGCGTATAGAACAATCCGCTATCCGATAGGTATCATGGAGGATGTCCTTGTGAAAGTTGGAAAATTCTACTTCCCGGTAGATTTTCTTGTTTTGGACATGGAAGAGATGGAAGTTCCCGTCATCCTTGGGAGATCATTTTTGGCCACTTCCGCAGCCGTCATTGATGTGCAAGCAGGCACCGTAAAGCTAAGAGTGGGAGGAGACGATGAAACATTCAATGTATGGAAAACACAATCCATACCAACTCAAAACATGGAGGTCAACACAAATCCTTTCGTCCCTCAAACACACCACGGGAATGAAAAGAATGGACGGACAACTCCATGGCCTCCCCACGATCTCAAAAAGGTAACATTCATCAAACGTCTTCACACGTAAAAAGGTACGTTGCGTCCGGCCTATGACGTTAAACTAAGCGCTAATTGGGAGGCAACCCAACAAGTTCAATTATAAATAAATATGTTTGGTTAAATACATATTCATATTTATTTATAATTGAAACCCAAAAAAAAAAAACAAAAAAAAACAAAAAAAAAACAAAAAAAAAAAGAAAAAGAAAAAAAAAAGCATCATATAAACTCATGTATCATGCATCTCCTACTCTCACAAGACGGCTCATTCCGCTATTAAAGATTTCATCCTCCATTGCATCCTCCAATGTACATTGAGGACAATGTATCTCAAGTGTGGGGGGTGCATTTCATGGTTAGTTAAACAAATTTTGTGTGCAAAAATAATTCTTTTTTAGGAAGGTAAAATTTTCATATTTCTCTTTTTAATGGGTATTTGGTTGAGAAAGTTTTTATTATTCACATAAACTATCATTTTTTTAGATTTATTACACTACTTTTACTCTTGAAAACCATTCCCAAAATAAACCTTGTGACTAGGAAACATCATCTTCTTCCATGTCCAAAAATGGTTTAAGTACATCTCAAATATTCAAGAACCATTTTGGAAAACAAGCCACCCTCATATCTCATCAAATAAATTGGGATGATCAAAATGACTTTCAGTAAATGCTTGTTGAGAACCAATTCAAATGAGTAAAAAAAAAAGAAAAAAAAAGAAAAAAAAACTCATGATCTCTTTCAAGAATTTCAACTGATCCACTTCTATACTGAAAAGTCAAATACACCAAAAAGCCATCCTACACCCCAAAAAGTCCTTGTCACAATCCATTCATCTCCTCTCAATTGTATAAGTAATTTTTCTAAATCTAATGATAGTTTTGTGTGTCTAATAGAAATTTGGTTTTGGACCGAGAAAGATAAAAGAGTTTACATGAGTTTTTACCTCTCTTAAAATTAAATTATTTTTGTTCATATATTTTTGTTGAAACTAACCAAGGCATCCAAAGTTGAAGAAATTGCTTGAGGACAAGCAACGCTCAAGTGTGGGGGGATTTGATAGCCGTTATATTTACTTGTGTTTAACATAAGTATTTATAAGTATTTGTTGAAGAAAGGAAGAGAAATCGGACAAATACCTCCAGAATGAGAGCTAGAGCATAAAACATTGCGATGAACGACTTTTTAGACCAAGAGAATGACGTTCTGCCCATAATTTGAGTATAACATATTCTATAGAACTCGAAATCACTCGATTCGAGTTTCATGTGAATGCTAACTCAATAAGGTACAAATGTTATGAAGACGTCATGGCCAAAATATGAAAGGAACAAGACTCAATCAACCAACAAAGTCAGATGTTGCTGGTGGGATTTCAGGATGCATACCTCTCAGTGTTTTAGCCATAACGTTTGATTGGATGAATAAAATCACGTCATTCAAGTTTTGGTGGATAGAAGACTTCATTATCTACAACTTTGGTGAAGAAATCATGTCCAAATTCGTAGCGGAACATCCCTAAAATCCTGGGACAAAAACCGACACTTTTTGATCAATTTCGGAAGAAGAGAAAGGAAGCGCATTTTTGGGCGCTGCAACCGGCGCCGGTCAGCCTATAACCGGCGCCGGTTGGAAGGCTTTTTCGCACTAAACGAGCCTGTTTGCGACCGGGGCCGGTTCTAGACTGACCGGGGCCGGTTGGGACGATTTCAGCTCAAACAAAAGGTCGTGCAAGAGGATTTTTGATGGGAAAACTTCACCTTCCTCATCTCTTGATCAAATATTGCTCCATACCTGATTGTTGGGCTCGAATAGACTAAAAGATGTCATTCTTTAGCCTATATAAAGCCTTCAATTCATCAAGAAAATACATTCCATTCCATACTTTAATTCCTAGTTTTCATACTTTGTTTTTGCTATTGTTCTTCAAGTTCTTGAGGAGGAAACTTCAACCTTCGAAACCATTGGTGTTTAGGTATTATTTCCTTTGTAATTTCATGTTCCATTACATTTCAATATTTGTATTGTGATTAATATGAGCATTAGAGGCTAATTTCTTAGCTAAGGCTAGGGATGAACTTCTATGCCCACTAGGTGTTTGATAAAAGTTCTAAACCAATAAATTGTGATTTATCCTTTACATTTTGATTGTTTATGACTATGGTGTACAACATAGAAGTATGTTAAACTTAGTTTACGCTTGCAATTAACGTTGAGGTCTATACTATGAACATTAAAGGATAAACATATATATTACCGAGAATAGAAATATATCCGGTATTATATGATACGGGTGTGATGTCTTGATATTCAATGGGGTTTTCGGTAGATGAATGTAAGCCGTAACGGGACTTACACGTAACGAAAACCACGCTCTCGCTGCCTTAACCGGAGTTGAGAATATATTAGCGACATCGTATTCATAATTTTTGGTAAAGAACTAATATTCAACCCTATTAAAGCATTTAAGTGATTCCCGAAGCCTTAGTTGTTGTTATCAATCACTTTAATCAAATTTATTTAAGTTATATCTCTGAAAATTAAAAAGAAGAATCAAGTTGTTGTTTTCACAACAACACACAACTCAAAATCCCTGCACTTTACTCATTTATTTATTTAAAGTCATCTACTCTCGGACTAAATTAAACAACGTTTCCCTGTGGATTCGACCCGGTATTTTACCAGAATTTATTACTATATCGGCACTTGTACACTTGCAAGTGAAACCGATCAAGTTTTTGGCACCGTTGCCGGGGAAACGGTCTTGTTTAATAAAGTCCAAACAATCAACCAATCAAAAATCCTGAATTTATTTTTCACAACTTCACTTGATCTTGGAAGGATTTTTGTTTTTTCTTGTGTAGATATTCCCTTGTGTTTGCATGCAATTGAGAGGTCAAGGTTCTAAAATTCTTGAACCACTTGATCTTGAAATAGAAAAAACTTGCAAACACATTCGAAGGGAGCAAAAAGCTACAAAGATGTTGCCAACTTTGAATGAGAGGAAGAGACCCGTGGTGGCCGCTACGCCATCTTGCATCACCTTGAGCGAGGAAACAAGAGACTATGAGCTAAGGCAAAGCTACTTCAACGCTATGCCTCAGTTTCATGGTTTGCTTGGGGAAAATCCACTCAACTTCATCACAGAGTTCTACGGATTCATTCAAGGAATCCCTAGAAATGGCTTGGCGGAGGATCAACTCAAGCTCAAATGCTTCCCCTATACTCTCAAAGGGGCGGCAAGAGGATGGTTCCTAGAGCAAGCTCCGACAAGCTACACAACATGGGAAGGTATATACAATGTCTTCATGTCTAAGTACTACACGCCCACCATGACTCAAGAGCTTAGACAACGCATTTTCAATTTCAAACAACAAAATGGTGAGCTCTTTCAAGACGCATGGCGGCGTTTCAAATCATTGCTAAGGGAATGCCCACATCACCGCATTCCCCTAGACCTTCAAATTGACACGTTCTACAATGGTTTGAATGCACCTTGTCAAGCCATTGTGGACAACCGAGCCGAGGGCTACATTGGAAATAAAAATGAAACTGAGGCACTCCGAATCATTGAATCTATTGCCTCAAATCCTCAACTTCAAGGAGGCGATTACAAGGTGGTCGGGATGAATGAAATCTCTATCACAACCGAGATTAACAAAAGGCTTGAACAAATGGAATCAAAAATTGAGCAAAAATTCCAAACGGCCCTTCAAGCCGTATTGGGAGGAGTCAAGCAAATAGCTAATGTGGAGAGCATTCAAAGTCCGGAAGGCAATTTATCTCAACATCTTGAAGAGGTAAATTTCATGAACTCTTATGGGAACCGGGGAAACAATAATCCTTCTAATCAACAAAGGTGGAACCAAGGGAGCAATTGGAAGCCACAACCCCAATCCGGAGAACCTAATTTTGGGCCGTCCAAGGAAACCACCATGGAGGATATGATGCAATTCATATCCAAGAGCATGGAAAGCATGAAGGCTCAAAATGAAGAGAACCATAGTAGAGTGGAGGCATCCATTGGGAATCTCCACTCTCAATTCAACAAGTTGGATCTTCGCTTTGAAGATCAAAATATAAAGCTCAACCAACGCATCGACACCATTGAGCAATATACCAAGGCGTCAATCCGAAATCTTGAAGTTCAATTGGGGCAACTCGCCCAAAAGGTGAGTTCTAGAGAGCAAGATAAACTCCCTACAACTACGGAGGTAAACCCGAGGGAGAGCGTCATGGCCATTACCACAAGAAGCGGGAGGCAAACGGAGGATCCCAAGATGCCGGAGAGAAGAAAGACACCGGAGGAACAAGAAGAGGTTTCACATACACCGTTGCCACCTATTATGCCTCAATATGTTCCTCCCATCCCTTATCCACAAAAGTTGAAGAAGAAAGGAGATGAGAAGAAACACAAGAAAATTCTTGATATTTTCAAGAAATTGAGCATCAACATACCTTTTGCGGAGGCCATTGCGGAGATTCCATCATACGCAAAATTTCTCAAAGGCATCATCTCCAACAAAAAGAAGTTAGAGGAATTCGCAACTGTAGCACTAACGGAGGAATGTAGTGCCATTATTCAAAACAAACTTCCTCCAAAACTCAAAGACCCCGGAAGCTTTACTATTCCATGCTCTATTGGAAAAATCGGGGAGGTAAGGTCTCTTTGTGACCTTGGTGCTAGCATAAATCTTATGTCCTACTCCCTATTTAAAAAGCTAAGTGTGGGGGAACTCCAACCAACAACGGTTGCTTTGCAATTAGCGTATAGAACAATCCGCTATCCGATAGGTATCATGGAGGATGTCCTTGTGAAAGTTGGAAAATTCTACTTCCCGGTAGATTTTCTTGTTTTGGACATGGAAGAGATGGAAGTTCCCGTCATCCTTGGGAGATCATTTTTGGCCACTTCCGCAGCCGTCATTGATGTGCAAGCAGGCACCGTAAAGCTAAGAGTGGGAGGAGACGATGAAACATTCAATGTATGGAAAACACAATCCATACCAACTCAAAACATGGAGGTCAACACAAATCCTTTCGTCCCTCAAACACACCACGGGAATGAAAAGAATGGACGGACAACTCCATGGCCTCCCCACGATCTCAAAAAGGTAACATTCATCAAACGTCTTCACACGTAAAAAGGTACGTTGCGTCCGGCCTATGACGTTAAACTAAGCGCTAATTGGGAGGCAACCCAACAAGTTCAATTATAAATAAATATGTTTGGTTAAATACATATTCATATTTATTTATAATTGAAACCCAAAAAAAAAAACAAAAAAAAACAAAAAAAAAAAACAAAAAAAAAGAAAAAGAAAAAAAAAAGCATCATATAAACTCATGTATCATGCATCTCCTACTCTCACAAGACGGCTCATTCCGCTATTAAAGATTTCATCCTCCATTGCATCCTCCAATGTACATTGAGGACAATGTATCTCAAGTGTGGGGGGTGCATTTCATGGTTAGTTAAACAAATTTTGTGTGCAAAAATAATTCTTTTTTAGGAAGGTAAAATTTTCATATTTCTCTTTTTAATGGGTATTTGGTTGAGAAAGTTTTTATTATTCACATAAACTATCATTTTTTTAGATTTATTACACTACTTTTACTCTTGAAAACCATTCCCAAAATAAACCTTGTGACTAGGAAACATCATCTTCTTCCATGTCCAAAAATGGTTTAAGTACATCTCAAATATTCAAGAACCATTTTGGAAAACAAGCCACCCTCATATCTCATCAAATAAATTGGGATGATCAAAATGACTTTCAGTAAATGCTTGTTGAGAACCAATTCAAATGAGTAAAAAAAAAAAGAAAAAAAAAGAAAAAAAAAACTCATGATCTCTTTCAAGAATTTCAACTGATCCACTTCTATACTGAAAAGTCAAATACACCAAAAAGCCATCCTACACCCCAAAAAGTCCTTGTCACAATCCATTCATCTCCTCTCAATTGTATAAGTAATTTTTCTAAATCTAATGATAGTTTTGTGTGTCTAATAGAAATTTGGTTTTGGACCGAGAAAGATAAAAGAGTTTACATGAGTTTTTACCTCTCTTAAAATTAAATTATTTTTGTTCATATATTTTTGTTGAAACTAACCAAGGCATCCAAAGTTGAAGAAATTGCTTGAGGACAAGCAACGCTCAAGTGTGGGGGGATTTGATAGCCGTTATATTTACTTGTGTTTAACATAAGTATTTATAAGTATTTGTTGAAGAAAGGAAGAGAAATCGGACAAATACCTCCAGAATGAGAGCTAGAGCATAAAACATTGCGATGAACGACTTTTTAGACCAAGAGAATGACGTTCTGCCCATAATTTGAGTATAACATATTCTATAGAACTCGAAATCACTCGATTCGAGTTTCATGTGAATGCTAACTCAATAAGGTACAAATGTTATGAAGATGTCATGGCCAAAATATGAAAGGAACAAGACTCAATCAACCAACAAAGTCAGATGTTGCTGGTGGGATTTCAGGATGCATACCTCTCAGTGTTTTAGCCATAACGTTTGATTGGATGAATAAAATCACGTCATTCAAGTTTTGGTGGATAGAAGACTTCATTATCTACAACTTTGGTGAAGAAATCATGTCCAAATTCGTAGCGGAACATCCCCAAAATCCTGGGACAAAAACCGACACTTTTTGATCAATTTCGGAAGAAGAGAAAGGAAGCGCATTTTTGGGCGCTGCAACCGGCGCCGGTCAGCCTATAACCGGCGCCGGTTGGAAGGCTTTTTCGCACTAAACGAGCCTGTTTGCGACCGGGGCCGGTTCTAGACTGACCGGGGCCGGTTGGGACGATTTCAGCTCAAACAAAAGGTCGTGCAAGAGGATTTTTGATGGGAAAACTTCACCTTCCTCATCTCTTGATCAAATATTGCTCCATACCTGATTGTTGGGCTCGAATAGACTAAAAGATGCCATTCTTTAGCCTATATAAAGCCTTCAATTCATCAAGAAAATACATTCCATTCCATACTTTAATTCCTAGTTTTCATACTTTGTTTTTGCTATTGTTCTTCAAGTTCTTGAGGAGGAAACTTCAACCTTCGAAACCATTGGTGTTTAGGTATTATTTCCTTTGTAATTTCATGTTCCATTACATTTCAATATTTGTATTGTGATTAATATGAGCATTAGAGGCTAATTTCTTAGCTAAGGCTAGGGATGAACTTCTATGCCCACTAGGTGTTTGATAAAAGTTCTAAACCAATAAATTGTGATTTATCCTTTACATTTTGATTGTTTATGACTATGGTGTACAACATAGAAGTATGTTAAACTTAGTTTACGCTTGCAATTAACGTTGAGGTCTAAACTATGAACATTAAAGGATAAACATATATATTACCGAGAATAGAAATATATCCGGTATTATATGATACGGGTGTGATGTCTTGATATTCAATGGGGTTTTCGGTAGATGAATGTAAGCCGTAACGGGACTTACACGTAACGAAAACCACGCTCTCGCTGCCTTAACCGGAGTTGAGAATATATTAGCGACATCGTATTCATAATTTTTGGTAAAGAACTAATATTCAACCCTATTAAAGCATTTAAGTGATTCCCGAAGCCTTAGTTGTTGTTATCAATCACTTTAATCAAATTTATTTAAGTTTTATCTCTGAAAATTAAAAAGAAGAATCAAGTTGTTGTTTTCACAACAACACACAACTCAAAATCCCTGCACTTTACTCATTTATTTATTTAAAGTCATCTACTCTCGGACTAAATTAAACAACGTTTCCCTGTGGATTCGACCCGGTATTTTACCAGAATTTATTACTATATCGGCACTTGTACACTTGCAAGTGAAACCAATCAGTCAGTGACACCAAAGACGGCATAGTTGTGATCCCAAGAGGGACTTTCTCGTTGAATACCGTGACACTAGATGGACCATGTAATGGTTCAACAACGTTTGTACTTAACGGCAACCTGAAAGCTCCAATCGATATTTCGGAAATGGGAAAAGACTCTCAGAGTTGGATGCTATTTTTGAACATGAAAGATTTATTCATCATAGGGAGGGGGTCTTTTGATGGGCAAGGCACACATTCATGGCTTCAAAATCAATGCAAGCGTTACCTTAATTGTAAATCTCTTCCAACGGTACGTTAGTACAATAAATACCACTTATATTATTACTAGTTCTCTAACGCGCGTTGCGCGTTCGTGGTAATGCCCAAGACCATTGTAGGGATACTAATTCCTCTGTTAAGGATGAGTCAATATATGAGTAATATCAATACAATATTTGAATACATATTTTGATATTTATTGATAAGAAATCCTAATTAATAAAGTATTTATAGGCTAGATTATATGTGAGGAAATAAAACTACCAAGATGAGTATAATAACAATAACAATAGGAGTAAGTTTCACATCAAAGAGTAGCATGCATTTGTGTTGTTATCATAGTTGTCATGGCGCATGGCAGCATCCATGGGGCACAGCCCTTTTCCCATGGCGATGGCGCTGGCGCCAATATGGCGTCGCCACGTGACAAAAAAATAAAAACTACAAAACAAATTTTAGACACTATAATTGATCAACCAAACCACCAAAACATGATAAAAAAAGGCGAATAACAAAAAAATAATTGAAAGTACTTCCAAAAAAATAATATTCAAAAAAAGTTTCATGTCTTGCAAATATGTTAGGATTTAGGCTTGTTAGCTTGTTTTTGTTTGATGATTATGCCATAATCATCACCGATGCTCCTTAGCAAAGGCAGTAGACATCCTTTGCAGCTCTGCCTCTTCGGTTACCTTTGTAATAACATACATATGAACAATGAGCATCATCTAGAGTAAAACCTTCATCACCCTTTAACTTGATAAAGTAAATGATAAATACAGAGTTGTAAAGTAAAACCTGAACATCATCTCAAGATTCTCAACTAAATTAAAGTATCAATTTAAAGTGAACAATAAACATCATCTAAATTCTAAATTGATATGCTCACTGTGATAAATTGATAAAGGAATAAAGTAAATGATAAACATTAAATACAGAGTTCTAAAGTGAAAACTTCATCAACCCTTCAAGTTTAAATGCTTTGAATATTTAAATTATCATTTTAAACTGAACATCATCTCATTTTCTCAATTCTGAACTAACTTAAAGTATCATCTAAAGTCTAAACTAAATTAAAGTATCAATTTAAATTTGAAAGTGCATCAAATCTCACTCTTTATTTTATTAAATTGAGTGGCTTTGACTTATACATTTGGAGAATTAAGTCTCTAATAGTTCTGTAATTTTGCAAGAGAATTAATTGACATCAACGCATGAGCTGTTTCACAACTGTCACAAGAATGTCTTAAAGTGTGAGGCATGAGATGTACTGGTTCAAATCTTAATTTGGTGTCAATGCTAAAGTATCAATTTAAATTTTAAAGTGAACGTCATCTAAAATCTAAACTCTAAAGTCTAAACTAAATTAAAGGATCAATTTATCAATTTAAATACTTTGAGTTCTAAAGTATAAACTTCATTTCAAAATGCAATAAGTATTTAAATTGATAAATTGATGCATTGGTAAAGTAACATACTACCTCTGTCCCTCTAAGTTTGGGACAAGAGAAGGTGACACGGTTATTAATAAAAGTGAGTTTATGTGGTTGATATTGAATTGATAAAGTAAGAATAAAGTAAGAATGATTTAGAACCACACAAATTTTACGAAATAAGGTATGAGATAATCTTAGTGGGACAGACCGAAAAGGTAAAATAGGACAATCATAGCGGAACGGAGGGAGTAACATTTAACATAAAGGCTGAGCTGCTCCGTATTAATTTGCATTGGATTATGTTTAACAGTTAACACTCAAAGCACGTGAAGTATTAAATGAAGTTCACATTTTCAGGAATATATATTCATATATAATTTTGGATAAACTATAACTGTATAAACTGAATTTTTTCATCAATACAGAGCATTAAAGAGGATAGTCGTACCTTTTGTAGTTGGAAGAAGCCAAACAGCTCCCCCCTTGTTGTTTGCCTTCAATTTGTCGCTCAGTTTTTTCTTGTTTTTTTCTTGCGCTGCAACATCTTTTACTTCTCACGTGTTATCACTTTGTGTGCTTATTTACTTTTGGTTAGCATTGTTGTTAGTATAGTGGGCTAAAATATTAAGGTTTTGTTAAAGTTTTATATGCCCAAAAAATACAAAGCGAATACGGACTGTTTTTTTTTAAAAACAAGTCACAGTGCCATGGCGAAGGCACAAGAATGGCATCGCCATGTGTATACCTATTGCCATGGCCCATTTTATGGTGCAGAGGCCATTAACGCGCCTCATGGCGCAAGCGCCATGTCGGCCATTGACAAGCTTGGTTGTTATATGAATACACATATAACAAACACAAAAAGTTTTGCACGGAGCAAGTATCTGAACACCAAGGGTGATATCTATTTCTCCCTCATCTACCACCGGCTTGAGCGAAAAAATCCCAACTTTTACCCGGTTGATTACGAACTTCCGGAGGAACCTGGAAGAGGAGCTGCAGAAGCTTGTGGAGCAAAGAAGCCGAAGGTCGATCGTCGGCTCTTCGCCAGGGATCTCTGATGCTTAGGACGAAACAGATGATGATGAAGACTGGACCTAGGAGAAGCAAGAGACGTCAGCTTTTGGTCTTTCAGGTCTGGCTCCTCACATGTAATGCTTCGTGTATACTATCTATACTTTTGTTTGTTGTAATTGCTGCCTCTCTCCATTCTAATCCATAAATTAGTGAAAACTTTATGTTGCTTATGTCAACATAAACTTAGTGAATATGTCAGCTGTCTGCTCATTTGTTCCATAAAACTTCAGTTTTATCTTTTCATTTGCTACCAGCTTACGTATAAAATGATGTTGCACATTTATGTGTTTTGTTCTAACATGAAAGGCTGGACTCTTTGCCATTGCAATGGCCGGCCTGTTATCATAATAAATCACATTTATGCCTTTTCTGTTAAGGTCATCAATACAAGAGCATAAGTAATTTGATGTCAATATGGGATGCAAAAGTAATTTTTACCTGTTTGATAGTAGTGATAAATGAAGGCATATCTAGTTTTTCAAAAATTATTACTGGTCCTTAGTATAAATCATACACTTGGGGGTGTAAACTCAAAAGAATTTTTAAGCATGGAACGCAAAATTCGATTCTGATGCAAACTTGGGGTGCCGCCCAAGTTTTAATAGAAATAAAAAAGCTCTTTAGTTTTTTAATACAGAAACCATATTAATTGTGGACTCCCACATTCCCCCCCAAAAAAGATCTTGTCCAGTACCTTTTTTGTCTCCCTACAAAAGAAGTGTCGTATTTTCTAAACAAGACTACTTCAATGACCCTAAAATGATTCACAAACAAGTTATATTTGATAAATTAAGTCAAACCAATATAACATTCAAGCCTTATTCCTGAAAGAGTTTGGGGTCGGTTAACATGAATCGACATATAAAATCAGCGCTAAACAAGGTTAAAGTGGAAGCAATCCTCCACACGTACATTCTCCCTCTACTTCGCTCTCTCCAAAATCATGCTCTCACTCAATCAGAGAAATATCATATCAATATATCATTCCTCATGATCAATGATAGATGAACTTTAGCAAAACCAAAAAGTTGTACATTTTTCAAACATGTTTTTTCTTTTTAGGGGCTAGATATGTAGGAAGTACTAATTGCAAACTTGCTCAGTTCCGAAGTTATCTTCACACTTCCTTTTTCTCCACCCAAAATTTCATTGGCTTAGCTTCCTTCTATAGAAAGAATCGTATAGTTCATACTGCTTCTCTTTATTTGAAATAAACCTTACACACAACTTTCATTTTCTTAATAAGTTAATATGCATTCCAAGCCAAAGTGGGTAACAATATGGGGACCAAGAAGTATTAAAGAACCAACTTGTTAGATATTTAGCTGGATAGATATTCATTAAAATCCTAGGCCTCCTACAAAGCTAGAGAGAGAGAGAGAGATCAAGTAATTCTTACAAGTTATCTTTTATGAAGAAAAGATCCAGCACCCGGCCATCAGGTGTTGTTGTCACTTTTACTCTTTCGATGGACAGCTTAAGGTCACAAAGAAATCTGGTAACATCTATCATATTTCAAAAACAATATCAGATTAGAATGCAAATCAACAAAAACATGTTTGAAGAAAGGGAATTCTTCAATACCGTGCAATAATCCTCTCTGATGAAGACAACAAAATGTCAATAGGTATATGGAGGATGGAGGAGCGGAGGGTAGTGCTGGACTCGGGCCGGGCGGCCCGGCCCGGAACCGGCCCGGCCCGGTTACTGTTAGGCCCGGCCCGGCCCGGGGCCCGGTGGGTCCACCGGTTCGGTTCGGCCCGGCCCGGCTGCTGGGCGGTTCGGGCCCGGGCCCAGGTTTTGGTGAACCGGCCCGGCCGGTTCGGGCCCGGTCCGGGCCGGATTTTAATTTTTTTTTTTTTTTTTGAAATTTTTTAAAGTTTTAGGTTGGATTAGGTATTTTGGGCCATTTGAGGTGGTTTGGGATGGTTTGGGGTTGAGGGGGAGGGGTAGGGGATTAAATAGGAGACCAAAAAAAAAAAAAAATTAAGTGGGCCGGTTCGGCCCGGCCCGGCCCGGCCCGGTTTGGCCCGGAACCGGAACCGGAACCGCCCACCGGCGGTTCGGGCCCGGGCCCTAGTTTTCTGGCCCGAGGCCCGGCCGGGCCCAGGCCCGAACCGGGCCCGAACCGGCCCGAGTCCAGCCATAGCGGAGGGAGGTTTTAGATAAAAGTAAAGTACTCCGTAATGAGGAACATGTTGGACAGATAGAAAGAAGGCGTTCCTTCAAATTGGCCCACCTCACAGTAGGTGTGTAACAGTGTAAGTTTGAGGAGCAACCCATAAAACTACATCGCACCATATCCCATCAGTTGAAAAATCTGATTCCAATAAAAATTATGAAGACCCACCCAAACCGAGGAAAATTGCAGATATACAATGAAACGGAGATGCGGAGAATAGATGGCTAATCACACAAATGCGCAGGTAAAGCAACGGTACAAGGAAAATTGGTTGAATAGACGAAAAATACACCACAGTAGAACAAGGCAGAAGAGGAAAATTGACCGAAGAGCTGCGCCATAGTATTTATAAGAGAACAAGGGACGACACTTGAGAAACCAAAGTGCCCAAAAGCCATTACTGCGGAGGAGATGCTGAGTGGTTGAAACCGAAGGAGATAAGTCGAAGAAGCTCTGAGGATTTCAATGAAGTAAGCTTAATTGCGATTCTGATTAATAAAAAAAGCGTAAACAAAATGCAAACGTCTATTGCCTCTGTAAGGACATAACGTTGAAACTGAGAACATTGTTAAAATGTACAACAAAATGAATACAAAGTACAATCAGCTCATGCATGAAGTGACACCAACACATTTTTCATGACAGTTTAACCCTCAACAAGATTCCCTCTTATAATATTGTAGAGATTAATGTTACCGTTGACTCTTGTGTTCACTATTAGTCATGTAACGCTTACTTAGAGATCATGCTCTGTAATATTACATTTGCATATATCAAATAACAAAGTTTTCCATTAAAATGTATTGTTCCCAAGAGAAAGTTTCATGTTGGCAAGAGCTTTTCTGTTGCGCTTTTATAGAAAAATGGTAAAATCATATCGAAAAAAGCATTATATTATTTACAGGGTTTAATTTGTAAGACAGTAAAGTTACATGAATAATACTACCTCCGTCCCGGTGGACTTTGTCAAGTGCAAAGTAGGTGAGAAATAAGAATAGTAAAAACTGTGTGGTTGATATTTGTGCAGAGGAAAGACAAATGTGCAGAACCCGTTTGGTGACACTTTTTTTGACTTGCCAGATTTTCGCATACTAAATAGTGTAATACTCCGTAATAAGAAAAAGTAAGTTTGAAGTTACTTTTCTGGCTGTATTGGCTGAAGTTCTTATATAGGATCATTTTAACTATTTTCATATAACTTTTTGTTTGATTTATTAATAACAAATATTTTAACTATAATTTCTTCATAAATTAGCAGAATCAGCCAATACAACCACTTCAGCCATTACTTCATAAATTTCAGTAGAATCAACCAATACAACCAATTTCAGTTTTACCAAATGGCCTCTAATTTTACTTTCCCATTTTTCAATCTTGTTCCACGAGTATGCTTTAGGAGGAAAAGGGTAAAAAAGTAAATCAAATTTGAATTTATAAGTTTTCTTAATCCTTGTGCTGGTCAAAGTTTGTGAATCGGTTCAGGACAGATGGAGTATCTTTATAGTAAATGAGTAATCATGAATTTTCATAATTAATTAAATTTAAAAACAGTCATTTAAAATATGTATAGTCATATATTATATGCAATGAGTATATTCATGTGTTCTCATATTGTATTATCATAATTCAATTTGATGTCACATTTCCTTAATGTCACATTACCTTAATCATGTTAACAAAACACTAACTGATCTGAGAATAAATTACATTCATATCAATCTAATATACCCATCAATCAACATTCTCTTGGTAATCTGACATTCTTTGAAGCAAACAAGCTCCAAATGTTATGAGAAACATGATCGACATGAGAGGATGTAGCTAGGAGGACCAACTTAGACCGTGGCCTACAACTATATAGATTAATTTTGTTTAAATTATTAGTGTAGAAAGCCCTATAAAAGAATTCCATAAAAATCTTTAAACCCGCTTACCCAATGTATTGCTCTGCCTATGCAAGGATTGAGACATGCTCATACAAGTAGTCAAGTCTGATCTTATTCATGACTTAATAAATGTTAATGAGTTACACATTTTTATGGAGAAGCTAATAGACGTAAGGAAATGTCTTCATTTTGCATTTAGCGAGATTTGATACAAGTCTACAAGACATGCTATACAAGCAATTTTTTTTTTATGAAAGGATTGAGAATTGAGAACATCTTAATCCACTGTCAGGTAAGCCATCATCTCTTTCTTCAATTTTTGTATTCACTAACTTTAGTTTACTCTTCTAAATGCCCAATTCTCCACAATGATAGGCTTGCCAATTCATTGATTTCTCCTTATTATTTCTAAAATACCATACCATATTATTCTATTTTTTCTGGATTTGGACATATATATATAGGGGTTGAGTTAGGGTTGAGTGGGGGCAGCTACCCCCGCTACCCCCATAGTGGATACGCCACTGTCCTTAATGTCACATTACCTTAATGTTAACAAATTAAAACACTAATTGATCTGAGAATAAATTACATTCATATCAATCTAATATACCCGTCAATCAACATTCACATGGTAATCTGACATTCTATGAACCAAACAAGCTCCAAAAGTTATGACAAACATGATCGGCATGAGGGACGTAGCTAGGAGGACCAACTTAGACCCTGGCCTACAACTATATAGATTAATTTTGTTTAAATTATTAGTGTAGAAAACCCTATAAAAGAATTCCAAAAAAAATCTGTAAACCCGCTTACCCAATGTATTGTTCATTTGTTCTGCATATGCAAGGATTGAGACATGGTCATACAAGTAGTCAAGTCTTATTCATGACTTAATAAATGTTAATGAGCTACACATTTTTATGGAGAAGCTAATAGACGTAAGGAAATGGAAATGTCTTCATTTTGCATTTAGCGAGATTTGATACAAGTCTACAAGACATGCTATACGAGCAATTTTTTTTATATGAAAGGATTGAGAATTGAGAACATCTTAATCCACTGTCAGGTAAGCCATCATCTCTTTCTTCAATTTTTGTATTCACTAACTTTAGTTTACTCTTCTAAATGCCCAATTCTCCACAATTATATATAGGCTCGCCAATTCATTGATTTCTCCCTATTATTTCTAAAAATACCATACCATATTCTATTTTTTCTCGATTCAAATATTAAATGAATCCTCATTGTATATACTAATTATAATTTTATCGATTATAATTTTATAACTAATGTGGTAATTGTTATGATTAATTAATTTCATTCAGATGAGTATTGTCACATTATTTTTTATAATCAATTGAAATTACTATGATTAATTGGGACCACAGATTGTAAACCATTACCAAGGGTCAAGGATGAGAGGCAACCATGCATTATGTATTGACGTACATGGCTTTTTCATTTGGGGGATGCCTAGAAAAATTAAAGTAGGGTACCTAATATTGGGCAACCATTTTACATTGTGGACAAGTTCTATTTAGAGGATAGAGAATTTCTTTTAAGAGAGCTCTCCATTCATTGGTGGAATCCTCAAATTTAATAAATTTCTCATCATGGTGAATGTTAAGAGCCTGTTTAATACAACTGAAAACGCCTATTTGGACTTTGGATGGTGGATTTTAAACATGATAGATTTGTTCTTTCACATGAAAGGGGATCTTTTGATAAACAAGAGTACTGGCAAAAGTGAATTAAAGTGTAACAAGTTTGACTCAAAGTCAAACTAGGACTTTAAGTGAGGGGAAAACGTAGTACTGTATATTTTAAAGTAACATTGGTTTGGTTTGATATCATGATATGTTTATTACTTTCTTATGTACTACGAGTACGTGTAGTATTCTTTGGTCCGATTGACCTAGTTTGACTTCATTTCATGAAAGTGAAATGAGTAGTTGAGAAGAAAATATTTCCTAGCTAAGCTAGTACTGTAGAAGTTAAATATAGTCAAATACTATTAAACTATCGGTTACAAAAAAAAGTGTAACCTCCACTTTAATGAAAGAAAGACTCATCTTTAATTTGATTGCTATAATAATGCATATAAATGCTAATATTGAACTTAACACCACTTACCTATCCGTACAATAAATAACATTTACACAGTATTAACTAGCTCAGTTGACTACATACAACTCCAAACCGTATGACTAACTTAATTATTACGATTAATTTACTTATGGTACTTTAAATTCTGCATCTCAAGTATTTTATTAGTTTTAAATTTACTCTTACCTTCACGTCTTTATTTAATACATAGACATGTATCTTATTTATTCACATTACTCACTACTGAATGTCTAAATGTTACTCTTTTTTCTGTTTCAGAATACCATCTAGCTCTATAAATTGAAACATTCAACATAATTATATTTTTCTAGCTAGTCTATCTTGCTCCAAATATGTGCTTTGACGTGGATTAAAACCAGGAAAATCAAAACATGAGTGCAGCAAAAATTACTTCATGTCCAGCCGTCTCCATTTTTTCTGTGTTTTTTATGATCGTGCTCAGAGTTTGTTTAGTTCATGCTCAAGCAGACGTATTTGAAGTCTCTGCCTTTGGTTGTGACCCTTCCGGAGATATGTGGGATATAACCGAGGTAAATTGTACGTAGTACAAAAGTTCATGAAAGCATAATTTTCATGTAAAATCTTTTTTGTATTGCTTGAATCCCAATTTTTAGGCATTAGAAAGAATTACACATATTAAGAAAATCGGTTACTTGCCTGAATAGGAGTAAAAGGTAGTCAATAATCACAAATAGACTACATTGTTTTCTAATTCACTAATAGGACTAATTATGTGTGTTTGGAGAAATATACCCTTGTAGCTATTGAAATGTTTTAATTCATTATAACATCATAAAAATTAATAAAAAAGTAAAATGTAATAAAAACTAATAAAAAGATTTATAAAACAAAAATTTATTTATTTTAAAAAAATAAAAAACAAAACAAAAATAAAAATAAAAAAACTTAAAAAAATCACCGCCGCCTCTGCCACCACAGCACTACCACCTTCGGTCACTAGAAAAAATGCCACATGCATTATTAATAGCATATTTAATGAAAATTTTGGATTTATCAAAGAGTAATATACCATTTTTGGCATTTTTCAGAAAAATAATGATTTTTTTTACAGAAATGGCATTTTTGTTTTTTTACAAAAATGTCATTTTTTCCACCGGTCGGAGGTGCTAATGCAGGGAGGCAGTACAGGCGATAGGAAAGGCATAATGTTTTTTTAATTTTTTATGGATTTTACTATTTTTATTAGTTTTTAAATTTAATTTTCTTAATTTTGTTTCTAAATTTTTATTTTATAAATCTTTATCAATTTATTACGTAGTATCATTTTTCTACGATTTTTTTTACGATTTTATTATGAATTAAAACATGTAATGATTACTCTTGATTACCTTTTACTCCTACTAAAAAGAGGGGTAAGAATGGATTGGAAAATATGTATGTTTTAAAATAAAAGTAATACAGTTCTATTTTGGAATAAAAACATAAGAAGTCCTATTTTAGATCTTTATCCTAGTTTTACTCCTATTTGGGTTAACGTCTATAAGAAATAAAGAGAATATTGAACAATTTCGTTGAATCTTACATTCTTACTACCTTCATAAATCCAACTAAAACTGAAACACGATAAATTGTTTAGTAAACATATCAAACCAAATGAACTCATGTCATAAATATTAGTGCGATGATTACATAATTCATGTTGTCACATTAGGGTAAATTCAAAACAACTATGTAAAAATCTACTTTTATTATACGTAATATTACTTATATTCCCAATATATTAAACTAGTGTATGTATAATTCACTTATTACTTATGTGACATGACTCAGAGACAAAACAAAGATAACATATCTTACTGTTATGAGTGCCTACTCGATAGTCGATTTTTTTCTAATAAGAAATCCTGATATTAAGTTGGTTGAGAGCGGAACTATAGCATTACAAGGTAAGGCAAGGGTTCCATTTGAGGTTTCCATTAGTGCGGAAACTCATCCACTAAACCGTATAAAACAAGTTTATAATACAGAGAATAATTCCTGTCCGGCCAAGCCGGACAAGAGGCTCGTCCGGCCACCTCAATTTGAGGTGGTTCCCTGTAGTATTTTTGGCACAAATTTGTTGTGTATGTTCCTTATCAAGTCTAGTTCATCCATACCACATTTGAGCAAAGAATTCAATCCGGAAGGTCGTCAAATGATTTTTGCAAGTTAACTGCATTTTATATGTATATTCCGGACCAGTTAACTTGCAAAAATCATTTGACGACCTTACTGATTGAATGTTTTTCTCAAATTTGGTATTGATGAACTAGACTTGATGAGGAACATACAAAAAATGTCTGAGCCAAAAATACTACCTGGAACCACCTCAAATTGAGGTGGCCGGATGAGCCTCCTGTCTGGCCTGGCTGGACAGGAAAAGGACTCTTATAATATTCCATAAATGTCTCAATTATATGTTAAATTAATAACTCCATATATATTCCATATACATTAAATTAATAACTCCATTAGTCTAAATTAAAATGTCATTTGTCTAAGCTATATATGAAACATATAATTCGAGTATTGTCTAAAATCGATCCAACGTTTTCACTCTTTATATGGTTGAACTTCGATCCTCTACGTCGTTTTTCTAGCTCCACCACTAATAACATGGTAGATATATTGACAAGGGCGACTCAATCTTGTTGATTGGATCAACAACATGTTAGTGCTTTTTTACCTTGTATTAATACAAAAGTTCATCAATAAAATAGCCCTTAAAACTCAAGTACTCAACCAAGATCAGATTTCTTGGATTTTAGATTGCTACACACATATAACTATCCCTAACAAGTATGTTGGGAAAATTATTGTAGTCCTTAGTAAAGGCATGGAGGCAAGCATGTGACACCAAAGACGGCATAGTTGTGATCCCAAGAGGGACTTTCTCGTTGAATACTGTGACACTAGATGGACCATGTAACGGTTCAACAACGTTTGTACTTAACGGCAACCTGAAAGCTCCAATCGATATTTCGGAAATGGGAAAAGACTCTCAGAGTTGGATGCTATTTTTGAACATGAAAGATTTATTCATCATAGGGAGGGGGTCTTTTGATGGGCAAGGCACACATTCATGGCTTCAAAATCAATGCAAGCGTTACCTTAATTGTAAATCTCTTCCAACGGTACGTTAGTACAATAAATACTACTTATATTATTATTAATGTTACCGTTGACTCTTGTGTTCACTATTAGTCATGTAACGCTCACTTAGAGATCATGCTCTTTAATATTACATTTGCATATCTCAAATTACAAAGTTTTCCATTAAAATCTATTGTTCCCAAGAGAAAGTTTCATGTTGGCAAGAGCTTTTCTGTTGCGCTTTTATAGAAAAATGGTAAAATCATATAGAAAAAAGCATTATATTATTTACAAGGTTTAATTTGTAAGACAGTAAAGTTACATGAATAATACTACCTCCGTTCCGGTGGACTTTGTCAAGTGCAAAGTAGGTGAGAAATAAGAATAATAAAAACTGTGTGGTTGATATTTGTGTAGAGGAGAGACAAATGTGCAGAACCACAAATTAGTCGCTTTAATAGAAAAGTGACAAAATTTTTTGGGACAACCAAAAAGGCAAAGTTGACAAAGTCCAATGGGACGGAAGGAGTAATAGTTTATGAGTCAATAGATTAAATCAACAAATATCTCATATTTGAGATGATGAATAGTATAATTGAGATCACTAAATTACTTGAAATGATTCATTTTTAATGAGCTCGTGACTAATCTAAAGATGAAATAAAGATCTTTAATTTCTCCAATGCCTTCTATGAACATTTTTATCTTTCAACATGCATTAGTAGGTTCATGTGCATGGTGTTAATATCTTATAAACAATTGATTATTGGTTTTAATAAAATTTATGTATGAACATATGTTTTCATTTTATTTATTTGGCATTGTATGAAGTCTTTGGAGCTCGAGAATGTCACTAATGCACTAGTTGAAGGAATAACATCTATAGACAGCAAGTTTTTCCACATTGCACTTCGTAGAAGTGAGTCTATTCTTATAAAGAATGTTGTAATACAAGCTCCGGAATATAGCCACAACACAGATGGAATCCATATCTCTCTATCAAAAAACATAATCATCAACAAGGCAGACATTGGCACCGGTGATGATTGCATCTCTTTGAGCCAAGGCAGCAGAAATATACATATCTACCAAATCAAGTGCGGTCCTGGTCATGGTATCAGTATTGGAAGCTTGGGTAACCATGCACATGAAGAAGATGTGAGTGACATTCTTGTGAATGATTGCACATTCACAAACACCACAAATGGCGCTAGAATCAAAACATGGGCGCCTTCTTTTCCTTCCAGGGTTTTCAATCTCACCTTTGCAGATATCACTTTAAACAATGTTACCAATCCAATTTTAATCGATCAACATTATTGCCCAAACTCACATTGCACGTCTAAGGTAAATGTTTTATATATTTATTCGTTACATTTCCATTATTTTGCAAGTGTCATGTTTGTTGAAAACAACTTCTTTTTACAGGAAATATATGTACACATATGTACATATATTTGTTTAAAAAAATTAAATATATGTACAAATATGTGTGTTCTTATTTTAAAACAAAATCTTTTGAAAATTAAGTCCATTTTTTAAAAACCAAGACCTATTTGAAGAAATGTGTTATATTTCATATCAACTTATGGAATATTCACTTTATGCTACTCAGTGTGTTATATTTCATCTTTTTGGATGGAATTCATTTAAAATAAAAGTCACATTCAATTAAATTCTAATGAGCAATTCACTCATGGTAACAAAACCTCAACAAAAGCACATGAACTTCAATTTTGTTTACACAATCATGTCATCATCTTGTCGTGGTATGCTAAGTCATTTTCATAATGAAAAAATTACAATTTCACACATAGCTATAATATTGGGTAAACTATGCATTTAAAATTGATATTTTAAAATGAAATTAATCAACTATAAATCATAAATTAGGAAGTCGTGTTTGACTGCCTACGTTTTTTCTAGTTTAGCCCCATCCCCCCACCCTAATTGATTCTAGCGATACCAACCTATGGTGCCCAACACCCTATACCACATTCACTGTATTTCAATGGTGTTTCAAGTGAGTCATACTTAGGCTTGACGATTTAGATTAGCCAAGTTGGTTGTTTATTAAGATATGATAAAGTGAGTAGATAAAGGCTTATATCATTTCATGATTACCGGAAGAATGCCCAATATATTTTGATTGGTCTTTTTTCATATCATCAATTCTAGGCATCATGATCCTCCTAAGTCATCAACACTCATAATTTAATTGTGAAGATAGAAACTAAAAAAGGGACATTCCTATAAATAGTCAATCCTTGTTAGCAAGTTGTGTATTAACATAACATTAGTGTTGATGCAGGGAGAATCACAAGTCCATATCTCTGAGGTCGAGTTCCACAACTTTACGGGTTCTTCTCCAAATAAGGAGGCTGTCATTCTCAATTGTAGCTCACTTATGCCATGTGAAGCTATTATCTTAGGAGAATTGAATATAAGAGACAACCTAGGAGGACCTACCATGCTCACATGTACAAACGTTCATGGAATATCCTACGAAAGTGCATCTTCAATCATTTGTGCGGATAATGGCATTGCTCCAAGTGGTGAGGTGGTTGGAACCTCTCCAGTTGGAAGTATTGGGATGGCCCCCAGTACTCCTATAGGTGCTCCCAGTAGAGAGGTAGGAATTGCACCCAATGGGGTGGAAAAGATTGCCCCATGCAGCAAGGTAGTATATGCCCCGAGCAAGGGAAGATCTATATTGAACTATAGTGGGTAGAAGCATACACTTTATTTATTTTCTACCTTTCAGTGTAACCTATTTCTTTTTAATATTTATTCCACTCTGTATATGGTTAAATCTAGTATTGTGATAACTTTTCAGCCCAGTTTAGCCTATGTTTCTAGATACATCAAAGATGAAACTTCTAAGATTGGTGAAATTCCCACATGTGGTAAGGCCGGGGTTGTCCCTGATGAGGAGAATGTGATTTTTTCATAAATTAAGTGAGCAGGTTACTGGGATTGGATCTCAAATTGTGAGGATGTCATTTTTCACACAAGAGATTGGGGTTGAACTAGGAGATGAGGAAGAGACTTTCTCACACTACCAAAGTGCAAATCACGCAGTTGATAAAGTAAGAGGTTGAAATCAATTTCATTGAGCTCAAAAGGTGGAACTACAAAATAATAGGGTGTCCTCATACCTTACCTAGTGGCAGAGGCGCTTGAGAATTGGATCATAAATAAAATAGAAAGATGTAAAGAGACATGAAAATAAAATAAAATGTTATACATATTAATGTTGTCTTTTTATGAGTTGTGTTTATTGTGCGAGTAATTTAGTAGTTTGAAATACTATAGAAACCTTCAAAAAAAGAGGTGGATTGTGTAGAGTAATTTCATTCAAGTTAGTTGAAAAAAATAACTTCTATTTACTTAACCTAATTATTATACAATTCAACGTGTGAAATTAAAAATTGTGTGTTCAACTTATAAGTCGATTTTAAGTGTAATCACATCTCATGAAATACCCCTCCACCAAGGGAAAATCGCGAGTTCGATCTTCACATTTAATTTGGAATGCAAAACAATTTTAAGATTATATGTAGTCACGAGATTTTTCTTACAATTTATGGAAAAAAATGTGGCACAGAATCACTATGGGAAGTGATTAAGATCCAACATACCATTAAGTTCTTGTAAGAATCACTGAATTGAGAAGAATGCAATATAGAGATAGAAAATTCTTAGTGTATGTACACAAATTGTACACCAACCCCCCTAGTAATTTGTGTACACAGGCAATTCCTTTAAAAAATATATGGCAGGATTTGATACCAAAACATCCATAATTGCCTATGTACAAAAGCAATGTACACATTTTGTGTACATCTTGTGTACACCAATTAAGCATGGCCCTTGCCCATATAACCATCGAGAATGCATCGAGGCATAATGAGTTTACCGATGCCGATACCCATATTAAATTCATTTTAGAATGTTTTTATTTGGACTGTAATATGTCGCAGACCAGACCATATCAGATCGATTCAGACCGGACCAGCAAATTATAGTCCAAGTAAAAACATCCTTAATTATTTATATAAATACTCACAGATTCATTTATATTCTTTAAATTTTTATTATATTAATCAATTGTGTTTAACACCAATTCTTTGACATTAAAGTATTATGAAAATTCCCGAAATATAAGTCAAAAATTGGGTAATGGTATATTTTTATTCGCTAAATAGCTAAATAGCTTTGACTATTATTTTAAAGCCGAATAATGTCCAAATATGACATTAATTTTTTATATTTAAGGAATAAAATTAAGTAATCTTATTTTGGAATTTAGAAAAAAAATTAGTTACTCCAATTTAGGGCAATTTCTTTAAAATATTTATACATTACTTAAACAATTGCTATTTATATTGACGAATAATATCACAACATATCAAATAATCTTTTTTTTATCATTTAAACAAAACAATATTTGTAATTAACTAATCTACTTCACTAGTAAATATTTTCTGTCAGTGTTGGGGTTTTGTACCCTCGTGGTGTTGGAACTTAATTAATTGGAGTATTGGAGATGCTTGAATTCTCCAACAGTCGTGTCTTCATATGAATTTTTCTACATGATTTTCTTTATAGTATATGATGTTTCGGTCTATACACAGTTGTTATTAATGACACTTTTGTTTGTGCTCACAACTAATTCATATAAGAAAGAGTAGTTATACCGTGGGAGCAACCCACCGTGTGCATGGTGCACCCAGGGGGAATTCATGTGTTACTGTTCACGCGCTTGAACATTAACTTTTTTTTTTGTTTTTCCCTTGCCCAACAATTGAGTGATGTAACTCACGTGTAAAGAAATGTAATTCCCGTTGACAAGAAATATAACTACAGGCAAGTTGAAATTTAACTTATGTAATGCGGAGTATAAGAAATCAAACATTGATTTCAATGTAAACAATGAAAACATGGAGTCTAATTTTTGAATTACTTTACGTAGATATGTTTTTTTTAATATTAAGGCCATAGAAATATTTTTTAAAATATTATTTTTTGCCAAAAAACATTTTCTTTGCAAAAAAAATGAATTTTTGTTTCAATAGTTGGAGTTTATTCTAGTATGTAACTAGTGTTATGAAAAATGTAATTTAATTAGATGTACGTAACAAGTGAAAGATAAAGATAAGTAAAATGTCACAAATATATAATTAGATGTAACTCATGCATAATTAGATGTAACTTGCGCATAAAAGTATGTAACTCGCGCATAAAAAGATGTAACTCATAACAAGATGTAACTCACGCATAATAACATGTAACTTGGGCATAAGAAGATGTAACTTCGTATATTATCAAATGTATCTCCATAAATCAAAATAAATATAGTCAATGTCTTAAGAACCTCTAAAAACATATAAAAGCGATAAAAAGTGTATGCATATAAAAGTTTATTACACAAAAAAATGAATGTGAAAAAGATATTACAAAACATAATAATTTTTTTGTTGTGATTTTAGTTGAAGAAAAGAAAAAAGTGCACGAATAAGGATTAAGAGAGAAAGAAAACTAATTAATTTGTTTTGAAAGGATAAAAATTTAATCACAAAATTGAAATAAAGTACATATGTCCGGCCAGTGTTCCTTAGTTAAAAAGAATCATTTGGAAATATGATAGGTTTGGCCTTTTTATTCCAATATTACTAACATAAATGAAAAAGATAAAAAAATGACTTGTTTTAAATTTTTCTTAAAATGTGACTAAAAGTCATTTACTACTTATAATTAACCATATATTTATTTTTAATTATTCCTTTATAGCACCTCCAGGCCACCGACCCCAGCACCACCATTGCCGCCGGCGGCGGCACCGGCGCCACCGCTGCCGCCGGCCAAAGTGACTCCGGCCATAGTGACAGCCACCAAAGTGACTCCGGCCACAGTGACTGCCACCAAAGTGACTCCGGTCTCGGTGACTCCGGCAACAATGACGCCACAGTGACTCCGCCGTTAGTGACAGTGCCGCTACAGTGATTCCGTCCTGCCAGTGGCTGCCGCCGCACATGGCGAAAGTGACTGCGCGTCCACCCACCGGTCACTGTGACCCCAGTCAAAGTGACTGCTCACCCACCACCAAAAGTGACTGTCCGTCCAACTCCGTAAATCGCCGCCACTTTCCGGCCACCGCCATCTGATCCACTTTCCCAACGCCCAAAACCCTCCCCGATCCCCGGCCCCATTTCCGGTCACCAGTCGTCCAGCCCCTTTCCCTGCCCCTCCCCCCGTCCTCCCCCAGACCAGATCGCCCAAAAGCTTGGCCGCCTTACCCCCACCCCCACCACCATGGAACGCTCGTCGCACCCCCACCAGAAGCATAAGCACCAAATCAGAGTCGTCGGCCACCAAAATGGAAGATCCGGCACTGGTGGTCCCAAATTGTAGCCGCCGTCCATCATGGACGACAGATCCGACACCTGTGACATCTGCTACATCAAAGACGACGGCAGATCTGGCCGAAAAAATCGACGGATCTGGCCAAAGACGACATTCTAGCAGCTCAGAGTTTAAATCTTCCTTCCGATCGAAACCTAGGAGGAGAGGGGACGGTGGCGGTTTGAAAAAGAAGAAAATAGAAGAAGTTGATAATCCGAGTTGCAGCGGCGGCGGACGAAATAACAGATGTGGCGGCGGACGAAATAACATATGCGGCGGCGGTGCAGCGGTGACGAGGGGAGCGGTGGTGTCACCGAGTCCTTCATGTAGAGAATGCCGGGGAGGAAGTATACGGTGAGTATTTAATCTAAACTAAAACATTTCGTAAGAGCATATACTTGCATTCGTATATAGAAGATAAGGGTGAAAGAAAAATAACATGTAGCTTTCTTTTAGTGTTCAAAGCATTAATTAGCTTTGGCACATACGTACTTTTCTATTTATAAATCAACATACGGAGGTGGTTACATGACTTACATCCCAAACCCACTACGCACACTAACACTACTCACGTAATACATACGGAGTACCAAACGTACGTACTGGTGCATGGTTACCCACTAATACTAACATAATTAATATAATACTAAATGCAAATAACTAATGTGCAACTTAACTAATTGACTCAAATTAGACTAACACTAATGCAACGGCACATACGCACATTAGTACCGCTACAACATATGCACGGTGTCACGCGACGCACACTACTTGGCATGACTCATCCCGCCGTGCACTAACACTCTAGTCTAAAATGCATCAATGACTCCAAATAAACTAAATTAAACATGACGAAATTATAAACAACAAGATTAACTCCAACACTTCACCGGCAGAAATGAATCGGCGGCGACGATTCTCTCCTAAGCTCCAACTGCTTTGATCTCCCCCTTTCTGTCTGGGTCATTGCGCTGAAACGGTAGTAAGGAGAGGTCATATTTTTCGAAAACTGGGATATGGTCATAATTTTAGAAATGAAGAGTCCGGGAGTCATAATCAGGCCATTATTTCCAAAAATACCTTTCAGATTCAAATTGCGACCTTATCCGGTCTCAAAAGACTAGTATTGGGCTATTGGCTTATTGCGTGTACTGGAGACGTTTTGATTTTACAATGGGAAGAGGGGCTCATCGAGATTTTCCTCATCTTTTAGTTCCACTGAATACCGTCCGATTTCGGATACCCAATTCCTTACATTACTGCCATTTGTGGATAACCGAAAGCAGAGTGGCTCATATAGATAAAACATATATGGCAGGATTTGATACCAAAACATCCATAATTGCCTATGTACAAAAGCAATGTATACATTTTGTATACATCTTGTGTACACCAATTAAGCATGGCCCTTTCCCATATATCCATCGAGAATGCACCGAGGCATAATGAGTTTACGGATGCTGATACCCATATTAAATTCATTTTGGAATGTTTCTATTTGGACTGTAATCTGTCGCAGACTAGACCATATCAGATCGATTCAGACCAGACCAACAAATTATATTCCAAATAAAAACATCCTTAATTATTTATATAAATACTCACAGATTCATTTATATTCTTTAAATTTTTATTATATTAATCAATTGTGTTTAACACCAATTCTTTGACATTAAAGTATTATGAAAATTCCCGAAATATAAGTCAAAAATTGGGTAATGGTATATTTTTATTCGCTAAATAGCTAAATAGCTTTGACTATTATTTTAAAGCCGAATAATGTCCAAATATGACATTAATTTTATATTTAAGGAATAAAATTAAGTAATCTTATTTTGGAATTTAGAAAAAAAAAATTAGTTACTCCAATTTAGGGCAATTTCTTTAAAATATTTATACATTACTTAAACAATTGCTATTTATATTGACGAATAATATCACAACATATCAAATAATCTTTTTTCTATCATTTAAACAAAACAATATTTGTAATTAACTAATCTACTTCACTAGTAAATATTTCCTGTCAGTGTTGGGGTTTTGTACCCTCGTGGTGTTGGAACTTAATTAATTGGAGTATTGGAGATGCTTGAATTCTCCAACAGTCGTGTCTTCATATGAATTTTCCTACATGATTTTCTTTATAGTATATGATGTTTCGGTCTATACACAGTTGTTATTAATGACACTTTCGTTTGTGCTCACAACTAATTCATATAAAAAAGAGTAGTTATATCGTGGGTGCAACCCATCGTGTGCATGGTGCACCTAGGGGGAAATTCGCGTGTTACTGTTTACGCGCTTGAACATTAACTTTTTTTGTTTTTCCCTTGCCCAACAATTGAGTGATGTAACTCACGTGTAAAGAAATGTAATTCCCGTTGACAAGAAATCAAACATTGATTTCAATGTAAACAATGAAAACATGGAGTCTAATTTTTGAATTACTTTACGTAGATATGTTTTTTTTAATATTAAGGCCATAAAAATATTTTTTAAAATATTATTTTTTGCCAAAAAAACATTTTCTTTGCAAAAAAAAATGAATTTTTGTTTCAATAGTTGAAGTTTATTCTGGTATGTAACTCACGCATAATTAGATGTAACTTGCGCATAAAAGTATGTAACTCGCGCATAAAAAGATGTAACTCATAACAAGATGTAACTCGCGCATAATAACATGTAACTTGGACATAAGAAGATGTAACTTCGTATATTATCAAATGTATCTCCACAAATCAAAATAAATATAGTCAATGTCTTAAGAACCTCTAAAAACATATAAAAGCGATAAAAAGTGTATGCATATAAAAGTTTATTACACAAAAAAATGAATGTGAAAAAGATATTACAAAACATAATAATTTTTTTGTTGTGATTTTAGTTGAAGAAAAGAAAAAAGTGCACGAATAAGGATTAAGAGAGAAAGAAAAATAATTAATTTGTTTTGAAAGGATAAAAATTTAATCACAAAATTGAAATAAAGTACATATGTCCGGCCAGTGTTCCTTAGTTAAAAAGAATCATTTGGAAATATGATAGGTTTTGATAATGAAAAAATAAAAGTAAAAAAACGAAAAAATAAAAAAGAAAGAGGGTGGGGGAGTGCACTAGAGAAATAGATCAAGAGAGCTGAGAGCTAAGCAAAAACGAAAAAGAATAAAAGCAACGAGGGTGGAGGAGAACGGTGCTTTATAAAGAATAAAAGCAACGAGGGTCTGGTCAGTGGAGCGTGCGGTTAGAGAGAGAGCTTGAGACCGACTTTTATTCTAGAACGGTGCCGTATTTGGAACCGGTGTACCATGCACATGGTACACCGATCCCACAGTATAATTTGCGTATAAAAAAAAATATTTGTGTAGGCGTGCAAAATTGACGCGTAAAATGAATGTGTACATCTCTCTATACTAGTATTTTTCGGAGTAGACATACTCCTTAGGGCATCTCCAACAAGCACCAACTTCTGCACCAAAATGGTGCATTTGCAAAAAAAAATGCTCCAATAGCCACACCATCTTCAACACCATTTCAACATTTTGGTGGAGTGCCTTTGGCTTTACGCCATATATGGCGTACACCAAATCCAACACCATCTTCTTTTTCTATTGTTTTTAATTTCAAATGTGATCCAAAGTTTTGATTATTATAGTTTTGATCCATTTTTAAAACAACAAATTAGGATGTTTTTACTTGGACTAAAATTTGTTAGTCTGATCTGGTCGGATTTGGTCTGGTCGGATTTGGTCTGGTCTGTTCTGAACTGATTTGGTCTGGTCTGATTTCTTTGTATTTTTATAACTATCTAAGTCTGGTCTAATCCGGTCTGATCTGAGACAAATTACAGTCCAAGTAAAAACATCTATATAGAACAACAAATTAAAATTATTAATTTGATAGAAAATAACAAAATTATAATAAAATTTAAATCGCACAATATTAAGAAAAAAACATAATTAAAATTACAATTAATAACACCATTATAATTAGTGAAATATTGATTATTGTATTTTAATTAGTGAAATGCGTGAAAATACGTATTAAAATGGTGTATTTTAGTTTGTATGTGTGAAATAATGTGTGAAATGTCAAAATATTAAATGAGGGGCTAATGTATAAATATATGATAATTAGATACTTAAATAGAAGAATGATAAAAAGTTAGTAAAAAGAATAAAAAGAGAATATTCCTTTTTGGTGATGAAAAATTGAAAATGGTATAAACTGTTGGAGATAAAATACTGTTTGATGTGATGTTT
This sequence comes from Cuscuta epithymum, assembly GCA_945859915.1. Lineage (NCBI taxonomy): Eukaryota > Viridiplantae > Streptophyta > Magnoliopsida > Solanales > Convolvulaceae > Cuscuta > Cuscuta epithymum. The sequence continues at coordinate 548,881 of CAMAPF010000034.1, forward strand.
ACACCATTTTAGTGTAAAAAATGGTGTAAACTGTTGGAGATGGCCTTAGAATGTTTTCTTTTGGATTGTTTTCAGTCCAGATCAGATCAGACCAGACTTAAATAGACCTGACCAGACCTGACTTAAACAGACTAGACCAGACTAGACTTGGATAATATAAAATACACAGAGACCAGACATTTACCAGACTAGACCAGTTCAGACCAGACTTAAACAGACCAGACCAACAAATTTCAGTCCAAAAGAAAACATGTCTTATTTTTTTAAGACTAGAGATCCAAAAATATCTTTATTCAAATTACGACCTTATCCGGTCTCAAAAGACTAGTATTGGCTTATTGCGTGTACTGGAGACGTTTTGATTTTACAATGGGAAGAGTGGCTCATCGAGATTTTCCTCATCTTTTAGTTCCACTGAATCCCGTCCGATTTCAGATACCAAATTCCTTACATTACTACCATTTGCGGATAACCGAAAGCAGAGTGAGGGGATAACGGAGGCAGGTCATACATTCCGTTAAAATTCTGATCCCATGTGGCGTTCCAGTTTGACGGCGTTGGGGGCCATTCCTCTGCCGCGTCATTTCTAACGACAACCGTCTCCTCGGCGTCTCTCTCTGGCTTCACGCAACCGTCCCCGGCGGCCTGAGACTCTTCGGTTCTGAGCCTCGAAGCTTCCAACGGGAAGTTCAGAATCGCTTTGCTCCCGCGAATCCTGAAAGCCGCTCGGTCGTAAGCTTTAGCCGCCTCGACTGCGGTGTCGAATGTCCCCAGCCAAGCTCTGCTCCCGCGCCGTTTCGGATCTCGGATCTCCGCCGCGTACTTTCCCCACGGCCGCCGCCTCACTCCTCTGTAGCGTTTGTTCTCCTCCGCAGGCAGCTGGATTTGGACCGTCGTCCTTTCGGCTTGCTCCACCCGAGGTAAATCGATCTTCAGCGGAGGCTTTCTGGATGGGGCTGTTGAATTCTGTTGTATTTTTGGTGATGTCAGATCTATAATTTGAGAATATGATTCGAAGTTCGTGAACTTGTTATCATTTTGCTCGAAATTCATCGGTGAATTTGATTCCAAATCAAGCAGATTCTCTTGAAAATTCAAGGAATTATAATCAAAATCAATGGAATCCTGGCTACAATCGGAAATCGTGAGAGGAAGTTCATAGCTAGCATTTTGAGAGGGGTTAGAGACTGATTGCGAGCTTGAAAAAACTCCAACTGCTGGATTGTTGCTAAGCTGGTTAGCAAAATTGAATGCTTTTGGAGAAAATTCTCCAAGCAGATAGTTTCTGATTTGTTGTAGTGCAGAAACTTCATCAAAGGTCGCCATCGACTTCGCAAAAAACTCAAAATGAAGATGAAGGAGATTTTTCTACAAGAGGAGATTTTTCTCAGTTGCTAATGCTGAAGAAAATGTTAAGAGCGTGAAGGCGGGTCTTTTTGGATGGACTTTTTGAAGAGAATGAGATGCTCTATATATATTGAGAACGACTGACAGAAAAGTAAAGTCAACCACGGACGGATAACCAAAATTTATCCATAATCTACAGTAAAAAAAAAAAGATTATCCATAATCCCAAAATATAATGAAAAATGATATTCCGTATTTGTATCTACTCTTATACTCATTTTTACATTCATAAAGTTAAAGTTAAATCTCATTCACAGACAAAATATGTCTTATTTTGCCTGTGCAAGTTTGCAAGGGCAAAATAAGACATTTTATCCGTGACAGGATTCACAGAAAAATAGTCTTCACAGAATTGTGCATAAGAATGAGTATAAGAGTGGATATGACAATAAAGGTTGAAATATAATACCCCTCTATCTCATACTCCTTCACCTCTTATCTTAAATTTCATTTTAGCTTTTCATATTTTCTATTTAGTTTACCTCATACTCCCTCCATATTGAAATAATGAAATGTATGTTACACTTCCATTTTTAGGATATAGTATAATTTTTCTACATTTTTCTTCATGAGAAGTTTTCTTCTAAAAATTAATGATTACCTTTGTATTCTACATTTTATGTTTTCTTTCATAATTTTTCATTTTCTCTTACTTTTTCTACATTATTAATTAAACTTACCATCTTTCACTTAAATATTATGTAAAACCCTGTTATAGCAAACATTTCAATACGGAGGGAGTACAGTATTTTGATTACATGTGCTGGTTATCTTTCGCTCTTACTTTACTTACAATTTACTAATTTAATACCAATCACACAATTCCACTTCTCTAAACAACCACACAATTGGCTCTTGTCCCATTCTTAAGTGGTTGGAGGTGATTGCGGCCCATTGTGACCAAAATTGTCGAGTTTGATAGAGGGGATTCAGGAAATTTTTTGTACCCATAGATGAGATGATATGTTGTATAGTATAAGAGTAGCTCTCAAGCAAGGCACTTATCATAGTCTGATGATACTAGATGGCATATAAAAAAAAGTAAGTTTTTGTTTTGTTGCGGCAATAAACTGATCAGTATCAATAACATAACCTACAAGGCGAATGTTGAAAAGAGTTGAATGGTTCTAACACTGTTGGAAGTGGTGAGTTAGGTGAGGAAATGTATTGTAGTTGTATGGGAGATAGCATGGATACTTCAAGTAATAGCTATTGTATGAAATCCTTGATCGAGTTGAGAAAAACTGTGCACATTTGAGTATAGCAAATTAGATAATAAATACTTGAGTATGTTTAGAGGTAAGGAGATAAGCTAAAGAGATAAACTTTCTTAACTAATTACAGAAATTGTAGAGAGGCTAGTAAATAAGACAACTAAGTGTGTACAAATGTGTGCATAAATAAACATGAGCAATAATAGTATTATGCTAAATGTAACATTCATTAATTATGCACATACAATAACATCCAAATGCATTTTGCATAAAATCATCACGAATTACAAAATTCACGAAAATATCTCTTGCAATTTGAGAAATATCAAGAACATTTGAAAAGTTGTTTTCCAAAATAAGAAATATTATACTCACACATTGTGGAATTCTAAAATGTTATACGTTTATACTTATATAGCTATGGGACATTTTCTTGGTACAAGTTCTTTACACTTTTTACACACAATATTTATATCCCTTTTTTTCATCTTTCCCTTTCTCTCGCACCACATCTGGTGCTTTCTCTTCCACACCCCCTTCCATTAACAACATTAATTTATTTACACTCATACAAACAACTTTTGTCTTGGGAGAAGGTTTTATGTGAAAGCTATGATCATTCATCACGTTGACAATTAACTGATAAAGCAAACTCGATCGAAATCCCGAATCTATGAAAGTTGAAACTGACTCAAAACAGATCAAATCATAGTCAATTTGATTCACGGTTTGAAATTTGAACTTAGAAAAAGAGCGAACATACAAGTATATCAGCCCAACCGGTTGTGAAGTTACCGATGCATATGTAAAGTCTCGTGTTAGAAACCCGCTATGCACCAAGAAAAGATGAAGGAGGTCTTGCTCCCAATGATTCTTCTTACCTATCAACAGAATGAATGAACACCCCTAAAGTTTGTTTTTGGTAGCACATTTTTTGGATTATGAGACTTCCAACCTTCTTTTTTATCAAACATGTAATTTTTTATTTCACATTCTTAGAATATTTTTAGTTAAATTGAAATTTAGTAGTATGACATGATCTGATAAGGTAAATAATGTGTTATTTTGTTTCACTATTGTCTAAATATGATCTGGTCTAAAAAAGCAAGGGTGAATTCGGAAGAAAAGTTCTCCGTGTAGTTTCCTTAAATCTTGTGCCCATATGCAAGGTTGCATTTAAAACCGAACGGAGAGTAGTATTTCTTATACAATTCCACGGATTCAATAAATTCAACTAATTCAACAAATTATTACATGACCTTTTACCGGCTTATCCTTTTACAACAATGTTTGATGTACTCACTTTTATACTCACCTTATACTCACCATGTTTGTGGAAGTTTTTTTTGTCTGTGAACCCGGGTTCACATACAATATTTTGTCTGTGCAAAATATTGTCTGTGAACCGGGGTTCAAAAACAAAAAAAAAAACATTTCAAAAACATAAATGTGTACAAAAATGAGGATAAGAGTGAATAGAAAGATCATTTTTTATTCTTTTAACAGTGATTTAAATGAGATGGAGCGAGAACGTAAGTACTAATCCCACAAGAGTAATTCCCACAAGAGTACTAATAACACTGATTTCACAAACATTTCTACTTTGATTATTGAGTATCGGTCAAATGTCAGATGAATGAGTAGAAATGTCAAAACAATCAACTCTACGGAGTATATTATTGTGTCAGTCTCTGATAAGATGCTGTTAAATTCACGATTTGTATCACTAATTACACCTACAATGGTCTATAGGCGTAATGGAGCGCTCACAAAAACTGATCATATTTAAATATTCAATTTTAAATACCTAAAATGTCAAAGCCAAATAAATATTCGAACATATCCTAGTATATTTTTGTTCCCAAGGTGTATGTTTTATTTGAATAACATGTTCCAATGCAACTTTTATTTTAAATAACATTTGCATCATGAAATACTTGGTGGACTAAACATAAAATTTTCTAGTTTAATAAATGAAATGGTAAAAAAAAAAGTGCATATTTTACCCATCAGCCGTAACGCCGGCAAAAAACAATTTATTTACCTAGCAGGAAATCAACTTGATACCTAAGTGGATTAGTGTAGGTAAGAAGCCAGTTAACCCAATGACCCAGCTTAACCCAACGCCAAGTTTGACTTGGTCTTCATAACATGGCACGTGACTACGATTGCTGACTTGCGGGTTAGTTTTGATAGTATGGTATTCAATGCCAATTATTGCTGCTCAATTCGTCCTAGTTTTGACTTGGTCCTACAGCATTTTAAACAAAAAAAATGTCAATTTTTCCCTTTTTGTCAAGAAATATGTGTTCCTTATCATTTCATTTTTTTCTATTCAAATCTTACCCGCAATATCTACTTTTCAACCACTTTATTAATAAACGTGTCAAATTGAAAGTGGACAATCAATATAGGACGGAGGTAGTATTTATATATATAGTCAATTTATGATTCATATTAGTACAACAAGTTTTTAAAGAGTAAACAAAGTCTTTTGTACATAGACATACTGAGTATTTTTTATTCACCCATGTAAGAAAATTCTGTGCTTTTGTGTTTGTGAGAACAAAAATATTGTTTCTTCGTATAAATTCAAATGCTCTAACAGGCAAAACGCATATTGAGGAAATGAGCAAGTATAACTGGGGTTTTTATGTTTCTTTGTATGAATATTATTTTACAAGTAAGTTTATAATTTGAATATATACTTATCATGGGTATTTTAAATGCTTAATTGAGATGTAATACGTATGAGTTATGACCAATTAAGACTAAGAGTTTATATACTCCGCTAATCCTTTTTGAATGAGTACGTATTATAAGTATGATTTTGAGGGTGTTTGGCAACACTGTTTTTCCGCTTATTAGGTTTATCAATCAACTTTTTCACCAAACACATAACTTTTGTTTTCACGCGTTGAATTACTAGTATATAATAAGCAGAAAAAGTAAGCTTTGAGTTACTTTTCTGGTTGTATTATATTGGTTGAAGTTACTGTAGATGATCATTTTAACTATTTTATATATAATTTTTTCTTTATTTTATTAAAAAAAATATTTTTAAAATAATTTTTTCTCATATCAGCAGAATCAACCAATACGGCCACTTCAGTCAGAACTTCATAAATTTCAGTAGAATCAGCCAAACCAACCGATTTTCGTGCTATCAAACGGACTCTTTGATTTTCTATGTAATTTACGAATTTTCTATTGACTTAAATGCTTACGGACTTTTTGTATTCGGGATTTATAAAAGTTTCTGTTAAAGTAGGCATTATTTGTTACTCCGTACATGCCTGGATTTTCAGGCCTCTTCTTTTTAATACTACGTAGGAAGTATATTAAAATTAAGATTTGAAAATGACTGGATTTACAGGCTTCTTGTGCAAGTCAACATTGGCCAACGATTTTGGGACGGAGGTAGTATATTATAATTCAGATTTACAATTTCAATAATCAATTATCATTGAAGTTTATACTTTCACCCGTTTGGTAATGTTTTGCCAGTGCACTAGTTTGATGCATGACCTATGAATGTCGTACGGTAGTTTATTCATGTTAAAGAGTTTATTTACTGTATGTATTAGTAGCAACTAGCAAGCGATGTCATTAGATAAGAAGATACTCCGTATTTGACTAAAATTACTCCCTCCGTACCGAAAACAACTTCCCGGTTGGACTTTCACACACTTTTAAGAAATAAATTTGACTTTACTGTAGAGTGCACTGTTTTGCACTGTTTAAACACTGTTTGGCACTGTTTAAACACCGTTTGGCACTGTTTAAACACCGTTTGTCACTGTTTAAACACTGTTTGGCACTGTTTATCACTTTTTTGATGTAGATAATTTGCCAAATAAGGAAAATATTGATGTGTGAAGTTAATTTTGGGACATCCATTTAAGGAAAGTGGGAAGTTGTTTTCGGGACGGAGGGAGTATAGGATTTAAATTAGAATTGAACTTTCCCTTCCTGCATTAGCCTTCTAGCTAGGCCTATAAGCCTAATGATCTAACGTCATTACTCATTAGCTCTGTGCCTCTCTACGAATATGTCTATGAAGCCATCGACACTCTAAAACATTAATGGACTTTGACCCAATATTTTAATAAAAAACTCTAAGAAATCATTTCCTTTTATTAACAGTACTTTGACACAAATGTGAAAGTTTACAGTTTGTCGAACTTAGGGAGTGTTTGAAATCACTTAAAAAAACACTTCTCAGTTTTTGGCTTAAAAAGCACTTATTTATCAAACACTACCATTTTTTACTTTTTCTCGGCTTGCGTGTGAAAAGTGTTTTTATCCTTTCTATTACACAAAAAGCACTTATTTTACCAAACACTATCAACTTTTACTTTTCAAAATCACTTTTTTCTGAAACACTATCAAATTTTCCTACTAATCACTTTTTCCTTACATCTCCAAAAGTGCTTTTTTAAGCAGAAGCTGTTGCAAAGACTCCCTTATTCATCGTCGCTCAACATCGTTTACCTTTGTCAGTGATCGATCAAGATATACTCAGATTCTCGGCAACAAAGCTAACTCACGCTTTGACATTTGAGAAAAGCCAAGCAAAATATCTCATTAAACGATAACTACTCCAGCTAATATAAGGGACTACAAGGTTACTATTTGGGATAACCTCCCACATTTCTATTCTTGGTGACTTAACTCAACTCTGATCCCATAGTATTGGGTAAACTTTTAGTGCGGGGTATGATTCATTTGGAGCCATTAAACCATTTAACTTTAATTTTATAAGCAAAAGAATTACTCGTAATTGGTTGTGTGTCCGAGAACATGTTACGTTATTTAGTAATAATTCGAAACTGAGATGTCTATCATAACGTTGATAAAAAGTTGAGTTTCATACATGTAAGTTTAAAAAAAAATCGAATTTGACACGAATAATCCCAACAGAATAATTATTTCCCAGAAATAAACCCCATGTTAGCATTGTTAAAGTAGGACATGAACTATTATACTATTGTATAAGACCTTATATTAGACTAATTCTTATGAGGTTGAACTTTTAGGATGATTTTTTAATTAATATGATGATAACTTTTCTTCTATTGATTCATTTTGTGGTATTTATTCACAGGTTGGGATTATTTAAATGTAATTTATCAAACTTGGGATAATTAATGTATAGACGATTTAAAGGGTTTTTTACATACAAATGTTAGAAAATGCTTTACATAAACATATAATCATTTTTATATTGAATTAGTTTCTCATATTGTCCAAATTATCGGATATACTAATTAAACTATCGCATTTGGCTAAATTAAAAATAACTTCTATCATTATTTAGTATATTTCAACTAGAGCTACTTTGAAATCTAAATTATAATGAAAAAACAAGAATTGTTGATAAGAAATTAAAGAATAAAAAAATTGGTGAATATTTGTTTACATATTTGTAATATATTACGGAGTATATGAAAAGCATTTATTATTAAATTAATGTCATAGTTGAAATAAATTTAGCTTAGGATCAAATAAAATATTGTTAATGTTGATATATATATATATATATATGGTCTTTCGCTTCATTAAATATTGATTGAGCATTAAAAATAGATTAATGGAAAAGTTAATACCATTAGCTTTGGCCTTTGGGTTCATTATGTGTAACAGTTAACGAGTTATCATTATTTTTATCGACTTTTCGGTATGGATTATTTTTATGAAATTCGTTGCCAATTACTACGTATAATCCTGATTCATTGATATTTAATTTTTATTTTCTTCATGATGGTATGGGTACAAAACGATGGTGATGCACGAGTAACAAATGACAAGAGCGATTTAACAGCATCTCCAATAATATTTGTACAGTGCACATATGTCATCAAGAAAAATAGACGAATAAAATAAATCATTGGTACTTAATTATATCGCTTTCTTTGTACGGTTGTACATAATTGTGAATAATGTCAACCATAATGTTTAAATGTAGACATATTTTTGACATTGATGAAAATCTTACCAAAAACATAATAGACCATTCAAGTAAGTTGAAATATTTTTTGCTTACTAATATTTTTATGGTTATCTCTCTTATGTCGCATGTGCACTGTGCATATGCATTTTGGCATCAAAGATGTTCCTAGTTAGCCAACATTGGTGGCCGTGTGCATGGCTGATCAGGTTCGTCGATTGATAAACAATGTATCTAGAGAATCGATGACAGTGAAGGTGCATGGTGCGATCCCAAGGCCTTTTGGGCGCCCACAATAACCCCAAACCAGCCCCAATATGTATATATATAATTTTATATGATACTACTCAAAAAAAGAGTTAAACATAAGAAAAAATCACTAATTATATAATTTATGTAATCCTATTAAAAGAACAAAAAGATCAAAATTTACTAAATTCCGTTTTCTTAACTTATACTCTGTATTTTCTCAATTATATAAAAAATTGCATCTTTGCACACATGTAATACAAATTGATCTTATTTTTATACATACTTGTACATATACGGAGTATGTCTTAAACTAACTCTAATCGAACAATACTAATAATGTGCGATTTGGCATTTGTGAAACATGTGACTAAATTCTAGTGTAAGTTCGCATTCACTCAATTTTTTTCCCGAATACGCCACTCATTATCTGCTAGGGTAACATGTTGGGGTGGGCGGTGACTAGGGTATTAATCTAATGTTATGATGTTTTTAGTATGATCAGTTTAGAGATCTAAACTGACCATACTTGATCAGATTCAAACAAAAAAAACTCATACTTATACGGATCAGACCAAACCAACCACAAAAAAAAAACTTAAAAATCTAACTAAAAACATCGTCAATAACTTTTAATTCTTTTTAAATTGAATCTTATTTTTGTCGGTACATGTCAAAACCGGCCCTTAACAATATACGAAGTATTAGCCAAATAAAATACGTATTACGTAGTAATTTGCATCAATTTCATTTTACACATTATCTATTTCCCAGTTAAAGCAAGCCACGTCAATTGCAACCTACCAACAATTCCTATGTAATCCGTCCTGGTCAACCGCACGAGCAACGTTCTTCTTGCTTTTACAAGAGAGATTTTCCGGCGATGCAGAAGACGGAGAGGAACCCTCCGGCGACGCCGGCCTCTTCTTCGACGTGATCCTAACGGGCTCCGGTTCACCGGAATTGATCCTCAGTGGGAAATTCAGCAGGGCCCGCGACCCGCGCATTCGGAATGCGGCCCTGTCATACGCCAGCGCCGCATCCTCCGCCTTCTCGTACGTCCCCAGCCACACCCGGGCGCCGTTCTTCGCCGGGTCCCTTATCTCCGCCGCGAACTTCCCCCACGGCCGCCGCCTCACGCCCCTATAGCGCGCCTGCGGCATTGGCGATGGCGGCGCCGCCAAATCCACCATGCTCTCTGTCACAACATTAGGAGGAGGCGAAGGCGCCGTGAAATCCATCATCACCGGAGAATCTCGAAAACACGTCAACGGTTCTTTCTTGACGACGGCATCCCCCGGCGTGCCGGAATCTACACCGAAGTAATTCTGGGCAGAATTATTAAATTCCGGAATTGCCCAACCCACCCAATTCTCATCCAAACAAGCAATCGAGCCTGAACCGGAGCTGCTGCTACGGTTCAGAGCTTGCTGATTATCCGCCGGAGCTTCGAAATCATCCATTAATTGGCGCTGAATTGATTCAAGAAAACTGAAATCAGTCATAATAAAGTCAGTATCTCCAACTAACATTAAAACTAAATCCCAGTCTTGCCAATCAACTGTTTGCCTGAACTGAAAAAACAGAGGAAGTGCCCAAGGAAGAGGACAGAGCAGGGTGTTGGTGATCAGTGGGATTTATATAGTAGACGTTCCAGGTTAGAATTTTATGATTTTCAGTAATTGGAAAATAATAATAATAATAAAATATTTACCATTCAAACTTGAAAAGATTAATCTACAGTAGGAAGCAGTTGAGGCTTCCATGCAGTTTCGGGATGAAGAAATATAATGTTGACGGAAACTAACGCTTTATTTCCCCACGTGCGATTACGGGGAGCTGCTTATGGGCTAACTGCGGCTTCTCAAGCTTTTTTTTTTATCATCGGCTTCTCAAGCTATTAAAAAGAATGTCTCCAACTCTCACATCCCAAAGAGCATAACCCGGTCCCGGCTGATGCTATGTGCCCAAGCTTAATGTTATCTTATTTTGTACCTCAATTTGTATCTTAGCCTATTTGTGTGACTCACAAAATCTCACTTCAATAAATGAATTTCTACACTTTAATGGGATGCTTTTTAAGATACAAAAATAGGGTGTGGATACAAATTGAGGTACAAATTGAGGTACCTTTAGTATTTTTGGATATGGATGGCCCTACCACTTATTTTGGTTTTCTGGGTTGACTAGGTCAAACTAGGGCACATGGTGTTCAGGAGTGTTACCGTACGAGCCTCGGTTTACCGTTTAGGAGACCCAAAATTTTGAATATATTCTGCATAATATACCAAATGCTTTTTTATTTGATAAAAGTTTCCTATTTTAGTTTTTTTTAAAATACAAACATTGAACAGTACTCCGTAATATGTATGTGTAATTAAAATGCAATTGTTAAGTACAATTGTGAAATTTCTTTATTACTTAAGACCTAGTTATAGTAAGTACCACAAAGCCCTTATCCAGTTTGGGACAGGCGTGCATCAAACAACTATTTTCTCGTGATAAATGGCTTTTCCATTTGGCTGTTTAAACCGAAAAAGTCAAAAATGAAAAAAAAAATACTTTGAGTATATTTTCATAACGGCTTTTTTATTTTATATTTCAAGGGAAAAGTTCAAATAAGAAGTGTTTATGTGAGAAATGAGAATGAATCTCAATTGTTGGATTCAACTATGTTAAGTAAAAATAATTTCATGTTCCATTGAAATATGCAATCTAGCAAAGTGACATTTTCGTAAACACATCTGAAAAGTTTGTACTCCGTATTACATTTGTCCTGTGCAACATTAAAATGCTTTGGTGCTACATCGTCAAATTTTAGTACAATATGAAAAAGTTTTTGTGCAACATTGCAAAATTTAAAAATTACTGCAACATTAAACTAGTTTTAGTGCAAAACCGTAAATCTAATTGCTGATACATATTCTTCTTTCTCACATTTAGATGCATTTTTCACACAAACCAAAATCATATTTAAAAAACCTAATATATATACCCTTCAAATCTACTTAATCATTTAAATTTTTAATAATTAATTCAAACCCAGAAATACTAATTGAAATAAAATAAAAATAAAACTGACAATAGTAATAATAAAAATAATAATAAGAAATATCATTATGAATATTATTGCTATTTTATATGGATTATATTTTAAAAATAATAATAAGAACTGTGTATCGGGTAAGGGAAATAGAAATCTACTACCTCCGTCACGAAAAGGTTTGTCACGTTGACTTTCTAAGGTAATAATGACAAATTTTGGACAATAATTTTAATAAATTGTTTTATACTCCCTCCGTCCCAAAATTAACTTCCCGTTCGGTTTACGATGCTTGGCTGACGATAAAGCAACTCGATCCCTGCTCACACTCGGATTATTTTTAGTAAATAAAATTTACATATTCAGAAACTACATTAAAACGCTACAAAGCCTGATCAATAAAATTTAAATTTGATAAAAATTTGATATAAAAAGTAAAAGATTACGAGTGATTCAAGTTGACCAATGAATAGTGAATGAGAAGTTGTTTTTGGGACGGAGGGAGTATATTTTTTAATTTTTATACTTTTATGAAAATATTTTGTATAAGGAACATTTTGATATAGTTTAATCAAGTTGACCATCGTTAATCAAAAAAAGTCAATTTAGTGAACCTTTTTTAGAAGAAGGGAGTAATGAAAAGCAACGACCGGTAAAAGGAACACAGTTGGGTCGAACAATTTTTTCTAAGTTAACGGCACACAAAATGTCACTGGGAACACTGGGCTGTCCTAACTCCTAAGATCCTACTGTTATATCACCGTCATTGAAGGGGCGGAAAAGTGATGCCATAAGAAGGGCTGACTGGTTGGCTTGTTTTTGAAATTCACAAACGTCTTCCCCTTATTTAGAGCAATTCCTTTATTTCTAATAATAAAGCTTCCCATAATAGGATGACCATTTCTATGAGCTGCAACGTTTGCCTCATGGACGGGCGACTTGATCCAATTCAGGGTTTTAAGGATTGGCTTCTACAAAGACAAAGAGTATATTTAATGGTTAATGAATAGTGGATTATGTTAGCGAGTTGTTAATAGTGAATTCAGGTAGTGAGTTTGGCTAGCAAAATAAGTTGGCGGGTTGACAAAAGATGTTTGATAATTAGTTGTTTTGCCACAACAATTAGTAGAAAACCTCATATTTCAACGCTAACCCAACTCTCTTATTTCCAGCATTTCCATTTGAGCGGTTCCATTAAAAAACGCTAGGTCCTAGCCTCTAGGGCTGAACAACTATTTACTAAACAACGTTTTCCAAACACTACTTTTTGTTACTAAAACACTATTTTCCAAACACCCCCAAAGGCAACAGGCCTGCTGATTATTATTTAGTACAAACACCCCCAACTAGCACAACATTATTAAAACCAACACAAAATTTTAATACTAATAGTACTTTATAATGGAGTACTTTCTGTTATGTCTAATAACAGTGCACAATTTAATTTAGGTTTTTGTAAATACAAAAAAAAAAGAATGACACTCCATCCTTGAGGGTCCCCAACACCAATCAGACAGTTAATTGGGAGGATGTAAATTGGACTTTAATCTAAGGTTGACAGACAACGAGTGAAGCTCTAGTTCAGGTACTTGCAGAGGATCTATACATTTTTACATAATAATCTTTCGTCACAATTGTCGAGATTCGAACCTAAGACTTACCATTAGTGCACCATCCCTATCTACTAGTTGAGTTACGATCATCGACACGTATTTGTAAATACAATGCTTTGATGTAGTTCACTACTAAGTGTACAAATGTTTCAGAAGAATATATTTCCAATATTTAATTAATGTAGTTCGGAACGTTAACGAAATTTTGGTTTGGATGAATCACTGAAGAAATATGGCCGAGAGAGATAGATTATGAATTTAGTGGTCTATTGCGTGGGGTATCCAAAGTCCATACAAATGATAGAGATGGGTAGATTATAAATTTAATGGCACACGAAACTAAAGAACAGTTTGACCAAATTAGTTGAGAATTTGGACTTTGAATTTGGAATGAGACTTTCCATACCTATGTCCAAAATTAGCAAGTTGTATGAGCCTATGAGCTACTATTGTATGGCTCATGAAAGAAACATGCACATTATTACACGAATGCAATATTTGTGATTTTTTCAACCTTAATACATTATTTTTATAGCCATTTTAAAGAATATACTAAATAGTAAAAATTGATATTGTTTTGAAGTACAAATTTAGAGGCCGTTTGACAACACTGTTTTTCGGCTTATCAACCAATTTTTTCACCACACACGTAATTTTTGTTTTTGCGCACTGAATTGAGTAATAAGCAGAAAAGTAAGGTTGAAGTTACTTTTCTGGTCGTATTTTCTGAATTTAGTGCAGATGACCATTTTAACTATTTTTACATACTCCCTCCGGTTTTATTTAATCTTCACACTTTGACTTCACACAAAATAAGGAAAGAAATTTGACTTTACTGTAGAGTACACTGTTGAGGCACTGTTTGACACTGTTTGGCACTGTAGAGACACTGTTTGGCACTGTTGAGACACTGTTTCGCACTGTTTGGCACTGTTTTGATGTAGATTTCTTTGCCAAAAAAGGAAATAAGGAAGTGTGAAGTTTATTTTAGACTGTCCCAAAAAGGAAAGTGTGAAGTTTATTAAAAACCGAAGGGAGTATAATTTTTCTTTATTTTATTAATAAAATATATTTTAAAAATAATTTTTTCTTAAATCAGCAGAATCAGCCAATGCAGTCACTTCAGCCAGAACTTCATAAATTTCAGCAGAATCAGCCAAATCAGCCGATTTTCGTGCTATCAAACGGGCTCTTAATTATTTGGTGATTGTCAATTCATTTTCAATTTTTCATTCTCAAACTGATTCTATGAACACTACCAAAGTTCGGGCCCAATTAGTCGGAGAGAAACTCTTGCCCAATTCCTAGCACATAAAATCTTACCCAATTTCCAAGCACTGGTAGTATTCTTGCGGTTGATGGACGATTGGAAAAGAAGCGGACATGTAATAGTGGATTCAAACACCGAACGTGCTTTCCAAGGCTGAATATACGAAGTACTAATTTAGAGGGTAATTTGGCACTGTTTGACACTGTTTTGCATTATTTGGTACTGTTTTGATGTAGATAATTTCCATTTAAGGAAATGAGAACTTAAATTAGGGACATCGAAATAAGGAAAGTGGGGACTTCTTTCAGGGACGGAGGGAGTATATGTACAAATACTTATTCTTTAAGTTCATAAATTTAGCTTAAGAAAACTAAAAAGAAACTAATAAATCACTTTTACACACAGTATTCTAAGGATTCCTAATTGGATGACTATTTTCACTAATACATTTTCGGATCTTTTGTAACAGACTAACAGCAGAATTCGTGACATTTAGTCCCAAAAACCGTTACATTGAACTTAATGTCATAGTTTCTCGTTGTTACATTCGCTCGCGTTGCATTTTCTCTAATGTAATGGCTTGTAACGAAATTTACGTTCAACTGTAATGGTCTTGACAACACATCATAAGTGTTACAATAGATTGAGCACAAATGTAACGGTTCTAAATATAATTTGTGTAGTGTTTATATTTTCTAATTTTTTGAGTTATTTTTTAAATATTAGTCAAATAAAATTTGTTGATAAAAATATGACTAAAATTATTGTGATCATACATTTATGGTCACATATACACTACAAAAAAACACGCCTTTAGTCACGGACGTTAGTCACGGATTTCGTCCGTGACTAGCCTAGTCACGGGCTAGTCACGGACTAGTCACGGATTTTTGAAAAAAAATTAGTCATGGATTTGGCCGTGACTAAGTCCGTGACTACATAAATCCGTGACTACGAGCCGTGACTAAAGTCCTCCGGTTGCCCCAACTCCGTCGCCGGTAAGTCCGTTTTTATTCCGGCGACTTAGTCACGGACTTATCCGTGACTAGGTCCGCGACTAAAAAAATTAAATTTCCAGCGCTCAAAATTAATTTCTCAAAATTTAGTCACGGAAAATTCAGTGACTAGGTCCGTGACTAGGTTTTTATATAACTGAACCACACCAATTCATTCCATGTATATATAATACAATATATGTTTGAAAGATCGAAGGATGTAGTTCATCTTATGTCATTTTCCCTGTTTATGCAGATAATAAGGTATGTTATTTGAATTCTTTTTATTTAGAATTAGTTGATTCAATTTAAAATTGGTTAGCTAAGCGTAGTTTTAAACGTAGTGCATTAAGTTAAATTAAGTAAAATTAGTTAGCTAAACGTAGGTATTAAATAATTAAGTTAAATTAATTAGTTAAGTTAGTGTAGCTTTTGATAATATTAGTTAAATTTAAATACTAGTTAATTGTAATGTGTAGAAAAAAGGTTGGTAATTAATTAATGAATTGAATTAGTTAAAATTAGTTAAACGTAGGATTAATTTAAATGTAGTGTTAAATTACTTAATTTTTTAATAATATTAGTTAAATTTAAGTATTAGTTAATTCAAATGGGTGTATATATGTGTGTGTGTGTGTATGTATATATATATATATATATATATATATATATATGTATATGTATATATATATATGTATATATATGTATATATATATATGTATATATATATATATGTATATATATATAGATTTTGGTTCAGGTGAGAAATGCATCTAATGTGAGAAATGAGAATGAATCTCAGCCATTGAATTTACGAAGTTGCACTAAACTTGGCTTTATGTTGCAGTAATATTTAAATTTTGCACATATTGCACTAAAACTGTTTCATGTTGCACTAATATTTGACGGCGTTGCACCGAAATAGCTTCATGTTGCACTAGACACGTGTAATACGGATTTTTCAGAAGTATTTACAGAAATGCCACCGTGCTAGATTGTATATTTCAGTGCATCATGAAATGTCTTTTACTGCAACTTAGTCGAATCCAATGGCTGAGATTCATTCTCATTTCTCACCCAAAGGGTTCTTCTCACTTGAACCTTACCCTATATATATACACACACACACACACATATATATATAAGGGAATGATCAAGTACAAATTCTGCTTATTGTGCAAATGTTTGTACGATGCACCTTGACGTTGTTTGCATTGCATATTAAGGTTCAAAGTGTTGCATATTATATAGTCATAAAATAGCAGTTGCACATTAACGTTCAACGAGTTGCACCCTAGAAGAGTTAGGTTTTATTACAAAAATGCCACCTTGCCTTTATATCCTTTAGATCAATTCATCGGATGGCCAAGATAAGTTTGTACTTTGTAAATTAAACATGGTTTGTATTTGATCTCTATTATATATATATATATATATATATAGAGGAATGATCCTCTCCAGCCGGAGGGACAGGATCTTCCGTCCGGCCGCCGCCGTTTGGGGCGGTTCCCGGTGGAGTTTGTTTATGAATTTTTTATGGAATGTTCCTCATCAAGTCTAGTTTATCCACAAAAAATTTCAGCTAAAACTTCGATCGGAAAGGCAGTCAAATAATTTTTTGAAGATAACTGCTCCAACTTAAACATATAAAACGCAGTTATATTTCAAAAAATTATTTGACTGCCTTCCCGATCGAATTTTTAGCTGAAAGTTTTTGTGGATAAACTAGACTTGATGAGGAACATTCCATAAAAATTTCATCAAAAAAATCCACCGGGAACCGCCCTAAACGGCGGCGGCCGGACGGAGGATCCTGTCCCTCCGGCTGGACAGGATCTTTTCCGTATATATATATATATATATATATATATATATATATATATATATATATATATATATATATATGCTCAAATTATTAGATTTTATTATTAGCAATTAATGTTAATGCCTAAATTAGGATTTGTAATGGGTTAAGTTTTGATGAAAACATTTCTTAGTTTTTGTGAATTGTTATTGTGAATTATTTGAAGTTCATTTAGTGAAATTTAATAAATAAATGTTTGTAAACATATCAAATTATTAGTAGATATAGTAATTTAATAATATTAATTGAACGTTATGTAATTGTAGTGCATTGAACTTTAGTAAAATTGAATATATTAATGCTCCTACGTATGAATTAGTGAAAATATTTAACATAACAAATTGTTGATAATGTTTATGATTTAAAGTTTTTAACCAATATATTTTTTATTCTTATAATATTCAGGCATAATGTATAAGCAAAATAGAAGTTGGATGTATGATAAAAAAGCGGTATTGTACGGAATGCAATCAAATTTCCTCGAGGGATGTGGGGAGTTTATTAAATTTGCACTTGAACACCCGGATTATATGAGTGGTGACAAAATCAGATGTCTATGTTCAAAGTGTAGAAATCTCAAATTTAAAGACCCAGAGGATGTTAGGTGGGATTTGTACGCGGAAGGTTTCGTTTCCAATTATTATAATTGGACTTGTCATGGCGAACCTTTGGATCCATCTCTCGCTCCACGAATAGTAGGTTCGTCTCGTAACGTCCCTAACGAGATGAGTGGGTGGGGAGACCGTGATGAAATGAGGTGGGACCAAATAATGGTATATGATGCATACGGTCCATCGATGTCTGAGTTCAACCCCCCACAACCATGTAACGATCCTCCTGAAGCCTCGACATCGTATCAAGCAGATGCGAATGAAAATCCGATATTTTATCAATCTTATGTGGATGAAGGTTTAGCTGAGAGATTTCAAGGTGTTTTAAAAGCTGTCGATCAGCCTCTGTATGTTGATTGTGAGGCATACTCTCAGCTATCCGCCGTTACAGAGTTTATGAACATAAAAGCTGAATACAATCTCCCTGAAACTTGCATGTCCAGAGTTTTGCAGTCAGTAGGAGGAATGCTACCGTGTGATCATAGTCTCCCCGATTCATAATATATTACGAGATGAAGCAATTAATATCTAAATTGGGGCTTCCTTGTATCATAACCGATGGTATAGATAATATTTTATGAAGTACCATGTTGTGTAACTTATTTCGAGGTGTAAAATATTTTCAGCCAAAACTTTATAAATATCAGCAGAAACAGCCGATTCAGCCAATTCTAGTGTTACCAAATGGGCTCTAAGATTATCTCATGTTTACTATCTGGTAAAGTGTGTGGTTCACTACAAGAAAAGTGCACATAGACCGCACATAGACCAATTTTTTTTCGACGCACGTAAAACTGACGTGGCGACGCACGTAAAACTGACGCAAAACTGTCGTAAATGTGTCTCCTTATGTTTTTACGACAGTTTTGCGACAGTTTTACGTGCGTTGGCACAACAGCTGTGGTAAAAACATTGGCCACTGTTAAAAACTGTCGTCTCTGATCATTTACCACATTTTTGTGTGTGGTAAATAAAAAATGTGTGGTTAATGGTGTTTTTAACGACAGTTATGCTGCCATCGCAAAAACAATTGTGGTCCATGTGCAGTCTATGTGCACCTTTTTTGTAGTGGTTGTAAATTATGCTTACTTTATTTTTACTTTATCAATTCAATATGAACTACCTACATTCACTTTTCTTAATAATCGCAACACATTTTCGTGTCCCGATGTTAATGGGACGGAGGTACAAAGTACGTAGTACTCCCTCCGTCCCGAATTATAAGATACTTTTCGGTTTACGATGTTTGACCGATGATAAAGCAAACGGATCCCTGTCCGCACTCAAATTATTTTTAGAAAAAAAAAATACATATTCTGAAACGTTATTAAACCCGCTACAAAACCAATTCAAACTAACTCAAGTTTTGATGTATAAAGTAAGAGATTAAGTGTGATTTGTGTTGACCAAGTAAATAGTAAATATATCTTATAAAATGGGACAAAGGTGAATTGTTGTAGACATTTTTTTTAAATTGTAGTGATTAAAATACTTATAACATTGATTAAAATAGTACGTGGTGACTGATGGAATAATAGTTGTGGTGCCTATTATATTAGGCGACGATCATTTGGGATAAAAAATTAATGAGTGGAGTCCATGTCCATGTGAAATTAAAATTAATGCTGCATAAGTACTACGTATTTTATAATAATAGAAGTTTCCAACTGGTATGAAATACTTTTTTACTGTGAAATGTAGCTTGGAGTTTGAGAAAAATAGTCTTAATCTTGATTTTTTTTAATCTCAAGGTTGACTCTTGGAAGCTTTGATTGTAGTGTTGACCTTTGGTGTTGGAGTTTTGGACTTTGAACTTTGAAGTGGCTCAAAAACTAGCTCTTAAAGAAGGTAGATGGAAAAGATGATCTTCTCAAGTATAGGAGAAAAAGGAATCTTTTAAACTTTCCCACACCTAAACTCCTTGGGAACTTTTGAGCCTATAAATATGAACCACTCTTCACTTAATATTAAAAGGTGAATGAGAAGAGGGGAGCTCTCGCGCACACAAGAATTCCGACTTCTAGTTCAGAATCGAAAATTCGCACCCCCCCCCCCCTGCGCGGGCGACCTACGGGCACGATAGTCGTAAAATTCAGCCAGTTTCAAAAGACAATTTTGCCCCTCTTTTTTTTTTAAGCTTAACCCGGTTTTTTTTAAACATTCTTCTGCCCGAGGAGCTGACAGGCCGAATAAAAAACAGTAGCCACGGTCAAATCCGTGACTACGGCCGTGACTAATTCAAAAATTTGAATTAGTCACGGCCTTAGTCACGGATTTGACCGTGACAACTCCGGTCAATGACGGCGCCGACACTTTGTCTACCGCGTGTCTGACTACGTTAACTACGACGGTGTAGTCACGGATATATCCGTGACTACGCCCTTATATATAAGTAACACTTAGCGAATTTTTCATTCCACTCTTCAAAACCCTAAAACTCTCCCTCTCCCTTTACTTCTTCTCTCTGTCCGCCAATCCCTTCGACCTCCACCGTCCATCGCCACCGTTCGCCGCCGCTCTCCGGTATCTACCTCCATCGATCTTTGCCATCCTTCTTACCTTTTTCATCAAGGTTATGTGTTCTAAATTTTAATTATCTCATTCTTATTTTTAGTATTTCATTTTTATTCCATGAATGCATGTTATTATAAGTATGTTCGCATTAATTTTGTTGAAATACACTCAAATGCATGATTATATACATGATTTTCGGTTTTGGGTATTAATACATGTTTAATATGTTTTAGTTTATATGCTCAAGTTGATTTATGTATGATTCTTTACTTTTGTATACATGTTTTGTGTAGTAATGCATGTTTAATATTAAATTTCGAAATATGATTTAGTTTATAAATTTCTTTAGTTTGTATACATTTTTAATATGATTTAGTTTATTATATGTTTAATATGATTTAGTTAATTATATGTTTAATATGCATGACTATATTTTTTGTGTATATCTTTAATATGCATGCCTAAATATGATTTTGTCCCTCATGAAGCATGTTTAATATGATTTAGTTTATTATATGTTTATAATGAAGCATCCTCAATACAATTCTTTGGACATTATAAGGATTAATATTATTTTATCATCTATCAAAATTATTATTCCTGAATTATTTAAAAAAATAGCCCCTCATGTTATACTTCCAAAAAAGTTTAACATGTTAATTATAAATCGTTTAAACAAAATATTATTAAAAACTATATAAACTGTTTAGTAAAAACTGTTTTTATTAAACTGTTTAATACAAAACTATTTATTAGACACTGTTTAATTAAAAAACAGTTTAATAAAATTGCTTTTATTAAAACAGTTTAATAAACACTGTTTCACAAAATATTATTAAAAACTTCTGAAATAAAATAGAAAATATCAAATATAACAAAACAGTTTAATAAAAACTTTTTTTGAAAATGTTATGCTATTTTTTCGAAATTATAACAATTAAAATGTTTAAAATATGATTTATACTGATTTTTTAAAATGGCATACGAATAAATACAAAAAAAACTGTTTTTAAAGAAATTATAAAATTTGATTTTATATAAAGCATAAAAACTGATTTTTATAAAAAGAAAATTATAACAGTTTATAAAAACTGTTTTTCATACAAAAAAAGGATAAAGTTTAAAACAGTTTTTAAGTTGAAAACGGTTTTTAAGTTTAAAACAATTTTTAGGAAGTTAACATATTTTAACTTCCTAAAATATATTAAACTTCCTAAAATTTTTAAAAACGATTTTTAACTTCCTTACAAAAACTGATTTTTTTAAAGTCAGTATTAAATTATAAAAATAAATTTTAATGTCCTTATTAAAATGAATTAAAGTTAAAAAATGAATTAAAATGAATTTTATAACTTCCTTATAAAAAGTAAAAAATGAATTTTAACTTCTTTATAACTTCCTTGGAGGCAGTCGCGGAGGAGGCAGTCGCGGAGGAGGCAGTCGCGGAGGAGGCAGTCGTGGAGGAGGCAGTCGCGGAGGAGGCAGTCGCGGAGGAGGCATTCACGGAGAAGGTAGTCCAGAGGAGGCAGTCGCGGTGGCAACCGAGAAGGCCAAGGTGGAGGCAACCGAGAAGAAGATGAGACCGAAGAAGATTATCTATATGATGATTCTAGATATTATCATAATGGTGGCAGTAGGAGCTTGTAAATGATATACATTTTAATTGAACATTGTTTATTTATACTATAATTAGTCTGTTTATTATTACTTTTATTCCAGTCTGTTTGGGGGAAAAAATGTGTATTCTAGTAGTCTGTTTATTACTTTTATTCTAATCTGTTAATTCTACAATTATTTTTTTAAAATAAACTTTTCTAAAGAAAATTTGAATTTTTTTTTAATTTTTCTTTTAAAACAAAAAAACTTTTTTTTTACAAATAAAAAAATTTAGTCACGGATCTGAGCCGTGACTAAATTGTAGACCGGATTTTTTTTAAATTATTTTAAAAATTTAAAAATGTTTTTTTTTAAAAACAAAAAATATAGTCACGGATAAAGTCCGTGACTAAATTTTAAATTTTGAAAATTTAAACCCTAATATTTGGCGGTTTATTCGAAATTTGAAAACTTAGTCACGGCATAGGTCCGTGACTAATATATTCGAATTTTAAAAAAAAAAATTAGTCACGGATAGAGGCCGTGACTAAGTCGCCGGTGAGGTTATTCCGGGCACAAATTAGTCACGGATCGGGTCCGTGACTACGCTTAGTCACGGAAAAAAGGCTGTGACTAGAATTAGTCACGCCCGAACAGTCACGGATTTAGTCACGGATTTTTTCCGTGACTAGAAGAGTTAGTCACAGATTTTTTATAATAGGGTCCGTGACTAAATCCGTGACTAAGTCCGTGTTTTTTTGTAGTGATAGTCACTTATATTTAAAATGGGTAATATTTTTTGCTATCTTTTAATAATAAATTAGTTATTTGATGGATTTTAAGAAAAAGTTAAAATGGGGTACTATTACGAACACATAAGATTCTTTTTAGATCTATTGTAAGCAGGATTTAATTCAAACTTGACAGTAACATAGTCCAAAGTAAGAAAGACTGAAGTAAAATATTACTCCGTAATTAACAAAAATGAAATCGAGGATATTAAACTTCCCATATATTAAAGTACTGCTCCTAGAGAGTTAATCTTCACCGCTTCACATCTTTTCACCACGAACGCTTTCCTTACTTCTTTAAGCATTTTCTTTTAGAATCTCATCATCATCCTTTTACCCCTAGTAAGCCATCGTCATTAATTATGGAGCTAGGCAGCTGCTTAGTTTGCTTTTGTTTTTCTTTCTCGTTCCCCGTAAGCCGTAGTCATAACAATTGGTTTCCATGTCCTAAAGCTTTGTAAATTGAATTCATCCACCTTTTCACACCTAATGATTGCGTGACTTCGGCCTGTGTAATACTCCGTATACGTATGTAGTTTAAAGTTACGTTCTACATACAGTATCAAGTAATTTATGTAGATTTTAAAGCTTAAGTTTCAAAATACGTAGTTGATGGCTTGTAAAGGCTCAAAATATATAATAGAGAAAATTACCAATGTGGGAGTACAACATAGAACATATTCCAAAATAGGAGTCCTACTTGGTCAACCACGTTTGACACGGAAATTATATGCAAGTGACCATAATGCCCTTAATGAAGCTAAAGGTATTACCGTTTTGGAATCACGCGTGCTGCGGACGTGCTGAGCAGGTGGAAGTAACCGGCTACACAGGTAAAGCAAGATTTTTAAAAAACAAAAATGGGAAGCCGGCAAAACATCTCCCATTCGCGTAAAATAACAACTGCCTCCATTAAAGCGCGAACCTGGAGAACACAACCAACAGCGCACAACACTCGAGAGAAACTGACAACACTTGGCCATAGAGAGCACGAAGTGACGATTACAGAGTAAAACTTGGCCAGAAGGACGATATTTGCCTGAAGAAGGACAAACTTCGCGATAAGAACAACAGATATCATGGCTGATTCGGATTTTCAATCACATGGCCAAAAAGTCAGAATCAACAACGAAGTGGTATGTTGTACTCACTATAGAAGAAATATAAGTGTTAAAGAAATGTTAACCATGTCCATTTATGAATTTTGTAATGCTTAAATCATCATTGACAATAGAAAGTGCAAATGTAATGAAAGTTGTGTGCATGTCGTGCTATGTATTGTGTAGGTGTTGTAAAGTTGTCTGTAATGTTTATATTCTATGTGTAATAAGTGTATTAATGTCACTGATTTGAGAGAGTTATTGTAATAGTTAAATCATGTTTTATAGTATTTAAATTAGGGCAAAAGTTGCCAATGTTAATTTTGCCAAAGTATGAATAATAATATATTCTATGAGTATGGGTGAATTATGAAAATATGGCAAATATTATGCGTACAAGGTGTGTCATGACAGAGTCAATGTGTTGAATAAGAAGTATTATGGCAAACTAACTGTAATGTGGCAAAAATTGACAAATGTTAGGTGTACAAAGTGTGTCATTAAGGACTCAATGACTTGAAGAACAAGAAGTCTGTCAAATTAACTGTACTATGGAAAAATTTGACAATTATTAGGGTTGAAAGATGTGTCATCACAAAGTCAGTGACTTGAAAAAGAATTATTGTGTCAAACTACCTGTATTTTGAAATCATTGCCAAATATAGAATTGAAAGATGTGTCATGACAGAGTCAATGTGTTGAATAAGAAGTATTATGGCAAACTAACTTTAATGTGGCAAAAATTGACAAATGTTAGAGTTGTAGAATGTTTACTGAAAAAAACTGTTATCAAATGTTTACTGAAAAATAAAAGTTATTGAGTACCTCAATGATTTCCAATATTGCTATGTTTTAGACTATCTCAATCATGCAAAAGTTCCAAATATTAGTGTTTCAAATGTGTAATTAGGCAATGTTTTACAATAACCATGTGTAAGAGTGCCAAATGTTCAAATTGTGATTTTGTTTTGAATGAATGGAAATATTTAATAGTAATGAAATTTGTTTAAATACAGACTATCAGTCGCACTTGTGAAACTGGACTGCTTAGAAGTTTGGACAAGTTGAGGCTAAATGCCAATAGCAATCTAAGTGAAGTAGCAAAAAAAATAAAAGGGCAACTGAGTGAAGATGAATTAATAGCATTCAAAAACACAGTTTTTGGATGGATGCTTGACATTGAACAGATGCCAAGGTTGAGTGGGCAGTTGTGCATAGCACTTGCAGGGAGCTATATTGAGAAATTTAACAACATTGCTGAAACTAGTGTGATAAGGTTTCACATAGGAAGCAGTGTAATAAGTTTTACCAGATCAGATATGGCGTTGCTGCTAGGGCTGAAGGTTGGTGGTGACAGAACGATAGGAAATGTTCAGTTACAAGGCGATATTCAGTTACAAGGAAATTTCTGTAGAAGGCATTTTGGCAATAAGCAAGTAATTACAAGACAAGATGTGATAAGTGCTCTGGAGGCTTATAACCATGGTGATCCACACATAGAAAAGGAAGATGGTTTGAAGTTGGCACTGCTTTATGTGCTAGCACATGGTTTACTGGGACACCAAATGTCTAGACCATTACCAGCAAAGTACATAAAGTTAGTCCATGATATTGAAGCCTTCAACGTATATCCTTGGGGGGATGATGTGTGGGAGGACTTGGTTACAAACATCAATAGAAGTGCACAGGCACTGAATGCGTGTGGAGGAAATAGAGTTGCATTCCCAGGATGCATGCATGTACTTAAAATCTGGGCTTTTGAAACATTCCCGATTTTAGCTAACAAAGGGCTATGCAGCATTATTGAAGGCAGAGAAAATGTGATCCCAAGAACACTGAAATGGGCTTTCCAGAAAAAACCATCCATGGAAATCTTCTGTGACCTTATATTTGATAACGATGAGGTAATTGAAATTTATATGTTTTTAAATTTACATATCCTTAATAAATGAAGAAATCTGTAATGTAGAAATATTTGTGCTTTGTGTTTACAGTTTGAGTGGAAGAGCATAGTGCCAACTGCACAAGAGATGGAAAATATTCAAGGTGTTGCTGAAGCAAGGTTACTAGATGAAGAACTAGGATTACTGGAGGTGATTAAAGCAGATGGTAAAGAAAAGAGGAAGAATAAACAAGTGGCAGCAAAGGGAAAGGGGAAAGGGCAAACTGAGAACAAAAGAAGTTCCAGTTAACACCAAAAAGGGTAAGTTTGCAAGCACAAAGGGGAAAACACAGAAAGACAAACCAGAGTGCAGCTCTAAAGCAAGTAAAAGGAAAGCGTCAAAGGAAACTGATGAAGATGAGAGTGATGAGGAAAGTGAAGAAGAGATTTCCAAGAGGGGAGTGAAGAAAATGATGCTGAGGAGATTTGACCAACAAGTAAAACAAAATTTCAAGATGATGGCAGAGTTAAGGGATTTGAAGAACAAGCAAAACAAACAGGAGGTGATGCTAACTAAGCTGATTCGTTTGATGAAGGAACTTTCAAAGAACGTGAAGAAGATGAATACAGAAGGAAAGGCATCTAGAGCTGAAGAACTGATAGATGGCAACAAGGCTGGAAGTGAAAAGCAGACTGAAAGTATCAACAACAATGGACTTGATGCAGAAGCAACAAATGAAGAACCACCAAAACAACCACAAGTCCAGGATGAGGCAACAGACAATGTAGTCATCCCCACACCTTGCAGTGGACCCGGTTTTAAAATATCAAATATGGAAGCAGAAACAGAAGAAAGTGGAAGCAGTGAGAATGAAGGGGTCTTACAGCAAAATATTGATTTGGTAATCATAAATTAATTAATTTCAAGTTTATATTGTTCATTAGTTTCAATGCATGACATGTGTTTTATAGGACAAGAATAAGAATGATGAACAGATAGCCACAGATGGCAATGGAAGTAAAAGCACTGTAGGAGATACCGAAGAAGAGGTCCAGGTAATACATGTCATATTTTGTCATGTGAAACAATTGTATTTAATATATAATTGAGAAAAAAGCAATTAAATTTCCATTAGATTTAAATATATATGATTGTATTTAATATATAATTGAGAAGAAATGATTGTTTGTTATAGGAGAAGAGCAATGATAAGGAAGAAGAAGCGAGGTTGAACAGAAGTAGTTCTAAAGAAAATGAAAAGGTAATACAAAACCATAATTGCCAAAAAATGGCAATAGTTGCATTCTGTCATACAATATAACATCATAAATGCACTAAAATGACATAGCAAATAATTTTATTAAATTATGCAGACAAAAACTAACAGTGGAGCAGAAAAAAACAAGAAAAGGGGAAATGACAGAGATGACGAAGATGTTGATACAGTTTGGAGTGAAGAAAATACACAATTCATTAGAGATTTGTGTATGAATGTAGACATGATTGAAAGACAAGTGTTTGGAGAAAAGAAGGAACAGGTGAACCAAAAAGTTGGAAGCAAAGTGCAGGTGATGACAATAACTTCAGTGAAAAGTCATAAATATTATATTAATGTCAATTATACTTTGCCAATGTAACTAATAGTGACTTATGGGTGACTGATCAATGTTTGTTTTTTATGAAACTTATAAGGAAACATCTACACAAACTCAAAGAGCAAAGAGGACTGCCAAATCTCCTGTCAGGTACACACAAGCAGGGCAGACAGCTGACGCAAAAAGAAGAAGGAAGGAAAAGGCCAAAAGAATAGAAGAAGAGGAATTCTTACCACCACGTAAAGTGATCTATGGACCCTTCTCAGAAGACCCAACCGATCCTATTGATGAACAGCAAGCCAAACTATTCAGCCAATACCTCCAGATTGGGCTTTTGAAAGTTCCAAAGAAAGAGAAAATGAGACTAGAAGATACAAGAATGATGATGAAAGGTTGATCACTAAACCGCTTGTTTTGGACATGATGAAGATAGAGTCAAAAACTTGGTTGCATGACCTGTGGTTAAACCATCAATGGCTAAAAGACACGGTATAGTCTGTTATTCAAATAAAATCATTAAAGAAAGATATATTAATAACATCTGATATGAACTCTGATTTTGCAGCATGTAGAAGTCGGGATGTACTATCTGGAAATGAAGAGAGTACACTTCAAGTTGAAGCAAAAGTACTCAACCACAAGGCCATTATTCATTCAAATTATAAAGAGGGAGCATGGCATGATCTTAGATGGAAAGACCACACTCAAAGAAGCAGTAGACAAAGAAATTTTGTCCCAATACATTCTAGGAACTGCAACAAACTTCTCCCTGCACTGGGCAGATTGTGACTTCGTTTATATGCCATTGAACACAGGAAGTCATTGGGTATTGTTGGTCTTTGTGGTCAAGGAAAGAAAGATTAAAGTGTACAACTCAAACAAGAGAAGAAGCGACTCACTACGTGATATTCTGCAATACAAAAATTGTATTACAAAAATGCTACCCAAAATTCTCGATTTCCACAATGTTTATGAAGCAATTGATGAAGAGTCAATGGGAAAGAGAGAGATTCTTATTGAGGGTGTTGCAGACTGCCCACAACAAGACACATCGTAAGTAAAAGACTTAATAAGTTACTTATATGAAATTGTATTACATAAAAAATACTAATATAAAAAAGGTTGTTTGTTACAGGGGAAATTGTGGAATGTATTTACTCAAAATTGCAGAATTCTTGATGATGGATATGGACTTATGCGAGCTGACAGCTGATGGCATGGGGATGTTCAGAAAGAAGATGGTGTTAGAGTTGATTGAGTACAACAACAAAAGGTTGAGCGAGGGAACCACTGTTGCATTCTTTCACGCAAAAAATCAACCAATTTAAGGGCTTCCTCACTTCTTTCCGTGAACCACTGTTGCATTCTTTCACGCAAAAAATCAACCAATTTACAAACTGAATACTCTCTAGCACAAACATTTACTTTGTTTAACGATTCTGCACAATTTGATGTCATGATGCCATATCTGCGTGGACCAGCAACACACTTAGCCCATCTATGGTTACCAACTTTACTTAACCAAGGTCGGATTCTAGCATCTTCTGTGTCCAACATTGACAAATATTCCTCAAGTTCTTGCATAGTGTTTGCTGAATAAGCAGCTTTAAACTTCCATCCAAGACCATTGGCACCACCTCTGATTTTTGAAATCAAATTACGCCTCAGGTGTTCAACACAAAACCCATGAAGAGCATGGGGGAAAACTTCAGCAGCAGCAGAGATTAAGCCTTTGTGGCGATCAGACACTATATACATATCACTTCGCATAGAGATTGAACCACTCAACCTGCTTAGAAACCATAGCCAAGATGCTTTGGTTTCAGAATCACAGATTGCAAATGCCAAGGGAACGATGTGGTTGTTGGCATCTTGAGCACAAGCCGTAAGCAAAGTGCCTTTGTAATATGCCTTCATGAACGAGCCATCTAAGATAAGTACAGGTCTACAAAACTCCCATGCTTCACGCCAAGGTTTTAGTGAAAAGAAACACTACAACAAAATAAGCCTTTTGTAACAGTTTCTTTGTAACACTTTTTTTATTGTTGCATATAACACTTGGATTTCGAATTATGTAACACTTATAAATAAATGTTGCATTAGCCCTTAAAATTCAAGATTATGTAACATATAACAAAAAGTGTTGCATATAACTAAGTATTATGTAACATTTATCCTTAAATTGTTACCTTAGCTAACAAATACGAAGTATAATGGACTTGGAACCGTCATATACATACGGAGTACATCTTAGGTAATACGAGTATCATTTTTATTCCACCTCACGAATTTTTTAAACTCCTCCCTCCCGTCTCTGTGTTTTTCCCCATCTTTAGAGTTGAGTACCTCTCGTATCTTTTCTATTTTCTCCCCTTCTTTTCTTTTTCCTGTAAATCAATTGACCACGATAGGAAAAAATTGGATAGCGAAGAGGACATATCAACCGCTGCTGCTAAGGACCGTTGAAGCATCGACGAAGCTACTGTTGCCGGTAATTAGCACCGATGAAACCACCGCCGCCGCAAATTAGCACGGATGAAACCACCACCACCGTTAATGGGCAACAACAAAGCCGCCACCGCCACTGAAGAATGTCATCGCAGCATCACCACCGTTTTCTACCTCTTTCGTTCAACCACCACCAGGTAGGGTAATAAGTCCTTCTTTTGTTAATTTTTGTGGTTTATATCCTAATATTATGTTTAATTTTTGTCAGTGAGGTGTATTTGAGATATTTCACTATTCTGTATACATGGCCAATCGTGATTGAATGTTTTCTCAAAGTATTGTATGCCATTTTGATGCCCATAAGGTGTTCGTTAAAATGCTTCAATGAAGTATTAACTGGATATTAAAAAATTGTGAAAAAACTGCTTACATAATCTTTCTTCTTCTTATATCTAAACAGTTCTCTCCATCCTTGGCATGTTAGAGCTCGTGAACTTGACTGAGGCTTGGGGCTTATGTGCTTTGCTTTACCTGGAACTGGAATTGGCTTCTTTCATCTCTAATCGTTTTCTTTCTTCAAATTTAAATTTTCTGCTCACATATTATATTCATGCCTCACTAGACTCTCTGCTTGAAATCATTAGTGATAAGTGGTTGTTTTAGGATGTCTTGGTCTTTCTAACTAAATAAGTTTTGTGAGATTTCCTTGAACAATCTTCTTTCTTTCCCTGTCCCGCTCTACTCTTTCTATAGAGAGAAATGATCATTTAGAAAGTTTTTCTAGGGACATATATATGGCAAATTGGCAATTTAAGGTTCTGAATTCAAGATAGGCCGACACATAATCAATGCTTTAGCAATAGTAGTTGGTGTTTGTGAGATTATTTCATATTTTGCAAAGTAAAATTCTTGTGACAATCACTTGCCTCTGTGTTCTAAAATATTCCAACCTCCTACTTTTAAAGGTTATATTTAAATTGGGAAGTTTTTCCATTTCTTTAATTTCGAGTTACTGAGAAGTTTCTTACTAACTAGTTTTGATTAATTAATAGTAATTCACACTATAAATTAGTTATTTACAATGTCCCATCTTAGTCACTAAGGTGCTTTTTAAACACTTAAATTTCTTTATTTAGTTATTAATTACTAGTTTTTCACTAAAAGCCAAATATATAACCAACTAAAATATCAATAGTAAAGTATTTCGTTATTTATGACACGATTACACCAAACAAACGCTCAAATTTAAACTTCCAAAGTCGGACTCTCGCTATACAGGTGTGTAACAATAAAATATATGCATGAGTAGACACTATCAAGACTTAATATTATAACCTTTCTAAATAGAATGAATAACATTTGGTGATTCTTAAATTCAGCTGCTATTGAGGAATTAACAATGATTCTATTAAAAGAGCAGTGATCTTGAATTTGGAGTCCAATCCAGATTTATAGTGGAGACCAGAATGATCATAAGTGTATCTTTTATCCTTTTAGTTTGGAATTTTATGTGCGTTTTGTTTTTCCTGGTTTTTACCTTCTATTTTGTTTTTGATTTTTAGATAGTTTCTTAACTTCTTTTAACTTTGATTGCAGATGAGGCGGTTCTTTTTTTATCAGTTTGGTTCTCAATCTACTTTTTTCTTTGGTATGGGGGTTTTTCGTTTTTTTATGAAGTTTTATCTTTTATTTTTTATTTTTTCTCATGGTTATCCTGATACCTCGAGATGCTAGTATGCAAATGTTGTACATTTTACTTAAAGCGGCATTTGGTCAATTCTGTTTTACTTCTATATAGATCTAGTTTGATGCTACTTGTATTGTTTTAATGGTGTTCTTTCGAGCAATACTGTAGGAAGAGTACTAGTAATGTTGGAGGGTTGAGAGGCTCGGTAATAATATGAACATTTTGTTTGGTGTGTTCAGGCAATGGTGTTCTTTCGAGCAATACTGTAGGAAGAGTACTAGTAATGTTGGAGGGTTGAGAAGCTCGGTAATAACATGAACATTTGTGTTTTAGAGTTTAGACCTGAGGGCTTCTTCCCCAAATTGAGTGACAGTATTAAGTTTATGAAAATGACTAAGAAACAACCGCAGGTTTGTTTAAAAGGAGGGAAAACTTCACTTGTTTAAAAGGAGGGAAAACTTCACTGAAGGATAATGAGATAAGGCAGTTAATTGTAGTTGAAGCAGAAAATATTGCAAGAAACTGAGTATAGTTTACAAGGAACAGGTGACTGCGATAAGGCACTTTAGACACTCATGTTATACCTTGCTTTGTCACTAATCATGCTGCATTACGATGTCTCAACATGATTAATTATATTAACTTTCTATAAAAAAATGTTACTAGTACTCCTTCCTACAAGAAAGTCTCGTACAAGTGCTTTGTAAAAAATGAAGAGTCTTTTGATGCATGCAACTCTCGTACAATATATTTTGGAATATTTAAAGAAATATTAACTTCTTATATTCAAATTTCTGAAGTCAAATTCACCCGCTTTGATCAAAGATAGAGAAGAACCTTGGGTGATGCTTAAATTCAGCCGCTATCGTGGAATTAACATCAATTCTATCAAAAGAGCACTAAACTTGAATTTGGAGTCCAATCCAGATTTATGGTGGAGACCAAAATAATCATAAGTGTATCTTTAATCCTATTAGTTTGGGATTTTATGTGCTTTTTGTTCTTCTTGGTTTTTACCTTCTTTTTTTGTTTTTGATTTTTAGATAGTTTTTTAACTTCTTGTAGCTTTGATTGCAGATGAGGCGGTTCTTTATTGGCCAGTTCAGTTCCCTTGTCCTTTCCTGTTTCAAACACTACTCTAGGTTTTTTTGTATCGTATTTCTCTACTTTCTTTTTCTCTTTTGTCCTTTAACCTTATAAGCATGCATTAACTATAATTAGCTTCTAAAACTTGCTACTTATTCTTTCAAAAAAAAACTTCCTACCTATAAATAACTAACTGATCAATGGTTTTTATTGCAGGTTTCATATACAACCCAGAACCATTAGGACGAGGGAGTGGAATGGTCGAGGGTTAGCCTTGCTGGATTTAATGACAACCATCAAACTTGATTCTTGCAAAACTTGTTGCAGTGATTTCAGATCTTGATCTTACTTCGCTTGAAGTATAGATTTGAAAAATGAAGTTCCATGTCTTCCATTTATTCAGTTTCCTGCCAGTTAGAAGATTTTTAGTTTATGAAACATTCTTTGAGATGTATTCAAGATATTATTTCTAGCATAAGATATGTTGGATATTTCTTCATTATAGATTATGAATATTTTAATACTTGTAATAATTTTACAGTGTATAAAAATTTGTATCACAAGCATGTTGTTTTATATCATTAATTGTAGTTCAAATTATTAAACATTTGTTAGAAAATGATCTATACAAATGTTGCATATGAAATTATGAAGTGTATGGTGTTGCTTATAGTTCTAGAAAAGTGTTGCACAAATATTCATCAAACTGTTACAAAATATAATAACTGTTGCAAAAAAGTATAGCAAATATGTTGCATATATATTAAAAAGTGTTACTTAAAGTCATATTTTAAGTGTTGCATTTTACTTCAAAAAGTGTTGCATAAGATGCCCATTAAAGTGTTGAGAAAAAGTGTTGCATTTGAGATGTTTATGCAACATTTTTTTCAAGTGTTGCATAATAAGAGAAAAAGTGTTGCATATTACTTTATGCAACGAGACCTGAAGTAACGCCCATAAAAGTGTTGCATTAGCTTTTTGTAACACTTTAATGATCTAATGTAACATTTTGAAAGCGTTGCGAAAGGCTTGATTTGTTGTAGTGAAAAAATACTGAAATGCACCATCAGCAGCAGTTACAAGTTTTGTTTTATGGTAGAATCTGGATTTGCTTCTTCAAGTACATAAGCCATTAAAGGTAGCTTCTGGTATGACTCTGCATCAGATCCGAACTGCCTTTCCTTTGCACGTTTCTGTGCTTCCCAAGCTTTCTTGTACAACATAGAAATCCCATATTCCAAATTCATGTCATGCCTGATTTGTTTTGGCGTATAAGGTTTAACAGAAGCATCCAAAAATTTGTGTGCCACAAGATTAGCAATAACACTAGATGTTGCCTGTCTACTATTAAATTGCCTATAGTCAACAGAGCAAGTGTGTACAGCATCAAACCTGTAACGATAACAATAGATGAATGTTCATAAATGCAATCGAAGACAAAGAACAAAATGTTATCACATAATACAAAAAAAATCATGAGAAAAACAAAAACAATATTAGATATGAGTTAGCATGACAACATACCTTCTAATCTCAAACATTTGTACACCATCTAATCTGACTGCACGAACTGCCCACTCACACGACGGATCCAAACAAATAATGTGTAATTCTTTCTTCCTTGATGTCAGAGTTCTGAATTGGAAACTGTTGGTGATGGCATACAACTTTAAATGATGAAGTAAGTCAGCCTTGTTCGTGTAAATAGCATTAATCATAACACATGTTGGATGATAATGACTAATTACGTCAACAGGATGGTTCACAGATGCAGGCTGTAAGGATAATGATTTGGAATAGGTTGAGGATGAAATGTTGCTTTCTGAGGAAGAAGAAAACTCATCCTCTTCATCAATGGAAGCCAAACTGCTATGCAACCCATTCCCTTGATTACTACAATCAGAGTCACTCACATGCAAAGACAATGAAGATGTAGTAGAACCATGTGCAAGTGAGTTATGAAGTGGTACAAAATCATGAAGCACATGTGGAGTTTCAGACTTAAACTCCACACATAGTGGTAACTTTGCAACATCCGACTGCAAACACTTCATATAAAGATAAAATTTTAAAGTTTCATCATCAACAATAAAAACAGGAGGGGGGCAACCATCAACCATATACGAAATCCTGAATGAATGATTTGGTTTGTACTGATTTAAGATTCCACGCAGCAGATTAAGCAAACTCGTGTACGAAGAATGAAGTCCAATATGAATACCAAATGTATCCAAACTTGAAAATGTATAGTCAGACAACCAAGTACCGTCCAACTTAAGCATAACAAGCAACACATCAGCCATTTGTAGAAATTAATGCCTAAAAAACAATGAAAAGTTCAGCAAGACAACATAAGACATCAATGAGTACAGTAAAACTGGTATTATGACATTTAATGCCAACCAAAGAGTACCAAACAATGACAAAAAACAAATGAAGTAATGGAAAAATTAAAAACGATAAGCAAACAACAACGAATCACAATGTAAATCACCAATTCAACAACAAAAATCGAAATTCTTACATAAAAATTTTACAAACCAAAAAAATCATAAAACAAATGCAAAGTACATTAAAACTAAACTGAAACTATCAGAATTCATTTGCGAAAATCATGTATGCACAATTACATATCATCGGCATTCAGGAATATTAGAAGAACATTCGAAGAAAGATGTAATCAAAATTCCAGAAAATCAAACAGTAAGCTTACCTGCAGAAAACGCAGGGCACAAATATGTGTAATGCGAATGACAAACTAAATTCGCAAAATCAGAAGCAATGGAAAGTCGGAAGAGAGGAAAGAACCGAGACGATGCTTAAGAGTGTTAATCGCAGACGGAAGAACGAAATAAGCAAAGCTGCGCAGGAAATCTCCAACCGGAAGAAACGGTTAGAAACAGGTTACTTATGTGGCAATGCTTCCATGTAAAGTAAGGGCATTTAAGGAAGAAAAAAAAAGATATGGCGGCAGACAGCAGCTCCTATTTGGGGAAATTAGCTAAAGAACTCCTATTAATGCACTTTCCATATGTTTAACTCCCATTAAGGGTAATTTCTTTATATAATAATCATTCTAAATTGTGTTTAATTCTACCTCATCATCATGGAAAATGCAATCCCTGAAGTTTGTAATAGCGACATGTTGTTGTACGCTGCCAGAGCATAGGAGCATGCATTATTGGAACATATGATCCTCAAGGCCTTACTCGTAGATTTTGTTTAATTAGAACGTGGTTCCTTGCCCGTAACTCACAAACAAAAATGAAGCAATATGACGCTATAAATGTTACGTAGTAGAAAGTAAGATTTGTAGAAATAGCACTACTTGCATAGAAAAATACTTTCACACTTCTGAATGGAATTGGATGTGCGTGGGCTGGAACGTGCAAGAGTTGCTGAGTTGCTCATACATGTAGTTAAACTGTTCTATTTTTTCACTGGATTGAAAACTGTTTTTTAACAATAATAATATTAAAATAATTACTCCGTACTAATTAATCAGATGTTGTACGGATAAATTGGCAAAACCTATTCAGGGTGGGAACAGTTATGTTCCACGGTCCTGTTTTTAAATTTGAAAAAACACAAATATGACCATTTTTAAATTTGGACAAAAAGTGACCTCATTGTAGAGTAAAACCTTAAATACATCATTATCATACAATATTCACTCCCTAGCTACTTATATGAGTATTTCAATCGATTTAGTAGTAAGAATCGATCAAGTGTCTCATACTTTTATCTATTCTCCAAATGATTTTATTTGTTTGGATGAATATAAGTTCGTCTTTCTTGTCAACAACTCACCTGCCTTGCACACCTTTAAAATTGAATTTTGTATTATGTCTATAATTTATATAGGTGCCTAAGCATTATTATTATTATTATTATTATTATTATTATTATTATTATTATTATTATTATTATTATTATTATTATTATTATTATTATTATTATTATTATTATTATTATTATTATTATTATTATTATTATTATTATTATTATTATTATTATTATTATACCTTGTATTTAAATCGAATAACAAATTATATAAATCATAAATTAAATTCAAGCACAATAATGGCAAATATATGGAATTTTTAGGTGACAACTCCGGTACTCATTTAAAAAATGGGATATTGTATCTACCACTACAAAAAAACACGCCTTTAGTCACGGACGTTAGTCACGGATTTCGTCCGTGACTAGCCTAGTCACGAGCTAGTCACGGACTAGTCACGGACTAGTCACGGATTTGGCCGTGACTAAGTCCGTGACTACATAAATCCGTGACTACGAACCGTGACTAAATTCCTCCGGTTGCCCCAACTCCGTCGCCGGTAAGCCCGTTTTTATTCCGGCGACTTAGTCACGGATTTATCCGTGACTACGTCCGTGACTAAAAAAAATTAAATTTCCAGCGCTCAAAATTAATTTCTCAAAATTTAGTCACGGAAAATTCCGTGACTAGGTCCGTGACTATGTATTTTATATAACTGAACCACACCAATTCATTCCATGTATATATAATACAGTATCTGTTTGGGAGATCGAAGGATGTAGTCCATCTTATGTCATTTTCCCTGTTTATGCAGATAATAAGGTATGTTATTTGAATTCTTTTTATTTAAAATTAGTTGATTCAATTTAAAATTGGTTAGCTAAGCGTAGTTTTAAACGTAGTGATGCATTGAACTTTAGTAAAATTGAATATATTAATGCTCCTACGTATGAATTAGTGAAAATCTCTTTTTAACTTAAGCAAAGAACCAATATCATCAATAATCAAAGATAGATAAGAACTTCCCCGGTCATTCTGCAACGCGTGGACCACTGTCTGCGCATCTGTTTCAAATGAGGTGGGACCAAATAATGGTATATGATGCATACTGTGGTAAAAGGTCAGTGACGACAGTTTTTAACAGTGGCCAATGTTTTTACCATGGCTGTTGTGGCGACGCACGTAAAACTGACGCAAAAATAATTTGAGTGCGGACAGGGATCCGTTTGACCGACAATAAAGCAAACGGATCCCTGTCCGCACTCAAATTATTTTTAGAAAAAAAATACATATTCTGAAACGTTATTAAACCCGCTACAAAACCAATTCAAACTAAGTCAAGTTTTGGTGTATAAAGTAAGAGATTAAGTGTGATTTGTGTTGACCAAGTGAATAGTAAATATATCTTATAAAATGGGACAGAGGTGAATTGTTGTAGACATTTTTTTAAAATTGTAGAGTTAAAGGAGCTGCGACACACCGAAATCTTACCGTTTTACTAGAATTACTGTTTGAATTCATGCCAGAAACGCACATTCTGGACCTAACACCTCCATCTGAGCACGAAATTGTTCAAATGCATGAAGAACAACGATCTGCTCAATATCAGGAAGAAGGAGAATGGATAGACGGTTCTGATACAGAAGAAGACGTTGTATATGTAGAAAATAACGATTCTGACAGCGAGTAATTGTGTTGTTGTAATTTCAATTTTTTTGACTCCAAATATTTGTGCTCTTTTCTTCATCATTACTACGTATATTACTCCAACAATATTTGATTTTTTTTCTTCATCATTATTATTTGTGAAATAAAAATTACTCCATATTAATTCAACAACAACGAGTTTTTTATATCCATATTATAAATTCAAAATATACTTTTAATAATTCAAAGTTAGAAATTCAAAATTAAAATTTCCATAATTCAAAATTTAAAATTACTCCATATTATATCCATAAAAAAATTCGAAAAAAAAATTGACCGGGTTAGTCACGGATAAATCCGTGACTAAATCCGTGACTAAATTCAAAATTTGAATTTAGTCACGGCAGTAGTCACGGATTTATCCGTGACTAACCCGGTCAATGGCGGCCCTGACACCGCGTGGCTGGATTCGGGGATTACGAAGGGTTTAGTCACGGAAATATCCGTGACTAAATCCGTGACTAATCCCTTATATAAAATAAACCCTTGGCGAATTTCTCATTCCAAACACTCTCCCAACCCTAAAACTCTCCCCCTATCTCTACTTCTTCTCTCTGTCCGCCGAACCCTTTGACCTCCACCGCCGCTTTCACCGTCCGTCGCCACCGTCCATCGCCGGTCTCCGTTAGCTACCTCCGTCGAAGACTCTTCGCCGTCCTCTTTATCAAGGTTATGTGTTCTAAATTTCAATTACTTTTAATTCTTATTTTTAGTATTTGATTTTTATTCCAAAAATGCATGTTATTATTAAAGTGCATGCTCTTTTATTGAAATACACTCAAATGCATGATTATATACATGATTTAGTTTATATGCTCAATTTGATTTATGAATGATTCTTTAGTTTTGTATACATGTTTTGTGTAGTAATATGATTTAATATGTTTTAGTTTATATTTTTCTTTAATATTCGAAATATAATTTTTGAAATACATGTTTAATATTAAATTTCGAAATACGATTTAGTTTATACTTTTCTTTAGTTGGTATACATGTTTAATATAATTTAGTTTATTACATGTTTTATATGTTCAATAATTTTAATATGTATGCCAAAATTTGATTTAATTTTAGGTTAAACAACATGCATGATTATTCAAACCTTTTTTATTTTTTTTTTAATTTCGGCCTTATGTGTTTCTTTTATTCTTGAATTATGTTAGGTTAGTTTGGACTAATTTTTAGACTTAGAATGAAGCATGCTAAATAGAAATATTTGGACATTGTTAGGATTATTGTTTTTTATCATCTATCAAAATTATTATTCCCGAATTATTTAAAAAAATACCCCCTCATGTCAAACTTCCAAAAAAGTTTAACATGTTAATTATAAAATATTAATTTAGACATTAAAAACAGTTTTCTGAAATAAAATATAGATTATAAAAAAACACTTTAATAAAAAAAAGTTTTTGTTAAACTGCTTAATAAAAAACGGCTTTTTATTAAAAAGTGTTTAATAAACTGTTTTTTATTAAAAAGAGTGTAATAAACAGTTTTTTATTAAACAGTTTAAAAAAGTATTTATTAAAGACATTAAAAAACAGTTTTTAAAAAGTTTAAACTGTTTTTTATTAGAAAGTGTTTAAACAGTTTAAAAAAAGTTTTAAAAATGTTTAAACTGTGTTTTATTAAAAACTGTTTTTATTAAACAGTTTTAAAAAAGTTTAAACAGTTTTAAAATAGTTTTTCTACGAACAGTTCAATTGAAATATTTTTAACAACAATTTTTTTTAAGAAAAATTAAAATAAGTTTAAATTTCGGTTTTTAAAAAATAGATGTTTTTTTTTTAAAAAAAACAAAACATTTAGTCACGGATCTGAGCCGTGACAAATTTTTTAGTCCGGAATTATTTGTTAAATTTAAAATTTATTTTTTTTTAAAAAAAAAATTTTAGTCACGGATTCATGACCGTGACTAATACGAAATTTCAAAACATTGAAAAAAGGAAACGCGGGTTTTTGAAAATTTCAAAAATTTGAAAACTTAGTCACGGATATTTCCGTGAATAATATGGCCGTTTTTTTTTTTTAAAACACGTCCGTGACTAATATAAAAAAAATTTAAAAAATGTAGTCACGGATCTTAGCCGTGACTAAAATGCCAGAGTAGCTATTCCGGTGACAGATTAGTCACGGATCTGGTCCGTGACTAATCCGTGACTACATTTAGTCACGGACAATTTGACGTGACTAAATTTAGTCACGCCCAAACAGTCACGGAATTAGTCACGGACAGAATCCGTGACTAAATGAGTTAGTCACGGATTTTTTACACTGTGGTATACCATTCATGACTTGATTGGTCCAAATCTGTATATCATTCTTAATTTAGATTTAAATAATCCAACTGCATCGTCATTCTTAAGGGTACCATATAATTTACCAATTTTTTATCGTACCGAATAATTCATCAAAGTGAGTCTCAGCCACTTCCAAATTCCAATAATAAACCCCCGCCAACTTTTCAAAAAAATTTGAATTGAATTGTGTATAGTTCCGTGGGTAATATTCGTGCATAGGCATCTTTATGGGTCCACAATTATCCATACGTTATTACGGAGTATTATACGGAGTACTTTATACGTAAGTGGTAAGAGAACGTGTATATTACGTATAAATTAAAAATTGTACTTCTAATCTTTGAAATCATGAATAACATTAATAAATTAATATGATGAACTTCTAATCTTTGAAATCACGAATGTTATGATATACTGCTATTGATTAGAGTATTTTAATTTATCTATAAATGCTATTTGATTGATCAATGATTTGTTTATATATGGTGGAAGTGTGGAACTATCCAATTGTATACTTCATGTGAACAAAGTTATGTTACGTTGCTTCTAAAGTAGATTTGTCTTTCAAATTTATTTGTGTGCGGAATCTAATTCAAACCCACCTAACTTGATTTTAAGTAAATTGATTTCAATTAAAATAGGTTTAAGTAGATCAAATCACATCAAACCTAAATAACATCGAGAATATACATAAATCACATAATACCCGACCAGCCGACCTTGTGAGAGTATACATACCAATCATATTCAAAGAGAATTTAAACAGATAAATTAAATCAAATGTAATATACGAACAAGTCAAGTATTTACGAAATTTTCGTCACAAAAGAGTTTTCCAATACGATTTGAATAAGGAATAGGTTGTTAAAGTTATGAAAAATGCTACTTATACAAACTGATACGACGTCGGTTTACACGCTTAAGTATAATTGTTTGTGCATAGACAATTAATTTTAATTTTAGTAATGGGAAGTGTTTATGATCCCGAATTGTCTGTGCATAGACAATTCATTTTTTGAGGGTCACAAACACTTTCCTTTACTAAAATTAAAAATGAGGAAGCGGTCCAGTCCAACTGGTCGTCAACTCACTCTTCCTTACGGGAGGTCCCGAGTTCAATTCTCAATGGAGTGAGATTGATCTCAGTTTACCCCAGGCCCCGAAACCCCCCTCCCCCCGACGCCCCCTGGGGTAAAAAAGAAACCAAAATTAAAATCAATTGTTTGTGCATAGACTTGGGCGTATAAATCGGTGTGTAACACATCGTGTACAAGTAGCACGGTTGTAACGTTACTCCTTTCTTCTATATACCAAATTACCAATTACAACCATACAAATTTTATTTTTTGTTATCCTATTTTAAGAGCACAATATTTGTTCCTTGTTAAATGTCGACTTCCTTGATTTGAATGTGTTTTGACTTTGTGATCTCCTTCTTTGTATATAGTGCTAGAGTGATTCCATCAAAGTTAGGATGTTTTTACTTGAACTGTAATTTGTCGGTCTGGTCTGATCTGTTTAAGTGTGGTCTGGTTTGATCGGTTTAAGTCTGGTCTGGTCCGGTCTTAATTGATCCGGTCTGGTCTGATAAATGTCTGATCTCTTTGTATTTTATAACTACGGAGTTCTAGTCTGATCTGGTCTGTTTAAGTGTGAACTAGTTTGAAACTGAAAACATGTCAAAGGTGGTCAAATTTTGTGGAAGTG
Organism: Cuscuta epithymum; assembly: GCA_945859915.1. NCBI lineage: Eukaryota > Viridiplantae > Streptophyta > Magnoliopsida > Solanales > Convolvulaceae > Cuscuta > Cuscuta epithymum. The sequence goes on from CAMAPF010000034.1 coordinate 591,298, forward strand.
ATGGGTATGGAGTGAATTACACACATATGACCAAAATAAAGATAATTTACAGAAATATGATTAGTTACTAGAGTAGTAATGAAATCATAGTAATTCATGTTCAAGTTTTGAACTTAAGTTACTACAACACCACGTTGTAGTAATGAATAATCATATTTATGTTAATAAGTTTTATTTTAGTAATATTCTTATAAAAACCCCAATTAAAAAATGAAATGGGTGAGAAGAAGGAAGGAGGGGGAAACGATATCCTCGCGGACGTCGCCATCTTTATCAATTCTGTATGTATATGCATCTCACACCGAAAACAAGTGATGCGGTGTCGAGCAGAGCAGGCCTTCACTTGCATGCAACTTCAAGCGTCTAACACGTGAACGCTCCCTTCACTTGTCACGTGCCGCCCTTCTTCCCCTCTCCCCCCTTTAAATACAGCCCCTCCTCCTTCCTCCTCCATCACTTCAAACACAAAACCTTGAACCAGCCTTCTTATCCATCTGCCCAAAGCTTAGTTAATTAGCTAGATCAGAAATGGCAGCTCCTCAATCTCGCAACGACCAGCCCAAGCTCTCCTACCAGGTGGCCAAGACCGCCACCGCTGCCACCGTGGGTGGCTCTCTCATGCTCCTCTCCGGCCTCACCCTTGTCGCCACCATCGTCGGGCTCGTCATCGCCACCCCCGCTCCTCGTCATCTTCAGCCCCGTTCTCCTCCCCGCTCTCCTCGCCACTCTCTTGATCCTTACCGGGTTCCTCGCCTCCGGTGCTTTCGGTGCTACTTCCTCCTTCATCTTCTACTGGAGCTATAGGTAACTTGCTAATCAAGTAGATCTTGATTTTTTCTTTCTTTTACCTTCCAATCCGGTTTTACCAAGTTATATCAGAGCTGATTAAGTTCAAACGAGCAATTTGGATCTCAAATTTTAAGATTGGATCATCTCAAATTTTAAGATTGGATCGATCCGTTCTGTATGACGATTCATACAGAACGGACTTTGATTGTACGGGTCAAACATAAACATATAAAACTTTGAACTACTTCTCGGCTTTGTTAAGAATGCTTGATTTTGATCCCGGTTTGATTAATGTGTAATGCAGGTACATAACGGGGAAGCATCCGATCGGAGCGGACAAGATCGACTATGCGAAGGACAAGCTGGCGAATGCGGCGTATGGAATCAAAGAGAAGGCGGAGCAGCTCGGGAACAAGGCGCAGCAGCAGATCAAGGGCACTGTCCAGGACAGTGCTTGAAATGAAATGGAGTGGATCTGAATAATATATATGCTATAAATATAAAAGTATAAAGCCATACATATACATATAGATATATATGGCAAAGTAATATAATAGGTAGCTAGAATTGGCCATGCATCATCTATCTATCATCCATCCATCATCAGTGTTTGACCGATTGGTCGGTCTTTATGTAGTTTTATCATATGTAGCTAAATTGGGTTTGATGGTGGGGTCGAGACCGTCAAAATGCAGTAGTGGCTATATATAGCATTTATCATTTATCTATGTACCGACCAATAATATATAAATGGCCAATTCTGGTAGTTTTAATAAATAAATATATATGTGTTGAGTTGATGAATTGTTCTCCTTGATATATGCATTCCTTTTGCACTTTGGGTTTAGGATGAAATTCAACTAACATTGAACAAGTGACCTTAATTTCTACTCTTCACATCCTTAAATTGAATATTTTGCTTAGTTTAAGCCCTCATTCTTGATAACTCATTCTCAAGAACTTTAATATGTATCACGATTCATGCCATGAATGGATTTAGCATGATAGGTTGATCCCTATAAAAAGTGGAGTGTTTCAAAGTATATCATGAATAAGAGAACACTTTTACAAAAGTAAGGTTTAAGGTTTTGGGTCCAAAATGGAGTAGTGAGGGATATTACATGGGGAAATGATGATCCTTCTATACATCTCACTTGTTAGATTTCACTTTCATAAGAAATGTTCATTGGATTGCATTTGGCCATCTTAACGAGATATATGACTCAATTTAACCAATTTAAGATGCATTTCAATGTAAAATTACATTCAGTAAATTGAGAAAGTTTGTGTAAAAAGGAGTACCTTTTTAGATATAATAAGGTATATACTGGAGTTTTTTGTCTTTATTTTATACATACGGAGTATATGTTTTGTGTTTGATTATAGTCTCTATCTTGAATGTATCTTTAAAGGCACAATTCTGATTGCTTTTCAATATTCAGTTTTATGTTCAATTTTTACTTTTATCAGTTTGATAAACTGAGATGTTCACATCTTCGGTAATTGTCTTTTTTGCTTTAAGATTGTGTGAAACAGTGAAAGATAGAGTCCTTTGTGTATTTATGCAAGTTGAAACTTGAAATTTAAAATATAACACAATCATATATTGAAAGGAAACCTGTTGTACTTTTAAAAAAATCAATCAAATTCGTTAACTTTGTAAAAATGTACAATTTAGTCTATTTATAGGTTACTTGTCATGCCACCAAGTCACCTGCTGATGTGGCGTTGATGTGGCGCACATGTGATAGCCCAATCAGCGATAGCTTTTCTAACGTGGCACATGTGTGGAAGTCCAGATTGCCATTTACTCATGACGTAGCGCACACGTGGACCGCTATGTGTGTGACACGTCAGCGGGTGACCTGCTGACATGGCAAGTGATCTGCAACCTGCTGACATGGAAAGTGATCTGCAAATGTACTCAATTGAACGTTTTTATAAATTTCGGGGATTTGATTGATTTTTTTAAAAGTACGAAAACCTGATTGACTTTTTTGTGAAAGTACGAGGATCAAATTAACAGTTTCGTCTATATTGAATGTTATTAACCTCTGCAGTAATATTCCTAAAAGGATTCTTGGTTTAAGATATACAATTGATTACTCTCTTATGTTTAGATATTCAGATTAAATAAGCCACAGGCCGGCTAAGTGAGTGACATATACTACACACTTTTTTTTGGGCAAAAATATATTACACACTTAATAATGCTGAAGTTAAAAATTTTGTTAGGAATAGGCAACTTATAAATGTTGGCTAGTTTGATTTGTTAATTATTACTTAGATGAGTTACTTAGATCCTATGTAACACACCAATAATCACATTACTTATTGTACATCTTAGTAGACAGTGTAGATTTGATGGATTTACTTAGATGAGTTACTTAGATCCTATGTAACATAACAATAATCACATTACTAATTGTATATCTTAGTAGACAGTGTAGATTTAATTTCCATCAGTAAACGGTTGTAATGGCATCTCAAATGAATCCATATGGAGGAGTGCCAACTTAATTGTAGTATAAGAATTGGTGACGGGCACTTTGTCACGGTGCGTCAAAATAATATTCAATACTAACATTTATACGTAGTATAGGTGAAGTAGAGTTCGTAAAAAATAACTCTCTTTTTATGTAACTAGTAAATAAGGAGGGGGGGGGGGGTTGGTTGAGTGATTTTATTAATTTAAACACGAAGATGAACGACTTATAGGGGATTAAATTCAAGAGTAGAAGGACTTGGTCTTGCTACTTTCTACCTGTTGATATATTTTAGTCGATCATTGTTATATCTATAACTTATCCCCTCTCGAATACTCAATCGAGGTGCTTATTAACAACGACCGTTCATTAATAACCCTTACTATTAATCAAATATAGAACAACGCCATATACCGATATAATAGTAGCATTTAATCTCTTTAACTCCTTGATGAAATCAATTGAGATTGATAACCTTAACACAACGGTCTCGGTTTAACCAACAAAATTTATCCCTCTTAAGTTTATTAACCACAACCGTGCATTAATAAACCGAAGTTACTTGTGAAACCATCAACGATTAACCATCGGTTCGTTGATCGTTTCTAGTAATAATTAATGTTGGAACGTTAACTAATCGTCACTTAGCAACCCTCCAACATTAATACAGAATAAGATTAAGGGAAGAATTAATAATCAAGAGAAGAAGTTAAGAAAATAACTCACAACTTTAATAATCAACAAGCTTCAAGAGCAAAACCAAGAAATGGAAGTTTAGCTCCTCATTTGGAGACTAAACATGCTATAAAAATATAAAAGAAATACTATTCTAAACTGAGCTTAAGAGTATGGAAGAAGGAATGATTTCTTTGTGAAGGAAAAGGGGTGTATTTATAGGTGTTTGGAGGTGGCAGGGTTGTGTACCCGATCGGGTATATAGGGTACCCGATCGGGTATTTCAGGCAGTTTCCCGGAAAATCACTTTTCTAGACATACCCGGTCGGGTATGTAGGCATACCCGGTCGGGTACGAGCCAAAAAGTCAAAATCCTGCACGTTTTTTTTGTCTCTCCAGATTCTGATTTTGACACCCGAATCAACTCAATTCCCGATCGGGTATTGCCTATACCCGACCGGGTATATGAAATATTTTCTCAATCTTCTTTTTATCTTGTCCCCTTGCACCATCCTTGATCTTTTGGGGTCCAATCTTGATCCTTTGGATGATCTTGACCTGTTTTAAGCTCAGAATAATCCTAATCTGAACAAATTACATTTATATAGGAAAATTAACTAATTACACCAAAAGTGTGTAATTTTCCAAACAACAACAAATAAAACTAGTTAAACTAGAAATAATACATAATAAAAATACAACTCTATCAATTGGATCAAGAATAAACCCGGTAAGTCAACGAATCATGAGTCAACACCGTTCTAGCGGGTCAAATTGGTGCAATTAATGAAAGATGAAAGGCTTTAGAAAAGGGTCAAATAAACCCATATACTAATGTGAAACCATCATCTAAGCCCTTCTACTAAATAAAGCATCACTTAGACACTCTTACTTTTGAAAACAAGTCAATCAAACCAAGTGACCTTGTAGGAACAGGTGATATGCACTAATTAGTAGTGCATAAGTGTATGTTTTTATGTTTAATTTGTGTGGATTGTTTACCGTTTTATTTAGTTTGAAAACATTTGTGTGATTTTAGTTGTAATTGTATTTTAATCTTCATTTATAAGTTGTAAAGTAGAATTAGGAATTACGGTGTTGAAAAGGAGGATTTTGAAGTGAAGAAAAAGGAGATTGGACTGTCCAGGAGCTGAAACCCGACCGGGTATAACACTTCACCCGGTCGGGTAAGATTTAACAGACGAAGGTGGCTGGAAATTACACAGACCCGGTCGGGTCCCCTACTTGACCCGGTCGGGTCAGATGTGACCCGGAACACCAGAACATGCCGAAGATCGCCAGAATATGGAAAATATCTGATTTTGACCAAACCCGGTCGGGTCAACTAGGGGACCCTGTCGGGTCTGACTTGACCCGGAACATTTTAATGTGCAGAAACATGAGAACATGGCGGATTATCTGACTTTGACATGCACCCGGTCGGGTGGGCACTTGACCCGGTCGGGTACCCGGCCAAAGGTGTTGAAAAAGACCTATAAATAACCCCATTTTCCTTCACTTTTAATAACTCCTTCTTCCATACTTTTAAGCTCAGTTTAGAATAGTATTTCTTTTATATTTTTATAGCATGTTTAGTCTCCAAATGAGGAGCTAAACTTCCATTTCTTGGTGTTGCTCTTGAAGCTTGTTGATTATTAAAGTTATGAGTTATTTTCTTAACTTCTTCCCTTGAATATTAATTATTCTCTTAATCTATCTATATATTAATGTTGGGGAGTGTTGCTAAGATGACAATTAGTTAACATCTCGACATTAGTGATAGTAGTATTTATTTTCTTCCTCTATATATTAATGTTGGGGAGTGTTGCTAAGATGACAATTAGATAACATGTTGACATTAGTTATAGTATGATTATTCATATTTAATCTTCTTCCTTGAATATTAATTCTTCCCTTAATCTATCTCTATATTAATGTTGGGGAGTGTTGCTAAGATGACAATTAGTTAACATCTCGACATTAATTACTACTAGAAACGATCAACGAACCGATGGTTAATCGTTGATGGTTTCACAAGTAAGTAACTTCGGTTTATTAATGCACGGTCGTGGTTAATAAACTTAAGAGGGATTAATTTTGTTGGTTAAACCGAAACCGTTGTGTTGAGGTTATCAATCTCAATTGATTTCATCAAGGAGTTAAGAGATTAAATGCTACTATTAAGTCGGTATATGGCGGTGTTCTATACTTGAATAATAGTAAGGGTTATTAATGAACGGTCGTTGTTAATAACTACTCTCGATCAATTGGATATACTCCTCGATTGAGTATTTGAGAGGGGATAAGTTATAGTGTTGAGGTTTATTCCTTCAACCCTCGGGTCCAACACGTAAGCCCAAGGATTTCGAGTGGAGTGTGTATGGATATCTAACCCAACTAGCAAGTAAAATGGATCAAGGAAAACAGTAAGCAGTCAGTAATTGATTAGGTATTATTATCTCTTAATAACTCCCTAATACAATACTTCTCACTAAGGCTCGTCGGCCGATCGTCTTACAAGGCAGTAGAAGTGCTGCGAGTAAGAAAGCTATAGCTAGAGTGCTAAGAATAGAAAGTTGCCAACCCTTTACAATGAAATAAATGCTTCTATTTATACCTACCAATGGGCAGGTGGCTATACTGACGTGGAAGCATGTGGTTCGCTGGTGTCTCAACCACCAAATCTTCAGCATTAAATGCACTTCCCGCCAGAATCTAGGTTTCCCGCCTAATTAGTGGGGACGTTCGTCCGCCCGGGGAGCGAGCTGGATTGCTCCAGGAGGCCTCCAAGGGGTATTGGCCGTTCGTCCCCTGGCCTTTGTGGATTCTCGCCATGCGGAGTGGACTGCCTCCGATGGCTATGGGCTTGCTCTGACGACGTTCGTCGTTATTCTGGTGACTCGTGGCCCTGCTCCTTGTCCCTGCATAGACGTTCGTCGAGATGGGCCGTTGAGCCTAAACCCCAACTGCAGACGTTCGTCCCTCCTGGAGGAACATGGGCTTTCCAGGCTAGCTTAGTGACCTAGCTGGACGTACGTCCGGAAGTAAGGGTAAATGGGCCGAACCTCAACTTGGGCCATTAACCCAACACAAGTCCCCCACTTCTGATGTTCTGAGCATGCACAGGACATAAGGAAGTATGATGTCCCTCGAGGTAAGACGTTCGTGTCCTAGTACTTGTGTTTGTTGCATCTGGTGAAGGCGTACGCTCGTGGTCATGATGCTTAACAGTTGTCGATGGCTCAGGAACCGAGGTGACGGCTGCTTTTTGCGACGGTGCATTTTCCGAGGAAATGTCATCATTACGCTTCCACCCCACGCCCAGCGCGTGAGCCGGAATACGCTCCTTGCTACGTGTCAACCCCTCGTTGGTTCCCTCATCGGTGCTTCTCCTATAAATGCCGGGTTTTCCCTTTGGACTAGGGTTCCCAATTTCTGCTCCCTTGCTCTAGAATTTCTGCTGCTCCTCAAGTCTTTTGCCGCTTCCGAGTTCGGCTAATCTCCTTGTAAGGTAATTTCCCTCCTCTGCTTCTTTTATCTGTCTTGAATTCTCGCCAAGATGGCCTCGATGGAGATTTCGTCAAGTTCTGGTTCCGGTTCGTCGGGTTCCTCTTCGGGCTCCTCTTCCGACTCCGGTGCGCGCTCCTCCGGGAAGGCCGGTGTTTCCGGGACTTCTGGTTCGGCCACGACTGTGGGGACCATCCGGGCCGATGGTGAGCCCGATGACGCTTCCCAAGGTAGCGGGAGCAACGCCGGGGATGGGAATGTTGACGGGGCAGTAGACATCATTGATACAGTCCCCCTGAATGAGCGCCCCGCTAACTATGATTCTGGGGAAGAGGCCGAATCCGGCTCTGACATGGAGGTGCATGATCTGGGCATCCCTATGGATAGGGCGGTGCACGGGTCGGGTTCGGGTGGGTCGGGTTTGCGAAACCTAAACCCGTTCGGGTTTTTTAATTTAAATACTAGGCCCGACCCTTTGATATTTCGGATCGGGTATTTCGGATATTTTTAAGTCGGATATTATCGGATATCGGGTCGGGTTTCGGATATTTCGGTTATATTAAAAAATATATATAATTGAATAATTAAAGTGTTTAAATTCCACTTTGACAAAAATTGTACACGCTAGTGCACTAAACATCCAAATTACACAAATAATTTAACACAAATTGCACAAATAATTACACAAATAATTGAACACAAGTATTAATTTAACATATTCAAAGTACACGCTTCATAATTTAATATACTTCGAATATTTTGGTTATATTAAAACACATTATAATTGGATAATTAATGTGTTGGAATGCCACTTTGACAAAAATTATACACACTAGTGCACTACACATTCAATTTACACAAATAATTTAATACAAATTGCACAATATAATTAGATTAATTACACAAATAATTGGATGCAAGTATTAATTTACCATATTCAAAGTACACACTAACATATATTTCGGATATTCGGGCGGGTCGGGTTGGGATTTTACAAACCCTACCCGCCACCCGATCTAGACCCAATATTAATCGGATTTTCGGTTTCGGGTTTTTTGGGTCGGATATCCACTTCGGTTCGGATAATATCCGAAAAAAATATCGGGTTTTTCGGGTCGGATCGGGTTTTGCTCAGCCCTACCTATGGATATGGAGTGCCACATTTGTCCGATCGGGAGTGCCCTCGACCATGATCAAGTCCTTTCCCGTGTGGCTCTCAACAAAATCCGCACTTTCTTCCCCCCGCCGTTTGTCTGGAGCGTGAGAGGCGCTGAGCATGTGATGAGGAGACGTCCGGGGATGATTATGCTCCACTTGGATTCAGTTGAAGTCGGGCTGCGGTTTCCACTCCATTCATTCTATGCGGAGTTCTTCCACTGCTTCCAGGTGGCCCCGGCGCAGTTCATGCCAAACTCCTATAGGTTCATATCGGCCTTCTTGGTGCACTGCAAACTTGCGGGAGTCATTGCCACCTTGGATCTGTTCCACTACTTCTACCGGATCACCCCTCAGAACTCCGATGGCTACCTGAGCGTGGCCGCACGTCCGGGAAGGAGGCTGTTCAAGAGTTATCCCTCCTCCATTCATGATTGGAAAAACCGGTTCTTCTTTCTCCGTTATGACGGCCCTCCCCTCCCAGTTCGTTGGAACGGCTATCCCCCGAAGATAGAGTCACCGGAGTAGACTGATGATTTGAGCGAGGACGTGGAGAAGATCCTGCAGGGCGGCCTTCGCCCCATAGCTGACTACCTGACCTTCGAGGCACTCTCCGGGGTAGGCATAGGTACCCGCCCGTGTCCCTGGACTTTTTCCACCCTTCGACGCTCGTCTCGGGGCATCGGGCGGTCCTGTCCTTCGAGGTGAGTGTCTTGTCACATTCTCCGCTCGTCTTTTAACCCTTAATTGTTTCATGCAGGTTCTCCACCAGACGAAGCCCAGATGAATCATGCTGAGTGTGTGAAGACCAGGAAGGCCAAGGCGGCTGCTGCTAAGGCCGCGCTGGCGAAAGCCAAGAACGCCCCTGCCTCGGACTCCAACTCTTCGGCCTCTGATGCTGCCCGGCGAACGGCTGAGGGTAAGGAGCACTTGATTGCCACCATGCTGGCCCAAGGGTCCGGGGCCCCAGCTCTCGAGGCTGCCCTTCCACCGCCGGTCGTCTCTACGAAGGCGGCTTCTCAGAAGTGGTAGAGAAGGCCCCAGAGAAGAAACAAAAGAGGGGCCGTGAGGCAGCCTCCACCGGCCCTCTGCTTGAAGACGCCGGCTCCCTGCCCTTGAGCCGCCCGGCGGAGGAACTTTGGAGGGAGATGGCCCTCAAAGCCGGTCTTGAGCTGCCCCCCCCGTTCGTCTTCTGAGGCGACCAGCACTGCTCTGGCAGCTGCTCTTCAGGTATTTCCTCTATACTAGATCTGGGTACATCTCCCATTCTCTGTTAATCTTTTGATTATGTGTTCTGACTTCTCTCTTTGTTCAGTCTGGACTTCTGGTGCTGCAGGCTGAGGCCGCTAGGGAGGCTGGTCTGAAAGAGGCCAAGGTAAAAGCCGATGCCGCCTTGTCCCAAGCCCGGGAAGCCGCCCGTCGTGCCGAGGCAGAGGCCGCGGCCAAGGAGGGGGAGCTCGCAGCTCTGCGGGCTGAATCCAGCAGTGATAAGTCCGTATTTAGACACGCATTTGATGCGTGTTGAGATCGTCTTTTGATGGTTTTCCTAGCTTTAAGGTGTTACAAGTCTCAATTTTAGCTCAAGTTATGTTTAACAGGCGTTGGTTCGAGTTTTGTGTCATTTGGAGTCAAAATCGGGATTTTAGAGTTCGGCACTGGCGCTTGAGGAGAAATCGGGATGATTCGAGATGCATTCGAGAGTGGATTGAGAGCTTTGGAGGTCACCGGGAGGTTCACGATGAAGATTTGACGACAAAAGAGCTCTAGGATTGGCTTTGGGATCAAAAGAAGATGAATGAAGCTTGAAAACGACGATCAGGATGACCTTTGGTCAATCGTTCAAGCATATCTCTTTGTAGAAGCATCCAATGGACACGATTCAAGTTGTATATGAAAGATAACTTCAAGGGATACAAATCATATGAAGACACCTTTGCGAGAATCTGCGAGGAAGAAGGTGAAAACAGACGATAAAGTCAGATGATCTCTGCTGCGATTTCAGAATGATACCTTCCACCGTTTTGATCATATCTTTTGATTGGATGATTCAAATCACATTCGGCAAATTGGGTTGGATAGAAGACTTCATTTTCTACAACTTTCATGAAGGAAGTTTTGTCAAATTCGGAATATTTACGCACGTCGTGCGTAGGGGAACGCACGACCGTGCGTCTGAGGCGAGAAAGCAAGGGAGACACTGCCAGAAACGCACGGCCGTGCGTGGGGGGTACGCACGCCGTGCGTAGACCCGGGTTACGCGAAATTGAATCCCAAATCGACCCAAATTCATATTTTTCATCCTTTTTCTATAAATAAGGCCTCCCTAACCCTTTTTAAGGGTTACGAACATTACGGAGAGGCCTAGGGACGAATTTAACACCGTTTTTACGCTAGTTTCTTCCAAGACCCTGGGATTATTTGTAAGTTCATCTTTTTAATTAATGACAATTAATTCTATTCATCTCAATTCTATTGATTCTTCAATTATGAATTGTGAGTAGTTTAATTAGGGATTTGGGGTTGATAAAGGGGTTAATCATGATGTATGGCTAGATTCTTGTCGGTTTAATTGCATGAATGCCGTTTAATTTGTGTTTGAATAATTTAACTGATATCTCTTGTAACCTAGATGGCCACTAGAATTACAATTGCTTATAGAATAAATTAAGAGAGATCTAATTTGTTCTAGGACACATTCACACATACTTAATCGTTCGCTAAGAGATTAGTAGCGATTAAGGGGCCGTAAGCTCGCTCGTCTTGGCAATAATTTAGGATCTTGTCGCATGAGAGATCAGTGATATGCACTTATTAGTAGTGCATAAGTGTATGTTTTTATGTTTGATTTGTGTGGTTTGTTTTCCGTTTTATTTATTTTGTAAACATTTGTGTGATTTTAGTTGTAATTGTATTTTAATCTTCATTTGTAAGTTGTAAAGTAGAGTTAGGAATTAGGGTGTTGAAAAGGAGGACTTTGAAGTGAAGAAAAATAAGATTTGGCTGCCCAGAAGCAAAAACCCGACCGGGTACAATACTTCACCCGGTCGGGCATGACAAAGAATCAGAAACTGCTGAGAAAGTCACTAGACCCGGGCGGGTCACTTATTTGACCCGGTCGGGTCAGATGTGACCCGGAACACCAGAACATGCCGAAGATCGCCAGAACGTGGGAAATATTTGATTTTGACGTTGACCCGGTCGGGTATGTCCTTTTACCCGGGCGGGTCAATGCCCCAGGGTATTGAAAACACCTATAAATAACCCCATTTTCCTTCACAAAGGATAACCCCTTCTTCCATACTCTTAAGCTCAGTTTAGAATAGTATTTCTTTTATATTTTTATAGCATGTTTAGTCTCCAAATGAGGAGCTAAACTTCCATTTCTTGGTTTTGCTCTTGAAGCTTGATTGATTATTAAAGTTGTGAGTTATTTTCTTACTTTCTCCTCTTGATTATTAATTCTTCCCTTAATCTCATTCTATATCATTGTTGGAGGGTGGCTAAGTGACGATTAGTTAACGTTCCAACATTGATTATTACTAGAAACGTTCAACGAACCGATGGTTAAACGTTGAAGGTTTCATAAGTAAGTAACTTCGGTTTATTAATGCACGGTCGTGGTTAATACACTTAAGAGGGATTAATTTTGTTGGTTAAACCGAAACCGTTGCGTTGAGGTTATCAATCTTAATTGATTTCATCAAGGAGTTAAAGAGGTTAAAAGCTACTGTTATATCGGTATACGGCGTTGTTCTATATTTGATAAATAGTAAGGGTTATTAATGAACGGTCGTTGTTAATAACTACCCTCGATGAATTGGATATACTCCTCGATTGAGTATTCGAGAGGGGATAAGTTATAGATATAACAATGATCGACTAAAATATATCAACAAGTGGAAAGTAGCAAGACCAAGTCCTTTTTATCTTTGAATTAAATCACATATAACTCGTTCATCTTCGTGTTTAATTTAATTAAATCATTCAACCCAAAACCCCCCTTTATTTACTCCTTTCGTTAAAAAGATAAATTATTCTTTTCCCTGTGGATACGAACTCCACTTCACCTATACTGCGTATAAGTGTTAGTATTGAATTTATTTTGAGTGCACTCACGACAAAGTGCACGTCAAATTTGGCGCCGTTGCCGGGGAAAGGCAATTTTTTTTTTTTTTTATCTCATAAAAATCAAAATCAAAAAAAAAAAAAAATTATAAAAAAAAAAATCTTACTCTTCTATTTTCTGAGCTTACATGAGTTATGAGAATATGGATACCAATATAACATCCTTAGAGAGTCAAATTTCCACTTTGACTTCTCTAATAAAGGAATTTATATTAAACTCAAAAGCTCAAGATGTCGAGACATGCAACATTTGCATGTCTCACAGGCATCTTACGGATTTTTGCCCGAAGCTCCAAGAAGAATACTTCGAACGAATCGATGATGATGTTGGTTTCCAAGGGAAGGAACCTCACATGAGGTATGATCCGTTCTCGACCTCTAACATGTCCACGGAAGACATTATTCTGACTCTTGCTACCAACATGACCACCACGCAACAAAACATTGTGGAATTCCAAAATGAGACCAAGTCTAGCATTTTAAACTTGGAAACTCAAATGAGTCAAATAGTTGAAGCTGTGAATAGACTTGAAGCAAGAGATTCGGGGAAACTTCCCTCTCAAATAGAATGTGATCCTAAACAGCAAACTTTTGCAATCACATCGACAAATGAGAAGGCAATGCAAAAGGAGATCCAGAATGCAGAAGAAGTAGAGGAGGAAAAAGACACGGAGCTCCAACTGGTCAAAGAAGAGGATAAGCTGAGTTTCAAATTCAAATTTTTGTCATTGTCATCCTTTGAGGTATCTCCATCATCTCTGGAAGCTTTAAGAGAATCTCGTAAACTTGAAATGGAAAATGACATTTCTGAAATCTCCTTCAAAATTGAGGGATCGAAAAACTTTTCATTGACCATACTACATGATAATTTCTTCCCCTTCCTCTCACCACATAAATCAATGAAAATCTGGATATTTGATCCTGGAAAGATTTCCAAAGTGGAGAGTCGAGAAATTGAGCACTCCTATGGAGGTCCTAGGAGTGAAAATTTGAAGAAAATCAATTATCATGATCCAAGCTTGAACGATTGAACACAATGATGGCGTCGTGCCGCGACGTTAAACGAGGCGCTTCTTGGGAGGCAACCCATGTAAGGTACGTTTACTTTTTGTTCTAATTTAAGTTTACACTTCAAAAAAAAAAAAAAAAAAAAAAAAAGTGAAGCTTGGGGAACATACCCGGCCGGGTACCACACTACACCCGGTCGGGTATAGCGTAAAAATACCCTACCCCGCACAACTCACCCGGGCGAGGCAGCTGAGGAACAGAGAAAAATATACACACCCGACCGGGTCAGTCACTATACCCGGACGGGCGGGCGGGCAGCTTTCTTCCCCGTTTCTTCTTCTCCCCCACGACCAAAAATCCCCCAAATCTCTATTGTTGAGCTCCAAAGTTTCTAAACCCCACCATTTCTACACCAAATCCATCAAAAACCCCATTTTCTTCATCTCCTCATCACCATCTTCACTCCTACACCCACAAAAAAAACCGCCCCAAATAACCAAATATCCAAACCCCCTCACTCCAAAAACAACAAAAGCCGAAACTTCCTCACCCCAAAAAAAAGGAAATGACACCAAAAAGGGCAAAAAGATTCATTCTCTTGGACATCTCGGACACAAGCACTAGGGACAGTGCTTTGATTAGCTTGAGGGGAGAATTTCATGGAAAACTCACATTCATACTCTATATTCTTGTATTTATTTTCAAAAAAAAAAAAGCTTGTTAAGTTGAAAACTTGAAAAGGCAACTTAAGCAAAAATAAGGCAAAAATAAGAGTGAGTTGTGAGGATAAAAACAGAAAAATGTGGGAAGGTGGGATGAAAACCCGAAAGGGCACCTAGGCAAAACGAGAGAATGAGAGAAAGTATTTTCTTTTATTTCTGCAGGATCCTAAGGGTAACAATGAAAAAAAAATTGAGGTTGATAAAAAAATGTGGAGTTGAAGACCCCTCTTTACTCTTATATTTTTGAGGATATTTTTTGTGTTGTTCTACAAACACACGTGGATGTTGGTGTTGATACTCTTGTCATTTTAAGGACTTCTTGGGCTGGATTTTGTTTACTCGAGACGAGTAAAGGTTCAAGTGTGGGGGTGTTTGATATGCACTCATTAGTAGTGCATAAGTGTATGTTTTTATGTTTGATTTGTGTGGTTTGTTTACCGTTTTATTTATTTTGTAAACATTTGTGTGATTTTAGTTGTAATTGTATTTTAATCTTCATTTGTAAGTTGTAAAGTAGAGTTAGGAATTAGGGTGTTGAAAAGGAGGACTTTGAAGTGAAGAAAAATAAGATTTGGCTGCCCAGAAGCAAAAACCCGACCGGGTACAATACTTCACCCGGTCGGGCATGACAAAGAATCAGAAACTGCTGAGAAAGTCACTAGACCCGGGCGGGTCACTTATTTGACCCGGTCGGGTCAGATGTGACCCGGAACACCAGAACATGCCGAAGATCGCCAGAACGTGGGAAATATTTGATTTTGACGTTGACCCGGTCGGGTATGTCCTTTTACCCGGGCGGGTCAATGCCCCAGGGTATTGAAAACACCTATAAATAACCCCATTTTCCTTCACAAAGGATAACCCCTTCTTCCATACTCTTAAGCTCAGTTTAGAATAGTATTTCTTTTATATTTTTATAGCATGTTTAGTCTCCAAATGAGGAGCTAAACTTCCATTTCTTGGTTTTGCTCTTGAAGCTTGATTGATTATTAAAGTTGTGAGTTATTTTCTTACTTTCTCCTCTTGATTATTAATTCTTCCCTTAATCTCATTCTATATCATTGTTGGAGGGTGGCTAAGTGACGATTAGTTAACGTTCCAACATTGATTATTACTAGAAACGTTCAACGAACCGATGGTTAAACGTTGAAGGTTTCATAAGTAAGTAACTTCGGTTTATTAATGCACGGTCGTGGTTAATACACTTAAGAGGGATTAATTTTGTTGGTCAAACCGAAACCGTTGCGTTGAGGTTATCAATCTTAATTGATTTCATCAAGGAGTTAAAGAGGTTAAAAGCTACTGTTATATCGGTATACGGCGTTGTTCTATATTTGATAAATAGTAAGGGTTATTAATGAACGGTCGTTGTTAATAACTACCCTCGATGAATTGGATATACTCCTCGATTGAGTATTCGAGAGGGGATAAGTTATAGATATAACAATGATCGACTAAAATATATCAACAAGTGGAAAGTAGCAAGACCAAGTCCTTTTTATCTTTGAATTAAATCACATATAACTCGTTCATCTTCGTGTTTAATTTAATTAAATCATTCAACCCAAAACCCCCCTTTATTTACTCCTTTCGTTAAAAAGATAAATTATTCCTTTCCCTGTGGATACGAACTCTACTTCACCTATACTGCGTATAAGTGTTAGTATTGAATTTATTTTGAGTGCACTCACGACAAAGTGCACGTCAATCAGCCTGGTCCCCTAAATTATTGTACTCTACGCCGCGAGAGCGGTAAGAACTTAGTAATGATTAGCTAGGCTCAATTAAATTAAATTCATGTAATTAAGCCTGATCTGCCAGAAATCTGGTTACCCCGGAATCAATCCCTGTTCCCTTCGTCGTTAATTAAGAAGAAACCAACATTTATTTTATTCGCTCATTCGCATTAGTTTAGTTTAATTTTAATTCAACAATCAATCTCGCACAATTGCACTTTTATTTTATTTATTTCTTTTTAATCGCTAAGTTTAGTTAATCTTTAATTCCCTTTTGTCCGTCCCTGTGGAGACGATACTCGTACTTTCAACCATTTTACTACAACTATTTTAAGTGCGAGAAAACACACATCAAGTAGCCAGCTGGCCGGCCTTGAGAGAGCCGGCTTCAAGCTTGTTCCGGTGTTCCCTGTTGAGAAGGACGCCAATCCGGAGTGGCTGGTTGACACCTCCGGCTACAGAAACACCGGAGAGTTCATGGACTCTGCCAGAGACTACTGCGCCGGGGCCTTCGACGACATGTTTTCTGCAGCTCTGGCGAAGATACCACCCCGGCAGCGTCTGGCCTGCGGCGTCCGGATCCTCGAGAGCTCTCCTCTGTCCCACAAGTTCCTGTACGAGGTCGGCAACAGTACCTTTGCCGCCGGGTATAATGAGGGAGTTAAGGCCACTCTCCCCATATTCGCCAAGCTGCAAGGGGCTGATTTTGACTTGGCCGCTCATACCGATGACGACCTGTTGATCCAAGCTTTGGGGAAGCTAGGGAGGGACCGGCGTCGGGAAGAGGCCAAAGCCAGGGGGAGATCCCGGAGCCGCCGACCCCCGAGCCTGAAGTCGAGGAGGAAGAGCTGAACCAAGGAGGCAGCCGGCCGGGGTCCCCTTTTCTTGTATAGTATAACTTATAATTCCCTTGTTTTGAACTTGTAATGCCCAGCCGTTAGAGCTGAAGAATATACACACTTTTTGCCCATAATTGTCTCTACGTTCGTGATCTTTTACTTCATTATTTTCCTTTGCTTTATCGT
Source organism: Cuscuta epithymum (assembly GCA_945859915.1). NCBI lineage: Eukaryota > Viridiplantae > Streptophyta > Magnoliopsida > Solanales > Convolvulaceae > Cuscuta > Cuscuta epithymum. Next base: position 608,526 of record CAMAPF010000034.1, read on the forward strand.
CAGTTGTGTGGAATCCCCTTCGGGGCTTGTTGTACTTTGAACCTTTCAGATAAAGTTAAAGTCCGTGAGGACGTTCATACCAATCCTCCATTTGTTTAGCACAACGGGCGCCCCCTTGCCATGCTCCCGTATGTACTCGAATGTGCAGACGCACTGCGAGAACTTGTCGTATGGTGGTGACGCTCGACGCCGATGCCTGCTTGCTGGCGAGGAGTGGATTTCCCTTACAAGTGCGAGCATATCACTAACCGTTGTCCGTAAAACGACGTTCTTTGGCGGCTGTCTCCTTGGTTAGTAGTAAATCTCCCAAGTATGGAGATATGAACGTACTCCTCAGAATCAGCACTTGGAAGAGACGTTCGTCTAGCATCAATGTCTCTGTGACGCAAGGTATGGAGATACGAACGTACCCTTCTGGTGCGTACGACCCCCACTAGCCGCCGATATTAGGCACAGCCGAATGGGTGCGGCCTCTGGGCATCACTGGATCCCTTGGAGCTGATAAATTTCCCCGGTAGGACGTTCGTGGCATCGATCCGGATTCCCTCGTCGTGGTTATGCGGCGACAAAATCGAGGCACCTTTAATACCGTGGTAGGTACTGGTAGCTGGGTGCCACGTGTTCCACTTCAGTTGGCGTGATCCCACGGTGCTGTCTATAAGTACCCAGAACCATGTGATCCACTCACACTTCTCCTTACGCTGCGCAATTGCTTTCTCTCTCTAGATTCCCTACGAGCCGTGTTGAGCCTCGGAATCCCAAGGTACCGTTCGTTGCCATGTCTTCTAAAACCCGTTTCGACGATGGTTGTTCTTCTGGTGATGACTTAGAGTATTATGAGCGGGGAATGCCGCCCCGGCCTCCCCGTTACAGCCTTAGCTTCTCGTGCGTCCGGCGTCAAAACCAACGCTTGACGAATGCTGATAAGAATCTAATCGGCCAATGGTTTTATCCCCCAAGGATCTACGATGATCGGCGCCTGCACAACCCCATGCGCCATCTGCCCGGCTATGTGGTGGTCCACTTGGATTACGTGATAGCCGGGCTGAACTTCCCCTTGCACAGCTTCCACTTGGAGCTTTTCAGGAGTCTTGAGATAGTGCCTGCGCAGTTCGTCCCTGCCGCCTATCGGATAATCGCTGGCTTCATAATTAGATGCCATAGCGTCGGCGTGACCCCCACCGTGGATCTGCTGCACCATTTCTACCGGTTGTCCCCCTTCGGACGTACGGGGTACTTGACCCTGATCGCCCGTCCGTCCATGGTCCTGTTTTCGAACAACGCCGGGAATCCGGACGGCTGGGAAGAACGCTTCTTTCTGGCCGGAGTAGGCTCACTGATGCCATTCCCTGACCGGTGGAATGTCTACCGGGTGAAGACGATTCCGCCGCCCATGACGGACGAGGAGCTCGGGTATGCCAAGCGCATAGCTGGACTCGGCATTCAGAACCTCCGGTTGCTGGTGGCCGAGCCTTTTAAAGCTCGGGCTGGGTTAGGTGCGTCCGTTTGTACTTGTATTGTTTTATCATCTCTTCACGGTTACGGCTCTGAACGTCTTGGTTCCTTTTGTGCAGGAGTCTTCCCATCTACGTCAACCATGGGCCGTACCAACAATGCTTCAACTGCCGCTGGTCGCGAGCACAAGGATCATAGCAAGCTCGAGAAGCCGCTCGTCCCCAAAGTTGAATCTCGGGTGACCCGAGCACGGGTTGATGACGCTTCGGGGGCCAGTGCTTCCAAAAGGCCGCGTGTCGAGGGTACTGCTTCTAAGGCCATCATAGTGGCCGATGACTCTGATGGTGAGCCCGGGAGTCCCCTCAAGCGGAAGCCCACTTCTCGGAATAAGCCCCATCTTTCTCCCCTGCGGAACTCTGACGTTCGTCGCCTCCGAGATGAGGATGTCCAGACTGCCAAGGGTTCTGACGACGCTCGTCCTTCTTCGCCCCCAGAAGCCAATGGGTCCTCCCTTGGCCTGATTGAGTTCTCCGGGGTTGGTCCTCGTAAAGAGTCGATGATGCTCTTTGGCCAAACAGCGTCCTCTATCTGGTGTGGGTTGAATCTCAAGGTTCTGCAAGACTTCGCCGCTCAAGAGGCCCCCGAAGATCTCTTGGAGTGCGGTCAGAGCACTCTGGATAAGGCCGGGCTTTATTTTCACTGGGCTCGGATGGCTTTCGAGCATCAGGGTAGGGAGATGGCCAGAGTACGGGCTGAATGTGATGCCCTTCTGAGGAATGCCAAAGGCAGGGCTGGAACTCTCCAAGAGAAGCCGATGCCTATGACAAGCTTGTCCAGGAGAATGCTTCCCAGAAGGAGCTCCTCAGGAAACAGGAGGCCGAGCTTGTGGACCTCCGTAGCCGGATGTGGGTCGTAGAGCAGGCCAATGTGGAACTTCGTCGTACGGGCGTGGACAATCATGTTCCCATTTATGAGGCCGATGAGGCCGATGTGTCCAAGATCAAGGAGTCTGGCTCTATTGAGTTTCAGAAGTCCAAAGCTTACACTGGCGCCATTCATACCATGGCCATGAGGTTCCTCTCGAGGTTCGTCGGTGAGTTCTTGGCAATCTGCCCGGACCCTTATCTGGACGGGATTAAGCTGCTTCAAGCCACCCCCACCGGAAAGCGTTTCCTCGATGATCTCGCCGATGATACTTACCGCAAGGGTATGGTTGGGCTGGTGGCAGAGAATCTCCCAATCTTCGAGCGTCACTTTGGGGCACCCTTCGATCCGGAGGCTGCCGGTTTTGATTTTCTGATGGCGGACGCTCATGCGGGGGACCTTGAGCTGCTGAAGGAGCGTAGGGAGCAAGAGGAAGCCGAAGCTAGAGAGAAGGCCAAGCGGATTCTCTTCAAGGCTCCAACTCCGGACGTCGGTCGGCAGTGATTCTCCGTTCATTGTCTTGTACTTGTACTAATTTTTCCATTATTTACATTGTACATTACACATTTGTATCTTTCCGGTCATCAGTACCGAAGAATAAAGATCATTCTTGCTCCATGTTCGTCTAGCATATCTTGCTTTTTTTTCCGGAGTCTTTTATCGGTCTTTGTTCTTCCCATGCTTCGTGATTACTGGTCTCCTGGTTTCGCAGGAGACGTTCGTCATCCCCACTCTGAGAAGAACAGGTTTATCCACGTCGGGATTCCCTATCTCCGTTCGTCCCCAATCGTGAATTACTAGTCTTCTGGCTTCGCAGAAGATGTTTGTCATCCGTTCATCGGGGGAGGAACTGGTATACCCTGTCTGGGTTCCCGTTTCTTCGTTCGTCCTTGTCGGGACCCTATTAACCTTCTTGCTTCGAAGAAGGCGTTCGGTGTTCTCCGATCGCAAGGAGGTCACTGGTTTACCCTATCGCGGGTTCCCTGCTTCGTCGTCCCATGCTCGTGGCCCTACTAGCCTTCTGCTCTGGCAGAAGGTGTTCGTCGATCCACGGGAAATGGGAGGAACTGGTTTATCTTGCCGAGGTTCCCTTTGGTTCGTCTAGCCCCCCCCCCCCCCCCCCACGTTCCTACTGGTCTCCGTGTCAGGAGACGTTCGTCATACGCGGTGAAGGAAGATCTGGCATACCCCGTCAAGACTCCCTCTCTCATAGGAGTCGTATCTCCCCTTCTCCTCTTTTTTTTTTTTTTTTTTTGAGGAGGAAATCATTTCAATAGCACTTTGGCTTTAATTTCTCTGTAGAAAGTGAGAAACAGGAAGGAATCCTTTTAATATAGAGAGGACAATCGGTAGTGTTACATGGTGCTTCGACCAACTATGACAAAAAATGATTTATCTCTAACTACTGGTAGAATTTCTTTAAGTGTTCGACGTTCCAGATGCCAGCGTGGTTCCCTTCCAAGGTATGGAGGAGGAACGTCCCCTGGTTGTATCTTCTTATGACCCTGTACAGTCCTTCCCAATTCTTGGTCATCTTGCCACCTTCGAGTGGTTTGCTCTTCTCCCTCTTTCTGAGTACGAGGTCCCCAACTTCAATCTCGCGGATCTTCACCGCCTTGTTAAAGTACCTTTGTGTGGCTCGGTGGTATTCTTCCATGCGACGAGCTGCCAGGTCCCTCCGCTCCTCGATGAAATGGAGCTCCGCTCGTAGGTTGGCCTCGTTATCCTCCGGTTGGAAATGCTTCGTGCGATGTGTGGGCACTAGCACCTCCGTTGGCACCTTGGCCTGGAAACCGTATGCCAAGGCAAAAGGCGTTTCACCGGTTGCCGTCCTTGGGGTTGTCCTGTACGTCCAGAGGACGTAGTTGAGCTGCTCCAGCCAGGTGGACGCGTAGTCTTCTAATTTCTTCTTGATCCCATCCATGATGGTCCGGTTCATGTTCTCCACCTGGTCGTTGGCCTGTGGATAGGCCACCGAGGCCTTGGAGTGCCTGATGCCCCACTTTGCCAAGTATGCCTCAAATCCTCTGCCGACGAACTGCCGGTCGTTGTCTGTAACGACTTGCTCTGGAATCCCGAAGCGACATATGACATTCTGCCAGAGGAACCTCTGACATTGATATTCAGTGATGGAGAGAAGCGGCTCGGCTTCTACCCACTTTGTGAAGTAGTCAATCGCCACAATGACAAACTTTCTTCCGCCGGTCGTCGTCGGGAGAGGGCCTAACAGGTCTATGCCCCATCTGGCAAAAGGTAACGCAACCGTCATTGGAGTGTAGAAACTTGCTGGCCGTCCGGGGACCGGGGCATACTGCTCGCACACTGCACATTTCCGAGTGTGATTGAAGCAATCCTGCTGGATGGTCGGCCAGTAGTATCCCTGCAGGATGATTTTCCGGGCCAAAGTACGGGGACCCTGGTGACTGGAGCAAATGCCTTCATGTATCTCTTCAATAACGGCCGCTGCCAAGCTCGGCGGGAGGCATCTCAAGTATGGCCCGCCGAACGTCTTTTTGTAAAGTTGCCCGTCAATGAGTTCGAAATTGGGGGCACGTCTCTTCACCCAAGCCGCCCTTCCGGAACTGCCATCATCTTCCGGCCCGGGCAGCGTCCCATCCCTGAGGTAGTCGGCGATCTCCTTCGACCAATTAGGTTCGGCGATGGAGATGGCCTCTACCTGGATGACGCCCGTCGCCGGCGCCGGAAGTATCTCTTGCCTGACGAAGCCCCTGATGTGCCGGGGGATGCTCGTCGCAGGGTCATCGGTTGGGGGATTCCCTAGCTTGGATAATATGTCAGCCTCGGCGTTCTCCACCCGCGATACCTGCTCGACTATCACCTGTTCGAACTGCGCGGTTTGTTCCTCCGCGAGTTCCTTGTAAACCTTCATCCTTTCCTCTCTGGTTTCAGCCGTCCCATTCATCTGGGTTACCACCAGCTGACTGTCCATCCTTACCTTCAGACGAGCTGCGCCGAGTGCCTTCGCACATTTCAGCCCTGCAATCAGTGCCCCGTACTCAGCCTCGTTGTTGGTGACCTTGAACTCGAACTTCATGGCGTAATAGGCCTTGAAACCCTCAGGTGAAGTGATCACTGCTCCTCCGCCACAGCCCCGCGCACTCGAGGCCCCATCGGTGTACATCTCCCACCAGTTGTTGAAGTCATTGTCGCCTTGGGGATCATCCTCGGTGCGCGCAGTACACTCGGCAATGAAATCTGCCAGCGCCTGCCCCTTGATCGTCGGCCTCAGTTTGAACTCTATGTTGTACTGGCCGATCATCAGGGACCATTTGGTTATCCTCCCGCTGGCCATGGGGTTCCCGAGGATTGTGGCGAGGGGTTGTGTCGTGTATACTGTCACTGGGTGTGCTTGGAAGTACGGTGTCAGGCGTTTGATGGATGCTATCAAGGTGATAACCGCTTTCGCGGCGTTGTAGTAAAACGGAGTCTAACCTTTCGGTTTTTCCCCGAGTATCGTGTCTCTCGAGGAATGGCGGAGGAGCTTCTTGATTTCAAGTCCAGTCACAGGTTATCGCAAATTATTGGAAGCTTTCCAAATTAAAACTTTTGATTGATTTTCTAAACTACTTTTTGGAAAAGAAAGTAAATTAAATTGTGCAAATACTAATGATGGCTCAAAAATAGACTAAAGGAAAAAATATAATATTAAACTTAAATGGATTAATGCAAATAAGGGCAATGAATTGAGTAATTAGAAATGGATATATTCTTGGACCTAGTAATTAGGGAAATTAAAACTAAAATTGGACTAATAATTTCTTTCCTCATAGACAAGAATAGAAACTATTTTCATTAATTTATCCTATTTCTAGGTGTCATTAATGTGTTCAAAATGGTTGGCTTGAATTAAATTCTAACCTCATAGACAAGGTAGAAATAATTCTCCAATATTTTAATTAATAAAAATAGCCAAATTCATTAACTAGTTAAACTCATTATTTAAGCAATTGAATTTATCTCTCATAGACAAGATGTAAATCCCTTTCATTAAATTATCCTATTTCTAGGCCTTATTAATGTGCTAGAATATGGTTGGCTTAAATTATTTTCTAATCTCATAGACAAGTTAGAGATAATTTTCCAAGAATTTAATTAATGAATATGGCTAACAATTATTAATTACTATTTCATCATTTCAAACAACTAGTCCCCATTATTAATTTTAATCCCTAATTTTTTTGCTCAACAAGTCAATCCATATTCCTTTAGTCAATTCATGCCCAAAACAAATTTAGCTAATAAAGATCATTTTAACAATTAACAATATAATGAATATATTCAACATTAACAAGGAATTAAACATGGATGATAGCAAAACTTATATTCTGGAACAATAAACTTGTAGAAACTAAAGTATAACTTTCTGGAATTTTTCACGAATTTTTGAACCTAAAATCCAATTTTAACAACTAATTGATAATTTTCCCAATTTTAACTAGAAAATGCAAAAAGCAACTAAAATTATTCTAAATTCGTTCTAAATTTTATATTGACTACTGGGAGTGATATTACTATGAATTAAACTGGAATTAGGACAGAAACTAATTTTTTTACTTTTTTGAGTATTTAATTTAATTTATGCAATAATAACAACTAAATGCCGGAATTAATTAAAATTTACTTCTACTTCGTAAAAATTAACTTTGTTTTGATAAATAACTACGTTGAGGCTAGTAAACAACTATATAATTAATTGGAATGGATTTAATGTCAACAACTATTTTATTCAAATTTAAGAAGAAAATGCGAAATAGTGGAATAATTTTCTGAGAATTTTAGAAGCACAGATAGAAAAAACTAAGTACAGATTCAGATTCTACTCATTGAAAGGATGAAAATACATATAAAGAACTCACAATTTGGAGCTAAAATGAGAAAGATATGAAAGTTTGAAGTTGAAGGTGCAACAATGGTGGAAATCCGAGCTTTGAGGAGGAAGAAGACGTCCTTTTTGATCTGATTTGGGCTTGAAATTGGTGTGTTTGAGATGGGGAAAAAACCTGCTATTTATAGCAGAAAATTCACCGAAGGCGCCCACGCAGGCGGCCGCCTTCCGTCGGCATCTGGCCGCCTGCCGTCCTGTCGCCGGCAAAGGTTCGTGGGCCGGTTCCGTCAGCCGTAGGCGGCCACAGAGGGCGGCCGCCTTCCATAAAAAATGGCCGCCTACCATCTTTTCGCCGTCAGATCGGATCGCGGTGGATCCCGGCCGCCGCAGGCGGTCCAGCAGGCGGCCGCCTGCCGTTCCTGTCTGGCCGCCTACCGTCGATTCTCACCGGCCGGTGGTTGGTTTCGTCCCCTTGTGCCGCAGGCGGCCACCGAGGGCGGCCGCCTTCTGCCTGGTGTCGGCAGCCTTCGGTCTTTTCCTGGTTCCGAGTCAAAGCGTAGGTTGACTTTTGATTTTTCCGAAGGCGGCCAACCAGGCGGCCAAATTGGGGGCCTTTTTGGGCGCCTGCTGATAAATTTGTCTGGCAGATGCGGCTTTTCCTGCTCTTCAACTTTGTCTTCTGAATCACCTTGATATAATGCTTTCTTCTTCCGGTATGAATTCATTTGTCACTCAAATTGACTCATTTTGTGCTCAATTGACCCGAAATTCTGGCAAACATATTATGAATGTGGTTTTCACCTGATTTCATGAAACTTTGAACCAAAATGTCTAAAACATGCCTTTTCTTTCTATTTTCGATCAAAAATCACTTAAATTTGATAAGAAAAATAAGTACAAAATTGGACTTATCACAAGGCGAGGACCGTCTTCTCCATTAGTGTGTATTTCGTCTCTGGGCCGTTCAGTGCCTTGCTCACAAAATAGATTGGCCGCTGAACGCCCTCTGACTCTTTTAGTAGTACAGCGCTCACAGCCAAGTCTGCTACTGCCAGGTACATGTATAGTTGCTCCCCTGGGTCTGCCTTGGTGAGGACGAGCGGAGAGGAGAGGTATACTTTGAAATCCTCAAAGGCAGCCTGGCAGTCCGGTGTCCACTCAAAGGGATTCGCCTTCTTCATGATCTGAAAGAAAGGGATCGCCTTGTCTGCTAGTTTTGACATGAATCGGCTCAGGTCTGCCAGTCGTCCGGTGAGGCGCTGTACGTCCTTCAGATTTTTTTGGGCTTCCATGTCAACTATTGCCTTTACCTTCTCTGGGTTGGGCTCGATCCCCCGTTCGCTCATCATGTAACCGAGGAACTTGCCACCGTTGACGGCAAAGGCACATTTCTTCGGATTGAGTCTCATGTTAGCCCCTTCCATGATGGTGAAGATCCTTTCCATGTCTCGGACGTGGTCCTCGATCCTTCTTCTTGCTCTTGATCAGGATGTCATCTACGTAAGCCTCCATGGTTTTGCCCAGTACGTCCTTGAACAACATCCCGATCATCCTTTGGAAAGTAGCCATGGCGTTCCTCAGGCCGAACGGCATGACCACGTAACAGTACACGCCGTCCGCCGTGACGAACGCCGTTTTCTCCGCATCATCCGGGTGCATGAACACCTGATGGTACCCTCTGAATGCATCCATGAAGCTGAGCAACTCGCAGCCCGCCGTCTCGTCTACGAGCAAGTCGATTCTCGGCACTGGATATGGATCCATCGGACAGGCCTTGTTGAGGTCCGAGTAATCGACGCACATCCGCCATGTGTCGCCTTTTGGGGCTAATACCACATTAGCCAACCACTCCACGTGGATGACCGGCGGGATGTGCCTGATGCTGAGGAGCGTAGTAGCCTCCTTTTTTATGAAGTCTCGCCGGTCAGCCGCCATATATCTCTTCTTTTGTTGAACGGGCTTGGCGTCCGGCCGCACGGCGAGTCTGTGACATATGAGGTTGGGATCAATGCCTGGCATGTCCTCCGGCCCTCTGGCGAATAGGATCTTGAATTTCCGGAGGACGGCTATGACCCCCTCCTTGATCTCAGGCTCAAGGTCGGCGCCTATGGATACCTTCATGTCCGAAGGGTCATCCAGCTCCACTTCTTCGAGCAGGGCAGCCGGCTCTAGACGAGCGTCAAAATCGGCTTGTCTGGCCTTTTCGGAAATGCTGTTGACCCGGGCTTCCCGCTCGCTGAACCTCTCCATGGCTTTGGTGTAGCAGGCCCTGGCCATGCGCGGGTCCGTGCGGGCCACTCCGACTCCAGTCTCGGTGGGGAACTTGATGCATGAGTGCCGCACGGAGCATATGGCCTCAAGATCTTCCAAGCCGGGCCGGCCCAAAATTGCGTTGTGAGCACACTTTAGGCGGACCACGACGAACGTCATCCGGATGCGGGTGGTGTGAGGTCCATCCCCGATCTCCACGGGGAGGCCGATGGTGCCCTCCGCGTCGATGCAGTCCCCTGTGAAGCCAGAAAGAGGGGTGCGTAGGGGGGCCAGCTGATCCTTCCTCAGCTTCATCCCTTCGAACGCCTCCCAGTAGAGGACGTTCACGCTGCTCCCAGTGTCAACAAGGACGCGGCGGACGATCGCATTGTTGATATCCATGCTGATCACCAACTCATCCCTGTGCGGGGCCGGTGACATTGGTAGGTCGGTCGGCCCGAAGGTGATGGCCTCCACTTTGTTCCTTTTAGTGGGGAGAGCTGATATGGAGCCCACATAGAGGGACCTCTCGAACTTCTTCCGCTCAGCAGGTGTGTCCCCAGTCTCAGCACCCCCGAAGATCACCTTGATCTCCAACTTATTCTTCCCGCCGTTCGGGCCGAGGGACCCCTCCGGACGTTTATCAGCACTTCGATAGTCTACGTCCTTTGGTTCAGCCTCGCTCCGATCGTCGCGGCGCCATGATCGTGACCTCGGATTCGGCTGTCTCGGGCTATTCTTCTTTAGTAGCTGGGTGAACTCGCCCAGATAACCTTGTCGGATCAGTTCGTCGATGGCCATCCTCAGCTGCTTGCAGTTGTCGGTAAGGTGGCCGACCCTCTGGTGGTACTCACAGTACGCGGTCTCATCAAGACCCATCAGTGCCTTCTTGTCCTGGGGCTCCCTTAGGAGGCCCTTGTCTTTGATGGCGTCAAAGATCTGGCCCACGGGATAAGCCAAGGGGACGTGATAATCCCCTGGACGCACGGTGCATGCCTCAGGGTGGGCCTTCCATTGAACCATGCCTCCGTCCGTCTTCTGCCTTTTGCCTTTGGGCGAGGGGCCGCCTCCGGGGCCGAGCCTGTCTGATAACTTCCGGGAAGGGGCCGCTGGTGCGCCGTCCCTCAATCTGATTTCCTCCTCAATGGAGGCATACTTCTGTGTCCGAGCCAGCACCTCGGTATAGCTGGTGCTGGGGTTCCTCCGGAGGTCCCGGTATAAGTCCCCCGTTGCCAGAGCGCTGGTGAACATGTTCACTCCCAGCCGCTCGTCCAGGTCGTCTACCTGGAGTACTTCGTCTCTCCATCTGACCAGAAATTTGGCCAGAGGTTCGTCCTTTCCCTGCTTCACGCTGGTGAGCGATGTGAAGCTCTTCTTGGGGGTGGTGCTGGCAGCGAATTGTGCCATGAACTGCTGGGACAGCTGTTCGTAGTTGTCAATGGATCCGGGCCTCAACTGTCCGAACCACTCCTGCGCCGGGCCCCTCAAGGTGCTGAAGAAAAGCCGGCAGATGGCCTCGTCGGATGCTCCCAGCATGGAGAGGTTCCCCTGGAAGCTGATTAAATGAGCCTTGGGATCTCCGGTCCCATTGTATATTATTCCTCCGGGTGGTCTGCAGTCCCGCGGGATCTCTGCATTCATGACCCTCGGAGTGAATGGTAAGGTGAGGGAGAAACGAGGCGTAGCTGGGGTAGCCTCCGCCCGTCTGTCCATCTCGGCTATTCGCCGTTCCATTGCCTCTAGCCGGGCCTCCTGTGCGGCCCTTCCGGGGGACACAGGAGGGGCGGCCTCGAGCGCAACGTTCCTTCGTGGGGCAACCGCGTCGGGTTGCCTTCGGGTAATGTGGGCACCACGCCTTTGGAAACGTCGTCCAATGTTACTAGCAGCGGGGGTAATGGCTGTGTCCTGATGTTCTGAGGGAACATCCGGCGTGCGCCCCCGATGATCGTCCTGCCAACCATAACGAGGGGTGCTGGCACTGGTGTGTCCCCAAGCCCCGTGGGAGGACGGATTTTGGCCCAACCTCGTGTGGACGGGCGTCCGACGCCCAGCAGATTCTGCTGTCTCATCCAGGGACTGCATGTGGTGGATGGGTGATATGGGCGTCCAGATGGTGTTCGCTGAGTACACCTCTTCATCCACCTCCTGTTCGTCCGCCATTCGGCGCATTGTTTCCGCCAGCTCCCTCATGAGTCGGGGTCGCGTCTGGCCTCGTGGGGGATGAGGTTGGTGAGGCCACCCTCACCCCCAGTAGTTCCCAACGTCTCGGAGCGTTCCGTGGTTTGCCCGCGGTTGCTTCGCCCGCGGGACAGCTGCTCGGAGAGGTCACGTTGTCGATTGTTCCTTGTCATCGTGCTTGTTGTGGGTAGATTTAGTAGCTGTTTGGGAGAGTTTTGGAAACTTTTAGTTCAGTTTCCCACAGACGGCGCCAGTGTTGAGGTTTATTCCTTCAACCCTCGGGTCCAACACGTAAGCCCAAGGATTTCGAGTGGAGTGCGTATGGATATCTAGCCCAACTAGCAAGTAAAATGGATCAAGGAAAACAGTAAGCAGTCAGTAATTGATTAGGTATTATTATCTCTTAATAACTCCCTAATACAATACTTCTCACTAAGACTCGTCGGCCGATCGTCTTACAAGGCAGTAGAAGTGCTGCGAGTAAGAAAGCTATAGCTAGAGTGCTAAGAATAGAAAGTTGCCAACCCTTTACAATGAAATAAATGCTTCTATTTATACCTACCAATGGGCAGGTGGCTATACTGACGTGGAAGTCTGTGGTTCGCTGGTGTCTCAACCACCAAATCTTCAGCATTAAATGCACTTCCCGCCAGAATCTAGGTTTCCCGCCTAATTAGTGGGGACGTTCGTCCGCCCGGGGAGCGAGCTGGATTGCTCCAGGAGGCCTCCAAGGGGTATTGGCCGTTCGTCCCCTGGCCTTTGTGGATTCTCGCCATGCGGACTGGACTGCCTCCGATGGCTATGGGCTTGCTCTGACGACGTTCGCCGTTATTCTGGTGACTCGTGGCCCTGCTCCTTGTCCCTGCATAGACGTTCGTCGAGATGGGCCGTTGAGCCTAAACCCCAACTGCAGACGTTCGTCCCTCCTGGAGGAACATGGGCTTGCCAGGCTAGCTTAGTGACCTAGCTGGACGTACGTCCGGAAGTAAGGGTAAATGGGCCGAATCTCAACTTGGGCCATTAACCCAACATATAGATATAACAATGATCGACTAAAATATATCAACAAGTGGAAAGTAGCAATGCCAAGTCCTTTTTATCTTTGAATCAAATCACATTTAACTCGTTCATCTTCGTGTTTTATTTTAATTAAATCACTCAATCAAAACCCCCCTTTATTTACTAGTTCTATAAAAAGAGAATTATTTCTTTTCCTGTGGATACGAACTCTACTACACTATACTACGTATAAGTGTTGTATTGAATATTTATTTTGAAGTGCACACCACGACAAAGTGCACGTCAACAAGTATAGCACGTAAAGTTTATTTTCCCTTTTTCTTTATCCAATTTCTTCTCCGTTGCCCTCCCCTTCCAAAGTACTGTAGCATGTTATGTACCATTGTTACGGCTGTTACTCTCAAGTTTTTTTTTTCTTTTTTTTTTTTCTTTTTCTTCATCTTCTCGTTTAATACTTTAATGTGTTCGCATATCCCAAGGCCCAAGCTTTCTTTTATCGCATTTCCCTAGCTTGTTAATTTATTCTATTCATTTGTTGATCTTTTTCCTTCGTTATCTCCTTTTTCATTCTTATTATCATTATTATTCTTCCTTAGGAATAATAAATGTTTAAGAGGTCATTTGGTAACACTGTATTTGATTTATCAGTCAACTTTTCACCAAGCACGTAAGATTGATGTTACTTCTCTGTCTGTATTGACTGAAGTTGGTGTAGATGATCATTTTAGCTTTTTTACATATAATTTTTTATTTATTGTATTAATCAAATATATTTTAAAAATTTTTTTTCTTAAATCTACAGAATCGGCCAATACAGCCACTTCATCCAGAACTTCATAAATTTCAACAGAATCAGCCAAATCGGCCGATTTTCGTGCCACCAAATAACACTATTAAATAACAATGTAGTCATCCAATAATAAAAATAACAATGTAGTCATCCAATAGTAAAAATAATACATCTATAACATCACATTTATCATTAATAACTTATTATATTATATATTCATCAAAACTATTTCTTAAAATATACTCGAATTAGCATATTTAGTTACTATCTAAATAATCATGACATTTTGCAATGTAAATCTTTGAACGGGACAGAGGTAATATAATTTAATACTTTTATAAAAGTATTTTTGACAAAGAGCATTTCCATACACAGAGTAATATTTTAAACACTTTCATTTTAAAAGATGTAATTTCTCAAACATGGCCATCATTGAATAAGAAAGTCAATATGACCAAGAGCCTATTTGGTAGTATGAAAATCGGCTGTTTTGGCTGATTCTGCTGAAATTTATGATGTTCTGGCTGAAGTGGCTACATTGGCTAATTGTGCTGATTTAAGAAAAAAAATATTATAATAATAAAATAAAGAAAAAATTATATGTAAAAATAGCTAAAATGGTTATCTACAGTAACTTCAGTCAATACAACCAGAAAAGTAACTCCAACCTTACTTTTTCTACTTAACACACAAAGCGCGGGAACATAAAAGTTACGTGTTTGGTGAAAAAGTTGGCTGATAAGCCTGATAAGCCGAAAAACAGGGTTGCCAAACGGCCTCCAAGTTAAATGGGAGAGAGTACAATTTTTTGACCCTATCTGAAAATGTTTATGGGTTCCAAATATTAATTATTAGTAAAAAAAAATTATCCACATTTTTGTCTATGACTTGGAATGTTTTCTTTTAGGCTGAAATTTACTGGTCTGGTCTGGTAAACGTTTGACCTTTGTATAATTTATAACTACGGAAGTCTAGTCTGGTCTGGTCTGGGACTGAAAATGGTCCAAAATAGAATACCATCAATTTTATTGACAAAAAAAAAAATCATACAATTATCAAATTGTAAAATTGAATTTTTCCGATTGATGTATTTTGTATATGACCTATATTATATTTGAAAACAGAAGATATCGATGTAAAGGACTTTGAAAATTTGTGCAAAAAAATGTACTCTATATAAGAGGGAAAAAAAATAAAAAAAATAAAAAAAAATTAAAAAAAAAATTAAAAAAAAAAAATGTACTCTATATAATCTTTTTACCGTGTGTGAAATTACAACCTTAATTGTGCTAAAAGCGAAAAAATAAATGGTGTCAATTTGATTTTGACGTTGAAATCATATTTACATGAAGTTTGAAATCATAAATAGTGAAACACTGAAACATTGGAAGAAACAATACGAATGAATTTTTGGGGAAAAGGCATTAAATGAAAAAATGAAACAGGGGAAAAACTTAAAATATAAGATGTTGGAAGGAGAAAATGAGAACAATGAAAAAAATACAATAAATTTTGAGGATTCAAAAAAGATGAGGTCATGGGGTGCAAGGAGAATAACAAAAATATAAGGAACAAGAATAAAAAAGTAAATGAACCAAAAGCTTAACCGGAGATGTGCAAGACTGCAAGTGTGCAACCGTGAAACAAAAAGAGAAAAAAAAGGAAAAACGAAAACAGATAACGAATTGGCAAGCGACTTGCTATCATAGGTTGCTTATAGGTCATTGGATTATTGGATCAGTTTGATTGTTTATTGAGTGTACATGTATTCATGTGATTGTTTTTTAAGTACATCGGTCTAAGTGATGATTTTGTAATAGTATATGGGCCTATTTGACCCTTTTCTCAAAATGAAAATAACTTGCATAAAGTTATACATCAAATTTAGATTTCAAACTAAAATCATTCTTCATGTATATAATAATATGAGAGGAAAGGGTTACATCAACTTGTATGAAGTGGAGTAAAGAGTACATTATATTGCATTTGATCTTTTTAAGTACACAAATTTGGATTTTTAGTGTTAATTGAGTACACCCGTTAGATTAACACGCTAATACGACTGAGTTGGCTAACAGAATGCGGAGTAAGAAGGGGTAATGAACCAAGATTATGGCGACGACCTTCGAAGTCAACCAAAAAGAGAAAATCAACCTTCGGAGGTCGACCTGCGGGGGGTGGGGGCGGGAGTGGGGGCGGGGGCGTCGGCCAGCATGGGTGCATTGACCAAGGGGAAGTCGACCTGTGGATAGGGGCGAATCTACCCTTGAGCCAAAGAGGCAATTGCCTCAGGCCCCACAATTTTGGGGAAAAAATAGGGCCCAAAAATATATTATCCTTTTATATATATACCCATAGCTAGTATGCCCAATTTGAATCTGCAACTTTCCAAATTCCAACTTCAAACTTTGAAGAGTTCTCTAGTCTAGAAGAGTGGAAAACGTTAATTCATTCCTTTCCAAAATATAATCCCATTATTCTAGGTAAGTAATTAAGTATAAATATTTTTAATGTTTTTTTATGGTGCTTAATTAAGGGCCTTATTATACTATTCGACTCACACCAAAAAAATCCTAAGATCGGCCCTGCCTGCGGATGGTTGACGTCGATCAAGGGGAAGTCGATCAAGGGGTTGGGGCTAGCGTCAACTTTCAAAAAGTCATCTATTAGCCTTCTGTTAGCAAACTCAGTCGTATTAACGTGTTAATCTAATGGGTGTAGTCAATTAACACTAAAAAATCGAGTTTGTGTACTTAAACGGATCTAATGCAATATGGTGTACTCTTTACTCCATCTCATACAAATTTATGTATTCAATTGACCTTTACCTCAATAATCAAATAATAACCAAAAGAATAACAATAACACTTAATTTTACGATAAAGACACGCTGCTGATAAACGGCAACCACTATCATTTGATCTTAGTTTGTTTTTGCCATGGTGAGACTTTTGTTTACCATATCCGTATAGTCATTCTCTTTCATGATTTTGGATGTGAAACCAATATTTATTACTTCAAATTTCAACCATCTTTCTTATGTAAGACTACAGAATTAAAATCGCAATCTTTATCAAGCTCACGAAACTTCCCTCGATCAATTGATGGAATTGACCCTCTAATCGGGACATTAGGCTTCTTTGATACTATTAGGAATCCCTATTTAGTTTTCTCGCTTTCTACTGCATGCATATCAGGTTTATTTGTTACATTTAACTTCTTGAAATGCGCTTTTACCCATGGGCAAATTTTGCGGTAAAGTGCATCGTTTTGACACTGTTTGGTCGTGTTTTACATTGTTTTACACTCATTATTTAAATATAGTAGAGTAAGTTGGTATGAATTTATTTATCAAACAGGAAATGTGGACTTTATATAGGGACATTCATAAAATGAAAGTGGTTAAGGGCACATTTGTAACCCCCAATCTCATACTCTTAGTTCATATGTAGTTGCTCCTAATTTCGTTCTGTCTAGTATTGCTGGGGTGTAGCTCAACTGGTTGATATGGACTGACACAAAAGGTAAGTATTGAGTTCCATTCTCGACAACTGTGATGAAGGGTTACTATATATGTAAAAATGCGTAAGGTTTATGCATGTACCTGGGCCAGAACCACATCCACTATCTATCAACTTGTGATTAAAATTTAATTTACATATATCTTCCCAATAAATTATCCGATCGGTACTGGAAGTTCAGGGATAGGGTGTCAATGTGTCGTCATTTTCTATGTCTAGTACTATCTCCACTAACTTATACAAGTACTACGTACATATTTTTGAGTTGCACACTTGCATCCATCGATCGAAGGAAGTTTTGGAAAATTTCCCTCATTAGTATCTACTGGTCTCCACTCTATGGAATAGGATTATAGAACTATATATAAAAGAGTCACTTCACTTGTTAGGCGGCAACATCACTTTTAATTTATGCATTTAGCATATACAGAGTATAGCTTATTGCTAGTTTTACTCGATGGAGCATTATGGTTTAGGCCCTACTGATTTAACTATTGATTCTATTAACTGATCATGCTTATCTTAGCTTACTACTCCGTATTTCCTTTGAGCCTTTGTACTCACTTTTATACTCACTCTTATACACAATCATGTGAATGCTTTTTTCCTGTGAATCATGTTCACAAACAAATATGTCTTATGTATGAATGTGAAAATATCATTTTTCTTAATAGATAGACAAAATTCATTAAAATACATCCCACTTTCAGGTATTCTTTAATAACAATCTCTACTCGGAGGGTTAATAAAAACAATCCGAACTCGCAATGGTGTCTACAAGAATAAATTGGGGCCCCGGGGTTGTGAGTATCAAACGTGAATTAGTTTGAATTCACGCGATTTATTCTTATGAACATTATTGTTAATTCTGATTATTATTGTAGAATCCTCAAAAGTGAGATTATTCTTATCAATTTTGTCTGATAAGTATTATACTCGTAACAATCATCTTCATTAAAAAACAATCATCACTTATAATGAAAGTATATACTCCGTATGTAACATTGTGGTGGCACATTACATGACATATTTCTATTGTGTACAAACCTTCCTTTAACATCAACTTATTGATTTATATATTAGTTTACTCCCTCTGTCTCATTTTGATTGTCTTACTTTCTTTTTTCGATTGTTCCAAAATGGATGTTATGTTTCTCTTTTTGGTAAGATATTTGTGGTTCATATCATTTCACTTCATTTTACTCAAATCTCAACCACAACTTTTACTTTTCAACCACTTTTAATAACCGTGCCAAATTGAAATAAAACAACCATTATGGGACAGAATTGAAACAGTTGTTGAATAAATAGTTGAACACACCCTCGATCTAAATTGAGGTGGACAACTTAAAAGTGGGTCAATGAGCAAAACAGCTACTTAATAGGCTATCTGAATTCCCAACAAATAATCATCAATCATCATAGTTTTTACAACTTCGACGTATGACCAATGACGTAATTTTTACAACGGGAACACTTTCGCTCAACGTAATTTTATAGTTTCGCACCACTTTCCTCAATAAATCCTCTACTTCCAATAGGTAAAAAAAAAAGGAAAAGTTCCCGAAATAAGACTAAAACAGTTTGAAAATTTCAAAATAGGACTGTCATGTTTTGGATTCTCAAAATAGGAGTAATTACTGCCAAGTTTAGAAAATAGTGCCATGTTTGAAGTCTGGTACTGCCAAAACATGACAGTAATTAGTCCTATTTTGGGAATAAAAACATGACAGTCATATTTTGGATTTTTGAAACCTTTTTAGTCCTATTTCGGATAATATACGTTACCCCATCAAATATGTTACGTTGCCTCAATGAATATGGATTGCCTCAAATAACTTTTTATATTACTAAATCAACCGACCACAAATGTGTATTATTTGAAGCAAATATAGTTGAGCCAAACCAAGCAATAAAAAATCTAAGAAAATAAAATACACCGTAGCATGTTGATAGTTGAATCGAAAATGTAATATGGGATTGATTTTCGATCAAAGAGAAATAGTAACTACAAATTGATAGCCTAAAAGGAAAATTGAAAAGGTTAATTTTTAGGTAATTAGAAGGGGAAAGTTCACAAAGTTATCAGAAATGGAGATAATATTAGATTATTATTTTTATTCAAAACCGGTGTGTATTTATTGATAGTTGAATAGTTCAAGGTTTTCTATAAAAGTTTATTGTTTCTTATATTTAATCGATAGATATGGGATGTGTTGAGAATATAATGTACACAAAAATGAAATTATTACTAATAAGAATTGATGAGCCATGCACATATACGAAGTTAATGAATCTAAATGACACTCAAACAATAAAATACTAAACCATTTTTCAATATCGAGTACTCAAAAAATCAGAAATGACAGGATTAAGATGTATAATTTTGTGTATAAAATTAGTATTTTTAAATTTACTAAATGTGTATTTTTTTTACTATATGTGAGTCTCAAACTAACAATAGAGACACACAAAATTGTTAGACGGCCGTGCACATATACAAGTATAAATTCAAGATACTCGAGCAATAAATTGTTACACCGTTTCTCGGTATTATATATGCGTGTATATACTATATAGTTTCAGTGTATATATTTAAAGTTACATAATGATGTCCATGAGAAGATGACTATGAGTGTGCATAAAAAATATAACATCAATCCATCGTAGTTTCTACTCCGAGCTCTCCGATTATCTACTACTAGCATAGGTAATTCTGTATAATCAACAAAAAATACATGTGATATTTTCACTTTTAATATAAAAAAAAAATACTACGTATCAAATAACAAAATCAAATCTTGATTGGTTCATTTGAATATTTGGTTTAGTGAAAGTTAATTAGCATCATTGGTTATTTTAGCACAAAGTAGTTAAGAACTTAAGATAGATGTACGCATGCATATGTGGGTGTAAATTAAAGGTTAAATAGTAATAACATCATTTCTAATTTACGGGAATCATCAGTCCAACTTTAGTTTGAACTTTTTATCATAAAATTATTAATCCAAAAAATATCATTAGTTAGAACTAAATTTCTTTTGGAAGAAGACTCATGTGAAGTCGCTTTTTTTCATCGTTAACATTTAGGAAAAATTGAAAATAATAATCTCAACTATTACCGATCCGTCGTTAATAATCTCAACTATCAATTATTCATGGGTGGTCCCAATTATACGGACTATTTTTCAAAAATGATCCCAAGCTTGTTACAACCTCATAGTAGGTCACTTTTAAATGTGAACTATGTGCAAGGTTTAAATAATCCCAACTAGTGCTGGACTCGGACCGGTTCGGGCGCGGTCTGGGCCTAGGCCCGCCCGGGCCGCCGGTTAGGAAATGTTGGGCCCGGGACTGGCCCGGGTAGCCACCGGGCCGGGCCTCAGGCCTATTACAATTTTTTTTCTTTATTCTAATTACCCCCGACCCCCCCTAACCCCCAACCCCCCAAACCACCCCCAAATGGCCCAAAATACCCAGCCCAACCCGGGGATTTAAAAAAAAGTTGGAAAAAAAATAAGCCCGGAACCAGGCCCGGACCGGCTGGGCCGATTCATGTTTTGGGTGACCCGAGCCCGGCCCGGAAACCCCTCGGGTCAGGCCTACCCGGACCGGTCACTGGCCGGGCCACCGGTTCGGGCCGGGCCGGAACAGTGTCGGTTCCGGGTCAGGCCACCCGGCCTAAGTCCGCCACTAATCCCAACTATAGTTGACCTTTTTTTATTAATCCCAGCTATCAACTCTCAATTTCTAGAAGAAATAGAAATATTTTTATAAATTTCCAAACTAAATATTTTTAAGCAAGATCAATTACGATCATTATACAAATGTACCGAAAATAAATAAATAAATTTAGTCAAGTGTTTTTTGATGAAATGCGGTGATACGGTTGTTGACCATATCAAAATACTTCAATTGTGGTTCAGAACACCCTTAGACACTGTTATCTTCTAATCAATACCATATGGAGTAAGAAGGAAGCTAGATATTGCAAAAGTTTGTGCACAGTAATAGGCAAAAATTGTACCAGACTACCAGTCATGAGAAAATATAATCCATTCTAAAGCCAAAAGTTTGACCCTCAAAAGAGGCATGGTATAAAGTAAGCAAAGCCAAAAGTTTGACCCTCAAAGAGGCATGGTATAAAGTAAGCAACTCTGATTTCAGAGGGCATCAGCTTCACCTTTCTTTGATAGAGCGATCACGTTGAAGTTGTTGGATTCGGGATTTTTCTCTATCATCTTTTGAATGACTTTAGCTGAATCCTGGACATTTCATTTGGGTACATTTTTATCAAGAGGAAATGCGACATGAAAAGATTTGATTAAACTCAACAGTCAACACTGCCATCTTTTACCTGCAGTAATGTGTCTGGAGATGATTTTCCATGTGAAATCGGTCCGGATCTTCTTCCATCAAGTTCATATAGTTGTTCTGCAAAGGCATGCGTTATATATCCATCAATGTTTGCATCCAAGAAATAGAGATGGAAGCTAATGGCATTCAAACAATTCAGTTTTAAGAGGCTACTAAAAGAAATGATGGTTTTTCCTCCACATGTGCATGAAAATTTTCCCATTCAATGGGGAAATATGGGCACCAGGGTTGGATACTAAGACAATATACAGATCAAAAATGATGTTTGTACCCACTATTATACCCACTTTTGTACCCACCTATGTTTGTGAAGTGTTTTATTTTTGTCTGTGAATCCTGGTTCACAGACAATATTTTGCACAAACAAAATATTGTCTGTGAATCGGGTTCACAGACAAAAAAAACACTTCACAAACATGGTGGGTATAAGGTGGGTATAAGAGTGGGTACATCAAGCATTGTTGATATACAGATTACACGTAACATGATGCAAAGGTACTATATATGCACAGCATAATTGAAGCAATATATCAGCCTCACAAAATTTGAGCATGTCAATGCAAAGGGAGGATTATATTTTGACGTGAATAAAAGAACACCTCATGAACTCATAGCTTAAAAGGAAACTATTTCCCACTAAATAGACCAATAGAAAAGAGATTGTACCATCAGCAATTGCAAAGCAGATGAAGTGTGTGTCCACATTATCTGATGCCTGTAGGGTCAACTTGTCAGCTCTAAAAGCAAAACTCAAAAGGCATATAGAAACCATTTCTATTACATTGCACTACTCATTCAATCTAACATACAACAACAACATCCAAGCCATAGTCCCAAAACAGTTTGGGATCGGCTAAAATGAATCGACATAAGAAATTGGAGTTAAGAAGATAAAAAGATAAGATAAGGTAAAAAAGATTGAAATGATAAGATAAGGATCCAATCTAACATATAATCATTAAAAAATTGAACTGGTTTGGTACGTTGCACTTACTCATTGAAGCTTATTAGGGCATCTTGTTAAACATATACGAAGTAATTAGTAAACAAAATGCTCCGTTTATAATCCATTGGTACACCACCATAGCATTTCGAAGTTAGTGGTATATAGTAATTCGTGGATATAACTCATTGCACAAAAATGTCTGATAATAAAACGACAGTTATCAGGAGGGTCGTAAGCAAGTGTAAAGCAGTATGCAACATGGATATATACAATTTAGTTAAAGAAAAAAACAAGTAGAATGTAAGATCCATGGTTTATGGTTGTTGTACCTTGCTGAAATTTAAAAGCTGTTTCTTGGTCAAACAAGGCTCTTTTGCGGATAGAGATAGTACTTCATATTTCGCATTTATAAACTTGAGCAAACTTTATGAAAGCGTATTGGCTCAAGTGGTTAAGGATAGGTCTTGTAAACCTTCCCCCCCCCCCCCACCCCCCACCCAAGAAAATGAAAGAGAAGTTTGAATAATTTGATAGAAGCAAGCAAATTCCAGCACTGACCTCAGTATCTCCAGCAGTAGCAGCTACAGAATGTGCATCTTCCATTTCCACATCGCTCTCAAGAAATTGGGCCCGCTGCACAATTATGCGAGCACGAATTAGAATGTTGGTATATGCATGTGGTGTTTCAACCATTTACCATTGATAATGAAGAACATAGATACCTCCAATGGATCCATGTTTGCAGTGGATTTAAAGAACCTATCGAAGAACGACCCTTCAACTGTAAAAGGTTCTCAAAAAATAGCAAAACTCTTATTCAAACAAAAATAGTAAATATGTATTTCAAAGTGTCTTCACTATTCAGTTTCCCATAGCACTGAGCCTATGTTTTGACTTTCTATTTTCACGAAAGCAAATTCCATCAACCATGAAACTGAATACCATCACCTTCATAAATAAATTCAAGAAACTTGGTTTAAAATGGGATGCTAACTAAACATACAGCAACACACTTGTCACTTGCCCAAATTTAATTGAGACCCTACTCACTACCAATAAGCAGCAGAGCTCAAGTGCCGATTTGAGATGCTAAAATTGAAAAGAATTATGTGGTAAACATGTCATTGCGAAGCTCATATTCGTATAATGATTTGTTCATATTAGTGCTACTGTTATGTACTTCCTTTGTCCTGAAAAGAGCATCTAGGTTTCCTTTTTTATCCGTCCCAAAGTGATCTTCTCACTTTCTTTTAAGGAAAGAAATGTGTGGCTGCGTGGTTTGATAATTTATTCTTGTATGGAAATTAAAGTACTTCATGACTCCTCTTAATGTTTGACATGGTTAAAGTAAGAGGTATTTTGAAGTCTTAAAGGAGGGTGTCCTGATTAGTTTCTGATTCTATGGATTACAATAAAAGTCCAGCGAAAGGAATAGACCAAATAAAGTTGCACAAGAAGTTGATTATCTAGAGAGAATGACTTCCCCAAGTTCTCCCGGAAGCCAATACAAATTAGGGAAAATTCCCTAAATAGGAGTAAAAACGTTTTGAAATTCCAAAATAGGATTGTCATGTTTTTATTCCCTTAATTGGAGTAATTTCTGCCAAATTTGAAAAAAAACTGCCATGCTAAAAGCCTAGTAATGCCAAACTTGGCAGAAATTACTCCTATTTAGGGGAATAAAAACATGAAATTCCTATTTTGGAATTTCAAAACGTTTTTACTCCTATTCAGGGCAATTTCTATAAAAATTAACAGGGGTTGATTTTTTTAAATATGATAGACTCCAAGGAACGCATGGATACGCAATATTCAAAAACTTTTTTCAGGAAAGCATGAGCTCCTTGCTCAAATATAAAAGGAATTTTAATAGGCATTATTGATAGCACACGAAAGCAGACATTTTTTTTCGTACTCCATTGGGTTTAGTTTAAACCATGTAAGATCATTTAATAGATATTCAGTAACATTTAGGTAACTTTAAGCAAAAGTTACCTAAATGTCCTCAGCTCAATAGTCTACCTGGTGCCCTGATGGTTCTGTCCCTGACTCCCTGGCCTGCCTTTTAATATGTTTTAAAAATTAGACTAGCTGAGCTAATGAGTGATGTTGCAGTTTTCCACTTGTAAGAATTCTAGTTAATGTAATCAATAAAACGGCTATAGAAACATGTACTAACACTATGAAGCAAAGCCATGGTGACTTACCAAGCTTTATCTTTGAAGTGATATTACCAACAGCATGGAGAAGGGCAATTGTCCCACATGCATTTCCCACTGTTTGTTTCATGAAGAAAACTCCATTACTAATATCCTACAAATACAATCATGAATACAGTTCCGATTGGACTCTTGTAAGCTATGTGGTCAGATACAATGACAATAATCAAATGATCATAATGTTCACCTTTATCTTGCTGTCTTCCTGTATTCTCTCTTCTTCACTCTGAAAACACACCCAGAATGAATTGCTGAGCCAACCAGTCCCATAAACGGCCAAAAGCACATCACTAAAGAGCTTAGTCTACAAATATGAACCTGAGAAGTGATAGGATACAGAAAGAGAACTGCCAAAACTGGCTTAGGGACCATATCGAGAAGCTCCACATCCAAGCCATAAACATCACAGCACTCGGCCTGATCCTCTGGAACACCAAGACCCCAAATGAACTGCTCAATCACATAAACATACCAAATATTTAGTGCATTTGGTATATGTGCTCTCTCACGCAGAAAAAGTCAACACATATCTTTTGTTTAGCATTTCACAGGACAATCCAATGAATTCCAATATCGCTATCAACAACATCGCTATCAAAGGATAAACCTCATTCAAGAGAAACAAAATAAATTCTCACAAAAATTATTGTTCCCAACAACGTGAAAGATCCACTAGCACAGGAGATCAGAATTAAGAACAAAAATGAAAAGACACGATTACGCACTCGAAGGACAGAGATGGTGGATAAATGACACTGAGGAGGCATAACGAGGAGGGGTAGCCTAACCTGATTCATGACATCGGGGTTAGCTTCGAGAGGAAGCCATCTCTTGGGTGCTGAAGTTGCCATTGTTGTTTATCTATCTCTGGATTTCGCTCGCTATCTTTTATGGGAGATTAGGGCGGGGGATTGCGTACTGCACTGGAAAAAGAACCTCGCGCAGGTAATGAGAATTTCTTGACGTGGATGGGTTGGTTACTCAATTACAGCATCACCTATCTATCAGGTATGTAACCTACTAGGCAAATTATGTTAAAGATTGTATTGATATTTGGTCTATTTAAGTCTCATTTGGTTTGAACTGATCTGATCCGATAAATGTATGGTTTATGTATATTTTATAACTTTGAAAGTCTGGTCTGATTTGGTTCATTTAAGTCTAGTCTAGTTTGATCTAGGATTGAAAACATTCACAGTAAAAACATCTTAAATAAGGATGCCAATCGATAGCTCATAAAATTTTCAAAGTGATTTTTGTTCATTTATTGAGTGAATTTTAATTATTCTTTTACTGTGCTTGAATAAAGTATTGACTAGGTATCATTTATTTTGCATTTTATGTAGTAGTTCGCTTTTTTGAATTTATTTAAATAATTTTGGGAAAAGGTGCAAATAGGCCCATGTACTAACAAAAAAAGGTCAAATAAGCCCTTATATATGAGGCTCTGTCCGGTCGTCGTCATTTGGGGTGGTTCCCGGTGGAATTTTTTGATGAAATTTTTTGAGCATCTTATTCATCAAGTCTAGTTTACTCATACTAAATTTCAGCTAAAACTTCAATCAGGAAGGCATTCAAATGAATTCTTGAAGATAAATGTGCTTCTAACTGCGCAGTTATTTACAAGAATTCATTTGAATGCTTTCCCGATTGAAGTTTTAGCTGAAATTTAATATGAGTAAATTAGACTTAATGAATAAGATGCTCAAAAAATTTCATCAAAAAATTCCACCGGGAACCATTCCAAATGGCGACGGCCGGACAGAGCCTCCTAAATAAGGGCTTATTTGACCTTTTTTTGTTAGTACATGGGCCTATTTGCATCTTTTCCCAATAATTTTTTACTACTTCCGGATGAGTACAAAAGTGAGTTTTATGTCATATCCACACATGAGTATAATATTTACAAGGAATATATATCGACAAACATGTTTTAAGATTAGCCCCATTATGTCTGATCATTCAAATGAGTTTTCATTATAAATAATGAGTATGACTAGTGTTTTATACTCACTGAGGAAACGGTCCAGCCCAGCTGGTCGCCGACTCACTCTCCCTTACGGGAGGTATCGGGTTCAAAACTCAATGGAGTGAGTTTCAACCCCAATTACTCCAGGCTCCCCCAGCCCCCTCCCCCATACGCCCCCTGGAGTTAAAAAAAACTCACGCGTTCCCCGGGCAGATGTTTAAAATGTTTGAATACTTTGTAAGATATATATTTTATACAATATATACATAATTCATCATTTTACTTCAAATAACGTTGTTTGTTGTGGATGGTAGTTTAATTTTCAATAGAATGTATTAAAAAGTGACATTGTAATTTAACACCACACACACAAAACATCACAATATTGTTTGGAAACCTCTTTCTAAACAATATTCTCTATCTTGGAAAAGAAATTTGTTTCTTTTAAACGTATGAATATCTTAAGGTGTCTTTGTTCATTACCCTTGATATTGCAATGTACAGTTGATCATTATTGAAACTTATATCGGATCTTGAGGCAGTGGCGGATCTGGCTCTAGGTCAGGTAGGGCCTAGGCCCACCTAAATAAAATACTAGTGTATGTATGTATTATACTATATGTAGTGTTGTTAAATAATACTATGTAGTATAAATACAAAAGAAGTGAATTTGAGAATAAATTCCGTGTTAGCAAGATGGAAGAACACTGCTTTGTTGCCCTGCACGTCTGACGAGCACTTTGTCACGGTGCGTCAAAATAAATTCAATACTAAAACTAATACGTAGTATAGGTGAAGTAGAGTTCGTATCCACAGGGAAATGAATAATTCTTTTTTTTAGTAAAACTAGTAAATAAGGGGGGGTTGGGATTGAGTGATTTAATTTAATTAAATACGAAGATGAACGACTTATATGAGATTTAATTCAAAGATAAAAAGGACTTGGCATTGCTACTTTCCACTTGTTGATATATTTTAGTCAGTTATTGTTATATCTATAACTTATCCCCTCTCGAATACTCAATCGAGGAGTATATCCAATTCATCGAGGGTAGTTATTAACAACGACCGTTCATTAATAACCCTTACTGTTAGTCAAGTATAGAACACCGCCATATACCGACTTGATAGTAGCATTTAATCTCTTAACTCCTTGATGAAATCAATTGAGATTGATAACCTCAACACAACGGCTTCGGTTTAACCAACAAAATTAATCTCTCTTAAGTTTATTAACCACGACCGTGCATTAATAAACTGAAGTTACTTACTTGTGAAACCATCAACGATTAACCATCGGTTCGTTGATCGATTCTAGTAATAATTAATACATGAAACAAAACTAGTTGATCCTTTAAGTAATGTTCAAAATATTAATATGAAATATGAATAGGAATTAATTAATACTCAAGGAAGAATATTAAAGAAGATGAATCCTACTATAGTTAATATCAAGATGTTAACTAATTGTCATCTTAATAACACTCCCCAATATTAACATAGAGGAAGAAATAACTATTACTATAACTAATGTCAAGATGTTAACTAATTGTCATCTTAGTAACACTCCCCAACATTGATATAGAAATAGTATTTAAAGGAAGAATTAATATTCAAGGAAAGAAGTTAAGAAAATAACTCACAACTTTAATAATCAACAAGCTTCAAGAGCAACTCCAAGAAATGGAAGTTTAGCTCCTCATTTGGAGACTAAACATGCTATAAAAATATAAAAGAAATACTATTCTAAGTTGAGCTTAAGAGTATGGAAGAAGGAGTGATAAATAGTGAAGGAAAAGTGTGCTATTTATAGGTGTTTTTCAACACCTTGGACCGGGTACCCAACCGGGTCAAGTGCCCACCCGACCGGGTGCATGTCAAGATCAGATAATCTTTCACGTTCTTGTGTTTCAGCACGTTAAAATGTCCCGGGTCAAATCCGACCCGACCGGGTGATGTAATTTCCTCAGCAGTTTCGCATTTCAAGTCTCACCCGACGGGGTGCAATGCCTCACCCGACCGGGTGATTGTCCTGGGCAGCCAATAATCATTTTTCTTCACTTCAAAGTCTTCCTTTCCAACACCATAAATCCTAACTCTACTTTACAACTTACAAATGAGAACTAAAATACAATTAAAACTCAAATCACACAAATGTTTACAAACTAAATAAAATGGTAAACAATCCACACAAATTAAACATAAAAAAAGATGCATTTATGCACTACTAATTAGTGCATATCAAACACCCCCACACTTGAACCTTTACTCGTCTCGAGTAAATGCAATCCAAGAAATCCTCAAATGATAGGATCATCAACACAACCATCACAAAGTGTTTTTAGAATCAAAATAACCACCAAGTATCCCCAACATACTAAAAAAAATACATCACGGAATCTTTAAATCCAATTTCCTCATGCAACGAACTCTCTTTAGTCATCACCCTTAGGATCCTGCAAGATCAAAAGAAATACTTTCTCTCATTTTCTCATTTTGCCTAGGTGCCCTTTCGGGTTTTCAACCCAGCTTTCCACATTTTTCTTTAATAAATCTCACAAACTCACTCTTATTTTTGCTTAAGCTGCCCTTTGTGGGTTTTCAACTTAACAAGCCTTTTTTTTAGATAGAAACAAGAATCAAGAGTATGAATGTGAGCATACCGGAAAGATCTCCCCCACCGCTAGTCCATGGCACAGTCCCTAGTGCCCGCCTGCATCTCCGCCATCATAGAATCCTCCATAGCCCTGGTAGCCCCTAAAGTGTATATCCTCATCCATGTGATCACCGCCGTATCCGTCATCCCCACCTCAACCACTAGAGCTCGAACCGCCAAAATAACCCCATTCAGTGGGGTTATACCATGAGGGTGCCGGAGGAGGAGGAGTCATAGCGGCAAAGTCACCCTGATGTGCTACATAGGAGTAGATAGGGCCAAAAGTCCTCCTCTGGTCCTCCTTATCTCTCCGCCGATCCTCTTCGTATCTCCGCCAATCCGCTTGCCTTTGCTCCTCGATCCTCTCATAGTTCTGCCTTTGCTCAGTTCTATACAACACAACTTCCTCCCAAAGTTGAGTGTAGTTGAGGTTTAGAGCATTCATGCTATTTAGCATTTCTTGCTCAAATGGTGAATATTGGTGAGCATTGAGTTGTGGTTGAGGTTGTTAAGGAATGAGGGGTGGTGGTTCATCTGCAGGCTGTTCTTGTTGGGGTTGTTCTTGTTGGTAGTGGAGTGGTATTCTCCCAGGGAGACAATAGTGGTGTCCATCACCAATTTGGTGATCCAAAAGGTCCAAAGGGAGGTCGGCTGAGGGTATTTGTGTATAAATGGCATGTGGTGGATCGATTAACCAATTATAGATATCTACCCCACCGGGTGTTTTATGAGAAAAAACAATATCTTTGGTATTTTTCAGGAGCCATGATGTGCAAACTAGCTGTGCTGAGGTAATGGGGCCTGAGTCTACGAAGCCATAGAGTGTAGCTAAATGTGTAATCAAGCCCCCTACCCTAATAGTTCATGTGGAAGTTGCCATTGTCTTGAAGTGATCCCATAGGATGGAGGCAACATCCACTTGATCCGGACCTGGTAAAACAGCTTGTCCAAGAATACAAACATCCCAAACCCGACTGTGATGGTTATTCGGTCTTCCGAGAAAACAGTTTGATAAAAATTTCAAGAAAATTCGGAAGACCGGATGTTGTACACGATTCACACTAAGGTGTCTGAGCTCCACATCCACTTGACCTGTCATCCTTTACCACATTTCCACACCCACAAAAGTGTCATGTTCACGTTCTTCATTGAACAAGGGGAGGCCAAAGTGTTGGGCAAACTCCCGCTTGGTCAATGAACGGTTCTCATTCAACAAACGAAATGTGATTCTACTTGCAGCATGATCATCAACATTTGCTATTTGCTTAAATGAGATAAAGAATTCATACACCAAATGTGGATAGGTAACATATTGCATCTCAAATACCCTAAGCATCCCAATGTTTGTGAAAATCTCATGCATAATCGCATCAAGCATGAATGATACTAGCATAGTAATGCATATGAAACGGGATTGTTTTACCTCCCGTTTGATTTGCTCTATGAAGCGCTTTTTGTGGACCTCGGTGTCAAATTTCACACTCTCAAAATCGGGAACGGGTGCAATCTCTTGGTTACCCCTTGAAGAAGATGCTTTGGACTTTTTATGAGCCATGAAGTAGATTTTTTTTTTTTTGGATTTTTTTCTTGGTATTTTTGGACTTGGGTATGGTGGGGTTTGGAACTTTGGATTTTTGGTGGGTTTTGGGTATTTTGGGGTTGTGAGAGTGGAGAGGATGATTTATTAGGAGAAGAAATTGGGATTTGTTGGGATTTTTAGGCTAAAAATCGGCCCTATGAAGATGGGGGTTAGGGTTTTCGGATTTCTTTTGGGGATGGATTTGGGTGGGTTTTGTGGGTAGAAAATGGAAGAGGGGGTGAAGGAGATGAAGAAAATGATTTTATTTGGTGAATTTGGGCAAAAATTGAGGGAGTAATGGAGCTTTTGGTGCTTAACGATGGAGGAAAAGGGGAGAGTTTTCGATTTGGGGAAGAAGAAGAAACGTCATTTGTTTGAGTCCTAGGTGCATCATGCCTTATTAATTTTTCAATGGTTCAACATAGTGTGTAACATTAGAGTTGTTGTTTTTTTACTTCTAAAAACTCTTTGTCTCACACTAGAAGAACAAAAGGATTCTTCTTTTATATTTAAACTGGTCTCCTAAATTTAATTAATACAAGCTTAATGCCAATCTCAAATGGTGAATGTGCTAGATACTAATATTGTGAACACTCTTGGACTTTTGAATATTAGTTAGAAAATTATTTTGTTCACTTCATTCGGCTTGATAAGTGAAAATTAGTTTAATATGTATGCATTTGAGCTGTTTTTGTATTCGACTAAAATTCTTATTCCTGTTATACATATTTTTTTATACATTTATGTTGCAAAAGATTTTATTATATATTTTAAAATAAATTTTGTTAAATAACATACTACTTTACGTTTTGACATTTTTTTGCAATATACGTTGTTTAATCAAGTTTTGGCCCCACCTGATCGACAATGCTAGATCTGCCCCTGTCTTGAGGTATGTATCGAACTTAATGTGATAACATTTAGCCTTGACTGTTATTTATTATCATTACAAAGCTTTTTCTTTTGAAAGAAAAACGGCAACTATATTAAGATAATAGATCGTTCGCCAGATTGTTGGCAATACAAGAAGGGGTCGCATCATAAAGTACACTACCATCCGCGCTTTAGAAAGAGTAGCTCTCACTAGAGGGTGAGCTACCCAATTCGCGGACCGTTTGCACAGAATAACTGACATGTTGGTCTCACCATGAAGCATATGTCTAATATCATCAATAATGAGATCAAAATAAGATTCTCCTGGGCCATCTTCAATTCTTGAAGTGATAAGAGAAGCATTTGTCTTCACCTCAACTTTGCTCCATCCATGAGCTTTTGCCCCTGACAACAGTTCCCTAACACCAAGCACTTCAGTAATATGGACCGGCCAATCCACCGTACAAGTAACACTACCTCCGCACACAAAGTTTCCAGATTCGTCTCTGACTATCCACTTGCCTCGTCTGAAATCCAACGCGCCATTCACTTTTATTTTGAAGAACCTGGTCAAGGGCGTTGCCACCTAGATGGTATGTCAACAACTTTATGCCTTTATATGTCGGCTTCGTCTGACCTAGAGCAGCCCACCATCCTCGCAGCATAGCTGCTCCCATCAATATGACTTGATCAACCTTGTCTAAGCATCGTTCCAAACTAGTTCATTTCTTGCTTTTCAAATGCTCCACATCGTCACTATCAAAATACAAAAATCCTCCTCACTAAGGTTATCGATCAAAGACGTGGCCTACAACCGTTTTTTCTTCGCACTCCCTTGATTAATATTATAGGTAGAGTGTGACAATATTTATGGGTATAGCTTAGGAAATCAAATGATGAAATGAAATTAGTTTTGAAAGTAGAAGTCGTGGATGGAGCTTGTTTCATACATATGGAGCATGTTTGGCGGACATAAGTCTTGGCCTTCTAGCTTTTGTACTGTTTAAAATGTCTCTTAAAGATTCTAGTTGTATGTTTGGCATGACAACTTTTAAAAGCTTTTCAAAAAATTAAAAGATCTTTTTTGAGATGCTACAGGGAGTAGCATCTGAGAAAAGCCCGTGACTTTTAGTATTAGTTCGTCCTAACAGCTTGTATACCAAACAAAACTATATCAAACAGTCAGCTTTTTACCAAACAACTACCACCTTCTCCTTTTAAGATCTTTTCAGTCACTAAAAGCTAACAGTTACTAAAAAGCTCAAAAAAGTATCTTTTCAGCTAGTTGTGCCAAACATACCCATGAGGCCATGACCAATAATTACTTGCACTATTCAACCCCACTACAAACATTTAAACCTCAACGTGCTCTTTCGATTCCATTTATTGGAACATAATAGCACAAATTCAATTATATACTATCCCCGTTCGGTTGTTTCTATATAATTTCAACATGTTCATTTTTTATTTTGAAAATTCAATTTACTATTTTAATTTTTATATTATTTTTTAAATAAAAACAATAATTGTCTTCACAAGCAACTTAATATAGTACTTTATAACAAAAAATTACACTTCACATATGCATAAACGTGTATGAATATGAAATAAATTTAGGTAAGTTACTTTTTGAAGAAAAATAATAGTCTCGGTAGGCAAACCACTCATCGGTGAGGTAAATGTTGAGGAACATTTACCTTATTTTATTAATAATACTGAAAATACAAAATGAGAGGGGGCTATATCAATACCTCTTAGGAGAAGACATTCCGTCTCAAAATACAAGAAATAAAATAGTAAAAGAATGTTAAACTGAGGAAGCTATACCAGACTCAAATTAACGAAGTTAATTAATACAACGAAAAGATGGAATGTCCAAAAAATCCATGTGAAATGCTTTTCTAGCAATATCAGATAAAAACTTAAGCTGCTTAAAACAAGTTAAATGGGCTGGTGCATTCTAGCAATATAGTGGGTCATCTAGTTGCCGTGGAATAAAACTGATCCAAAAAACACACATTTCCTAACAACCTTTCGAAATAAAACAAAGTTATACGGAATATATATATATAGGGGTGTGTGTGTGTGTGTATATATATATATATATATATATATATATTAATTGAAGTAATGGTTCTTACATATTTTTTATCTTCTATGTATCCCACGGGCTTGAAATATAGTATTAACATATAAGTTGAATAGAATATGAAATATACCAAACATTTCAAAATTTGTGTATGTTTTTTAAGGGAAAGTTCCCGAAATAGGACTAAAAAAGTTTGAAAATTCCAAAATAGGACTGTCATGTTTTTATTTCCAAAATAGGAGTAATTACTGTCAAGTTTGGAAAATAGTCAAATACTGTCATGTTTGAAGTCCGATACTGCCAAAACATGGCGGTAATAAGTCCTATTTTGGGAATAAAAACATGGCAGTCCTGTTTTAGAATTTTCAAACTCTTTTAGTCCTATTTCGGGTAATATCTCATTTTTTAAACATGACGTACAAAGTATTTCAAATTAGCAAATGCAATATTTTCAAACTATATGTGATTTTCTAGAACCAACACGATAAAGCATTCAAAAATATGGAATGGAGATCAATAATAAGAAATATTCCAAATATATTTATTCTCTATAAATGGAGTGATGATATTCTTTATAGTTTATTTGGAAATTGATGCTCCATAATATATGTAAGAGCATGTTCATTGTTACTATGTGTCACGCCCCGGACCTCCCCGGACACGTCAACAACCCGCCGTACAATACGAATAGTCAACTGCAGTCCAACCCATTCATATTATACAAGGCGTCATGAATATCATTCACACATACGTCATCCATAAACAACATAATAAGTAATTCATAAAGCAGCGGAAAACATTGTTAAAACAAAAGGGCCACACAGGGCTATTCATGAGCACGCAGGCTCTATAATAAAATATCCATGAGCAAATTCGTTAATGTTTCAAATAGAATGGAGGAAGCACGAACCAAGTCTTCTCTCCACGGATTCACCCGATCAACAAGTGCAGGGTGCAAGCTCAAGCCTCAACCTGAAATGGTGGTGGGACGCCCCCGAAGGGGTCAGTACTCTATACGGCTATAAAGTACTGGTGTGGCAGACATCTAATAGATATACAACAAGTATTTCAAACACAAGACCCTCAAATAGGGTGATAGTACATTATGATTGTAACCCTAAGTTACCCCGTTTAAAAATATACTTACTTTATATAAAAGTCAAGTAGCCGGCCCGTGGGCCCATGTTCATTTGGAAAATCACCATTCCCAACCCCGTGACTATAAGCCACGACAACTCCTAGAGTCCAACCCTAGTACATGACATTGTATTCTAGAGCTCGGCTCTACTACATCACCATACAATTCATATACCTCGGGTCAATTTCCTTACCTTGCGTTCTAGAGCTCGGCTCTATTACATCACCACGCAAGTCCTAGAGCTCGGCTCTAGCTATACAATACATAGACTCCAAGTCTACACCTTACATGCATTCTAGAGCTCGGCTCTATTACATCACCATGCATTAAGGTCCAATTCTCAAGCAACCCTATGCCTAGAATTGACATATCATTAAACTACTTTGGGTCATCCTTAAAGACTTCCCATAACTTAACCTTAGTTCCAAACTAAGTTATTATATACACTTGAACTATATTCAAGTACCTTTCGTACAATCCAATCCCTAGGATCAATTTAATCAACAAGTTCCAATAATCACTAACTAGTATTTCAATACTATTAAGATTATTGTTATCATACCATTATCCTCATTATTTGTAATTCTCTACATATTTATAATTATGTAGCAGCAACTTAAGTATTCAATCTCAATACACAAATATTCATTTATGTATCCACATAATTCATACATGAGCAAAATGCCCATTTTCACAAAATAGTTCATTTATACTCATTTAATCTCATATTATTCATACCTTCTCAAATCATTTCAAATTTCATTCCTTGGCAACTATATCAATATTTCATCAATATATAATCATCATAATCCATGAAAAATCATGATTTAAGCATTTAGGTAATCTCATGCTTAACCTACAAGTTGTAAGCAATTAGATGTCAATCCTCACCTCAATTGAGCTTTAAACTTTCCCTTCTTGGTCCAATGGTCAAAGCTTTGGTCAAGGTGGATTTGGAACTGGTTCCTTGCTCAAATATGAGTGTTAAACAGCCTCCTCAAAGTGCTAGTTCAACCCTTAATCGTTGATACGAAAACAGCCCCTAGAACGGGTGTTTTCCGGCTAACTCGATTCCTAGTTTTCCAATATTTGCATCTAGGTTAGTATCTAACCTTTACATCAATAAAATAACTTTATAAGACATATTATACACTTGGATTAGTGTGTAATAGTCTCACCAATCGTTCATATCATTTGGAGAATGAAAAGTAAAGCTTTGGGGTTTAAAACTCACTTTAGAGGATTAAATCCTCTCCTGCGAGGTTGCGTTTTTCTCGGACGATTTGGAAGCCTTCCACAACTCCGATTCCTGCAAACCAGGCCTTCACAGATTCCTCGTCTTGAGAGCTTTCTTTTGGTATATCATACGCCTTATTTGGACGAGTGAAGCTCAAGTTATGGATCAAACAAGAGACCCCATCTGCTGGAAAACGAATCCTGCGGCCAGCTTCTCTCTTCTCTTCTCTCTTGGAATATGTGGCTCCCTCTTTCTCTCTTATCTTGGGAGTTCGAATGGGGTGTAGGGAAAATGCATTAGGAAGGCCTCAATCATGCTAAGAGAGCATGTGGTTCACAAAAAGAAGGGTGGGGTATTTGATTGCAATCAAACATGGTATGGACCTCCTCTTTTATTTCCTTTTTGTAATGTTGTAGCTCATGAGTCAAAAGTCCGCCCCACATAGTTGTCTCATCCATTTTTCTTTGTCTTTGCAGGTACCAAGGTCATGTGGGATGGTTCCCAAATGATCCCATTTAATTTGGGGTCCAAAATATCTACCAATACCTCCAAAAATGGGAAGATGGGTCCTATTGTTTTATCTTTGTCAAAAGATGTCTTTTTTGTACTTATTCTAACTTATTTAGAGCAAGTCAACTTCCTAAATCACATTATTGATCTCCAATATGTGTAGGCTCATCCCAATAATTTACACGATGAAAATTACAAAAGAATGCGGGTTTGAACAATACAATATTCAATCATGTACTTCGTAAAATATTAATCGTTTCTTCCATTGCTTTGAAATCGGAAATTCAATACATCACTTTTGAATTTTTAAATCGAATTTTCAAGGACGTTCGGGTGCGGTGTCACAAGTTCACCCCCCCTTAACAGGAATTTCGTCCCCGAAATTCACAGCTCTACTCGAATAGGAAAGCATACTGCTTCCTCATCAAAGCCTCCGTTTCCCATGTCTCTTCCTCGACCCGATCGCTCTTCCACAGGACTTTAACCATTGGGACTTCTTTGCTCCTCAGCTTCTTCACCTTTCTATCGGTGACTTTGATAGGTTGAACAGCGTAGTTCAAATCCTCACGTACCTCTACAGGTGGCTTCTCCAATACGTGAGAGGGATCATGCACGTACTTCTTAAGCATGGATACATGAAACACATTATGTATCTTCTCTAACTCAGGAGTCAATTGTAGACGATATGCAACGGCCCCAATCCTCTCTATAATTCTGAATGGACCTATATATCGTGGGTTAAGTTTTCCTCGGGTTTGGAACCGAATGATCCCTTTCCAAGGAGAGACTTTCAAGAATACCTCGTCATTAACCTTAAACTCTAAGGTTCTTCGACGCTTATCTGCATAACTCTTTTGTCTATCCTGAGCCGCCTTGAGTCTCTCTCGAATTAACTTCACCTTTGATTTGGTGACCTCCACCAACTCAGTACCCTCGAGTTTGGCCATGCCAACCTCGTCCCAGCATAACGGTGTACGGCACCTCCTCCCATACAATGCCTCGTATGGAGGCATGCCGATGCTTGCCTGATAACTGTTGTTATAGGCAAACTCCACAAGTGCTAAGTGGTTGTCCCAACTCCCCTGGAACTCCAATGCACAAGCCCTCAGCATGTCTTCTAGGATCTGTATAACCCTTTCAGACTGCCCATCCGTCTGTGGATGGAAAGCAGTGCTGAACTTCAACTTCGTTCCCATAGACTCCTGGAATTTCGGCCAAAAACGTGATGTGAATCGTGGGTCTCTATCAGATACAATGGTCACCGGGACCCCATGCAGCCTCACGATCTCATCCGTATATAATTTGGCTAACCTCTCAAGTGGGTAGGTGGTGTTGATAGGCAAGAAGTGTGCACTCTTTGTGAGCCTATCCACAACGACCCAAACCGCGTCATAGTTCCTGATAGTCCGTGGTAAGCCCACCACGAAATCCATAGTCACGTGCTCCCACTTCCATTCAGGGATGGAGAGTGGTTGTAATAAGCCTGCTGGGTGCTGATGTTCTGCCTTAACTTGTTGACAAGTAAGGCACCGACTGATGTACTCGGCTATTTCCCTCTTCATTCCAGACCACCAGTAACTTTCCTTCAAATCACGGTACATTTTCGTGCCCCCCGGGTGCATGGCATAAGCCGATGAATGAGCCTCCTCTAAGATGGACTTTCGGAGCTCATCATCTGACGGTACACACACTCGGTCACGAAATAACAAGAGACCATCATCTCTTTCCCTGAAATCCTCCACCGGCCCCGCTTGCATGCGTTCCCGGACCTTCATAAGTTCTTCGTCGGCTTCCTGACCCTTCTTGATCTCATCAAGTAAAGTGGGTCTCACCTCAAATCGTGCCAATAAGGCACCATCGCTGGTTACCTCCAGTTGGGCTCTTAATGCCCTCAAATTAGTTATCAATGCCCCAGACGAGCTCTTCCGGCTCAAAGCATCTGCCACCACGTTTGCCTTGCCTGGGTGATACTCTATCACTAGATGGTAGTCTTTTATCAGCTCCATCCACCGTCTCTGTCTCATGTTTAGCTCTTTCTGAGTAAACACGTACTTCAAGCTCTTGTGATCAGTGTATATGTGACATGTCTCCCCGTAGAGATAATGTCTCCATATCTTCAGTGCAAACACCACTGCCCCCAGCTCCAAATCATGAGTAGGATAATTCACCTCATGCTTCTTCAACTGTCGTGAAGCATAGGCGATTACCCTCCCATTCTGCATCAGTACACATCCAAGCCCTTGGATGCTCGCATCGCTGTAGACATCGTACCCCACACCTTGTCTGGGTAATGCAAGTACCGGTGCCTCAGTCAATCTCTTCTTTAGTTCCATGAACCCTTTCTCACATTTGTCATCCCATACAAACTTAGCTCCTTTACGAGTGAGCTTCGTCAATGGCGATGCCAAAACAGAGAACTTTTCCACGAACTTTCTGTAGTAGCCTGCCAATCCAAGGAAACTACGAATTTCCTTGACGTTCTTTGGCCTCTCCCATTCAGTAATGGCTTCTATCTTCTTGTTGTCAACAGCAATTCCCGATCCTGAAACCACATGCCCGAGGAAGCCAATCTCCATTAGCCAAAATTCACATTTAGAAAATTTGGCATAGAGTTGCTTCTCCCGTAGTGTCTCTAGAACAAGTATCAAGTGCTCTTCGTGCTCTTCTTCACTCCTTGAGTAAATCAAGATGTCATCTATGAACACAATCACGAATCGATCCAAGTACTTATGGAATACTCGGTTCATCAAGTCCATGAATGCCGCTGGGGCGTTTGTTAACCCAAACGACATAACAAGGAACTCATAATGCCCATACCTTGTGCGGAAAGCACTCTTTGGTATGTCATCTTCCTTAATCTTCAATTGATGATACCCCGATCTCAAGTCTATCTTCGAAAACACAGTTGCTCCTCGTAGTTGATCAAACAAGTCATCAATCCTAGGCAACGGATACCTATTCTTGATTGTGACCTTGTTCAGTTGACGATAGTCAATGCACATTCGAAGTGTCCCGTCTTTCTTTTTCACAAAAAGAACTGGTGCTCCCCACGGGGAGTGGCTTGGTCTAATGAAACCATTATCCAAAAGCTCTTGCAATTGGGTTTTCAACTCGTTAAGTTCAGCGGGTGCCATACGGTATGGCGGTATGGAGATTGGTTTGGTACCAGGCTCAACCTCGATCACAAATTCAATTTCCCTATCAGGTGGAAGCCCCGGTAGGTCTTTAGGGAAGACATCCGGATACTTACAAACCACCCTCACGTCGTCGATGTTCGTTTCCTCCTTGGTTTTGTCAACCACGTATGCTAGATATGCGTGGCACCCCTTTCTTATCATGCTCCTCGCTCTCACGGCGGATATGATACAACTGTTTGATTTGCCTCGATCCCCCTCGAAGCGTAGGGTGTCCCCATCATTGCCTTCGAGTTCCAAAACCTTTGTGTAGCAATCTACCCTAGCATGATGCTTTTCTAGCCAATCCATCCCTAGGATTGCATCGAACTCCATCATACTCAGCGGTACGAAATCACACGTCAAGGTTTGGCGATCGATTTCCACCTCACAAGATGGATAGTAAGTAGCTCTTTCAATGTCATCCCCTAGTGGTGTTGATACCACTAGAGTTTGCGTCATTGGGATTGGTTGTTCCCCTAAATCCTCGGCGAACGCCTCACTCACGAATGAACGTTGCGCTCCGGTATCGATAAGGATTCGTGCATCCTTCCCATTAATCTTTAATGTTCCTACATTTATAAGCCATGTAAGACACCATTCCTAACATGTCTAAACTTTATTTAGGGTTAGGGTGCATTTACCGTTCAAACGGGGTGGGTCCCGTTTTAATCCGAAAAATTTTCGGACGAAAACAGCTTCGGACCGGCGCCGGTTCAGGCCTGACCGGCGCCGGTTGCCCGGGTTAAACGTCCCGGCTGCACCGGTCATAATGGGCCGGTTCCATACAGGCTTTGCTCCAGGGAAGGTCCGGCGCCGGTTGGTGGGTTTCCGGAGCCGGTTGGGTGGGTTTCCAGGCTAACAGCGCCGGTTATGGAGGGCCGGTCGCACAGAGGCTCGTCCCAGGGCAGATCCGGCGCCGGTTAGGGGGTGTCCGGCGCCGGTTGGCTGGAAAAATGCCTCGTTGTGCGCCGGTTGGAGAGAGCCGGTTCCAAACAGGCTCACCGAATCGCCATCTCCGGCGCCGGTTAGTGGGTTTCCGGCGCCGGTTACCCCCCTTTTTGTACGTTTTAACTTTAAACATCCCCACGTGATCCTAAATTGTTCGGGGCTTAATCCCCAGACGCGTACACACAAGTAGGGCTAATCTACCACACTCTAATGAGATAAATACCTGCAATGGACTCCGGGTTCGCTCGAGCATCCGCTTCCGTCATCGCATAGACTCGAGCTTGAGTCCTCCCTTGATTCACGGATGGCGCGTTGCTCGTACTCGCTCCCCCGTGTCCCCGGCTTGCTTGAGAAGCCCCGGTTTGATTCCGTGTACCCGTCGGGCCACTACTCGGTCCCGATGTCCTGGTCCCGCCCAATTGTGGGCAATGCGCCTTCAAATGTCCGGCATCCCCACATTGGAAACACCTAGGGGGGTCGCGACATTTACCGGAGTGGTTCTTCTTGCAATTGTTGCAACGAGCTACCACTGAGGTTTGTGACCTCGCGCCTTGCCCACTCGGGCCTTGGTTCCCCCTGTATGGTGGCGGTGGTGCCCGGAAAGATCCTCCTCCGTGGTTCCCCTTTTTGTT
Organism: Cuscuta epithymum; assembly: GCA_945859915.1. NCBI lineage: Eukaryota > Viridiplantae > Streptophyta > Magnoliopsida > Solanales > Convolvulaceae > Cuscuta > Cuscuta epithymum. Next base: position 649,859 of record CAMAPF010000034.1, read on the forward strand.
GGAACCTTGGGAGCCATGACTCTCCCACTTTCTCTTTTTCGCCTCCTCGGCGTCTCTCTTCTTCCTTTCTTCCCATTGCTTCTCTCCTTTCAACCCTTGGTCAACCACTTGGGCAAACGTCATGTTAGGCAATTGTGTTGCCCTGTCACGTATCTCCAAGTCTAGAGCATCCCAGAAGTGGTTCACCATCCGGTTCTCGTCACAAGCATACTCAGGTATGTAATCGGCAAGGTCCCTGAACTTGTACTCAAGTTCCCTCACCGTCATGTTACCCCCTTGGGTTAGAAGGGTGTATTCCCTCACTTTCTTGTTCACCTCAAAATCCGAGTGATATTGGGCAAAGAATTCCTGTCGGAAATCCTCCCAAGTGACGGTCTCGCCATATTTGCCTTTGGTCCCATCCCACCACTTGGATGCCATACCTTCAAGCAATCTCACCGCAACCCTTAGTTTATATTCGGGAGTGAGTTGCATGTCCAGGGCTGCCTCATTCAGCCGCTTAATCCATTGTGCCGAAACGGAGATGTCACCCGTCCCATCGAACGGTTTGCACCCCAAGTCTCGTGCCTCTTTGATGTATTTGGAGATCCTTATGATTGGACCTCCATCACCCCGACCCCATGTGGTTCAATGTGGGCCCTAGAGTCGCCATGGCTTCTCCCTCTTGAAGCCCCGCCCGAAGGCTGCCCAGCCCGGCGCCTTCGGCGTTCCCTCCTCTCCTCACGCTCACGGTGGTACTGTTGAAGCAGTGCTTCAATCCGTGCTAAGGAGCCATTTTCCTCCTCATCACTTACATCATCATCATCCCCTTCATAAGGGGTCTCAACCGGTTCAGTTTCCGGTTGATAGGTCGAGTCCTCATAGGACCAGTAGGTTTCACTTTCCGTGTCGACATGACCGTCACTCACGGTCTGTGATCGGCCTCCACGGCCAGCTCCTCTAGATGCCCTAGAGGTCCTTCGACTGCCCTGTCCAGTCTCCACTGGTACATGGCCGGTCGGGTTTCTCCTAGTAATCCTGCCACCACGGTCCATTTCTGAAAGAATTTGGAAAGAGTCGTTAGACTCGTATCAAATGTCAATTGACGGATAGGTACTTAAGACACCTTTTGGCTCGAGTCACCGCCATACCAATTGCTAAGGGTACCATCTTAACAATTAGAGACCTTGCAACCCAAGTACCAAAAGCTCTCCAAGTACAAAACTTCTATGCTCATGGTTTTCAAAATCTTTTCAAAAAGAGGATTTTGAGACTTCATTATGAAGTTTATGGACTAAGTCTCTGATACCAACTTAATTGTCACGCCCCGGACCTCCCCGGACACGTCAACAACCCGCCGTACAATACGAATAGTCAACTGCAGTCCAACCCATTCATATTATACAAGGCGTCATGAATATCATTCACACATACGTCATCCATAAACAACATAATAAGTAATTCATAAAGCAGCGGAAAACATTGTTAAAACAAAAGGGCCACACAGGGCTATTCATGAGCACGCAGGCTCTATAATAAAATATCCATGAGCAAATTCGTTAATGTTTCAAATAGAATGGAGGAAGCACGAACCAAGTCTTCTCTCCACGGATTCACCCGATCAACAAGTGCAGGGTGCAAGCTCAAGCCTCAACCTGAAATGGTGGTGGGACGCCCCCGAAGGGGTCAGTACTCTATACGGCTATAAAGTACTGGTGTGGCAGACATCTAATAGATATACAACAAGTATTTCAAACACAAGACCCTCAAATAGGGTGATAGTACATTATGATTGTAACCCTAAGTTACCCCGTTTAAAAATATACTTACTTTATATAAAAGTCAAGTAGCCGGCACGTGGGCCCATGTTCATTTGGAAAATCACCATTCCCAACCCCGTGACTATAAGCCACGACAACTCCTAGAGTCCAACCCTAGTACATGACATTGTATTCTAGAGCTCGGCTCTACTACATCACCATACAATTCATATACCTCGGGTCAATTTCCTTACCTTGCGTTCTAGAGCTCGGCTCTATTACATCACCACGCAAGTCCTAGAGCTCGGCTCTAGCTATACAATACATAGACTCCAAGTCTACACCTTACATGCATTCTAGAGCTCGGCTCTATTACATCACCATGCATTAAGGTCCAATTCTCAAGCAACCCTATGCCTAGAATTGACATATCATTAAACTACTTTGGGTCATCCTTAAAGACTTCCCATAACTTAACCTTAGTTCCAAACTAAGTTATTATATACACTTGAACTATATTCAAGTACCTTTCGTACAATCCAATCCCTAGGATCAATTTAATCAACAAGTTCCAATAATCACTAACTAGTATTTCAATACTATTAAGATTATTGTTATCATACCATTATCCTCATTATTTGTAATTCTCTACATATTTATAATTATGTAGCAGCAACTTAAGTATTCAATCTCAATACACAAATATTCATTTATGTATCCACATAATTCATACATGAGCAAAATGCCCATTTTCACAAAATAGTTCATTTATACTCATTTAATCTCATATTATTCATACCTTCTCAAATCATTTCAAATTTCATTCCTTGGCAACTATATCAATATTTCATCAATATATAATCATCATAATCCATGAAAAATCATGATTTAAGCATTTAGGTAATCTCATGCTTAACCTACAAGTTGTAAGCAATTAGATGTCAATCCTCACCTCAATTGAGCTTTAAACTTTCCCTTCTTGGTCCAATGGTCAAAGCTTTGGTCAAGGTGGATTTGGAACTGATTCCTTGCTCAAATATGAGTGTTAAACAGCCTCCTCAAAGTGCTAGTTCAACCCTTAATCGTTGATACGAAAACAGCCCCTAGAACGGGTGTTTTCCGGCTAACTCGATTCCTAGTTTTCCAATATTTGCATCTAGGTTAGTATCTAACCTTTACATCAATAAAATAACTTTATAAGACATATTATACACTTGGATTAGTGTGTAATAGTCTCACCAATCGTTCATATCATTTGGAGAATGAAAAGTAAAGCTTTGGGGTTTAAAACTCACTTTAGAGGATTAAATCCTCTCCTGCGAGGTTGCGTTTTTCTCGGACGATTTGGAAGCCTTCCACAACTCCGATTCCTGCAAACCAGGCCTTCACAGATTCCTCGTCTTGAGAGCTTTCTTTTGGTATATCATACGCCTTATTTGGACGAGTGAAGCTCAAGTTATGGATCAAACAAGAGACCCCATCTGCTGGAAAACGAATCCTGCGGCCAGCTTCTCTCTTCTCTTCTCTCTTGGAATATGTGGCTCCCTCTTTCTCTCTTATCTTGGGAGTTCGAATGGGGTGTAGGGAAAATGCATTAGGAAGGCCTCAATCATGCTAAGAGAGCATGTGGTTCACAAAAAGAAGGGTGGGGTATTTGATTGCAATCAAACATGGTATGGACCTCCTCTTTTATTTCCTTTTTGTAATGTTGTAGCTCATGAGTCAAAAGTCCGCCCCACATAGTTGTCTCATCCATTTTTCTTTGTCTTTGCAGGTACCAAGGTCATGTGGGATGGTTCCCAAATGATCCCATTTAATTTGGGGTCCAAAATATCTACCAATACCTCCAAAAATGGGAAGATGGGTCCTATTGTTTTATCTTTGTCAAAAGATGTCTTTTTTGTACTTATTCTAACTTATTTAGAGCAAGTCAACTTCCTAAATCACATTATTGATCTCCAATATGTGTAGGCTCATCCCAATAATTTACACGATGAAAATTACAAAAGAATGCGGGTTTGAACAATACAATATTCAATCATGTACTTCGTAAAATATTAATCGTTTCTTCCATTGCTTTGAAATCGGAAATTCAATACATCACTTTTGAATTTTTAAATCGAATTTTCAAGGACGTTCGGGTGCGGTGTCACACTATGTGCATGGTGCACATATGGCACGAGATAGATAGTCGCACAAATATTAGTAAGCAAAATATTTCTCTCGTTATTTGAATAGTCTTATACTCCCTCCGTCCCTGAATTTACTTCCAATTGCGGGTTACAAAGTTTGATCAACTATAAAGTTAAATGGTCTCTGTGAAAACTGAGATTATTTTTAGTAAATAAAAGTTACATATTCAGAAACTACATTAAAACCGCTACAAAGCCTGCAAAAAAACATCAATTTTCATAAAGTTTTGATATATAAAGTAAGAGTTTAAGAGTGATTTAAGTTGACTCTCGAAAAGCGAAATGGAAGTATTTTCAGCAGGGACAGGGGGAGTATGTTTTTGGTAAGTTTTTCTCTATAATGTCAATAAAAATGTTTAAATTTAGACATTGTAGTTGACATTATTACCAAAATTATGTGAAAACGTAGAAAAAATAAAAAAGAAATGTCAATGATTTATTTTCATGTTCCTATCTCTCTCACATAAATTATACGGAACAACCGGATGTACCATGTGCATGGTACAACCGAGTATTTTAGTCCATACTCAATGAATATATATTTTAAATAAAATGAGTAATAGTATTTAATTATAATCTTAGCTCAATAAATAGTTTTTATGGCAAAATAATGACAATATAGTTAAATGAATAAGTTGATTTGTAACATATATATCGTGTGTAGATCATAGTACTCTATGGCACACTTCTATAGTCAACTGTGCTACCAAAACTGTGATTTAATATTAATGCTCATTTTTTAATGTTATACTCATTAGGTATAAGATAAAATACCCATCCAGTTGTACGGTGAGCACCATACAACTTGGTGTATGGTATACGTACTCTCTTTCTTTCTCTCTTTCATGCCACATGTGGAATGTGCACATTGTAGCATTAGAAATGATCTAAATACTATAAATTTAGGACTTAATTGCAATTAGTGATTGTTTACTAATTGGACTCAATAGCAATTAATTGATAATTCAATTTTTTAAAACTAATTGATAATTCACTTTCCATTATAAGGTTGCACTGTATTATTAAGTAAGTAGGTGTTTAATACAAATGTACATTGGTGTCACAAAGAGCAACTCGTTGCTTGCACTCAAACGACTTGCTGCTCATCTCGCACCAGATGCTCCTCCTCACGACTCGCCGACTCTTCCTAGCCATCAAAACTCACGCGACTACCATAGGTCGGATTGAATCTAGCAACAATCAAATTGGAGCTTGATCACATAGTCTCAATGCTCAATGGTTGATAACACGATACTCAATGCAGATGTTTTGATGCTCAATAAGTTTTGAATTTTTATACTCAATTGATAGTTTTAATACTCAATAAAAGTGCATTGATGCTCAATCAAGTCTTGATGCTCAACGAGTAGAGCATACGATTTTCATATGAATGCATATGTTACAAGTATAATAATAAATTATATTCATATATTAAAATTCATAAAAGTTTATTGTATATATAATTTAAGAAAGAGAAAAGTGGCAAATCAGCCCTCGAACTAACTTAAAAAGTGCAAATCACCCCTTATATAGGAGGCTGTGTCCGGCCGTCACCATTTGGGGAGGTTTCCGGTGGATTTTTTTGATGAAATTTTTTGAGCGTCTTCTTCATTAAGTCTAGTTTACCCATACCAAATTTCAGCTAAAAATTCAACCGGGAAGGCAGTCAAATGATTTTCTGAAATATACTGCGCAGTTATCTTCCAAAATTCATTTGACTTCCTTCTCGATTGACTTTTTAGCTGAAATTTGGTATGGGTAAACTAGACTTAATGAAAAAAATGATAAAAAAATTCATCAAAACTTTCACCGGGAACCGCCCCAAATGGCGACGGCCGGACAGAGCCTCTTATATAAGGGGTGATTTGCACTTTTTAAGTTAGTTCGAGGGAAAAAAACTATCAATTTGGCCCTCGTACTATGGGCGAACTGTCAATTGCGCCCTCATATTTTAAAATCACTCAGTTTAGCTCTTGAACTCCAAAAAAACGCTCAATTACGCCCTTTTACCCGGTAACCATCTGGTTTCCTGGTTAAGATCACACTCCGGCCATCCGGCGGATCTTGGTGCCTCTTCTTATGTTTTCAGACGGAGACTTTGAGAGGGAGACAATGGAGAACCGCATATGCACTGCTCGAACGGAATCCCTCTTTGAGTTCCTGTGTTCGTTTCTTCTTTTCCCGGGCGGATTCCGGATGCGATGAGATTTCCGGCGACATTGAGGTTGAGTCCGATGGGCGGTAGGCTCCAATAGTGAATACGGCAGACATCGCGTTCATCTCTGTTCGATTCCGGTGAAGTTGCTCCTTGTTTGTTGCCCGACTGGGGTGTGCTCTGAAGAATGGGAGCTGTCTGCGTACAAGAAAGAAGAAAGGAAAGGTGAGGTGTACAATTGCTGAGGAAGAGAGAAAAGAAATAGAAAAAGAAAAAAGTAAATAGGGAAAAAGAAAAAGGAAATGCCATGTGTGCCGCCACGTGGCCTGCCACATGAGATGTTAACCGGGAAACGGGATGGTTACCGGGTAAAAAGGTTTAATTGATCGTTTTTTTGGAGTTCAACGGTTAAATTGAGTGTTTTTAAAGTACGAGGACGTAATTGACGGTTCGCCCATAGTAAGAGGGCCAAATTGATAGTTTTTCTTAGTTCGAGGACTGATTTGCTACTTTTCCCTTTAAGAAATTTTAAAAAGAAGAAATCGGAAAAGGGAAGTGAATTGGCACATATGAAACATAAATCACAATGCTCAATATTAGACTTTTAATACTAAACAGAATAGGCCTAATTCGCAATACAAGTACATTGATGCTCAATTAACATAAGTCGCAATTTTCATGTAATTTACAAAATGCAACTAGTTGTAAGATATAGACACTTAACCGACTACTCTCTATGGGTTTACTCCTTACTTTGTAGAGAAAACTAGTACAGTACACGTGCATATGCACGGGAAATAGTCGATGGATATACATGTAATCATGATCTAATTAATTACAAAAGGAAATTGAATTTTAAAAAATTAGCATAGTTTTTAAAAGTGAGTACAACAAGTCAATATTGTAAAGTGTAATTAAGTTAATAAAATAAATATTAAAAGTAAAATATTAAACTTACATGTTAGAGATTTTGGAAAACCTCTTTGAATACAACATTCGAAGTAGTGTCGAATGATTTTCCATCCTTATCATGTATTAAAATCTTCAATCCATGTTTGCTCTGAACTCTGGATAATGCCACATACACTTGTCCATGACTAAAAACAAGTCTATGCAGGTATAACCCAACTCTTTTCAGTGACTGTCCTTGAGATTTATTGATTTTCATTGCATATGAGACCATTATAGGAAATTGTCTTCTGATAAGTTTAAAAGGTCATGGTGATCGAGAAGGAGACATACACATTCGAGGTATGTAAATCTCATATCCACTATAGCTTTCAGACACGATTCTTGCTCCAATGACATGAATTCCAAGTCTTGTGACAATCAATCTAGTTTCATTACACAATCCTTCTGACTAGTCTATATTTCTTAACAACATTATTGGAGTCCCAATCTTAAGCCGTGTCTTGTGATTTGGGAGACCTGATGTTCTCAAGGAATTTAGAAACTCTGGTGTCAAGGCTTCAAATGCTTCTGCTTCGACTACATCTGATTTGTCTACAGAATCACAACTTAAATATTCTCTTTCTTCACATGTAGTTATAAAAGTTCAGTAGACTTAATTTAAATATTAAATTTGTTTAAGATTTTATTTTGTCACTAAATAAGCAAAGTAGCATTTGTATAATATTACCTGGGAGCAAGGAAAGAACATAATCGTTAATTTTATCGACAATTTCAATTGTCGATGCCAAGATAGCTCTGCACTTGAGGAATTCTTCATTTTTGTATTGCTCCAGCAAGTTAGGATATGTGCTTCGGATTATTGCATCTATTGGATCATCAAATTCTTTAATTAAGAATTCATCTGGAATTTTTATTTCTGCATAACCATCGTTTGGCTCTGATATTTTTCCATCCCCCACATCCAATATCCATTTTGAAAATTCTTTGAGTGCAGTGGCACTTGTCATATCCAAACTATTTTGGAGTCGCATATTTTTAGTAAGAGACAATACCTATGAATAAACAAAAAAAAAGTAAATACTTATATTTGGTTATCACAACCTATAAATTAATTATTCCAAAAAAAAAATATAAAGTGATAAATAGTGTTAAAATTGAATTTTCTAAATTATCGCAAAATTAAACATATTGGTTATGATACCCAAAAAGTGGAGTTTAATACCTGACAGTCTTCCCATATATAAGAAGAATTGATTGTAGCATTAACAATGTCTGAACGGCTTCCTCCAGGAACAACCGGTAAAGTTTGTCTAAAGTCTCCTCCAAAGACAATCACTCTTCCTCCAAATGGTGAAATAGCATCACCATCATTATTGATGTCATTTAGGCTTCTGTCTAATGCTTCAAAACAAAATTTATGAGCCATTGTTGCTTCATCCCTCGTTCAAACATGTAGCCGTAGCGACGACACCTGATTCCAGTAGATCTAGGGGCGGCTTTGGGGCCAGTTGGGCCAGGCAGTTACCTTGGGCCTATGCATGGACTCGGGCCGGGTCGGGCCCGGGCCGGGCCTAGGCCCGGTCGGACTTTTGAGGAATGGGGGAAGGCCCGAAACCGGCCCGAGTTGCCACCGGGTACAGGCCGGGCTGGGCCTCGGGCTACTTAGTTTATTTTTTTTAGTTTTTTGACTTTTCTACTTAACCCCCGACCCCCCCCCCCCTCACCCCCCAAAACACCCAGCCCCAACCAAGAATAAACAAAATAAAATTGAAAAAAAAGCCCTGAACCGGTCCCTGGCAGGGCCGGTTCATCTTTTGGGTGACCTTGGCCAGGCCACCGGTTCGGGTCGAGCCCAAACAGTGCCGGGCCGGGTCAGTTCCGGGTCGGCCCACCCGGCCCGAGTCCACCCCTACTTGGGCCTCAGTTGCCAAGAGGGCCTCCTAAGGATAAAATCCGTGTGAAGCATTAGCCTGAAAAAGATAAACTGTTGCACTCCCTAAACCGGTCCCTGGCAGGGCCGATTCATCTTTTGGGTGACCTTGGCCAGGCCACCGGTTCAGACCGGGCCCAAACAGTGCCGAGCCGGGTCGGTTTCGGGTAGGGCCACCCGGCCCGAGTCCACCCCCACTTGGGCCTCAGTTGCCAAGAGGGCCTCCTAAGGATAAAATCTGTGTGAAGCATTAGCCTGAAAAAGATAAACTGTTGCACTCCCTAATGGGGATCGAACACAGTACCTACTCGCAAATCTATACATCCCTACTTGGGCCTTAGCTGCCAAGAGGGCCTCCTAAGGATAAAATCCGTGTGAAGCATTGGCCTGAAAAAGATAAACTGTTGCACTCCCTAATGTGGATCGAACACAGTACCTACTCGCAAATCTATAAATCCCTTCCACTCAAGCTAATGGTCCTTAGTTGCTCATTCATGTTGCTTGTCCATCTTTATACCATTTCAACTTAAGACTTTTTTTAGAGTAAGACTTTTTTTTAAACAACATTTTTGTTAGATACTCCATACTACATTATCAATTACTCCATACACTATTTATATGCTTCCCAATTATTGTATATCTCTCGGATGTATTTATGTACTACCTTCGTTCTTAAATAAATGCAACATATGAAAATTTACACTATTCACATGTTTTACTTTGACTACGTTTTATTTATTAATGTATTAATATTTTAATGAAAAAAATATTGTTAAATTTGTCTCATTGTAAATTTTCAAAATCTATTTTTTTTAATTTTTTTACTAATACAAAACTATATATATTAATGGTCAAAGTTGTGTCTCGGCAAATGTGAAATGTTGACTGTTGCATTTATTTAAGAACGGAGGAAGTAGTTTTTTAAAAATTTTGTACTTGGTGTCATATTTATACGGAGTATGTATTTTCCATTTAAGCCCTAATGTATTTTATTTTTAGTTAAAACCAATATACTTTGGTATTATAATATTTTTATGGAGTAATTTGAGTTTGCACCCCATATTATTATCTAAATTGGACTCCGCATCCCAATTTTAAATATCTTTTTTTTTGCATCTCAACCACATATGAAAAGACAAAAATGCTTCTCTATTAACAACTTTGTTGACCTTCAACATATTCCTGATTGAGGGCATTTTTGTCTTTTCATATGGGTTGGGGTGCAAAAACATATATTTTTAAAAACGGGGTGTACAGTCCAATTTAGACAATAATATGGGTTGTAAACTCAAATTACCCCTATTTTTATTTGTCTTATGTTGTATTATCTTTTATTTAATTATTATGAAGGAATATTTTTTTTCTATTTATAAGGTAAATTTCTGATTTTCTAGATGTTAAATACTTCATGATGTTATATTATTTCGCACTTCAAAAGGTTGTTAAAAACTTATTCTTTTGAATATTACAAACCTTGTACAATGCACTTTGGATATGTTTTTTTCATATGACGTTTCTTAGTAATTTATTTGATTTTCAATATGATTTGACGTAATAAATATTTTTCGTCTAGGGCCTCCGAAATTCTCAAGCCTCCACTGAGTAGACCTGTAGATATGTCGCACTCAACAAAACATCAATGGATTTTATTCCAATCTAAAATGCACCTGTCTAATAAAATATAGAGGGGGGCATGGCATCCGTAGCGCCATAGACGATTTGAAAAAATGAATGACATCTGAGAAAAGTAGATCTATGCTTGGAAGAGTGTCTTCAATAACAATTAAACAGTAATAACGCATCTTGTATCAACTCGTGTTACTAATTTGAACAGAAACCATCAATAAAGTGACTGTCAAAATCGACAGAATAATAACAACCCTAGACACACTGGGAAATAAATCGCTCATATGAGCAAAAGTTCACTTTTTAGGCATTCTTTAAGCAAAGAAGATGACGAGAACTAACATTCTTAGAAGATGAGTGAATAGGTGGCAAGGGTTTTTCACCCACGCTCCCACTCTTTCACCCAAGCCGTATTTTATACAATATTAATTTAATACACTAACTTCACAGTTAGTAACATATAAAAGTAATGTGTAATAGTAGATGAGAATGAAGTTCTAGATGATTATATTGTTAGATGGTAAAAATTTGTGATAAAGCTAGAGAATTTAGATAAAAATGAATAAGTGTGATATTTCTGTATTTGTACATTTCTTTTTCAAGAGTGCACACCAAAAATTTAGATATGAATAATTTGAATTTTATTTTATCGTTACATTTTTTGAAGTAATAGTCATTTTTCACTCGTTTAATTTATTACATTCTATTATGTAATGCATGAAGTTTTTTTAATTTTTTTTGTGAGCCCATCTAGACCCAGCCTAATTAGTGACATGTATGTGGGCCAGGTCAGTCCGATCAGGCCAACCTTTTAGTTAGTTTTTATATATTGAGTCTAGCCCAGCCCGTTAATGATCACAAAGCTTAGATATTATCAGCGTTCCGTTACAAATCCGTACATGATCCCCATTAGCATGATTAGAAATTTAGAATTTAGAGTATCAAATTTCGATGTTAGCTTAAAATTTGAAAACCATACAGCCATGTCCCTGTTGTTAACATTGTTGAACAATTAAATTGTATTCTGATTCGGGATGTTTTTAATTGAACTTGAAGTTTGAAAGCCATACAACCATGTTCCTGTTTTTAACATTGTTGAACAATTAAATTGTCAATCTGATTCAGGATGTTTTTAATTGAACTTTTTTTTGGTCTGGTCTAATCTGTTTAGGTCTGATCTATTCTAGTCTGAATTGGCCTAGTCAGGTAGATAACCGGACTCTGTATATTTTACAACTATCGAAGTCTAATTTGGTCTAGTGTGGTGGATGAATGGTCTTTGTGTATTTTATAACTATCGAAGTCTAATCTGGTCTGGTTTGATCTGTTTAAATCTGACCTGTTTTCAGTCTGATAATCTAGTCTAATATGTTCGGAGACTGAAACCAATCCACGTAAAAACATCCCAAGTCTATTAAGTTACAAATAAAGAGTCCCTATAAATAAATGGAATAAAACGGGTTTTGTTATTTCATATGTGCTCAATTCGAGTTATCTACTTTTTGTCAATTCAAGAAACTCATTAAATGGAATAAGGAATTCAAAAAATATATATATAATAAATAGTCACATATTTATAACTAGAATAAAGAATGATTACGGAAATGTGACATCTCAAATGTCGTGATTATGTAGTAACTTAATCATATTAACTTATATTCAATTTTTACATTTAAGTGACTATGACACCATATTATAGTACAGAGTAACTTTTATTCATATTTTTGTAAATATGTTTTATTTCGATAATATTTTTGAAAAATCTCTAAATAAATGTGAGTAATTGTATTGTGGGATTGTGGGTACATATTTACAGGCACTAAGGTAAAGAAATTAAACATGAATGTGGCAACTAAAAGTTACTAAGTGATGTTCTGATCGCCTTAGAAGATGATCCGTTCGTCTGATCTGAACGTTTCTGATCTGAATTTTTCAAGATCTCGTCTAATATGATCTGAATTTTCCTGATCTGGTGTGAATTATTTTTATCTTATGATTTATTGGTTATTGGTTATTCTAATTTTATTCAGATCAAGTCAGAAAAATTCAGAATAACAACTTGTAGCAACTCGCATTACTAATTTGAAGAGAAACCATCCATAAAATGACTGTCAAAATTGACAAGATAATAACAACACTAGACACACTGAGAAATAAATCGCTCATGTGAGTAACAGTCCACTTTTTAGACATTCTTTAAACAAAGTAGATTATGAGAATTAACATTTTTAGAAGGTGAGTGAATAGATGATGGCTAGGGTAAAAATTTGTGATAAAGCTAGACAATTTAGATAAAAATGAATATGTGTGATATTTCTGTATTTGTGCATTGTTTTTTCAAGAGTGCACCACCAAAAATTTAGATATAAATAATTTAAATTTCATTTTATTGTTACATTTTTTGAAGTAATAGTCTTTTTCACTCGTTTAATTCATTATATTTTATTATGTAAAATGCATAAAGAATTTTTACTTTTTTAATAGCCCATCTAGGCCCAGCCTAATTAGTGACATGTATATGGGTCAGGTCAATCCGATCTGGCCTTTTAATTAGTTTTTATACATTGAGTCTAGCCCAGACCGTTAATGATCACAATGTTTGGATATTATCAGCGTCTCTTTACAAATCCATACAGTGATCCCTATTAGCACGATTAGAATTTAGAGTATCAAATTTCAATGTTAGCTTGAAGTTTGAGACCCATACAGCCTTGTCCCTGTTCTTAACATTGTTGAACAATTAAATTGTCATTCTCATTCATCAGGATGTTTTTAATTAAACTAGTTTTTTTTGTTTGATCTAATATATTTAAGTCTTATCTAGTCTAGTCTGAATTGGTCTGGTTAGGTAGATACCCGATCTCTGTATATATTACAACTATCGAAGTCTGATTTGGTCTAGTATGGTAGATGTATTGTCTTTGTGTATTTTATGACTATTGAATTCTGATCTGATCTGGTTTGATTTGTTTAAATCTTGCATGTTTTAAGTTTGGTCTAGTCTGATCGGGAACTGAAACCAATCCAAGTAAAAACATCCTAAGTCTATTAAGTTACAAATAAATAGTCCCTAAAATACAAACTTATCAGTTTTTGTTATTTCATATGTGGTCAATTCGAGTAATCTACTTTTTGTCAATTCAAGAAACTAATTAAATGGAATAAGGTATTCAAAAGAAAATTACATATTTATAACTAAAATAAAGAATGTTTACAAAAATGTGATATCTCAAGTGTAGTGTGATGGAGTATATGGCCCAGGAACCCCCGGCCCATAGACTCCTACTTCTCCTACACGAGTCCATTGGGCCCAGGGAACAACTCAGGCCCAAAATGCAGCGGCCCAAGCCTCAACATAGCCCAGAATACGCACTGGAGTGCCTTCGGCCTCCTTGGCCGAAGGCTCTAAATCTCACAGGGTAGCCTTCTCTGGCATAAGAGGCTACTGGGAGAAGACGGCGAAAAATGTGAGCCTTCGGCTAAACCATGCCCTCGGCATCAGAGAAGCCCCCGGCTAAACCATGCCTCCGGTCACACAGGGCCTTCGGCTACACAGGGATCCTTGGCTACATGGAGCCCTCGGCGATACAAGGTGCCTTCGGCCAAACACTCTCAATCATCGAAGATTCCTTTTGGAGACAGCCAACCACCGCATTTAAAGCCACATCGCATCCGCCAACCGCATTTAATGCGGTGAACGTACCACTGCCGGTGCCAACCGATTGATGTGACCCTTCGGCCGTTGGATTACTGACACGTGTCCTCTCATCGCATTTATTGCTGCTATAAATAGCAGCCCATTTCTCCTTGTAAAGGATCATCTACATCTCAACTCCACACGCTGAGTTCATTCAATAAATCGACTCTCTCTCCTCCTATTTTGCTCTGACTTCTCTCTAAGTTATTCCCGCAATAACCCCTCGGATAAGATACCCCCGGGTAGACTATCCATCATAGTGATTATGTACTAACTCGTGTTACTAATTTGAATAGAAACCATCCATAAAGTGACTGTCAAAATTGACAGGATAATAACAACCCTAGACACATCGGGAAATAAATCGCTCATGTGAGCAACAGTTCACTTTTTAGACATCCTCATTCCCTGATTCCCAGCATCCTTTGTTGGTGAACGGAGAAGCCAGAGAGACAGACAACTTCATGCCTTCGGTCCTTCACTGCTACGCAAATCGCAGACCGCAATGGCTTGTCGAGGCGGACGATTTAAACTCATTTAAGAAATGCCCGGAAGTATAACGTAAAGGTATAAAAATTGGGCCGCTAATTTCTTTAGATTGTTGCGGGCCAGAGGCTCAAGCCTCTCCAGCCTTGCATAAGGCACAACCCTGATCTCAGGCACCTAACGCTGGATTTGGCCTCATGGTCAGTTGCTGCATTAGAATTGATCCCGACCTCGGACCGAAAAGTGAGTTCGATCTCTGCCGCAGTTTTGGACTTATCTCGAAGATATGAGAACTGGTTTTGGGCTCGGCCTAATAGGGCTCAAGCTCAATTGGATTTGCCTTAGTTGATCACAGGAGTTCCTCTACGAAGAGTTGGTACCCTTGGAGTGTATAACCACATACTACATCAACTTTTTTATGAGAGATAACAAAAACAAGATTAAGAATAAAAATAATAAGAAATAAAAAAATAAATTATGTAAGATGTTGTGCATGTATTAGAAATGAGAGTTGGCCTGGTTGGTTGATTGTCATTTCCCCAATTCATAAGATTCTATTAAGAGCATAAATTATACCTCCTTCTTCCCTGAAAAACTTTCAACTTTCTTTTTTGGGCGTCTCAAAATAAACTTTCACTTTTCCTTTTGACAAAGAATTTTGTGTTCACAATAATTTTTACACATTCTTACACATTTCTCTCTCTTTTGCACAACTCTCCATCACACCATATTCACCATCTTAATCTTGACGTTATTTGTAATATGGAAATAAATGTCATATTGAAAAATTAGGGAGTGAATCTTTAGAAAAGTGTCATATTGAAATAATTGAAGCACATGCTAAATTTCGTTATTTGTAATATGGAAATAAATGTCATATTGAAAAATTAGGGAGTGAATCTTTAGAAAAGTGTCATATTGAAATAATTGAAGCACATGCTAAATTTCGATAAATGATAATGTTCATCGTCATATCAAACGGTGAGAGTGCGGCATTCTGTGTCAAACAAAATCGCAAAAGGGTGATTGTGCTTTTAGACTAATTCAAGTTAAAAGGTAATTGTCTCAAATTTCTTATGTGATTAGAAGAATTTAATGCCACATCAGAATTGTTGTCATTGGAATGACCTAATCATGTAAATAATGAGATCAGTTAAAACTTAAAAGCAAATATGGTTGTCAAACTTCAATTTATTCCAAACCTCTATATATGTATTTTCTTTAAGCATAATATGAAATACTGGACTGTTTTTACCATAATGTACTCCAGGTTCCTCCCAATCTTTCTCCCTAACCCCGGGCCAGGATAAAAACGCATGTTGACAAAAGTGTTAGTGTATCTACTTTGGGTGTACGAGAGACACCACAAAAGTCTTTTTTAGTGTAATTATAGTTACTATAATAATTACAATTGTAAGAGTGTATTAAAATTCACATTTCGTCTACTTGTAATTTTAGTTTTATGTTTGTCGTATTTTTATAGAAATTATAATATGAAATAAATTGTAGTAAATGTATCTAAAATGCATCATATATTATGAATGTATATAAAAGAATTTCCACTGACTCACAGAAGTTTCTAATCTTTTATTTAAGGTAGATTCTATGGTACCCATAAGGTACTATACATTTGCCTAAATGGACCAATCAGAATGATGCAGTTGAATTATTTAAATCTAAATTAAAAAGAATATAATGATTTGGACCAATCAAATGCGTGGTAGGTACGGTACCCCATTTTTAAATGGGGTACCAGAGTTGTCACCTTTATTTAATAGGTTAATGGTGTGAAACTTTGACCAAAGATTTTAACTATTATGCTTTTGTAATAATTACGAGTATAATTTTTCTCCAGCCGTATGAAACATTGAAATTTGAGACATGCATTTTATTCTCTTTTTCTAGAAGAGAAAAGTAACTGAAATATAAATTTTAATTAGGGAAAATGGAAACTAATAATCCAACCTTTTAGCGGTCTTCTTTCAATAATCCCACCTTTTGATTATTCATGAATAATCCAACCTTTGCACCTCATCTTCATTCATTGGTCCCTGGTCGGTTAATGACCTACTATTCCAAGTTATTTTCTTATCTTTCCAAAATATTATCTTTGTGAAAGATGAGATTTATGGTATAATGATTTGCAAAGATAAGAAAATAGGTTGGAATAGCAAGTCATCAACCGGTCAGGGACCAGTGAATGAAGATGAGGTGCAAAGGTTGGATTATTCATGAATAATCAAAAGGTGGATTATTGAAAGAAGACCGCTAAAAGATTGGATTATTAGTTTCCATTTTCCCTTTTAATTATAATATCACTAAATACGTAGTGCAATACGTAGTACTACGCTATGTTGCACCGATACTTCACCTCGATGCCGTATCCGCGTATCCGATACGTATCCGTATCCGACACTCACCGATACGCGTCATGTACGTATTGGGTCCGTATCCATAATTTAATAAAAGTACCAGGCTTAATTTTAAAAACATCGATACTTCCGATACCCGTATCCGTGAACCGATATGCGTATCCGAACCTATAACCCCTCATTTGATACACGACATGACGAAAATTTAGTAGCCGCCCAAGCGACCACAACATGTGGAACATATGGAAAATAATGGAATACTATAATTTGTCATTTCATTTCTTGATGAGCTTTAATTGAAACAAGACTTAGATGTAAATGCAAATAGAGAACAAAAAAATGTTATTTGAATTTAAATCAAAATATCAATACTTTAGTTTTTTTAGACTAATCTTTGAAACTTTATTATAATAGTTAATTTTTTGTACTATTATTATTTTATTTATGAACCCCTAAATTATATATATTTGCAAATTATACCCTATATTTTTATTATTTATAAATATACCCTCGTACCCGTATCCTATAATTTTTGAAAGTGCCGTATCGCCGTACCCGTATCCGCGTATCCGAGTATCGGCGTATCCGTATCCGTGCAACATAGGTACTACGTATATACTAACGCTATCTCAAAGTAGGAGGCTCCATAGTATATGGGGCCCTAGGCAATTGTGTTAAATATCCCACACCGGAAAAATTTGGATGAACAAAGTGATATTAAGACATGGGCTACTCCTCCTAACAGGTTGACCTTTTAGGATGGAACCCCGTGTCTTAACATGGTATCAGAGCCAAATCGATCTATGGCGTGGGGCCCCTTATGAATCGTGATGACACGATTATATATATAAAAAAATGATAGTTACGGCCGGATGAAAAAAAACGGACCGATGAAAAAATGAATGAATGATGGCACGATCCAGACGAAATGTCTGGTCGTGAGGAGGGGTGTTAAATATCCCACACCGGAAAATTTTGGATGAACAAAGTGCTATATTAAGACATGGGTTACTCCTCCTAACCCTGGTTAGCTTTTTTCCGTTTAAAACGCGTTTTAAACACGTGCCGTTTTTTTGAACAAAAAACACGTTTAAAACGAAAAATAATGTCGGTCCGTTTAAAAAGGAAAAAAACTCCTACTTTCCGTATGAAACGTATTTTTTCCGTATTTTTACAAAAAATAGAAACATGAACTGATCAATTCAATGAGTGCATAAAATGCACAGGAAATCAACAATAGCTTAAAAGCAAAAAGGAAAACATCGTCCTCGTGACCGCATGTTTTTGTATGGTTACAATGCAATTATTAGATACTAAAATTGATTGCATGACGGCTAAAGCTAGCTTTCTAAAATTAAATACCAAAACATTAAATACTACTGGATTTATGATGTTTTCCCAATCAAGCATATCAAAATTAAGTTTTTTCTAAACATGACATATGTTTAGTATACTTTTACACATAAACAATAATAAGCGTAGGAGTCGTACAATGTACTTTTCTCATATGTCATCCATCATCTTGATAAAATGATGAGTTTAACTTCAGTATTATTTGATGATCATGTAAAGATAATGAGTTTAACTTCGCCTCATCTATGGTTATTATTTCTCATTTTTTAGACTTTATTTTGCAAAATTATGCCTTGGACCTAATTACTATTTTTATTTTTGTCATCGACTTATGCAATTACGAATTATTCTTTGATGTGGTAATGAGATTTGCTACTTGAATATGTGTATACTTTTATTTCTTTTTACTATATATCTTATTTTATGAAGTATATACTTTAAATGATCAAAATAATACTCCGTATTTTTTATCCGAATTTTTGTAACATATACCGTATTATACACGTATACGTATTAACACGTTTTTTAAAAGTCAACGTATTTTTCAACAAATTTCTGACCGGTTTTTTCAATCGTGTTACCGAATAAAACACGTACGTATTAAAACTCGTTTAATTCCCGTACCGTATTTAACTAACTATGCTCCTAACAGGTTGACCTTTTAGGATGGAATCCCGTGTCTTAACAAATTGTCTAGGTTAAACTTGAATTTTGTGTTAAAGGATATGCAATTGTTTCTCCTTGAGATGATAAGCATGGTACCGGGAAAATCACGACCAGAAGTTTATTTGCTTCTCAAGAAGTCATCTAGCCCGCGCTTTGCATGTTTATTAGGGCTTCGAACCTCAGGATAATCTAAATACTACTTCCTCGTTTCACTAACAATTCACTAACAATGAGATAAGAGGAAGTGACACACAAACCAATAAAAAGTGTTTTATGTTGTTGATATTGAATTGATAAACTAAGAATAAAGTAAGAAAGATTTAGAGTCACTTCACCAAATACACATTATTATAGCAATACAAAATACACACTTATGCCGGCCTGACGAAAACCGCTATCAGGCCGAGGCCATTTGGGGATGTTCCCGGTGGAATTTTTTGATGAAATTTTTTGATCATGTTCCTCATCAAGTATAGTTTATCCATACCAAATTTCAGCTAAAAATTCAATCGAGAAGGCAGTCAAAAAAATTCCATACGAAAACTCTGCTATATATAAACATCGCAGTTTTCGTTGGGAATTTTTCTGACTATCTTGCCGATTGGGTTTTTAGATAAAATTTGGTATATATAAACTAGACTTGATGAGGAAAATTCTCAAAATATCTCATCAAGAATTCCACTGGGAAGGACCTCAAAAGCCGTCGGTCGGAGGGAGAGTCCTGTCAGGCCGGCCCGACAGGATCGCTACTATTGTGAAACAATACACTTTAATTTATTATTAAATAATGCATTGTTAAATTCCACTGCGTATTTATTTATGATGATGTCGAGGGCGGCCCTAAGGGGATGCAAGGGGGGCGGGCGCCCTAGGTCCAAAATATATGAGTAAAAATTAGGCACAAGTTTAGTTCTTTGTAATATGTGTGAGTAGGATGATTTTTCTGCCCTAACCTAACAATTTTTTGGGTGGAATATGTTGAAGTTCTTCGAAATAGATTTTTTTGGTTAGAACTTATGATCATGTTCTCTCACTACAAAAAAACACGGGATTGACAGGGATTTTGGCACGGATTTTGGCAGGGATATGCCAAATCCGTGCCAAAAACACTTTGGCACGAGCTATTTGGCACGAAAAATTGATAAGTCTGTGCCAAATTCCGTGCCAATCCCGCCTTTTTTTTGTAGTGTCTATGAAGCGTAGATTATTGATAAAGCACTACTTTTCAGAGCCCGTTAGGCAACACTGTTTTTCGGCTTATCAGGCTTATCAACCAACTTTTTCACCAAACACGTAACTTTTGCTTTCGCGCGCTGAATTGTGTAATAAGCAGAAAAGGTAAGGTTGGAGTTACTTTTCTTTATTTTATAAATAAAATATTTTTTAAAAACAATTTTTTCTTAAATCAACAGAATCAGCCAATGCAGCCACTTCATCCAGAACTTCATAAATTTCAGCAGAATCGGCCAAAACAGCTTATTTTCATGCTACCAAACGAGCTCTTAATTCAGAAGTCAGTTAAATAAATTATTGATAAAGCACTACTTTTTTATACATATTTTGACACATTGTTGTTCACTAATTTATTTAACTGATTTCATGATTGAATTATAAGCTGAAATTTTATGTACATAATCTACACTTGATGAAAAACATTCTCTTAAAATTTCATAAAAAATTCCACTTGAAAGCAGATTAGTCTGATATGATTATTTGGTTAGTTTATTAATTGATTCCATTCATAGTTGAATGTTGGATTTCTTAATTGGTGAGTGTTTTTTATTGAGTGGTGGTGTTATAACTTGTTGATTTTGTTAGACAAACATTTTCAATTATGATAAAATTTAAAAATTTAATTAATTTCGAGGTGTAAAAAAAAGGACTTAATTTGAATAGGATAAATAAAAAAAGAGAAGATGATTTAAGAAAGCGGCGCTAAGTAAAAAAATCATGTAAAAGTTTGTTTGTGTAAAGAAGTCTAATTCCGAGTGTCCTCTTCCAGATGAAAACTAATAGAAGAACAATAATTTAGCTACTAAAAATGAAATGATTCAAAATGATTACATCATTGGAGGGAGTAATTTAGGAGGTGATAATAATAGAATTATTTCCTTAAATATGACTTAAACATTGGTAAAGTGTACAAATAAAATCACCATATTGTTCCCTTCCTAAATAAGAATCACCAATACCATAATATGATTGGTTTACACAGAATAGGGTTTTACAATTTTTTATAAATGTCTTGAATTATTATTATTATTATTATTATTATTATTATTATTATTATTATTATGCATGTCAGTTTTGATAGAAAAGGGTTCTACAATTTTTTATAATATTAAGCCCATTTTAATTTTCCACCCTAGACCTTTGAACACATAAGGTCGCGCCTAGATGATGCCACTACATACGTACGATTTTTTAAAACTGAATAAGTACTGATAATAATTCACCCATTTTTAGATAAGGTCTTACTTGATTCACAATTTCCCATGGAAAAGCTATTTTGGATGGAATTCTTTACCAATACAATGCCGTATTACACAGACTACCTATGTTATTCCACAAATTACCAATAATGTACGGGGTAATTTTTTAGAAGTAAGTGTAATGATGTTTTTAGTTGGACTGAAATATTAGTTGTAGTATGAACTAACCTTACATGGTCTATTTAAGTCTCGTTTAATCTAATTTGAACTAATAAATGTAAATTTCATGTGTATTTTATAATTGTCGAAGTCTGATCTGATCTGGTAGAATCTGCCTAAGTCTTTCTAGTCTAATTTGGTCCAATTTGCTTAAGTTTGCTCTGATCTAGTCCAGTCTGAGACTGAAATAAGTCCGATAAAAATTATTTATAGAATTAATATTGACATTTTGATGGCAGATAACATCAAAATGTGACACTATAATATAATTTTAGAATAACACTAGTTTAACTTAGCAAAAAAATAGTGTTTTAGAATATAACAAGATTTAAAGATCTCGAAATATAACAAAATACACTTAACCAAAATATTACGAGTATAAAAACATCATAAATAAAAAAAACAAAATATTCAGGATCTTTAATTTGGGGAACTCATAGAATAATGGTGCGTGGCAATAATAAATAGTCCATTCATATTTCTAAAGGATTCATTTACTTTTGTAAAAAAAACAGTCAATTAGAAATCATTTTATATAATTTTCTAACACAACTGTAGTGTTAAAACTTAAAACGTTAATTAAGGTGTACGTTACTCTAGGTGTCCTAAAAGCCTAAAAGACGTGTGAATATACAGATACGGAGTATCACCAAATTATACGGAGTACATTGTAACTTACAATTTGTAAGATCGTAAATCGTTACACCGTACGTACATCCATACACACGGTATACTATTTTCAATATGATGTAGTTTGCTATAAAAAAATGCACCATATAATATTTGTCCTTTATAATTCTTCTTCGTTGCTACCTGCTGGGTGTCATTTTTTTCTTGTCCTTCGAGTTTCTGATTTTTTCCTTCGGTTTCTGTTCTCCTTCTTCGTCAAAATAATATAAATTGAATTGTGTTTTCGCTTTTTGTTGTCTCCAACCTACTTACATACGTCACAACTGATTTTATTTTTTCTATCTGTAACATCTTGTATATTCGTACACTTTTTGTGATATATTTTTTCATATTCATACACCTTTTTTATAAAACATTTTTATCTCTCTAGTATGTTTTAGTATTTTTTTAATACGATTGAGTTTGTTTATTTCTATTTACGATTGATTACATTTTTATGTATGCGATTTACACTTTTATATGTGTGAGTTACATTTATACGTGATTCTTGGAGTTACATTTGATAATGCGTGGATTTACATCTTTTTATGCACGATTCACATTTTCATGTGTATGAGTTACATTTGAGTTGCATCAGCAAATTACATTTTCATCAATGCAACACGAATTGAATTTGTCATAATACGAGTTAGACCGTACCACAAAATAAACCCTTACTACTAAGAAAAAAAATCATTGTCCACGCCAGCTTCAGGCGCGATAATATGATTTTTTTAATATACAATTTTTATAGCCCTCATATTAAAAACATAACATATTTAGGTAAAGTACTTGGGTAATTAGACTCAATTGTTCATCTTTACATTGAAGTGAATGTTTTATACAACTTACATTTTGACTTGTGTTAAGTTACATTTGCCATCAACGCGAGTTTCATTTTTTTAAACGCGAGTTATACCACTCTGTTACTGAAATTAAAATATAATTGTTATTCACGTAAATTTTATGTGCGAGAGTATAATGCTCACGGTGTGCTGCTTTCACGGTATAACCACTTATGTTTATCATCTCCTTTAAATAATTAATTTAGACCTTAGCATATACTCCCTTCGTATCTATTTAGATGACCCATTTGCTTTTCACGGAGTTTAAGACAATTACTGTAGACTTTATAAAAAAATAAGAGGTTTTTGATACTGTAGCGGTACTGTAGCAGTACTGTAGCTGCTTTTTGAGTGAGATTCTTTCCAAAAGGAGAAAGGAGCCAATTAATTTGATACCCCAAAAAAGGAAAGTGTGACAACTAAATAGATACGGAGAGAGTATCTCATATATGTGTGTATATTTCATATTTTTAAGTTCGCGTATATTTCAATTGTTATTTGGTTTAAATAAAAAACGCATAAAAGTAAGAAATAATTTAAAAAGAGAACTCAGAGGAAACTTGAAAGGTGGAAATCGGCCGTCTCCTAGTTTTTTCCAGGGTTTTTTCCGGCGACGCCTCTAGGCATTTGTGACCGGTGTTCTTTGCAGAAGTAAGCGAACGGTAGTCAGCAAAGTGATAATGAGTATTATGAGTTGGAATTGTAGGGGGCTGGGAAATACTGCCACGATACAGGGGATGACTGAGCTGGTGCAGGCAAACCGTCCCTCCCTTCTCTTCCTGATGGAGACAAAGATCGATGGGAAAAGAGCATCGGAGTTACTACGTAAACAAGGGTTTGCTAACACCATGGCAGTGGACAGTCTGGGTACTGGCGGAGGACTTGCTATCGGATGGAGCGACGAACTGGAGATTACAATTAATTCAGCTACCCAAAATTATTTTGATTGTAATGCCAGATTGGCGTCCGAGGAAGATACATGGAGACTAACATGCTATTATGTGTTCTCAGACTCAAGTCGACGGCGGGAGGCCTGGCAGATGCTGGTTGATTTGGCTGAACACAACATGGTTCCTTGGATAATAATGGGGGATTTCAATGACATCCTATACGAGTCTGAGAAGAGGGGACCGATATCACAACAGCCTTGGAGGTTAAAAGGGTTTCGTGATGCAGTATTCGGTAATGGCCTAAGAGATTTTCCGTTTGAAGGATATCAGTGGACCTGGGACAGAGGGAAGGGTAAAACTTATTGGGTGGAAGCTAAGCTTGATCGAATTTTGGTCAATGATGAGTGGTGGAATAAATACATGGCAGCCAGAGCGTTTTCATTGGAAGCGCCGGTGAGTGATCATATGGCGTTGTGGATTCAGGTAAATCCCACCTTGTATAACAGGAAACCATGAAGATTCAAGTTTGAGAACATATGGTTGAAGGAGGATGAATGTAGAACAATTGTTATCAATAGCTGAAATGCAGGAGGGCATATGACGGTGAATGAAAAAATTACCTTCTGTGGAAAGGAATTGTTGAGATGGGATAGTCGGCGTCCTAAGGGCTTCCGAAATCGTATCGTTGCATGCAAGAAGCGATTAGTCTGGTTACGAGGTAAAGATGACATGGGAAGTGTTGCGGAGTTTATAAGGTTGCGTTCAGTGATTTATTCTTTATTGGCGACAACGTGCAAAGGAGTTTTGGTTGAAGGAGGGAGACTTGAATTCGAGGTTTTTTTCACAACTCGGTCAGACAGAGGAGAAGGAGGAATAAAATCCAGGGCCTACGGTTACCGGATGGAACTTGGACCACGAACCGAGAGCAGCTAGCAGATATAGTTAGAGACTATTTTACAAATATCTTCAAAGAGCCGAACGGAGAGAAGAGCTGGGAGGATTTGGGTTATTTTAGGGTGGTTTTGGCAGACCAGAATGCTGCCTTAATTCAGCCTATTCGATCGGAGGAAGTCAAGGAAGCTATTTTTGATATGCATCCAAATAAGGCTCCAGGAGCGGATGGTATGAATCCTGCTTTTTTCAAAAAAATTAGGATATTGTGGGTCCGGAGGTGGTGAAACTTTGTTCTGAAATTTTTGAGAATGGTATAGTTCCAGGTGAATTAAATGTTACTAATATTGTTCTAATCCCTAAAAAGGACAAACCGGAGGGGATGGGGGATTGGAGACCAATTACTTTATGCAATGTAATTTATAAAAGTTTTGCTAAGGTAATGGAAAATCGGCTAAAGTACTTTTTGAGTAACTTGATTGATGAAAGCCAAAGTGCATTTATACCAGGGCGGTCCATAATCGACAATATTATTGTAGCCTTCGAAATGCAGCACTATCTAAAACGGAAGAACATGGGGAGAGATGGTTATGTTGCTCTTAATCTCGATATGAGTAAGGCGTATGATAGGGTGGGCTGGGAGTTTCTTGGAGTAATTATGCAAAAAATGGGATTCCATCCGAGGTGGATTCATATGATTATGCAGTGTATTTCCACAGTGAGTTACTATGTCCAGTTTGATAATGAATACTTGGGCCCTATTATACCGCAGAGAGGATTACGACAAGGTGACCCTTTATCACCTTATTTGTTTATTCTAGTTGCTGAAGGATTGAGTGCTCTCATTCGGCGTGCGGAGCAGAGAGGGGTGTTGCATGGAGTGGCAGTCTGCTGGGGAGCTCCTCGGGTTTCACACCTACTTTTTGCTGATGATAGTTTTTTATCTTTTAAAGCTTCCTCTGAGGAATGTATGGGGGTGCAGACTATACTACAAAGGTATGCGGCTCTTTCCAGACAATTGGTAAATTTTAATAAATCTGCTCTAAGCTTCAGTCAGAATGTTGGAGAACCTTTCAGGGATTATTGCAGTCAGCAGTTGGGTGTTCCACGAGATGGAGGGACGCAGATGTATTTGGGTTTACCAGCTCTAGTAGGGAGAAATAAATCAGTTATTCTTGGGTATTTGAAGGACGGGATCATAAATTGAATCAAATCTTGGAATAATAGATTTTTATCTCGGGCTGGGCGAGTGGTACTGTTAAGGAATGTGGTGCAATCTTTGCCAACTTAGAGCATCTTCAATGCTAAAACGTTAACGGTGCATACGTGGCATGAGAAACAACCAATTAAAAATCAATAAATAGAATCCCTCTCTCCTTATTTAAAGGATCTTACATCATTTTGGTAAGTTTTTCTTCACAATGTCAAGCACAATGTCTAGATGTAGACATTGTGGTTGACATTGCAGACACAAACTTACCAAAACGCATAAGATCGTGGAAAGAAGGAGAGAGAAATGCAATAAAATCAATATTTTGTGTCTATTTCTCTCATGCCACATGTGCACCGTGCACATTGTAACATTGGAGATGCTCCTATGCCATGAATGTGTTCCTCCTGCCAAAAGAGGTCTGCGATGAGGTGGAAACTTTAATGAACGGGTTTTGGTGGAAGGGGTCTAAATTTGATCAGAAAGGGCTAAGATGGAGGAGGTGCGAAGCTTTATGCAAACCAAAGGAAGCAGGGGGATTGGGATTTAGTAGAATTCGAGAATTCAACCTGGCAATGCTAGCAAAGAAAGGGTGGCGGCTCATCACGGAGAAAGGTTCACTAATGTATTGGGTTTTAAAGACTAGGTACTTTCCTTCGTCTGATTTTTTGCATGCTAAGATAGGTAATAATCCCTCATTTATTTGGCGGAGTATTTTTGAGACCCAGAAAGTGCTACAATCTCACGTTAGGAAAAGGGTAGGAAACGGCCATGGCACTCAAGTGTGGGCGGATCCTTGGCTACCTAGAGTGAATGGACATGTCACTTCAGGGAAATCGGTAGGGGTTCGGGATATGACAGTGGCGGCCCTAAGGGACCATACGGGGCACAATTGGATTCAGGAAAGAATTAACAAATGGTTTAATCAGGAGGATAGGAAACGCATATTAAGTATTCCTATTAGCCTGACAGACCGGGAGGATGGTTTCTGGTGGACGGGGGAACGAAATGGTAAATATTCGGTTAAGAGTTGTTATCGTATTCTTATGGGAGAGCAACCAGGGGGCTGGTCGGGATGGAGTAAACTGTGGGCTATTAAAGCTCCCCCAAAATTCAAATACATGGCTTGGCAAGTCCTCGATGGTTCGCTCCCTACGGTGTTCAACTCCGACGTAGGGGAGTGGATGTAATGGGAGGATGTCGACTGTGTGGGGAGGAGGGAGAAGATATTGACCATGCTCTGCGTGTGTGCCCGAAAGTTGAGGAAGCAGGCGGGGTACTAGACAGAAGGGCAGCGGTACTCATTTGAGGAATGGTTCGGGAATAAAGTTGCTTTCCTGTCGGGGATAAAAGCAGCTTATTTTTAGCTATTGTTTGATGTCTTTGGAAGAGGCGAAATGAGAAAGTTTGGAATAACAAGGAATTGAGTGCGGGCGAGGTATTGGTCATGGCCTCGAGCATGTGTTCTGCTTGGAGCAGATCGAATGAAGGGCAGGGTAGTCGAGCTAGCAGGCAAGCAGACTGTGTAGGAAGCAGCAAACAGAGGCAGCCTGCACCGGGGAGTATGAAAATTAATGTTGATGGGGCTGTCAATTCGTCAGAGGGGATTCGTGCATGGGGCTGGATAGCTCGAGATGATCACGGTCAGTTTCTAAGAGCATGTGGGGGATCGGTTAGAGCAGATTGGTCTGTGGAAGAAACGGAAGCTTTTGGAGTGCGAGAAGCGGTCCGGGAAGCTTTGGAGGAGGGATGGCAGCATGTGGAATTTGAGACGGACTCTCAAAGAGTAGTAGAGAGTGTGAAGTGCACTGTTGAAGGATTAGCTTACGTTGATCTTATTGTGGATGATATTAGAAGGATATTGTTAACAAAGAGCTTTTGGAAGATCTCTTTTTGTAGGCGATCTGCGAACACGGCGGCCCACGCTTTGGCTAGGTCATGTGTGAATCTCTCAGATCATAAGTTTATATTTGATTCTATCCCTGATTGTATTTGTAGCCAGTTGGCAAATGATCTTTTAATATAATTTCAGTTCGATGACCAAAAAAAGTAAGAAATAATTTTGACCGTTGATGTGATAATAGACAAATGTGGTCATTTTTAATTACAAAGAACGACAAGATGATTTTGAATAGGGGATTTTTTAAAATAAATATTTGTAGATAAAAATGAATCACAATATTTAAAAAGTGTGCCATTGATAAGTCCATTTTTGTACTTATTTTTCTTATCAAATTTAAGTGATTTTTGATTAAAAATAGAAAGAAAAGGCATGTTTTAGATATTTTGGTTCAAGTTTCATGAAATCAAGTGAAAATCACATTCATAATATGTTTGCCGGAGTTTCGGGTCGATTGAGCACAAAATGAGTCAATTTGAGTGACAAATGCAGTTATACCGGAAGAAGCAAGCATTATATCAAGGTGATCCAGAAGACAATCTTAAAGAGCAGGAAAAGCCGCATTTGCCAGACAAATTAGGCAGAAGGCGCCCAAATAGGCAGCCATTCTGGGCGCCTGGTTGGCCGCCTACGGAGAAAAAAAATACGGTTTGACTTTGACCCGAGACAGCAGAAGACCGAAGGCTGCCGACACTAGACCGAAGGCGGCCGCCTTCGGTGACCGCCTGCGGCATGCCACGACGGCGCCACCAACCGGCGGGTGAGAATTGACGGCAGGCGGCCAGACAGGAACGGCAGGCGGCTGCCTGCTGGAATATTTAAATCCATTCCAATTAATTATATAGTTGTTTACTAGTCTCAAGGTAGTTATTTATAAAAACAAAGTTAATTTTTACGAAGTAGAAGTAAAATTTAATTAATTCCGGCATTTAGTTGTTATTATTGCATAAATTAAATTAAATACTCAAAAAAGGAAAAAATTAGTTTCTGTCCTAATTCCAGTTTAATTCACAGTAATATCATTCCTAGTAGTCAATATAAAATTTAGAAAGAATTTAGAATATTTGTAGTTGCTTTTTTTTGTATTTTCTAGTTAATATTGGGAAAATTATCAATTAGTTGTTAAAATTGGATTTTAGTTTATAAAATTCGGGAAAAATTCCAGAAGGTGATATTTTAGTTCTACAAGTTTATTTTGGCAGAATATTATTTTTGTTTAATTTTCGCTATTATACATGCTTAATTCCTTGTTAATGTTGAATTTATTCATTGTATTGTTAAATGAAAAAATGATGTTTATTAGCTAAATTTGTTTTGGGCATGAATTGACTAAAGGAATATGGATTGACTTGTTGACCGAAAATTAGGGATTAAAATTAATAATTTGGACTAGTTGTTTGAAATGATGAAATAGTAATTAATAATTGTTAGCCATTTTCATTAATTAAATTCTTGGAAAATTATTTCTAACTTGTCTATGGATTAGAAAAATAATTTAAGCCAACCATATTCAAGCACATTAATAAGGCCTAGAAATAGGATAATTTAATGAAAGGGATTTACATCTTGTCTATGAGAGATAAATTCAATTGCTTAAATAATGAGTTTAACTAGTTATTGAATTTGGCTATTTTTATTAATTAAAATATTGGAGAATTATTTCTACCTTGTCTATGAGGTTAGAATTTAATTCAAGCCAACCATTTTGAACACATTAATGACACCTAGAAATAGGATAAATTAATGAAAATAGTTTCTATTCTTGTCTATGAGGAAAGAAATTATTAGTCCAATTTTAGTTTTAATTCCCCTAATTACTAGGTCCAAGAATATATTCATTTCTAATTACTCAATTTATTGCCCTTATTTGCATCAATCCATTTAAGTTTAATATTATATTTTTTCCTTTAGTTTATTTTTGAGCCATCATTAGTATTTGCACAATTTAATTTACTTTCTTTTCCAAAAAGTAGTTTAGAAAATCAATCAAAAGTTTTAATTTGGAAAGCTTCCAATAATTTGCGATAACCTGTGACTGGACTTAAAATCAAGAAGCTCCTCCGCCATTCCTCGAGAGACACGATACTCGGGGAAAAACCGAAAGGTTAGACTCCGTTTTACTACAACGCCGCGAAAGCGGTTATCAGCCATCTAAAAACCTTACAAATGTTGAATACAGTTAATATCCTGATGTACATCTCTTATATGTGCATTAAAACCTTGTATTGTTTTTGTTTTTGTTTTATTAAAGTATTGAACGTCAGTTTCGATTTTACTAGAAAAGTAAGAGTGTTTGGACCTACATGTCTGCTCATTCAGGAAGAAGAAGCAAATATTGGAGTTTTTTAGTGAAACTGTATAAGTTTTTTTAGGTGCCCAAATTGCTCTTACGAACAGTTTTTTAGAAGTTTTTTAGAAGCTGAATCTAAAAAATTGATTCAGATTTTTTTTTAAATGTAGAAGGAAAATCAATTGCAAACACCCCTAAAAACCCTTTTCTGTTATGGGGGTGACTCATGAACGGAAGAACTTAAGATGTTTTTACTTGGACTGTAATTTGCTAGTCTGATCTGAACTGGTATGGTCAGATCAGGGACATATTACAGTACAAGTAAAAACATCCTTATACTACGTGTAAAACACATAACATACATATTAAAAACATGGTTTTTTTGGAAGATTAACATGGTTATGATATACAAAAATATGATCAAAATATAGATGATTTACAAAAATATGACTAGTGACTAGAGTAGTAATGAAATCATAGTAATTCATGTTCAAGTTTTGAGCTTAAGTCTCCACAACACCACATTGTAGTAATGAATAGTCATATTTATGTAAATATGTTTTATTTTAGTAATATTCTTGTAAAAAACACATAATGATAATTCTAATCTCTTGCTTCATTTATTTGGACCTTTTATATAGTGTATAAATGTATATTAAAAATATTTCAAAAATTCTATTGCTCAATCATTAGTCTACTTATCTTATCTTGTCTTGTACGGACTACTTAAAAGCACTACATATTAGAGTAAAAGTTCTCCCTCTCAATTAGTAATATGTTTATCTTCTTATACCTAAAAACACTACATGTGAGAAGAAAAAATTTTACCGCTCAAATATTAAGTATTAGTCTACTTATATCTTCTTTACCAAAAAGGAAAAATGAAAGTTTATTTTGGGACGCCCAAACAGGAAAGTTGGAAACTTTTTCAGGGACAGAGGGAGTGACACTTTATGTGCTTAGTGATATAACAATTCACAACTTATTATTATCATTCATATGACACTAATATTGCATATACTCTCTTCGTCCCTTAAAATTATGACATCTTTTCTTTGTGTGATGTCCCTTAAAATTTTGTCACCTTTATTCTAAACATTGTGACATTTTTCTTTAAAAATGAAAAGGAAATAACAAATTGTTATTTTCAAGGATTATTACAATGCAAATAATATTTATAAAAAACATTTGTTTTATTAAAGTGTTGCAACTTTTTCATTTAAACTTTGAGTGTGACAAAAACTATATCAAAATTATGACTTTTTATTATCTTTCATATGACACCAATATTTCATATATAAATATGTAAAAATATACTACGTAACACTTTAAAACATTTGTTTTTAAAATGTTGCAACTTTTTTATTTGTACTCTGATTGTTACAAAAAATATAGGGAATATTCTCTAAATATGAGCACGTAAAAACATTTTGATATTCTGAAATAGGAGTTTTATTTTGGAATTTCAAAATGGTTTTACTTCTACTCAAGAAAATTGCTAAAACAATACATCACAATTCACTCTAGACTAATAGTGTGCAGTGAAAAAACGATTCTAAACTACACAAAGCAATATATTTTTTATATTCAATATTGATGTCATATTAAAGATAATAAAAAGATAAATATGTTTTTCTTGTAACAATTGAAGTACAAATAAAAAATTATAAAAATATTCCCTCCGTTTTTTATTATTAGTCTCTCTAGGCTTTTACACGGGTTTTAAGAGGAAAGTAGTAGAGTAAGTATAGAGTGTGTAGGATAAATGTTAAAGTAGGAAAGAGAGTATATTAAAAAGAGTAAAGTAAAGATAAAGTAGGAAAGAGAGTGTATTAAGAAGAGTAAAGTGATGGTAAAGTAGGAGAGATAAAGTAGTTTGTTAAAAGTAAGTGGAGAAACGGGGCAAATAAGGTCACACACTAACCAAAAAAGGTCAAATAAGGCCCTATTTAAGAGACTCTATCCGGCCATCGTTGTTTGGGGTGGTTCCTGGTGGAATTTTTTGATGAAATTTTTTGAGCATCTTATTCAGCAAGTCTAGTTTACTCATACCAAATTTCAGCTAAAACTTCAATCGGGAAGGCATTCAAATGAATTCTTAAAGATAACTGCGCAGTTAAAAGCGCAATTATCTTCAACAATTCATTTGAATGCCTTCCCGATTGAATTGTTAGCTGAAATTTGGTATGAGTAAACTAGACTTAATGAATAAGATGTTCAAAAAAATTCATCAAAAAATTCTGTTAATCCCTATTCTAACAACCAAACAATCATATGAATGAAGAAGAAGCAAATAGATTGAACGTAAATTTGGTACATCGTGTAATGGCCGCTGCTCTCCCTCTAGAGAGAGAGAGAGCAGCCTGAAACTATTCTCTCTATTCTGCCTCTATAGTCTAATGCCTTAGTTAGGTTTTCTCATAAGTTAGCTTCCTTTTATAGGAGGAGGCTAACTTATGGCTTACAAAAGGCCTAATGGGCTGATATGGCTCTTGTGGCCCATTTACACATTTAACTAACAACTACACAAATACAAATACAAATACATCTAACTAGATTGGACACCAGAAAAAGTCCTAACAATCTCCCCCTTGGTGTTCAATCTTGTTTGATCAGCATTGCAGCGCGGATGTCTTTGTCTTTGTGTGTTCAGTTGCTCCTCAATGCAGCTCAGCTTCCTTTGTCTTTGCGCTCGGCTTCTTGAAAAGGCTTTTTGAAGAAATCATTGCAATCTTCCCTTTGATGTCTTCATGGCAATTTGTTCTTTGATGCCGGGGAGTTGAAGAATCTTCAGGATGTAGCTTGTGATCTTTACCTTTCAGAAGTTGCTCTTGATCAGCATTAATGAATTCCGATGGCGCCTCTGGAATGAGTGTTCAGGTGATTTCCAGGCGCACACAGAATTCATCTTCAGAACTTGAATACTTGACCTTTGTCTCCTCAAAGTTTACATTGCACAGCGGAAAATTATTGTCTTTGAGGAGATCTCGTCAG
Source organism: Cuscuta epithymum (assembly GCA_945859915.1). Classification (NCBI taxonomy): domain Eukaryota; kingdom Viridiplantae; phylum Streptophyta; class Magnoliopsida; order Solanales; family Convolvulaceae; genus Cuscuta; species Cuscuta epithymum. The sequence goes on from CAMAPF010000034.1 coordinate 683,327, forward strand.
TGGCACAGCGGAATAAGATAGTTGACTTGTGAGCGTAGCTGACCATTTGACTTGAAGCTGGCTTGGCCATTTAGCAGTAGAGATAGTGGAGAAAGTGTCCAAAAATGATTTGTTGATAGTGATCAACATGTGGACTACTCTCCCCCTCATGACGATCCGATGAATCGGGGCGTCATGCCTTTATTCTTTTATTCTGGGTAACAAAATTGAAGACAAACAGAAAAGTTAAAGGATAAAGACCGGATACACAGAAGTGTTCCGTTAACACAACATCAATGTAAACACTGATGTGTGGCCTGTATAAAATGATAGAAGCATTAAAGCTCTAACAGGACTTCCAACCAATCATTATGAAGCATCTGAAGTAGATGTCACTCTGGTTGTTAAGGCATGATCATAAAGATCAGCAATGAAAGTGGTAGCCCCCCGAGGTCGTGAAGACGCTCGTTATCATCACTATAGAGATAAAATCTAAAGCGATGGCCTGAACGTGTTGGTGATTTCTATGTTGCAACAGCAGGACTTCCTTCCAATCATCGGTCTATCTATAGTAGATGAGCCCTATGGAAGTTCTCGCATGGTCACTTGGACCTGTAACTGACTCAAAAATGTGTCTGTGTCCTAGAAAATTCAAAAACATTTGGGAGTGAGATAACTAGACACAGTGTGATCAATGAAAGTCCAGTGGCATGGGGCTGAGGCCACTGTAGTCAGTATCACTTGCCTCGGAAGGAGACAGTAATGAGAGATGAGGTTCCCCGTGAAATATGATTAAACACTTGTCTGTTGGGAGACAAATGAGTGGTCTTGGGTAGGGTTATGCATGCACTGTTGGACAAGATGCAGTGACTTCTACCCGAGATCTGAATAAATTCAGTCCTGAACCTATGGGGATTGTCCAGAGTATTTGAGTGACTGGGAGTAAATGTTCAATTGATAGCAGGCAGTTGAGGTAGCAGACTTATCATTGATTATTATTTTCTTGCTCACTTGAGCCTTCTGCTTCCTAACGCTCATAGTATTCACTCACTCGCACATTCACTCATTTACTCTCGGCTTTGTCCCTTGGGTAGGCTTAGTTGGGTTTACTAAGCCATAGGGACTTCTCTCTCATTCTCTTTCATTCCTTTGTTTATTTTCTCTCTGTGCTCCCCCTCAACTGAAGCACTCGGTATGCTTTGTTATCATTTGGCACTGGGGAGGATAAAATTTAAAACTCCCCCTCAAGTGTTGCATCCTTTGAGAGAATCCTTGCTTTGTCATTGTGTGGCGCTAGGAGGAGAAAACTGTAACTCCCCCTCTGATTGTGCCAGGTTTGATTGCTCACAGCTTGATATACCTGCCATGTGTATGGAGCAATCTGAACGGGTACCACACATGACAGTTTCCCTGAGCTCATCATCTAAACTTTCAGCACATTGATGATCACACATTGTATTGTTGATGAGTTAGGGGAGGCATACATAGTTGATTGTTGATTGTTGTGAAATGACCGTTGACGCGAGGTTGATTGAATTATCTACGAGTTCCGGACCTTACAGTGTAGATTAGACCAACTTTGACATTGGGTTTGACTTTGGTTTGATTTTGGAAGAATTGACCAAATTTGCCTCAGTTTTGACCTTGACTTTGACTTTGGTGATTTTTCGGAAAGCAAGTGATATCTCCCTCAAAAACGGCGAGTGAGGGAGCGTGAGATTGGGTTCTGGGGTTCCCCCTGGAATTCATGTAGATCTTTTCACGAGCTTTCCGAAAAGGTATTATACGCGTAAATCGGATCACCGAGTCAAAAGTTATGGCCAAAACAGTGCAGGACATCGAAAAGTTTGAATTTTTAACTTTGAAAAACTTTTCGAAGTTGAGGTTCTCGAGGTTGAGTTTCTCGATGTTGGACCTCGAAAACCTGTTCTCGATGTTGAATATCGAAAACCTTTTCTCGATATTGAATGTCGAAAACCTTTTCTCGATGACTGAATATCGAAAACTTTTTCTCGATGTTGAATGTCGAAAACTTCTTCTCGATGATTGAATATCGAAAACGTCTTCTCGATGTTGAATATCGAAAAATTTCTTTTCGATATTGAATGTCGAGAAACGTGTTTTCGAGGTTCAAACTGCGAGAAACGTGTTTTCGAACCTCAATCCGCGAGAAACCTGTTTTCGAGATCCAATCCGCGAGAACCTTGTTTTCGAGATCCAATCCGCGAGAACCTGTTTTCGACCTTCTACCTGCGAGAAACGTGTTTTCGAGGATTAACTTCGAGAAAATCAAGACTTCGAAATCGTTAGAATTTCTAACCAGTTTAGAACATCGAATACTTTGACATTTCTAAAACCTCATAATATCGAAAACCTTAACTTTGAAAACTTTCAGAACTTCGAAAACTTCTTTAAACTTCGAAAACTGAGAATATCGAAAATCGTTTTAAACTTCGAGAAGCTGAGAATATAAAAATTCTTTTAAACTATCGAGAAGCTAGGAATATCGAAAACTCTTTGTAAGCTTCGAAAAGTTCTGAATAGGGAAAAATATCAAGTTTCGAAAAATTCTGAGATTCAAGCAAACCCAAAGTTTGAAAGATTCTAAACATCGAGAAACTCCAAAACTTCGAAATCTTCATATCGAAAACTTCCAGCTTCGAAAATCTGCAAATGTGAAATCAAAAATTTCTTAACAAATGAAATTGCAGGTTGTTGTCAAACGGATTTCGATCCTAATCTTCCAGAAATCGCTGAAAAAACATTGAAAACAGATCATCAAACCAAAATATCGAAAACTCAGTTTTTCAAAAAGGTAAGGTCTTTCTCGATAAAGGCAGATCCGAAAAACGCAGATGGATTCGATCTATTTCACGCCTCGGCTCTGATACCACATGTTAATCCCTATTCTAACAACCAAACAATCATATGAATGAAGAAGAAGCAAATAGATTGAACGTAAATTTGGTACATCGTGTAATGGCCGCTGCTCTCCCTCTAGAGAGAGAGAGAGCAGCCTGAAACTATTCTCTCTATTCTGCCTCTATAGTCTAATGCCTTAGTTAGGTTTTCTCATAAGTTAGCTTCCTTTTATAGGAGGAGGCTAACTTATGGCTTACAAAAGGCCTAATGGGCTGATATGGCTCTTGTGGCCCATTTACACATTTAACTAACAACTACACAAATACAAATACAAATACATCTAACTAGATTGGACACCAGAAAAAGTCCTAACAAATTCCACTGAGTACCACCCCAAATAGCGAATGCCGGACATAGCCTCATAAATTAGGCCTTATTTGACCTTTTTTGGTTAGTACGTGGCCTTATTTGCCTCTTTTCCCAAAGTAAGTGAGGTAATAGTAATAAAGTGGAGGTATTTTCTCAAAAACTTTCCTTAAACGGAAAGGAGGACAAATAAAAAACGTCTTAAAAATGAAAGAATGACTAATAATAAAGAATGAAGGGAGTATAAAACATAAGTTTTTTAAAGTGTTAAAAATTACTTTTATTTTTATATATACAATATCGGTGTCATATGAAAGATAATAAAAAATTATAAAATTTGATATATTTTTTTATAATCAGAGAGTTCAAATAAAAAAGATATAACACTATAAAATATTATGCGATTTTATTTGTGTTCTAATGATGAAGTGAAGTGGCGTGCAAGAAAATACTCCATAGCAATTGTATTGAAATGGTAAAGCCGCGTGGCACTAATAGCAAAGGAGGAAAAATAGGATTGAAAGACACGGAAGTTTATTTGAGGGCAAAATAGTTTGAGTTCGAACTTTCAAAAAAAGGTCAAATAACAAGAAAAAAAATTATTGAAGATAACTGTGCTTCTAACTGTGCAGTTATTTTCAACAATTCATTTGAATGCCTTCCCGATTGAAGTTTTAGCTTGAATTTGGTTTGAGTAAACTAGACTTAATGAATAAGATGCTCAAAAGATTTCATCAAAAAATTCCACCGGGAACCACTTCAAATGGCGACGGCCGGACAGAGCCTCCTAAATAAGGGCTTATTTGACCTTTTTTGGTTAGTACATGGGCCTATTTGCACATTTTCTCTTTTTCTTGAGAAGAATTGTTTTTATTTGAACCCAATTGAAGCATATAAATGTGTGTAGGGGGATTACTCCCTCCATCCAACATCCGGGTGGCGGTCAAGGCGGCGTGATATGCACTAATTAGTAGTGCATAAGTGTATGTTTTTATGTTTGATTTGTGTGTATTGTTTATCGTTTTATTTAGTTTGTAAACATTTGTGTGATTTTAGTTGTAATTATATTTTAATCTTCATTTGTAAGTTGGAAAGTAGAATTAGGAATTATGGTGTTGGAAAGGGAGACTTTGAAGTGAAGAAAAAGGAGACTGGACTGTCCAGGAGCGGAAACCCGACCGAGTATAACACTTGACCCGGTCGGATAAGATTTAACTATACTACTTGAATACAAAGATTCACTTGACCCGGTCGGGTAATATTCACTTGACCCGGTCGGGTAAGATTCAAGTAAATCCTTACTTGAAAAAAAAGATAATTATTCCTTCTTCAATACTCTTAAGCTCAGTTTATAATAGTATTTCTTTTATATTTTTATAGCATGTTTAGTCTCCAAATGAAGAGCTAAACTTCCATTTCTTGGTGTTGCTCTTGAAGCTTGTTGATTATTAAAGTTGTGAGTTATTTTCTTAACTTCTTCCCTTGAATATTAATTCTTCCCTTAATCTATCTATATATTAATGTTGGGGGGTGTTGCTAAGATTAGTTAACATCTCGACATTAGTTATAGTAGTATTCATTTACTCCCTATATATTAATGTTGGGGAGTGTTGCTAAGATGACAATTAGTTAACATCTCGACATTAGTTATAGTAGTATTTATTTTCTTCCTCTATATATTAATGTTGGGGAGTGTTGCTAAGATGACAATTAGTTAACATCTTGACATTAGTTATAGTAGGATTTATCATCTTTAATATTCTTCCTTGAATATTAATTAATTCCTATTCATATTTCATATTAATATTTTGGACATTACTGAAAGGATCAACTAGTTTTGTTTCATATATTAATTATTACTAGAATCGATCGATGAATACGCTTGTTAATCGTTGATGGTTTCACAAGTAAGCAACTTCAGTTTATTAATGCGCGGTCGTGGTTAATAAACTTAAGAGGGATTAAGTTTGTTGGTTAAACCGAAACCGGTGTGTTGAGGTTATCAATCTTAATTGATTTCATCAAGAAGTTAAGAGATTAAATGCTACTATCAAGTCGGTATGTGGCGGTGTTCTATACTTGACTAATAGTAAGAGTTATTAATATTAATGAACGGTCGTTGTTAATAACTACCCTCGATGAATTGGATATACTCCTCAATGATCGACTAAAATATATCAACAAGTGGAAAGTAGCAATGCCAAGTCCTTTTTATCTTTGAATTAAATCACATATAAGTTGTTCATCTTTGTGTTTAATTAAATTAAATCATTCAATCCTAAACCCCCCTTTTATTTACTAGTTTTATAAAAAGAGAATTGTTCCTTTCCCTGTGGATACGAACTCTACTACGCTATACTACGTATAAGTGTTAGTATTGAATTTATTTTGACGCACCGTGACAAAGTGCTCGTCACGGCGGCTAATGGGGTATATCATTTTTTCCCTTAGAAGTTTCAAATCGAAAATCTCTTCCTATAAAAGTAAGAAAGTGCAAGTAATCAATCACTCACTAAATTTCCGAATAGAGTGGCTCTAATGATTTTTTACATCCAATCGATTGTAAAATATTATAATGTTAAAGATGATGAAGTGGTGGATATAGAAGATGGTGAAGATGTGATGTGATGAATACGATGCGATAGATGAAAGTGTTGAATATAGAAGATGGTGAAGATGTGATGTGATGAATACGGTGAGATAGATGAAAGTGGAAAATGATGTAGATAGAGTAAGGAAGATGGAGATAATGAGGAGGAGGCTGGAGGATGAGGAGGATGAAGAAGGAGGAGGGGGGGGGAGGGGGGGGGGGAGGAGGAGGAGGAGGAGGAGGAGGAGGAGGAAGAGGAAGGAGAAGGAGAAGGAGAAGGAGAAGACTATGTCTCAAAGGTGTACACATTTTGTGTTCACTAAACATTATTGAGACCCCGTTTGGTGATACCCAAATCAGATGTATTGACTAAATTTGCTGTAATTTATAAAGGAGAAAAGTGTCAATTTAGGGGGTGTTTGGATCTGATTCTCAAAACTGATTCTGCTCCTTCAGGGAACAGAAGCAGAAGGTAGAGTGTTTGGGTGAAATTCCAGAAGCACTTCTGGAGCTCTAATTTACTCTCAGAATCAATTTTTTTAGAAGCTGGGGGGTACCAGCTTCTGAAAACTGATTCTGATTCTGCTTCTCCTTTTAAAAAAGAAGCAGAAGCAGAATCAGTTCCAAACACCCCCTTAGTACATCAAGTTGTAAGCGGGGAGTAAAGAGTACATCATTGTGCAAACGTGATTTATAAAAGTACAAGAAATCGTCAAAACAGTGCTAATTAAGTCCATTGGGCTATTAGGGCGTTTTAAACGCCCATGTGGCAAGCAGATTACTCATATGGCAAATTAAAAGCCACCTCATCAGCTTACTCTGCATTATTAGTTAATAACCCTAATCGTACTATTCTTTTGAAAAAGTTGAGACGAAAGAAACGCAGGTCAAAGTGCAGAGAGTGAGAGAGGACAACATAAAGAAGATTGAGGTGGCGCAATTCAGATTGTACCAGAGGCGGAGGTAAGGTGTGGGAGAGGGAATGAAGAATTGGAGCCCATAAAGGAAAGGAGAATTTCTGAGAGGGAGAGGTTGCGTCCGGTGATAGCAGAATAAACAAAAGAGAGAGTTGAAATGAAGAAGATGAATTCGTATATTGAAAATAGTAGGCTAGTTACAAGAGTATTTATATTGGGAAAAGTCAAAATATCTATGTAACTAATCTAACTATATTCTAACAACTTGTTGACTAAGGAAAGCTATGTTATTTGCTTTCTCATGTAACATATGTGAATCTACAGGATGAGTCTGCAGGTCTGCATGAAGTATGCATATGTTTATACCCTCCCTCAAGCTGGATCGTATATGGAATGAAGACCAAGCTTGAAGATACTCTTATGAAAAATAGAATGATATAAGGCCTTTGTGAAAGAATCTGCCACTTGATTTTCTGAGGAAACAAAGAACAATTTGATTAAGCCTTCATCAACCTTGATTCGTATGAAGTGACAATCAACTTCTACATGTTTTGTTCTTTCATGAAATGATGGATTTTTAGCTAACCGGATAGCAGTTTGACTATCACTATACACACAGAATGGAAGATTGTTTGTGATGCCCGTGTCTTTAAGTAAGAATTGAAGCCACTGTAGTTCACAACTTAAGGAAGCCAATGATTTGTATTCTGCTTCTGAGGATGATCTAGAAAATGTGGTCTTTTTCTTTGATTTCCATGAAATAAGAGAAGTTCCAAAGAAAACACAAAATCCTGTAATGGATTTTCTTGGTGCAGGACATGTGGCCCAATCTGAATCTGAAAAGGCTTGGATGTTGGAAGTGTTTGATGATGAATAGAAAAGACCAAGTCCAGGAGATGTTTTTAAGTACTTGAGAACACGTAGAGCAGCATTAAGATGGGTGTCTCTTGGATTGGAAACAAATTGACTTATGATGGATCAGGAGTAAGCTTTTGTGATGGATCAAGTGGTGTAGATACATGCTTACACCCTGTAAGTCCAAACTCATCTATAAGTTCCAAACAATACTTTCTTTGGTTAATCACTAAGCCTTTCTTAGATCTTGCAACTTCTAATCCAAGAAAGTATTTTAGATTTCCAAGGTCCTTGATATGGAACTGAGTATTTAAGTAATTCTTTACTTTTGTGATCTCAGTTATATCATTTCCAGTAATCACTATATCATCCACATAAATGAGCATAAATGTAGCTTTAGAGTCACGCTTTTTGATGAATAGAGAATAGTCTGCAGAACTATGATGATAGCCAATGTTAATTACACCAGATGTGAGCTTTTGGTTCCATTGTCTGCTGGTTTGTTTAAGGACATAGAGTGATTTATGCAGTTTGCAAACAAGGTCAGGCTTGGATGAAAGAAGTCATGGTTGAGGCTTCATATAGACTTCTTCACATAAATGACCATGAAGAAATGCATTGTCTATATCAAGTTGCTGAAGATACCAAATATTTGTGGAGGCTAGTGACAGTAATATACGAAGAGTGGTAAGTTTAGCAACTGGAGAAAATGTTTCAAAGAAGTCAATGCCTTCTGTTTGAGTAAAACCTTTTGCTACCAAACGATCTTTGTATCTCTCTATGGAACCATCAGATTTTAACTTGACTCTATATACCCATTTACATCCCACAACTTGTTTACCCTCAGGTGATCTAACTAAGGACCAAGTCTTATTGTCTTCAAGAGCTTTCAGTTCATTAGTCATGGCTATTCTCCAACATTCATGCTGACAAGCTTGTTTGAAAGATGTAGGTTCAGAATGAGAAGAAAGAGAATGACAGAAAGCAAAATGACTCTTGGAACACTTTGAAAGATCAAGATAGGACACAAGCTTGTATGGTGTAGGAGAAGATGTTTTGGATGTACCACAGTAATATGAACTTAGGTATCCTGGAGGTTTCCTAGTTCTGGTTGTATGATTTATGGAAAGATCTGTGGAGTTAAGATTTGAAGGATTTTCTGAATAGGGGTGGTTGGTGGATGAATGAAAAGTAGGTGTGTTGTCATCTTTAAAGTATTGAAAGGGGAAATCATGTTCACAGAAGATGACATCTCTGGAAACAAAAGTGTTATGGTGATGTAAATCATAAAGAAGATATCCTTTGGTCCCTGTTTTGAATCCAAGGAAAATACATTTGTTTGTCTTACTATCTAGTTTGGTTCTCCCAGAAGATAGTGTACTAGAATAGGCAAGGCATCCAAAGGATTTTAAGGAATTCAGACCAGGCTTAGATTGATAGATGACTTCAAAGGGAGATTTTTGTTGAAGTGTTGGAGTTGGTAATCTATTGATGATGTGAGTGGCATGTCTGGCAGCAAAAGACCAGAAGTTAGGAGATAGTTTGGCTTGAAAAAGTAAGACTCTAGTGGTATTAAGGACGTGTTGATGTTTTCTTTCAACAACTGAGTTTTGTTGTGGACATTCAACACATGATGTTTCATGTTGAATTCCATGAGTTTGATAGAAATCATGAAGAAGAAACTCTTTGCCATTATCTGAGCGGATTTGTTTTAAATGACAATTGAACTGATTTTGAATCAAGAGAATGAAAGGAATGAGTATGGATCTACATCAGATTTTTGTTTGAGAGTGTGAATCCATGTAAACCTACTAAAATCATCTACAATGGTTAAAAAATATTTAAAACCATCAATAGATGTAGTAGATAAAGGGCCCCAAATATCAACATGTATCTTTTCAAAAAAAATGTTGTGATTTGGTTGTAGTGACAGAATATGGGAGCCTTTTTTGTCTTGAAAAATGACATATATCACAATTATGAAATGAATTGAAAGGAATATCTTTGTATTGATGAGACAATTCTTTGAATACAGTATTTGAAACATGACCTAGTCTTAGATGCCAGGTTAAAGAAGAACATGCAGAATGAGGAACATCTGATTTGGTATTATTGATTACATTGGAAGTGTTCTGAGAAACAGTACATTTATTTGAATGCAAAGAAAAAGCTATGCAGTAAAGTCCTTGAGACCTTTTAGCTACTCCAATCATCTTCAAAGATGTTTTCTGCAAAATGAAACAATGAAGTTCTGAGAATAGAACAACATAAGAGTCAGAAGAAACCAATTTTGGAATTGAAATAAGATGGGATTGAAACTGAGGTACATAGAGGACATGATGGAGGGTTAAATTGCTTATGTGGACAGTACCATAATAAGAAGCTGTGACAAATGATCCATTTGTGAGATTAATATGAATAGGTAGAATTGGGGTTAAGGATGCAAAAAAATTTTGGATGGACATATGTGGTGAGTCACCACTATCCATGATCCAAGAGAAGGAAGATTTACCAGGAAGAACCAAGTGACTGGTGTTAACTTGATTAGCAGCATGAGAAGTAGCTTGAATGTCAATTTGTTGGAGAAGAGCCGTGATTCCCTGATATTGTTCCTTGGACAAAGTGAATTGATCTTGAGTTAGATTATCTGAAGAGCTTTGTAACTGTGAGGTTTCATTGGGATCAATAGAAGCCAAATTAGCAGATGAAGTGTTGGTGGTATTGTTGTATTTGGACTTATATCCAGGAGGATAGCCATAGATCTGAAAGCAAGTGTCCCTTGTGTGATTAGTCCTCCCACAATGATCACATAACTTGTTTCCTCTTCCTCTTCTTGTGGAAGGATTTCTTCCACCTCCACGATTGTTTGAAGAATTGCCTTGAGGTGCAGAAAAATTGCCTATATTTGAAGTATGAGTGTTTGGCTGATTCTGAGTCATAACATTGAATGAAGTGGCATTAACTGTGTTAAGAGGAATTGGAGATCCAAACTCTCTTTCTTGTTGTAGAATCAGGGAGAAAACTTTAGTAATTTTAGGCATTGGACTGAGTAGCATGAGCTGAGATCTGGTATGAGCAAAATGATCATTCATGCCACGTAGAAATTTGATAATGTTTTCATCCTCTCTTTCTTTAATTATTTTCTTAAGAACTCCACAAGAACACGGTGTAGAGCAAGTGCAGACTAGAGGAGTTTTAAATTGCCCTAACACCTTCCACAATCTTGTTAGTTTTGTGAAGTATTCAGTAACAGAAGATGAACCTTGGCATGCTTGTTGAACTTCATCAATTAGGTCAGCAATCATGAACATGTCGCTAGGAGATCTCTCGGACAAATCAGTCCAAATTTCTGTAGCTGTATTGAAATATGTCACAGATTCTGCAGTTGGAGGAGTCATGGATCTCATCATCCAGGCCATAATAATGCGATTCGTCTTCTCCATGGTTCGTGCAATGGATCAGTAGTAGAAGGCGAAGGATAAGAACCATCAACAAACTTATCCTTGTTCTTGGATTCTAACATAACAAGTATCTGGTGACGCCATGAATGAAAATTTTTCTCGGTGAGAAGGTCTGGAACGAGAATCAATGTAGGATTTTCATTTGGATGAAGAAAAAGAAGATTCGATGGATTGATCAAGTGATCTGAAGTGGAATCGGAATTATCGGAATTTGATCGAGTGGTTACCATGCATGTTTGAAGCTTTGAGTTACAGAGTAGGGCGCGGAAATGGAGGTTTTACATCTGATACCATGATAGCAGAATAAACGAACGAGAGAGTGGAAATGAAGAAGATGAATTCGTATATTGAAAATAGTAGGCTAGTTACAAGAGTATTTATATTGGGAAAAGTCAAAATATCTATGTAACTAATCTAACTATATTCTAACAACTTGTTGACTAAGGAAAGCTATGCTATTGGCTTCCTCATGTAACATATGTGAGTCTGCGGGATGAGTCTGCAGGTCTGCATGAAATATGAATATGGTGATATTCGGCGGCGGAGATAGCTTATGGGAAGAGGAAGAGGAGGAGGTGGTGGGGTGTGGTGGTGGAGATGGAGATGGTAAAAGATGAAGCGAGTGGAGAGGAGGAAAAGGTCTTTGGATCCGGTAAGGTGGAGTATTCTACTGATATCGACGTGCATAGCTTCTTACATATCTCAGGATTGAAATGCAAGTTACTACGTAATTGATTAATAATGAGTGTGTGCAAAGGGAATGGAAATCTGGAATTGCCTGCAACCATCTCGCCGGAAGCCACGGGAAATCCTGAATTGCCGGCAACCTACCCGTTCAAGATGTTATTCTCTGCTGTTTTTCAAGTTCATTGAACTCTTAATCTGACTTAGACTCCACCGTTTACCACACAATGACACAAATGGCTAATACTTGCCACATTGGCATTTAAAACGCCTTAATAGCCCATTGGACTTAATTAGCACTGTTTTGGCGATTTCATGTACTTCTAAAATCACGTTTGTACAATGATGTACTCTTTACTCCCCGCTTCCAACTTGATGTACTAAATTGACATTTTTCTCATTTATTAAGTTCTGGCCGAAGTGACTGCATTGACGGATTCTACTGATTGGTGAAAATTATATTTAAAATATATTTTATTAATAAAGTAAAGAAAAATTATATGAAATATATATCTAAAATAATCTTCTACCATAACTTTAATCAACACAGCCAGATAAGTAACATCAACCTTATTTTTTCTTATTATGACACAATTCAGCGTGCAAATCAAATGTTTCAAGTTTGATGAAAAAGTTGATTGATAAATATGATAAGTGGAAAAACATGAATACAAATGGGTTCCAAAACTTAGGGCTGGGCACGGGCCGGGTCGGGTAATGCAAAATAAATTGGAACCGCCGGTTCCATTGTACGGTCTGATTCGGTCCGGGTATTGCAATTTTTAAAACAGGAACCGGACCTTACCCGGCGCGTTTGAAACGGGTCGGTCCGGCCCGGGTTTTACGGTTTCTATTCTCATGTCTTAAAAGTAGTATAAACTCACGAAGTTCCAAAAACCAATAATCAATACGTGGAATCGGCCCGTTTTGGATCCGAACCGCCATTACCCGGACCGGACCGCGGTTCCAAGACCCGTTTGCCCACCCCTAAGATAGGGAGAGATAGGGGTGTGCACGGGTCGGGTTCGGGCGGGTCGGGTTTGCGAACCCTAAACCCGTTCGGGTTTTTAATTTAAATATTAGGCCCGACCCTTTAATATTTCAAATCGGGTATTTCGGATATTTTTAAGTCGGATATTATCGGATATCGGGTCGGGTTTCGGATATTTCGGTTATATTAAAAAAATTATAATTGGATAATTAAAGTGTTCAAGTGCCACTTTGACAAAAATTGTACACACTAGTGCACTAAACTTCCAAATTACACAAATAATTTAACACAAATTGCACAAATAATTACACAAATAATTGAACAAAAGTAATAATTTAACATATTCAAAGTACACACTACATAATTTAATATATTTTGGATATTTTGGTTATATCAAAACACATTATAATTGGATAGTTAAAGTGTTGGAATGCCACTTTAACAAAAATTGTACACAATAGTTCACTTCACATTCAATTTACACAAATAATTTAATACAAATTGCACAAATAATTACACAAATAATTGAACACAAGTATTAATTTAAATATTCAAAGTACACACTAAACATATATTTCGGATATTCGGGCGGGTCGGGTTGGGATTTCACAAACCCTACCCGCCACCCAGTCTAGGCCCAATACTAATCGGATTTTTGGTTTCGGGTTTTTCGGGTCAAATATCCACTTCGATTCGGATAATATCCGAAAAAAATATCGAATTTTTCGGGTCGGAACGGGTTTTGCTCAGCCCTAGGGAGAGAGAGGATTTTATTTTGTTTATACGTGTGATCCCTACCCAGTGTTCTAAAACACGGGGAAAGGCGCCGCTAAGGCGCGTTTAGGCGCAATGCGGGACAGAAACGCCCCGCCTCCAACTAATGCGTGAACAAAGGCGGCCCATTGCAAGTCCAGCCCATTTTTTTGTTCATCCTAGGTGATAGACCGAGCTGCCTACACACCAGTGCTCTGCAATCAATAGCAATCACCAATATTTATAGCAAATTAGAAGGCTGGTTTGTTTGTAAACTTCCGGTGTGGGAAAAACATGCGAAAAGGCTGAAATACAAAACAAAAGCGTAAAACTAATCAAACTAATTTCATGATGATAAGAAGCAACTCTAGCACAAACGTGAAAATGTTTAAGAGTGATGTTTCATACTCGTATTTTTTATGAATGCTACGAAATAGCTCTATATAATTATTTTATTTATAAACATTGATAATTAACTACCATTAGTTAATTATTATTGTTATATTACAAAATTATTATTGGTATTTATATTAGTTGTTAGTTTGTTACTCCCTCCATCATGCTAAGATTGTCACATCTTTCCTTTTCGATTCGTTTCACTACAATTGTCTCAAACTCTCATACCAACTTTGATCATGTTTGTGTGATTTCTAATTCTTCTTACTTTATTATTTCAATATCAATCACATAAACACACTTTTCTTAATGACTGTATCACCTCTTCGTGTTTCAATATTAGTGGGACGGAGGTGGCCGGTATTATATTATTATCACTAGTAGTTGTTCCATCACCTTCACCATTATATTACTTTTATTGTTATTATTTTATCTTTCAATTACTTATCCCAATTCTAATATTTGTGTAATAGATAAATCTATACTTGCCATATTTTAAAGTCTACAAAATCTATGGGTGTTGAAAATTAGAAAAGTATGATATTGATGCATGATACTACTTAATATTAAATTTATATATTTGCAAATAGCTCTAGGAGACTGGGAATATTAACTCGAACGATAAAAATCCAGAACGCCTTTTCACGCCTCAACCCCGCCTAAGCCCGCCTAGGCTTCAAAGGCTTGAGGCTCGGTTGTGACGCCTTGACACGCCTTACGCCTTTTAGAACACTGTCCCTACCTCATTTGGAATTTTGGATACGCTTCGTGTCTTATAGTCTTATTTCGAACTCAGTATAATCACCAACCAATGTGTAAAGAACAACTTTCTATTCTGTAACCCCACCACCCAACCAAAAATGTACTCACCCAAATAGTGTGACCGTGTTTCACTGTTTCCATTATCTCAAGAAAACAAAAATTAAGAAAATGAAAATAAATAATAAAGTCTCGTTGTTTCCACTATTTCAAGAAAAACAATTTAGAATTGAAAGTAAATAATAAAGTCCCACGGTTTCCGTTAACTTTTGAAAATCCCAATTCTTTTAAAAAAAGAAAAGTTGTAAATATGAAAATAAATAATAAAGTCTCCCCTTTTTCGTTATTTTTAAAAAAATTACATAATAATAAACAGGTGGCAGACGACGGCGCCTGTCTGCCCGATGACTTTAGAAAAAGTAACCGGGTCCAAATTGTAAATAAATGAAAAATGAAGCCCATATAAGCTAACTTACCTCTCTATATAAACCTCCCTTATTCTAGCAATGAAATAACAGCCGCTGTCTTTCTCTTAGACTCCTCCACACACCTGAGTTTGATTTTGACTTTTACTTTCTCTGTCAACTTTCTCTCACTAGAATTCAAATCATGGCCCTGCATATTGGTTCAGCCCTTCCGACCCACGTCAACTTCCAGCGCCGCCGAGCCGCCGTGAACTGCAACGTCTCGCCGCCGTTGAAGCCTCCGGGCAAGGATAGCTCTGAGATGACGAAGACCCATCTTTCGAACCTTGAGAAGTTGCTTCACGGGCAACTCGATGAAACCCCGGCAGGCCCGCGGCCGGTTTTCCCGGCGAAGGAGAAACAGAGCAGGAGCCGATTTCAAGGGCTGCGGTTGAACAGGCTTTGGCCGGAGGTCAAGGCGGCGGAGGAAATCTCTCCCCGGAATTCGAAAATGCTGCAAAGGCTTTTGTCCATCTCGAATCAACAATATTCCCCGAGAAACAACATACGCAGCCGGTGGAGGGAGTACCACGGCGGAAATGACTGGTCGGGGATGTTAGACCCCCTCGATGAGAATCTCCGGCGAGAGCTTATCCGGTACGGGGAGTTCGTTCAAGCGGCCTATAATTGCTTCCACTCGAGCCCCGCCACGTCAGCGGATGAGTGCCCGTCCCGCTCGCGGAGGGTAGCATTGCCCGACACTTCATATAAAGTGACGAAGGGCCTTTATGCCACGTCGTCCATCGGATTGCCCGATTGGGTGGATGACGTGGCACCCGATCTCGGGTGGATGACACAGAGGTCGAGTTGGGTCGGGTACGTGGCCGTGTGCAATGACAAGAAGGAGATTGAACGGATGGGAAGGAGGGACATTGTGATCGCCTTACGCGGGACTGCCACGTGTCTTGAATGGGTCGAGAATGTTCGAGATTTGCTCATTCCAATGCCGGGCCAAGGTGCTCCGGATGAGATGCAATCCAAAGTACAATGTGGGTTTTTAAACTTGTACCAAACCAGTGGAGGAGAAAACATTCCAAGTTTAGCGAAATCGGTTGTGGATGAGATTCAAAGATTGATAGAGGAGTACAAAGGCGAACCGTTGAGCATCACGGTGACCGGACACAGTTTGGGAGCGGCATTGGCTCTATTAGTAGCCGATGAGCTAAGTACTTGCGCACCATATGTGCCCCCGATCGCAGTTTTTAGCTTTGGAGGCCCGAGAGTGGGCAACCGAGGCTTTGCGAACCGCCTCAATGCGAAAAATGTCAAAGTATTACGAATAGTCAACAACCAGGACGTGATTACAAAAGTTCCAGGCATGTTCGTAAACGAGTCTCTAGATAAGAAGTTACGAGAGTCGGAGACCACAAGCGAGCTCCTGAGCATGCTCGATGAGAACATGCCGTGGGCGTACTCTCATGTTGGTAGCGAACTTAGAGTTGATACTACAATGTCACCATTTTTGAAACCAAATGCAGATGTGGCTTGTTGTCATGACTTGGAGGCATATTTGCACTTGGTGGATGGATTTTGGGCTTCTGACCGTCCTTTTAGATCAAATGCCAAAAGGAGTCTTGTGAGGCTTTTAAATGAACAAAGATCTAATATTAAGAAATTGTATACAAGCAAGGCAAAAGGCTCAAGTAGCCTAAGCCTAGATATAGATGATACGCATTTTACTGCTCCTACTTAGTTTACCTAGTCCATCTTGAAACACTAATATTTCGTTCTTGTACAAATAGTATTAAAGTTGACTTGATCACCAAAGAAAGGCTCGAGTATAAGTTTGAGTAATTAATCTTGGTCTTTGAAATAACTTACACCTAACCTCTACACCAATGTTAGAAGTCCTCACACTTGAATGTCAATCATTTGAAAAATACCAACACCAACAAGTAAGACATGCAGTTCAATGCAAGGAGTTCAAAGTTTTAAGAAGATTAACGTATATTTTTTTTTAAAAAAATGAAGATCATAAAATGTTGCTAATTAACTTATCCCAATAAAGTGACGTGTGATCGTTGAATACACAACTTATTCGAGAAAATATATTGAGCACCCCAACGTGTTCACTATGGAACACGCTAGCTTGATGAATAGTCAGGATACCTTTAAATATTTTAGATGAATGAATTCCGACCATTCATCACGCCAACATGCTCCGCAGTGAATACGTTGACGTGCTACACATATTTTCTTCAATTTATTCAAGAACTTCCATATATGGAAATCTCCATATATTCTTTTCTCTAAAGTCTCAAAATGGTGTGATGGATTATATGGCTCAGGGACCCCCGGCCCATAGACTCCTACCTCTTCTACTCAGGCCCATCAAGCCCAATGAGCACGCAAAGCCCAGACACAGCGGCCCAAGTATTAAGAAGCCCACGGTGCACGTATGGGTGCCTTCGGCCCTATGGCCGAGGGCTCCAAAATCCACAGGACAGCCATATTCAAGCATGCAACGCCACTGGGAGAAAAAGGCAGAAAATGGGAGCCTTCGGCTCGTAGATGCCTTCGGCTATATAGGGCCTTCGGCCACACAGAGCCTTCGGCCACAGAGGAGCCTTCGGCTACAACGCATTCAGCGAAGATTCCCTTTGGAGACAAGCAACCACCGCATTTAATGCGGCGTCACATCCAACTACCGCATTTAATGCAGTGCACATGCAAATGCTGGTGCCACCCCGATTGAGGTGACCCCTCGGCCGTCAGATTTTTGGCACGTGTACTCCTATCACATTTATGGTTGCTATAAATAGCACCCCCTATTCTCCTTGTAAGGCACGCTGAGTTGATTTAATATATCTGACTCTCTCTCCTACTTGCTTGCTTTGACTTCTCTCTAGATTATTCCTCGAATAACCCCTCGGATAAGCTACCCCGGGTACACTATCCATCATGGTGTGTGCTAAAAAATCATTTGTTAACATTTTTTACATCTCTCTCAAAAAAGGTTAAGCCAAAAGTCAGACACTTTTGAAAAAATATTGACTTAAGAGAATCACTTTCTTATTTAATTATTACGTCATATTTCTTATTAACCACAATTATGGACAATATACAACAATGACTCCACGGTATGTGAAATGAAATAAGGAAAGTCTTGTATAGCTAGAAGCCGAGAGTTCAACTTTTCTTGTAAAAATATCATTGTGTACCTTTTGGTATTGATATCAGATTTCATGCGTGAGAGTAGAAAATGATAGGGGTGGGCATGGTCCGGTCCGGTCCAATATTTGGCCGAACCCGTACCCGTACCGTTACTATTGAAACGGTTCGGTACGGTTCGGTCTTAGACCCAAACCCGTTCGGTACGGTCCATTTTCAAACGGGACGGTACCATGCCATACCAATACCAAACAATGCCACTTTTTCCAGGTGTTTAAGAAAAAATTAAAGTTTAGCCATCCTCCAAAAAACCACACAATTTATCAATTTTCATATATCATACTACTTTAGTTCCAAATTGATTTGCAAAGTCAATCTTTTTTTGGTCAAACAATTTCTTTTTATTCACTTAATTAGAATTTCACTTTTTAATTATATTCTAATTTGACCTTTCAAAAAAACTACTCCATACTTCGTATATTTTAATTTGGATTTTGCAACTTTAGAGAGATTTTAATGTGGTTTCTAAATATGTAAATTTTAATTATTAAAAATTGTATTAATTATCAAGAACTTAACATTAACTTTGACAAAAAAAATGTTGGCTTTGCAAATCAATTTGGGACGGATGAGGTAATTAATATATTTTAGATAAACTATAGTAGTACAAATTTAATAAACCATACTTCGGTCCGGTACCGGTTCTCATTTTATGAGAACCAGTCATGGCATTGTTTGGAACCGGTTCGGTCCGGTTCGGGACAAAAAATTTTGAGATCCGTTTCAAACCCCGTTTATCGGTCCGGTACCATACCGGTCCGGTTCGGTATCATGCCGGTTCGGTATTTTTGCCCACCCCTAGAAAATGATAACCATAGCCCTTTTGGTGAGGGAGCATGTTTTTCGATATCAATCAATTTTTTCATCGAACACGTTACTTTTGATTTTGTGGGCTGAATTGCGTACTAAGAAAAAAATATGATTGAAGTTACTTTTCTGGTTGTATTGGGTGAAATCACTGCAAAAGACCATTTTGGCTATTTTTCATATAACTTTTTATGTATTTTATTAACAAAATATATTTTACATACTCCGGTATAAATTTTTACATAAATCGGCAGAATAAGTCAGTCCAGTCACTTCAGTCAGAACTTCATAAGTTTTAGCCGAATCAGTCGATTCTTACATTACCAAACGGGCTCTAATTTCTGATATAATCATAATAAAAATACATTGAGTAAATGCTACACAACCCTGTTGTGAATATGGGTGGGCGAAAATACCCAAAAATCGGTACACCGCGCTTACCGTACCGAAAAATACCGAAAAATACCGTAAAATACTGGAATATTGGTATACCGTCATTTTCGGTACGGTATCATACCATACTGATTTATTTCGGTACGGTAACGGTAAATGTTTTCAAATACCACGGTATACCGGTATAATATCGTACCGACTCCCTGCCCAACAATTACTTTAGATTCTAAAATATTGTAAAAGTCCATTACAATTTTGAAGTCCAAACTTAATACTTAGGTTTGTTACAAATATCAAAATACAAAAATAAAGACACAATTTCCCAAACCCACTATAATATTCTAGGCTTCCACTACGTAACATCTATATCTATATAATATAATAAAGAAAACCTATGGAAGAACAATGAAGGAAGTTTTGACATGTGGCATCTCATTTGAAGCAAAAAATTGACACGTGACATCAAGTTAATGTCAAAAATTAACGAAACCTTAACGAAAACTTATATGCACTTATACACAAGTCAAAATCTGTTGATCTTCTAAAACTCCTCCCACTAGGACATTAAAGTTTTAGGATAAATACTTAACATTATATGACATTATGAAGGAAACCCTTAAAATGCCTAGAAGTTTTCACATGTGGCAGCCCCTTTGTAATAAAATTAACATGTGAAACCATAATATGTCAGCCTGAATAAATAAAAATATTTGTTATCTACTGAATGGAAAATGCACTAATACATCTCATATGTCCGCAGCATTTACAAGCACTGTAAGAAAAATTCTTTTGACCTTCCAATATTCCTCCAAGTGGGTATTTACACATGTAGAGCCCGTTTGGTAGCACAAAAATCGGCTGTTTTGGCTGTTTCTGCTGAAATTTATGAAGTTCTGGCTGAAGTGGCTGTTTTGGCTGATTCTGCTGATTCTAGAAAAAAAAAATTTAAAAATATATTTTATTAATAAAATAAAGAAAAAATTACATGTAAAAATAGCTAAAATGGTCATCTACAGTAACTTCAGCCAATACAGCCAGAAAAGTAACTCCAACCTTACTTTTTCTGCTTATTACACAATTCAGCACGCGAAAGTAAAAATTACGTGTTTGGTGAAAAAGCTGGCTGATAAGCCTGATAAGCCGAAAAAAGGGGTCTCCAAACGGGCTCGTAATCTATAATCTTACATACATTAAACTGATTAAAGTTTAATCGGGCTACATACGTAAGATTATTAAGGTGATCTTATCCTACTATAGTTGCTTCTTCAAACAATGTACTCCATGTAAATAGACACCGTACAAGAGGAATTTAGATTAAAGTTTATGTATAAATTTAAACTCATATGTTTTATGTACAACTACTTAAATTATTGAAAATACTAATACCTACGTCACACTACTATTGACAAGTTTTAGTTGATATTGAATTAATAAAATACAAATAAAATAATAATATTTTAGACCGACACAAATTTTATCAAATTTGGTATGAGATAATCTTAATGAGATTTCTCCAGAAGGATAAATGAGACAATTTTAGTGCAAGGGAGGGAGTATGAATTACAAAAGAATAGTATAAATGAAGAGTCCATTTCGTGCGATGGAATTGGCTGAATCGGCTAATTTGTTAAGTTGATAAAATTCTCATTGAAGTGTTTGAAAAGTTGAAAATTTATGAAACTATTATATTTGAAATACATTTTATTAAAGAAATTAAAAAAAATTTACTCCGTATATTGAAATAGCTCAAATATCATTTTGAGTAATTTCAGTCGATTCAGACACAATTGACTCAAAATGAATTAGCTAAAAAGTAACATCAAATTTACTTCTTTTGTTGATTACACAATTTCATTTTGAAAAAAAATGGCGCTTATTACACAATTAGCGCACGAAATCAAAATCATGTTTTTTATTAAAAAATCGAATGACAATATATGAACTATTTCTGGCTCCTTAAAATAAACACACATGGCTATACATCGTTTCCCAAATTTCAGTACTTACTCATTCATCATGTTTTCATAAAACTAAAGTTCATGCCATATATTACATTAAAACAAATCAAACTTAAACAAATCAAATCATATCAAACATAATTAAAAAAAAAATAAACAGACTACACCATAAAATTTAAGTCTAACTGAAAAAATATTATAGTAGTACAAAATTGCAAATACTCAAAACTAAAAAAAATAACAAATTTCAGCCTCTTAAAATAAAAAAATATTCCTCTCATAATTCTTTAACAAAATCTTGCGAGTTTTAAAGGCTGCCCCGCTGGTCAATGTAAAAATATACATGAAAAAAGATCTTGAAAATAATTACCCTAAAATAAGAATTATCTTGAAAATCGAATGGTAATATATGAATTATTTCTGGCTCCTTAAAATAAACACACATGGCTATACAACGTTTCCCAAATTTCAATACTTACTCACTCATCGTGTTTTTTATAAAACTAATTTCACGCCATATTACATTAAATCAAATCAAACTTAAACAAATCAAATCATATCAAACATAATTAAAAAAAATAAACAGACTACACCATAAAATTTAAGTCTAATTAAAAAATTTTTACTCAATTTTTATTAAATAATTTTCTATTTTTTCCAAATTATGATTATTGTAGACCTCTATTTCATTCTTTTTCCAGTCATCACTGCTTTTCCATTTGTTCCAATATGTTTGTCTCATAATCGATATATCTTCTAAATCATTATTCCTTTGTTGTTGTTGTTGTCATTGTTGTTGTTATTATTATTATTATTATTATTATTATTATTATTATTATTATTGTTGTTGTTGTTGTTGTTGTCGTCGTCGTCGTCGTCATCATCATATCGAATGAATATCAATAATATAAGTTTTCTTTTCTTAATAACACTATTGCATTCTTCTTAAGTTCAATATAACTCATTGGTTTGTTAATCACATCATACAACTTCATACCCCTACTATCTTATTCTTTTTTATATTCTTCTTTTGCATTTTTCCTAAAAAACTTTAACGCATATCTTACCGTGCGATGCACGGGTAGACACACTAGTCTATATAATATAATAAAGCAAACTCTTGAGGAACTCTTTAGAGGAATTATTGACATGTGGCAATAGTCTTTGTATGAAAAAGTGACATGTGGCAAGACAATAAATTCAAGAAAAAACTATTCAACTTCCAAAAATCTACTTTTATGTATTCCAATATTATATACATATGTATTTAAATCATTGGTATACTGGAATTTTATAACTATTATATTGTACTACCTCCATCCCACTAAGATTGGGACATGAGGTGATGACACGATTATTAAGAAAAATGAGTTTATGTGGTTGACGTTGAATTGCTGAAATAAAAATTAAGAAATAATGATTTAATACAACACAAACTTTAGCTAATTTTGTACTTCGTATGAGAAAGTGTTAGAGGGGCGGATCGAAAGGAAAAGATAAGAGAATCTCAGCGGGACGGAAGGAGTATCTATAAAAAACACTCAGTGTAGAAATGACGCAATTTACATCTTTTGAGTAAACATTTGAATAATTATTATACTAGTAATATAGAAATAATAGTTCAACTAAAATAACAAGTATATTTCAAAATAATTTTGGTAGTAAACCATCAATATTGAAGACAAAAAAAGTAACAAAAAATAGATGTTTATAATTTGTGTTACTCACTTAACATGCAACCCGTGCGAATTGACCCACGAAACCGGTCACTTCATTGGATAAAAAACGACAACTCTTACCCACTTTGAAATGGGATGCAATAGACCAAGCTAGCCTGGAGACTTTGACTCCTTTCGACAGCTCTATCCACAGTTGAGTGAATTTTCTTTTGAACCGTGATTGATGAATTCACATACAATTCATTTCACTTACAATTTTTATAAAAACATTAAGTGCATATTTTGCCATGCAGTGCACGGGTACATATATACTAGTAATATAATAAAGCAAATCCTTGGAGAACTATTTGGAGGAACTCTTGACATGTGGCAACATCCTTTGTGTGAAAAAATGACATGTGGCAACACAATAAATTCATGAAAAAACTATTCAACTTACAAAACTCTACTGTTATGTATTCCAATGTTATATATATGTGTATTTATATTTATAGATGTGTATATATATAAATATAAATAATAAGTACATTTGAAAATAATTTTGGTAGTAAAATATAAATAAATATTTATATTTAAATGGAGAGAAAAGTTTGAATTTATTTAAAAAGAATGTCACTGCATTTTTTTTTTATTTCTGGTAACACATATTTCTATGTCACATAATGCACAATTTTTAAATCTAACGTTCCGGGTCAAGGTTTTGGTTTATTCAGTCTCTTCATAGATTGCATTCTCATTTGATCACCCAAATTATACATGATAGTATATAAGAAACTAAAATACTAAGCACACAATACTTGATAAGTTTAATTTAAAATATTATTAAATCATTGTTATACAAAAATTTGATAACTGTTAAATTGTACTACCTCCGTCCCACTAACATTGGGACATGAGGTGGTGACATGATTATTAAGAATAATGAGTTTATGTAGTTGACATTGAAGTGATAAAGTAAGAATAATCATTGAAAACCACACAAACATTACCTATTTTTGTATGAGACAGTGTTAGAGGGACGTATCGAAAGGGAATGATAAGAGAATCTTAGCGGGCGAAGGAAGTATCTATCAAAAACACTCATTGTACAAAAACAAAGATGCAAATTACATCTTTTGAGTAAACATTTGTAAACAATGACTATTAATGGTTAAGAAATTATTTTCAACAATAACATAAAAAATATGCTAGATTAATTTTTTTTATAGTAGTTTATTTGAATAATTATTATATATAGAAATAATAGTTCAACAAGGGTTGTAAAATAATAAGTATATTTGAAAATAAATATATTTGGTAGTGAACCATCAATATTGAAGACAAAAAAAATTAAAAAAATAGATGTTTATTATAAATGTTAAAAGTATAAAAGAGAAGATAAACAATAATTCTGGAGTATCATATTTCAGAAAGAAATAAGAAGCAATTTATAAAACTCAGAGTAAGGGAACATTTGCAAGATTGTATAGGAAAGGAGATAGAGAGAAATACTTTTTTTTTAATTTAAGAGAGACTAAAATTTGTTAACTACATAGTATTTTATATTTTTGAGTATTTGCAATTTGTACTACCTTCGAGTGCAAAATTTTAACTAATTGTGTACAAAGTAATATGACACACATACAAATATATTTTATATATATATATATATCAGATGTGTTTTTTAAAATAACATATGATACATACGATGATATATATTATACATATAAAGTATATTGCAATACATAAGAGTGAAGTTTTGAAAGTTGAATAACCCTTTCCTTAATGAGTTGCCACATGACACTCTTTTCTACAAAGGATGTTGCCACATGTCAAAAAATCTTGCAAAGAGTTCTCTAAGGGTTTGCTTTATATTAGGGTAATTATTAGGGTAATTATTTCCAATATCTTTTTTCTTGTATATATTTCACTTTGATTTACATGGCTGCCTTTGAAACCCATAAATTAGAAGATATGACCTAACATTAGACAATTATTATACGGATCTAAGTCATGAAATCATAACCCACCATGGGTTAGGTTAGATTGGGGAGTGGTAGCCGTAGCCCATTGGACAACGTGAAATAGAAAGTGCGAGGGAGGTATAAATAAATATAAGATAAAATAGTGAATCTACATTTAGATATTGATTTGGTAGTAATAAACAGATAACTAATACTTCTTGAGACGTGTGATAATTTAAAACAAATTTTATGTGATTAATATTAAATTGAAAAAGAAGATATAATATAACAATGATTTAGAGCTACACAAATATTACAATATTTGGAGCTGCACAATTCTTGAGAATGGAAGAAAAGGAAATGTGTGAGAAAATCAATGAGATGGGGGGAGTAATAATTCTCGAGTATCATATTTCGGAAAGCAATAAGAAACCATTTATAAAACTCAGAGTAAGGGAACATCTGCAAGACTGTATAGGAAAGGAGATAGAGAGAAATACTTTTTTTTTTAATTTAAGAGAGACTAAAAATTGTTAACTACATAGTATTTTATATTTTTGAGTGTTTGCAATTTGTACTACCTTCGAGTGCAAAAATTTACCTAATTGTGTACAAAATAATATGACGCATGTTAGGCTCATAATTTAATAGGCCGGAGCACCGCCGAACTACCCGGATTAGCCCAGCAACGGTTAGGAAAGTTCTAGCAATCCAACCTAGTAAAGACCAACTCTACATGGAAAGGGATCAAGCAAGGAAAGAAATAAAGAAGGCTCTTACTCCCCTTAGTTAATTTAAACATCCAAGGAAAGAAAATCATGTATTAATTAATATACTATGTATGGACCAAGGAGGAGGGCATAAATACACGATCAACTATGATCAAAAGCCACTTTGGATTCTAGCAAACCATTACGATTAAGCAAGAAGCCTTTGTTCGAATATTAATCTATTCTTATTGCTATTTCTTTTGTTCTTAATCTCCTTAGTGTTGATTCTTAGTTGTTCGATTCCCTCACAATCATTATTCATAGTTTAGCTTAATTTGGCTAAAACAATTTGGCGCCGTCTGTGGGAAAATCTTGCAAAAAAAAGAAATCAACCATGACCGAAAAATCAAACACTTTGGTAGAGGAGATTCAAACCCAATTGGAAGCTGTTCGAGAAGAATTGCGTGCGGCCAAGAGGTCCGACCAGTCGAGGGAAGAGATGCAGACCCAGCTGGAAGCCGTCAGGGAGGAGATGCGTCAGCGAATAACCTTCCTCCAGGGGGAGAATGACGCTTTGCGTTCCCAGGTGCAGTCGGTGGCGTCCATAGCCTCGAACTCACGACGGGGAAAGGAGATCATGACCGTGGCTTCAAGGTTGGACATGGATTCAATGCCTGCTCCGACCTCAACCATGGACATGGAGTCAGCACCGGTTTCAACCTCAACATTCTCCTTCATGAAGGAATCGTTCCCGGAGATGGTGGGTTTTGATTCGAATGACGGAATTTACTCCCCGGTAATTTCACAGCTTATACCATATGAACCCCTCATCCCGGAAACAGCCCCAAATACAAGAACCCCGATATGTTCTTTCCCAGATTCGTTGCGGGTCAGACCGACGACATCACGATTGCAGACTATCAACCAGCCAATGCCGTCGTCGAACATCATGTCGTCACTTGCAGTACCTGTCGTCCCTTACCATGAAGGCGGCACATCTGGAGGAGCAGGACCATCAAGTCGTCCTGGCTCATTCCCGCTTCCCAGAAGGAATGTCTCTCGGAACTTGTTTACAGAGCCCCAAAGAAGACAAATTCCAAGACATGTCAACATATTCAGACATGTCGACGCCGGCAACCCAAGGCCTCTGGAACCAGAAATCATCAATATATCGTCGCCAGCCGAACGAAGAGCCGCTCAGACGCCACCACCACATGAAGCGTCAGTGTCACCATTGCAAACATATCTGGTAAACTCGCTGGCCACCCTCATGGAAGAGATGAGAGAGATGCGGGAAAAGGTCAACGGGATACCTGGAGTTCCGCCACCGCTGGATGTCGCCTCGCAAACATGCTATGCCGAATCCCCATTTGGACGACATATTACCGATGTCGAAATTCCAAGGAAGTTTGCCGCACCTACAATGAGGCTGTTCGACGGGACGTCCGATCCAGTGGAACATGTCGCTCAGTATAAACAGCGAATGCTGGCCATTTCGGTCAGACCTGATCAGCGAGAGGCCTGCATGTGTAGGGCCTTCGGAACAACATTAACTGGACCAGCGCTGACATGGTTTGTCAACCTACCAAATGAGGGCATAAACTCATTCGCTGAATTGGTCAACTTATTCAACCAACAATTCGCGAGTAGTCGAACTCTGGAAAAGCAGACCAGTGACTTATATCGTGTGGTCCAGGGGCAAAATGAATCTCTGCGAGATTATCTACATCGCTTTAACAAGGAGAAGGTGTCGATTCCCAGATGCGACATGCCGACCGCCGTGGAGGCATTCAGGAGAGGATTACTTGAAAACTCAGAGTTATACAGGGAGTTGACCAAATATCCGTGCAGGACCTTTGGTGACGTCCAGGCCAAAACCTTAGCCTTCATACGACTTGAAGAAGATCAACATGCACGTCATCGGCCTGATGAATATGAAGGAGGACAACGGAAAGCAAACACTTCCAGAAAACACGACTACAGGACGGGGAAGCCTTATGCGAGGAATGAAGATCGACCTGTAGCATCGGCGACTACTTGGCTTGATGATCCTAGCCTGCCACCTTCCATCCCAGCATACTGCTTCAATGTCAACACTACTGGCCTTATCAACGCCCTAGATAAATTGGGAGAGAAGGTCCGATGGCCTAGGAAGTCAGACAAATCCAGCGGGCGACAAGATCCCAATAAGAGATGCGACTTCCACGACGACATTGGACACAACACGGAGGATTGTGTCGCGTTGCGAAAAGAGGTTGCCTACCTCTTGAGGAACGGGTACCTAACGGAGATCATGTCAGAGCAGACGAAATCCATGTTACACAGGAGTCAGAAGTCGTCCATAGATCAGAAACGACCTCCTTCACCTACACCGCCACAAAAGGTAATTAATTTCATTAACGGTGGTTCTGATTTATGTGGACTAACCTACTCTGCAGCGAAGAGACAAGCTCGGGAATATTCCCGAGACAAGTCATCACAGGTGTATCAAATCGTCCGAAAGGAAGAGGCTTGGAGAAATGCACCCATCACGTTCGATGAAACGGATCTGATGAGCCCAAATGATGCTCATCATGACACCTTAGTCATTGCTCTTAGGGTGGCAAATTGTGAGGTGAGACGAGTTCTAGTTGACAATGGTAGCACTGCCAACATCACAACGTTAAAGACACTAAAACAGATGGGGTACAAGGAGGAAGACCTGACTGTCTCCGGCTCCACCCTCGTCGGATTCAATGGCGAGCCAAGTCAGACAATAGGTAACGTTTCTTTGCCTATACATGCTGTTGGTCTTAATTTGCAGGTAAAATTCGATGTAGTCCAAGATCTGCCCGCCTACAACATGATATTGGGGACGCCTTGGCTACATCAAATGGGGGCAATTCCATCAACATACCACCAGGTTGTCAAAGTCCCAACGCCATGGGGAGTGCAATCCATCCAAGGTGACAGGGCCACTGCTAAGTCATGCTATCAAACAGCAATGAAGCCAACCGCCTCTGCGACGACTTCGGCGTAGCAACTAAAGGGCGACTTCATTCCGATGGGGGAAGATGACAACAGCACTAAAGAAATCGTCATCGACCCAGATCATCCGGATAAAGTCGTCCGCATTGGGGGCAACCTGTCAACTCAGATGGAGGAAGAACTTATTACTTTTCTGAAGGAGCATAAAAGTGTCTTCGCCTGGAGCCATGACGACATGAAGGGGATTGACCCGCAAGTGATCACTCACAAGCTGAATGTAAACCCTGCACATAAACCTGTCAAGCAGAAAAGGCGACGTTTCGCCCGGGAAAGGAACGACATCATCAATCAAGAAGTCGAGACACTACTACGCACTGGTAAAATACGCGAGGTAAAATATCCTAATTGGCTTGCTAATGTTGTTGTAGTGCAGAAGAAAAAGGGCCACCAAAAGGGCCAAAAACCTAAGTGGCGGGTGTGCGTTGACTTCACTGATTTGAACAAAGCGTGTCCCAAAGACTCGTTCCCGATGCCGCACATCGACGTCCTCGCAGATGCCACAGCAGGACACGAAATGTTGACATTCATGGACGCCTTCAGCGGTTACCATCAAATTCAATTACACCCAGATGACCAAGAGAAGACCGCATTCATCACCGAGACAGGTACGTATTGTTATGTTGTCATGCCTTTCGGTTTGAAAAATGCAGGCGCCACTTTCCAAAGATTGGTCACCATGATCTTCAAAGACCAACTTGGAAAAACCATGGAAGTGTATATTGACGACATGCTAGTCAAATCCAAGAAGGCAACAGACCACATTGATCACCTACAAAGGTCATTCAAGAAGATACAGGAGTATAACTTGAAGCTTAATCCCGCCAAGTGCACATTTGGAGTCTCATCAGGAGAATTCCTCGGCTACATTGTCAGTGAAAGAGGAATTGAAGCGAGTCCAGAACAAGTCCGGGCCATATTAGACATCGAATCTCCTAAATCAATCAAAGATGTCCAGAAACTGACCGGACGAGTTGCAGCACTCAACAGGTTCATATCGAAGTCGTCAGACAGATGCCGACTTTTCTACGACATTCTCAGAAAAAATAAGAAGTTCGAATGGACAGAACAGCATGAAAAAGCCCTGCAACAACTAAAGGAATATATGACAACACCACCTCTACTGACGAAACCAAAGGAAGGGGAGGAACTGCAGCTGTACTTGGCAGTATCTGAGCATGCCGTCAGCGCGGTCTTGACCCGAGAAGAAGACGGACAACAAACACCAGTTTACTATGTAAGTAAATCTTTAAACGGGCCAGAATCCAGGTACGCGCTTTTAGAAAAGTTAGTATTGGCGTTAATTACAGCATCCGTTAAACTACGTCCTTATTTTGAATCACATTCTATTTGCGTCCGTACTAACTATCCCATGAAGTCCATCATGAGGAAACCAGATCTAACAGGTCGAATGATCAAATGGTCAATACAGTT
Source organism: Cuscuta epithymum (assembly GCA_945859915.1). Lineage (NCBI taxonomy): Eukaryota > Viridiplantae > Streptophyta > Magnoliopsida > Solanales > Convolvulaceae > Cuscuta > Cuscuta epithymum. The sequence goes on from CAMAPF010000034.1 coordinate 713,523, forward strand.
GGGGGCATACGACATCACATATGAACCCAGGACAGCTTTGAAGTCACAAGCTTTAGCCGATTTTGTGGCGGACTTCAGCCCCAAGCTACAAGTAGAAGCGGGAAAGGAAGTATGCCTTCTGATAGGCGATCAGCACCAACAGAAGTGGATACTGCATACTGACGGAGCCTCGAACATGCACGGAGCAGGCCTTGGAGTCATGCTGAAGTCACCACAAGGGGGCACCATACTACAAGCTGTCCGATGTGATTTCAACGCAACAAACAACGAAGCGGAGTACGAGGCACTGATTTTCGGACTAAACTTAGCCCGAAACTTGGGTATAAAACTAATCGAGGTAAAATGTGACTCCCTTTTAATTGTTAATCAAGCTAACGGAGTCTATGCAGCTAAGGACCTAAAGATGATGGCATACCTTCAAGTTGTTACTAAATTGAGCAACTTTTTCGACCACATCACTTTTGATCAAGTTCCGAGGGGGGAAAACGTCCAAGCTGATGCCTTGGCAGCAGTCGGATCATGTCTGGGGGCAGAAAACAATGACAACATACCATTCGTCCACTTGACTGAGCCCGCCATTGAGAAATCAGAATTCGTCAATATCATTGAATCAACCACCGACAGCAACTGGATGAAGCCATATATGGACTATCTCAAGCACAACATCCTCCCAACTGACAAAAGGGAAGCAAGAGCACTCTTATCTAAGGTAACAAAGTTTTTATTAATCGATGACATTTTGTTTAAACGATCAAAGGCAGGTCCATATCAAAGATGCTTGACCCCTGAGGAAGCTGTCAAGGTGCTCAAAAATCTGCACGAGGGGGAATGTGGAAATCATGCAGCGGGCAGAAGTTTATCCAATAAAGCCCTCAGGTTTGGTTATTACTGGCCTACGATGAGACATGATGCTGTCACCTACACTCAAGCTTGCCAACCTTGTCAGAAGCACGCACCATTGCACCATCAACATGCAGAGTCACTTCACCCTGTTCTATCTCCGTGGCCTTTCATGAAATGGGGCATGGATATCGTGGGAAAGCTACCTGAGGCACCCGGGCAGAAGGTCTACATGTTGGCAATGACGGACTACTTCTCAAAGTGGATCGAAGCGGAACCCTTCCGACAAATCCGCGACACCCAGGTAATATCATTTATTAAAAGAAACATTTTGAGCAGGTTCGGCATCCCATCAGAAATCGTGTGCGACAATGGATCGCAATTCATCAGCATCAAGACAAGACGTTTTTGCGAAAAGTACAACATCAAGATGGAGATGTCGACACCTCGTTACCCGCAAGCAAACGGACAAGCCGAATCAAGTAACAAGATCATCATCTCAAATCTAAAGAAACGGCTTGAAAAGGCACAAGGAAGATGGGCCGACGAGTTGCCCCTGATATTGTGGGCAGACAGGACGACACCAAAAAATGCCACAGGTCAAACACCTTTCTCGTTGGTTTATGGATGTGAAGCTGTCATACCAGTCGAAGTCGAAGTACCAACATCTAGGTATGGGCTCATCACAGAGGAAACAAACAACATAGAACTGGTTCATGACCTTGACACCATAGACGAATTGAGAGAAAACGCTAGGGTGCAAATAGCGGCCTATCAACAAAGGGTGGCGAAAAGTTACAACAAAGATGTCCGAGCTAAAATATTCAAGAAAGGTGATTGGGTGCTTAGGAAATCTTTTGGCAACGAGGCAAGCGGAAAGTTTAGTCCTAATTGGGAAGGCCCTTACCAGATCACCGAAGTCGTCGGGCAGGGGGCATACCGGTTAGCATCCATGGACGGTAAACAAGTACCAAGAAGCTGGAATGCGGTACACTTAAAACCTTTTCACTTTTAGTTTGATCGTTCTCATAAATGTATACAACATATATTTCATTTATTTCCATTACTAACTTGATCGTCGGAGGGCCGTTGGCCTCAAACCAACGGCCAAGTGAATCTTTAGATCAGATATGGTCTGACGACATCAAGCTGGTCGAACCTGACAGATTGACACAGGTAATCATCAAACACGGAATGGGTAAGTCTTTCTCAAGTTCTACAAACCATGATCATCTCAACAGTACGTCACTCATCTTGAAACAAATTAATGAGCTACATCTTATATCAATAGAAACAACAACTTCCGAACACAGGTAGCCTTTTTCATGTTACTAAGCATTTTCGTCAAATTAAAGCTTTTTATAATAAAGATGAATAACCAAACTTTAAACACTCAGTTGATATTCTAGCAAAAATAATTGAGTTGGAAAACTATTTTCTTTAAGCAAAACTTTGTTTTGTCATTATGTATCATAATCTCAGTTACTAACTTTATCATCGGAGGGTCGTTGGCTCCAAGCCGACGGCCAGACTCTGACGACATGTTAAAATGCAGAGCACTAACGAGTAAGCCAAGCACCAGTTGCCGATGTAGACGACAAACAAACATCCTAAAGATACCGACACATCTCCCAGAACACATCATTAAGGGAGAGCGAGGATGACATGGGCCCTTCGTATGCAATTAAAACATATGAACAACAAACCCATGCACCTTGCATGTTTTGGCCAAAACAACAGAATTACACAACAGAAGCATGTGCTTCATAAGCACGACAACACAAACTCCAAAACATAAGGAGACAACATGAGCGACATTGACATAAAACATAACTATTCATGTCGACTACATTAACAAAATCGTAAATGAAACAATACTCAAAGTTTTTGCAGGATTTTCGCAGCAACGGACGAAGTTCCCTTTGCCAACCGAAGTGTCAACATCTACCTAGATGAAGTTCCAAGTCGTCAGCATTGCCTAGATGTGATCGTTAGCACAACTCTAGAAGAAGAAGGAACAATCAAGTAGATCGAAGTGGGATATCAACCAAGAGTTCAAATTCATAATGACGACATCCATCTAGCGTGTCCGCCATCATCATGAATTGGGGGCAATTGTTAGGCTCATAATTTAATAGGCCGGAGCACCGCCGAACTACCCGGATTAGCCCAGCAACGGTTAGGAAAGTTCTAGCAATCCAACCTAGTAAAGACCAACTCTACATGGAAAGGGATCAAGCAAGGAAAGAAATAAAGAAGGCTCTTACTCCCCTTAGTTAATTTAAACATCCAAGGAAAGAAAATCATGTATTAATTAATATACTATGTATGGACCAAGGAGGAGGGCATAAATACACGATCAACTATGATCAAAAGCCACTTTGGATTCTAGCAAACCATTACGATTAAGCAAGAAGCCTTTGTTCGAATATTAATCTATTCTTATTGCTATTTCTTTTGTTCTTAATCTCCTTAGTGTTGATTCTTAGTTGTTCGATTCCCTCACAATCATTATTCATAGTTTAGCTTAATTTGGCTAAAACAACGCATATACAAATATATTTTATATATATTAGATGTGTTTTTTTAAAAATAACATATGATACATACGATGATATATTTAATACATATAAAGTATATTGCAATACATAAGAGTGGTGGAGTTTTGGAAGTTGAATAACCCTTTCCTTAATGAGTTGCCACATGCCACTATAATATTCTAGGCTTCTACTACGTAACATATTCATATAAACTAACCCTAATGACTAATGAGTAATGTACTAATGCTTAGAAACAAGTTCATCTTGTCCCGAGAGCTTGCAAGTGGCAATGGCTGAGCCGCTGACGAGTGTATCTACATAGAGACTCCGCGAGTCAAGACATACAACTTTGTCCGAACATCTTATTCAAATATTTATTTAAAATTATAAAAATGACTAAATACACAATAATATTAGGAATAAATGATTTTAAATCCATATTGTTTGAATTTTTTTATTTATCTTTGTTAAAGATCATTATTGATTTAATTATATATATACTATTCAATTCATTTTAGAAGAATATATTACTTTTTAATATGTAGCATGTTGAACTGCTTAAATATACTAATAATAACAATTGTTCAGTATTGAATATGATATCAATAGATTATTAATTGTATTTTGAAACATTTTAATAATGGATTAAATATGTCATTAGAAACACCGATTTCGTGTATCCTGTGAGTCTATGGTAATTTACCGATACCGTACCATTACCGTACTGAAACTTCGGTATACCGAAATGCAGTATACCAAAACTTCGGTAAGGTAACGGGTATATAATTTTGTATATCGAAAGTTTTGGTACGACAAAGGTATGAGAGAAAATATTCGGTATACCGTACCGAACCACACCTAGTTGTGAAAATAATTAACGGCAACACCATGCAGAAGGACCTTAGATGAAGTAATGCTCGGTTGGACCGTTGGACTGAAGGTGCATAGTGATGAAGATGAATAACGGGCATATACAGGAAAAACTTTAGGGCCTCTTTATTTTTAACCTAGAAATGATTTAGGGGTGTATTAATTTGGGACTTTTTAGGACATTTGAGTATTTTACAAATCACAGTGTAATTAATTGAGACATTTTAAAACATTTTTGAAATATTAAAATGTTCATGTGTATTTCAAATGTCCTGGAATTGAAGCTTTGCGTTTCATTTAAAATTGGAATTTTGTGAGACTTTACCAGCAAAACACAAAGGGAAATCTCACCCCTACCGATGAGATTTGTGAAAATACTAAAATGTCTATTAAAATCTCATATGAATGCAAAACTTAAAATGAATACACACTCCTTATCTAGTTATCTCCATGTTATTAAGTCTTATTTACCTACAACTAAATTGGAAACATGTTTTTTATCTAGTTATTAAAAACCTAATGCAGTCATTTAAATATGATAAAGGATCAATATCATTTTTACTTTGTAACCATGATAGAATAGATGACTATTAGTTGTGTCAAAAAATGTGACCGGTCATTGGTAAGGAAACTTTAGAAATAAACTAAAATAGATCGATTTAATCAATTGAGTAAGTTTATTAAAAAAACTACCCTTATACAAACAATGCTTAATTGACACATTGATCTAAATAGAAACTAGATAATATTGGAACATTGATCTAAATCCAAATAAATTAATGTTTAAATGGATTGAAATTTTCTTGGCCAAAGTGGTCTGGTCTGATAGATGTTTGGTCTATGTGTAGTTTACAATTGTCAAACTTTGATCTAGTATGTTTAAGTCTGGTCTGGTCTGCTCTATTCTAAACTGGTATGGTAGGTGTATTTTCTATGTGTAATTCTCAACTATCAAAGTCTGGTATGGGCTGCTCAAGTCTGATATGGTATTGTCTAGAATTAAAATGAGTTCAATTAAAAAATATTCTTATTATAGATAGACACATAGCTTTAGAGCATCTGGAGGCTACTGTTGTCCAGGTCATGCTCCACTGCATGTGGCTTTCACGGCCAGCTATTGTCGATTAGTATCGTCGTCTCACTGACATTGTCTTGAATTGGGTCATTGAAGGCCTCTTCAGACAGATGTTCTTGTCCAAGTGCTTCTCTGTCACGTGAGGCTTTCCCGAACATCTATTGTCGACAATTCCCTCAATTAGGGTCACCGTCCAGGCATTTTGTTGGATCCACTAATTCTGTTGGAGAATGGTGAAATCCAATCTCTAACATTTTTTGTAGGGGTGTGACCAAATTAGAATGTTCTTCTTTTGTTGTTGTGTTTGTTCTGTCTTATGTGGTTCTTTCCAGGGCACTGACGCTCCATGGTGTTTTGTCTCACTTGGGTGTGGGAAGTTTGCTTTGGTGTCCTGACCGGTTTCGACTGGTTAAGAGTTTATGTTTGCCTTCTTTTGAACAATGTAGAGAATGGTAGAGACATAAAAGTTGTTTTTGACTCTACTTGTTTCTGTGTCTATCCGAAACAAAGTAAGAAGAAGAATTTAATTAGTATTTTTAATGGAGCACATATTCGTGTGGAACACATTCAAACAAAGGTTTTTACCAAAATTGGAGTGACTGAGCTCGCTCACTCCACAAGTTAGCCCCCCTCCCTTTTTTTTGAGTGGCTGACTCATATGAATACACTCTAGCGGCATATCAGAAAGTTCTACATTTATTTTCATCTTCTCCTCAAGCAGAACCAAAGCTTTTGAGAGTTTTGAAGTAGATTGGCAGAAACCATTTGCATTCCTACCCTCTGTTAGGGTAGAATGATCTCACACCCTTCTTTCCACAATACACAAAAATCTTCCAAAACAATTAGACCCTGTGGAGATCGCCAATGTTGTAGAAATTTCGTACCTTAGCATATTGAATTGATTCTATATTTGTAATCATCCAACTTGCTGCATCCACTCCTATAACATTTGTTGCATCCAAAGGAGTTTTCTCTGCAAAATGTGGATATTATTTTGGTGAATGTCGAAAGAAAAAGTTTGCTCTCGATCTCAAAACATAAAGCATCAGATGATAGCAGTGAATCCCCAGAATCATCATACACTACAAGAAAATACCTTATTTGCGTCCAAAATTTTTGCGTCGACATATGTGGACACAAAAAACTTGTTTTTTGCGTCAATATGTGGACGCCAAAGGGTTTAATAAAAAAATATGCAATTATATTGGCAAATAATATACTCGTTGACGCTAAAAATATTTAGAATGTATTTGAGTTTTTGGATTGCTAAAAAAAACCCTACTCCGTACATGAGAAAGGAATTTCACCTACCAAGCTATGGCGCGGCGGCCCTCCCGCATCGGCAACAACGGAGCAAGTTTGGGAGGGCATCGCTGGCCTCAACTGGAAAACGCTGACCACATCAAAGACTGGAGATAGACTTCGGCCATTAATTACAGGAAGAGAGGAACTGAAGCACATCGACGACTTGAGCCAATTTTCGAGCATCTTGCGGTCAGAAGAAGAACTGCCGCAGGCATCTCCTTGAAATTTCAATAGTGGACTCATCCGATAGAAAGCAGGTTTATTTTTATCTCACAGAAAGCTTTGAAATATCTATTGATAGCAGGTCTATATGGTAGATCTATTCATAAATCTGAATTGAAAAATAAGCTTAAATCTTCTACTGCTCTTTTTGTACATTCTAGTTTATGAATGTAATCGTTTCTATTGATCTTTGACGGTAGGGGATATTATGCAATCGGTTTGTTTTATGAATCTCAACCTCATTATTGGTTCGATTTTTCTGATTTTTCACGCGAAGGATTGACCGACTAACATTTTGATCAAGTATTTTTAATGGTTGTCCAGGAATGGTAACAACAACAAATGTTAGACATTGATTCAATTCAAATATATTAGAGTATTAGACTCTTGTGTAGTCCTGCAGATGAGAGGCTAAAATGCTAAATGATATTGACGGGAGGGCATATTGTGCAACCCAAGAAGTTTTTCTAGATCATATGGAACAGAAGCTGAAATGCCGAGCGAGGCGGTATCTCCTAAAATCACAATATCAATGGTGATGCTTAGTTTTACATTGTAATTACCATGGTGGTATTTTTGCAGTGACTAATGACCATTAAGTCATTTTTTTGTCTAACGAGTTCTGGACTTTGTTTTTCTCATTTCTCTGTTTTAGGTCATCCTTGGTTGGCTCAATGGCTGGTCATCATGATTCAAGATACCTCTGGATATGATGATATACAAGCTAGTAAAACTTCATATATATATATATCCCTCATCTTTAAAAAAAAGCTGCACAGAGTATGTAATTTCTATCTTCTCTTGCTCTTAACATTTAATCTTAGATGAGTAAATTATTTTTAACTTCAAGTATGTCTTTGATGAAAAATAGAAGAATATATTTATGTTAAATTGGTTGTGACTTATCAAGAGAGTTTGCAGTAGGCCTTACATATAGACAGTTTGAATAGATGAGACTCTAGCTATGACATTGACCATACAACAATTAGTTTACCTCATAGAGAAATTAAAGTTGCTAGGGCAGAGCAAAAATGGTTGTTTATTGCTGCAAAGTTTCAAAATGATTACTCCTTTGCCGTCTCTCTATGTTCATACCTTCATTTTGTCTTTAGTTGTTATCGTAAGTAGATTTCATAAATTATAATGGTGACAATATAATAGTAACCATCAAAATATTTTTCTTGATTTGTCCATTAAAAGCAGGTTTGCAAAGGTGGCTCCTGTTCCTGGAGAGACTACAGGATGGCAACATATTACACTTACAAAGAGGATCTTCTTAATTGATTGCCATGATTTTGTTTATGAAAGTAACGATTTTGAAACATATGGTGTCTTGGGGGAGGGTATGTGTGATCCCCTTTCCATTTTATTTTATATTTAGTTCAATATACTCCGTATTTAATTAAATTAGTGAAAGAATCATGATTTTGGTTTTGATGAGCCTAACAAGTAGATTTCATTTGGTTTTAATTAAATTAGATTGTAGTCATTTGGATGTATATCCGCGACGATCTTTTGATGAGCCTAACAAGTAGGTTTCATTTGGTTTTGTGGTCTCTATGGCAGGTTCGTGTTGCTAAGTGTGGAAAAGGAACACATCGAAAGAGCATTTATGATTAACGAAAGGTAAGATTTCTGTTATAACAAGTCAACAACATTTACTTTTTCATAAGCCCGTTGTATGTTTTTTCCTATTTATTTTGAGTTAAGAGTCTCTTTTGAGACTGATATGGCCTGGTGTAAGGTACTAGGATTGATTCAAGTCAAAGTGAAGAAGACCTAACTATTTTGTTGTTGACTTGTTGTATGCCGTATGATCATCATCATCCTCATCATCATCACAGTTTTTATAATCTTAAATAAGTACTGATTGATTCATGAGCAATGATAACACACGCACACATATGCTGTATATTACTTTTTATTTGGTATGTTGTATGTTACGTAGTACTTTTTATTTGGTTTGCACAGGCTGGGCAACATGATGTTATGGCAGCTGTAAAGATGGTACTCCATGATTGGCAAAGGAAAGAGCGCCCTCTACATGGAAGAAAATGAAGACGGGATACGAGACACTTTAGCGACATACAATGTTTGATAAATATTGAACTTGTTTTTTGTGATTCTTGATAAATATTAATAAAATTTGTATTTCGTGATTCCTGATAAATTTTAATGAAATTCATAGTTAGTATTTGATTGAAAAACAACAGTAGTAATATTTTTTTTTGAAAATTTATCACTTTTAGCGTCGACATGTCAACACTAAAAGCCTTTTTTATTTTTTGCACCCAGGACCTTTTTGCGTCGGCAAAGTGGTTGCAAAAGATAAATCTTATTTGCGTCAACCAAAGTCGACGCAAATAAGTCTTTTGCGTCGAGTCATTTGCGTCAACACATTAGCGTCCACATGTCGACGCAAATGTAGTATTTGCGTCGACTTTTGGTCTTTTGCGTCGACTTTTTGTCGACGCAAAAAACGATTTTTCTTGTAGTGATATCTGCGCATCAACGTCCTCTCTGATCTTCCACCGCGTTTCAGCACCTTGGCACGCCAGTTTTGTTGAGACGATTCCCACCTACTCTTCCCCCCATCAAAAACTTGTTCCATATTACCTATCGCTGACAATTTCTGCCAATTCTCATTTCTTCGTGTTCCCTCTTCGATGTTTCTTCATCATCGCCAGTTGCTAAGCCCCAACAATAATTTCCGCTTCCCAATTTCTCCAGTGTCCATACCTTTTACCCATTCCGATTGTTGTGAATGCATTTTCGTAGGGATATCTCCAAAAAAGATCAAATTGTCATCAGTCGATTCTCTCCTGCGATGAAGGGGACTGCGATGATGAATATCCAAATCTACATCTTCTGAATGCTTTCCAAAGAGCCCCTTTCGCCAATACCATAATCTCTGTGCTAACCACCTAACCATTGACATTTTGACCCTCCCCAATGAGAAGCGAAAGAATCCCATTCTTTATCCAGCCAACAACCAGATTTCTCTGTCAATGTTTGGCCGCCTTGCCAACACCCCCCCCCCCCCGCATCGTGAATCCCTTTTGAAGACATCTAATGATCGCCTATCAATTCCTTTGGTCGCCCCTGAGCTAGGACAAAAGTGAATCGCGCTGTCGCCACATCAATGTGATGGCGGTCTCCATCGCCCCTCAACCTTATCCCATCATTAGCCCCCTAACTATATTTATTGCATGTGTAAGTCTGGACAATTTTTAATGATTTAAGAGGTGATGCAACTGGCGGAAGAAGATACTCATTGTCATCGCCACCACCACCAACAACATCCAAGCCTTAATCCCAACAGATTTTGGGGTCAGCTACATGAATTGATCCCTGATATCGATGCCAATAAGAGAAGACAAACAACAATAAGAAGAAGAAGAAGAAGAAGAAGAAGAAGAAAAACATAAGAACATAAGATGATAAAGAAGATAAACGATAGAAGAAAATGAGAGAGGAAAGATAGAAAAGAAACCAATCGTCCACACGGATGTGCGCCCTCCACTTTGGTCTCTCCAAAGTCATACTCTCATGCAAGTAGAAATATTTTACCACATGCATCTTGAGTTGATGTTGTTAACAGTGTGCCCACATATCTCACAGTGAGAAACGTGTTATCAACTACAATAAGTGGTATGCAAAATTGCCACCCCTTAATTGATACGTCGATTGCCATGAAGACGTATAAGAAAGTGTTGTCTTCATTAACCTTGAGTTCCAGAAATGATCCCGAATTTGATTGTTTCATAATGTTCAAGAAGTGTGGCAGAAATTCGTATGTAGGACTCTTCCGGTTTTCCCTTCAGCTTATTTAGTGTCTTTTCCTTTGCTCTCCAAGTTTTCAAGTAGTTTATTCAACACCATACTTCAGTGTCTTCTAGTTGTAACATATCTCTTTGTACGTTTTCAGACCCAATATTTAGACTTACTACAGTCTGCTACCAAACTAGCAGTTGCATGCCTTAGTTAATCTTACTTCCAATTTGCAAGAATGTGTTTTAATAAACTTGATAACAGTAAACCTTCCTAATGTTCTGGCTCTTCTTGATCAGATCATCCATTTGTAGTCTTCATCCAAGCATTTTGGTACACATGCTTTCTTATTTACCTTATCTCTCTTGTACTGGAAGTGATTTTTTATAGCATAAAACTTCGGTGCTTTCTTGAAGTCAACACAGTTGATGTAAATAAGTTCTTCTTCGGGATCTACATCATTGTTGTTGCACTTTGTTGATTCTGACTCCACACATTTTTCTTGTAGTACTGCATCCATTGTTTTATTTTCCCAATGTAATATATAACCAGGCCATGCATAAGCGTCCAATTCATCACTAATTGTTGAGTTGTCTTTGGCTGACAGTATGTCTGCTTGCATCCCAGGTGTTGTTTCATCTTGTTGATATGGCTCAAGAAACATGTTGCAATTTGTTTCCTCGTGTACATCAGCAAAGGTGATGCATAGAGGAAATTTTGTCACATCTCGCTTCTTTAGGTGTAAATAAAACAACAGAGCTAAATTATATTGTATCATCAACGATGGATAGTTATGTCTGAATTTGTATTAAATTATCAACGGAGTCGATGGTGTTTGTATTCCGATTTCATCAACTAGCTTTGCAATTAACTCAAAAAAGGAACTGTGTGTATATAAAGTAATTCCAAAAACACTGAAGTTATCATATTCCATTGCTTCATTCCAATGACCACCATGACGAACAAAAATAGACACTATTTCCGTGTTCCCTGTTATTAACAATACACATCGTTCTAGCTTATTCAAGTATGAATAAATGTACATAGTAGTATTATGTGGACACACAAAAACATTATTCATTCATTAATAAGGTTATTTCGTAAATCTTAGCATATAATTGAACAACTAATAAACAAAAGGAAACTAAATTTCAATTCAAATATATTCACTAATTCTGTTGGATCCTCATATCCCCTATATTCACTAGTATATGGGGTTATTTTTGAAAACGAAATATTCCGCATCTTACTTTTGAAAACCAAATCTCTAAGTTTTTTTGATGGAAAAACCAAATCTATAATTGAAAAAACTGATATCATCTTGTCTATCATTTTCTTCTTGGGTAGAAAATTTCTCTAAAATTTAGCATCCATCCAATATGCCCAAGACAACATATTCCTTTGCCCAAAATCCCCCATTTATCTTCACCGAAAGGGAATATATCACAGAGCCCAGTATGTGAAACTCTTTGGTCCGAAAGACGGCCCATGAAAACGCAATACGGAGTACTAGAGAAGACTTGCGCATAGATTTCTCCCATCGCTAGGGTTCTTTTTAAGATCAGGTTCTACTTCACTCTACCACTTCCGCCTTTGTTTCTCTCTCAATTTCTTCTTGCTCCTCTCTCTATCATCCTTCCCTGTTCTGTTATTAATCTTTGATCGTTCCCATGGACTCCAATAACTAGTCTTTCGTTTCATAATTGTCTGTAATCTCTGCTGAGGATTCAAGGGTTTAGATACATCTCTGTATCTATCTCTACGCTCAAGTAAGAAAGATGACGACCCTGAACCCGTTTGACCTTCTGGTTGACGATGACACCGATGACCTATCTCAGCTCGTCGCTAAGCTTCCTCTTTCTGCTCCGGCTTCCAAAAAGGCTCCTGCTCAGGTCCAGCCTGCTAAGCCCCTCGCCAAGATGCCTACTAAGCCTCTACCCCCGTCTGAGGCCGGTAATCACCATGACCTACTTTCCTGTATTCATGTATGAATTAATCGTAATCAGGTGTTTCTTTGGCAACTGGTTCGTGATTTTAATGATGTGAAATGAGTTGGATTTGAATGAGAAAGTTATTGTATCTGTAATTGCATTCAACTTCAGGTTGCTTAACCAAGCTGTTGATTTTTTTCATCTTGAAATGTGCTTCATTCTCTTATTCGTTTGAATGCGGACTATGAAGTCTGTGTCCATATTTTTAATCGTGGCATGTATGTATGTATGCAGAACCTTAAAATTTGCTATCAAAGATTGAGCCAGTTAGATATTTTACCATTCGTAGACCTATAAGAAGCCATAACAAATTGTTATCTTCAAAAACCAATGCATTTTCTTCTTCATAGTCTACCTCCATTCATCAAACTGACAGCTCATTGATATCATCAATATTATTCAGAAGGATGGCGTCCATTACATCTTGTGCATTGTATCAAATAATTGGTTCACTGACACTACATTGTTCTACTTCACACATACAAAATTATTTAACCCTTATGAAAAAAACATGTTCTTTATTTGCTATCAATCTAAGAAAACACCTTCACAGAAGTTCACAATAATTCAGTTTAGTATAATAAAACGCTAAATTACTATTATGTGTAATAACGCATTAGAATAAACTACATATAAGTGTAAAAATTTCTGTATGCCCTCTTTGCTTTGCTTTTGCCCTACAAACAAAGCTTCTAAATTAGTCGGTTACATAATCAAATTTTTAATGGAAAAGCAACCAATTTAAAACACAATAAAGGATTGAAATGTTCTTTTACAATTGTAATGCCCAAATGGGATACTAAAAACTTAGTGGGTTCATATTTTTGGCACTAACTGAAAATAAATTTTAACAAAAAGTGGAATAAATGTAGTAAGCATTATCAAGACAAATGTTATTACATGCATTTTTTAATACTCATTACTCTCATTTTTTAACATCAATACTCATTACTTTCATTAAAATCTTGTGCAGTCAGGGAAGTAAGAAATGAATATCAGAGGGGAGGAGGACGCAGTGGCTCCCGTGGTGGAATGCGTGGCCGTGGTGGCCGTGGGCGATCGTTCAATAACGAGTCAGACAATGAAAATTCTTTTGGTGGAAACAATGGCTTTTCAGGAGGATATAGACCTCCTGAAGACGGAGAAGGTGGGAAAACATATGAAAAGAGGGGAGACTATGCTGGTGGACCTCGTGGAGGTTTTCGTGGAGTTCGACGTGGCGGGTTCGGAGCTGGTGTTGAAGATGTTGATGGAGAACGTCCGCGTAGGGTATACGAACGACGAAGTGGCACTGGACGTGGGTGAGTATTTAGTATTTACTAGAGCTTGTTTGATACCCTTTAATTAAATGACTAAAACAGCAGAACCCACTGAAGTTGCTGCTGAAGTTTTGGCTGATGTGGCCCATTCTGTTGAGGATATTATTGCATTGGCCTTGCACTCTTCTCTACATTTGTTTGCGTATGTAACTCTTTTTTGTAATTTTGGTTTGTTGTAGGAATGAATTTAAACGTGAGGGTGCTGGCCGTGCAAACTGGGGAACTCCAACAGATGAGATAGCCCAGTAAGAATTACCTTTAGCTTATGAATAAGAATGAATTTAGTAGGCATTGGAATTGGAATTGGACACTGTCATCACACTTTTGGGTATGTTGGGGCCCTGGATATTGCTATCGAAAAGAAAAAAGTGACAAGGGAAGTTATTCTCATGCTTAGTTGCACACCTTGAAAAAATCAAAGATAATATAACATCATAAAATGACTAATAACAATTATTTGAAGCAAATATGCTCACTGTGTATATCATCTTTTATTTACCCTTGCCTTTTCTTTCCTTTAAGTTCTTTCCCATGTTGTTCTCTCTGCCCATTGTTTATGGAAGGTTGATTTTCTTTTATTCGTACTTCAGAGAAACTGAAGAGCCTGTTATTGAGGTTGAGAAGTCTGTTGAAACTGAGAAACAACATAATCAGGAAGATGCTGGGGATGCCAGTAAGGATGTTGCACCAAATGAATCAGAGGAAAAAGAGCCCGAGGAAAAGGTATTGTAATTCTTTTACGGTAACCAACATTGTTGGCTGAGAAATATTCACTGGGAGTAGAATGATATGCCAAAGCTTGTATGATCAATGTAATGGCAGTGTATTTGCTAACTAAGTTTTAATAGTTTCTGCTCTTTTCACCCTACATCAGTTTAATATATAATTTTCTATTCTTAATTTAAAGCTCTGTTTGTCAAAACTTTCTTATTTGATGTGTGGAACCAGAAAATATTACGAAGTGTTTTCTATGAACCTCTGAGCCTTCGTGGAAAGTGAATTCTTTTTTTCCCTTCTAAGTTTGTATATTAGACATAATATCTGTCAATTTATTTTCTGATAATCTTTTAAGTGCACTTTTCTTATCTTTGATTTGGTATAGAAGAGTTACCACAACTATTATTTTTTAGTAAAAATCTGATGATCCATTTTTTCATTGTGTGCTCAATATGAATTTATTTCCTTGTTGATTTTTGGTTTATTATTACACTCTTTCTAACTGTGATTTGAAGATTTGCTATGAGGCATTTTAATCTTAAATACCATTATATCTTCAAGTAATTTCCAAAGTTTAATTGATTAATTTGGTCATCTTTCCTGCACTTGTGTTGGATTAACTTTCTTGCACTTGGATTATCAATCCCTAGGAGATGACACTTGATGAATACGAAAAGCTGCTGGAGGAGAAACGGAAGGCCTTGCTTGCATTGAAACCTGAGGAGAGAAAAGTAGACTTCGACAAGGAATTTGAATCAATGCAGCTTCTTTCAAACAAGAAGAATGATGATGATGTCATATTTGTCAAACTGGTGAGTATAACAAATGTGAAAGTTCTAGAAGCATTTCTGTAAGTATTTAGATCATTTCTGCTATATTATGATATTGAGAGTAAAATGATTTGGAACCATTTCAGGGATCTGACAAGGAAAAAAAGAAAGAAGTTGGAGAGAAGGCCAAAAAGGTAATATTTATTGTCGTGCACATTTTTCTTGTGAATTGATAGAGATCTAGACTTCTAGCCATCCATGGTTTACGTATATGTTTTGCAAAACATGACCAAAAAAATATTTTTGAAGCATTTTAGGAACTGTTGGCGTTTAGGACAAAAAATGGTCATAAAATGAAAAGATCACAGCAGTTTGATAAAAGCAGTGTTTGGTGTAATCGCGGTTGGTAGAACAAGTTGTAACTATCTTAAATTGTAAGTAATGATCAAAGGCAAAATACTTTTTCTTTGAAGCTACTGAGCTTTAAAAAAGTTTTATTTATTTTTAAATAACTCCCAAAATGCTGTACAAATAAAGTATGAACTGTTAGAATGAAGTGACATTTTAATGTGGGTTTTATGCACGTGGACAGAGTTGCCATTACTTATCTTCGGAGAACTCTGGCTGAGTTTAGAATCTTAGCTTCAGAGAAAGCAAAAAAAGAGAAGGAAGATTTTCAACTACATCTTTAACCAGATATTTTTAAAGCAAAAGATATTAAATGAAAAATTTGATTAGGTTCAATGCCCTAATCTTTCTTCATTAATTATGGCCATAGCCATACACAATTGTCCTTACTTTAATGTTGAAAAAACCTCACCACCTCCTATCTGAACAGACTTGACTTTGGGTTTGGATCTGACCAATAAATATGGAAACATGAGATATCCAGTTACTGTATCATGTGCATCTTGCTCTGTGTGCACACTTGAATGTCCCTCCCACTTTCATCACTATTTACAAGTCGGACATTATGTCTCATGTGGTAGTGTTTCTGTTCTCTTTTTATGAAAAGCAAAAGCAAAGTCTGAAAACCAGGAAACGTTTCTCTGTTTTTTGTTGTCAACTTCAAAATTAACATCAATACTTTTTTGAGTATCTAGGGGTGATTTTCTTTTAGTCCATCTCAATGTAAATCATATACTTTAAATATTCTAGACACTAACATTTTAACTTATTGCTATTTTGTCCAGACTAAAAACATTACTGAGTTTCTGAAACCTGCGGAAGGAGAAAACTATTATCGGCCCGGTGGTCGTGGAAGGGGGGGCCGTGGTGGTCGTGGCCGATTTGGTGATTCTGGTCGAGGTAGTGGGTATGTTGGAAACCGGTCGAGTGTTGATGCCCCATCTATTGAAGATGTGGGGCAGTTCCCAACCTTGGGTTCAAAGTGAGCTAAAAGAGAGAATGTCCTTCCCTCCTACCTTGTTGTTATTGCTTCGGCTGAGATATGGAAGAACCTCATGGAACTGCTGGTTGTTTTTTATAACTACAATTATCTTCCGAATTTTAAACTCTCTTTTTAATAGTGTACACATCTAGATACCATCCCAGGTCTTTTCTCAGCTTTCTTTGACTTTCTTGCTCTTGTTCGACTTATAGAATTTAGGCACTTCCATTTACAACTTTTATTTATTTCTTGGATCTTTTTTTTTTTCCGTGCTGGGAACAGTTTTGTTTTGTTCGAAATTGCTCTTTTGTTATATTGCCTTCATTTATTCCTGCCCTCTTGATAGCATATTTCATTAAATCATAAATGTGCTCCTGTACTAGTGGCAGACTCTGGTCAGGCCACCCGGAACCGGCATGGACCGGTACTATTTGTACATGGTCTGGCCTGCTAAACCAGTCTTTGGGAGTTCGGGCTGGTTCGGGCTTACCAAACAGCTTAAATCCATCGGCGGGCTTGGGCCCCCTAAATTGCGAACTGTCCTGGCCGGTGCGGGCCCTGTTCGGTCCTAAATATTTTTGTTTTTGGTTTTTTCAATTTTTTTGTTTCTACTTTCTACCAGGTTGGGCTGGGTGTTTTGGGGGGTGGGGGTGAGGGGGGTGGGTGGGTGCTAATTAGAAAATCAAAAGAAAATTGAAAAGCCTGGCTGGGCCTAGGCCCGAACCGGAACTGGCCAGGTTCTTTCTATCTCGTACTGGTATGGGTGGACTCGGGCTGGTTTGGTCCTGGGCCTGGCCGGGCCTCGATTCAGGAATGGGAGGCTTGGAACTGGCCTGGGTAACCCCGGGTCCGGGTCGGGCCTTGGTTCTATTTTTTTGGCTTTTCCTAATTAACCCCCAACCCTCCACCTCCCCCTCAAACCACCTCAAATGGCCCAAAATATCCAGTGCAATCCAATCCAAAAACTTAAAAAAAAACTCAAAAAAAAAATTAAATTGGACTGGCCCGAACTTGCCGGGCCGGTTCACCAATCCTAGGGCCCGAGCCTGAATCGCATACCTTCCAGGCTGGGTCAATCTGAACTGCTCCCCCGGACCGGTTCCCGGGCCGGGCCGGTTCAAACAGTAACCCGGCTGGGCTGGTTTCGGGCCGGTTCTTGGGCCGACCCGGGCCGCCCGGCCCGACCCGATTCCACCCCTATATACTGGTCCGGGTTTGGTGTAGACTTGGGTCTTGGGTTGGGTTGTACCTAGGTGGTACACGTTTTGGAAACGTGGAGCCTGGTACTGGCCCGGTATGCTCCCTTATTGGTAATGGTTTGGGTACCAAGCCGGGCATTGGTCCCCTGTGAAGCATGGATACTTTACTTGGGCGTCGTGTTGGTGTATCGGAAACGTTCTCGTATCCGATACTCTAGGTCTCTTGGTTATTCGTACCGTACATTCCCGGGCCGTATCTGCAATTTTTAAAAGTTTCCATTTTTTGGTAATTATTTTAAAATTTCGGATACTTGTATCCTGACGGATACCCGTATTAACTTTTAAAAAAAAATATTCCAAAACAATACTTTTAAGAAACACTCAAAATTTACATAATAAAATTCTTAAAAAATGAAAAGGTAAAAATAATGTTTACCTTGATTTTATGTGGTACACAACTAATGAGCTTATTCCTAATTCATTTATCCTTCTATCTCTGATTTTAATTATCCCTGTAAATTAATATCTCCAACGGAAATATGTATTAGAACTTTTAAAATATTATATTCTATCTTCATTATTAAAGAACTTTGAGTACTTGCACTTTTAATATTAATGACTTATTGACTATATTTATATTGCAAGGTGCACTAGTGTATATGGGATAAAATATGAACTTATTTCTAAGTATTTTGAAAATGTAAAATGTTTCAATGTCATGAATGAGTAGATATCAAAGGATAATATATGTCTATTTTTTTTCTTTCAAAAAATTGTATTTTTAATATTTATAAATGTACACTGTTACTTTTAATATTTATAAATACACACCCATAACTTTTAATATTTATAAATATGGCCTCGTATCCGTATCCTACTTTTTGTTTTGTTTTGTCGTATCCCCGTATCCGTGTCCGCGTTTTTGTGTTTCCGCGTACCCGTATCGGTTGTACATAGTTGGTCCCTGAACCCTGGCTGGGTTGGGTTTTGGTTATTTTTTTAATTCCTAATTTTTTCAAGTAGTGTTGGACATTAGAAGATAGATGTATATATCTATATAATTTGGAGTGAAGAATGATATTGCCATGTGTCAATCTATTATTCACTTGTGATCACATGTCACGACTATATTAATTTATAATTAAAGTCTAATAATACTCTCATTTTACCTTTATTACTATATATTCCCGTTTAGTATATGCATTTTAATAATTAATTTAACCATTTTTCAAATTGTCAAATTTCAGAACCTCCCATTAAATTGGATTTACTAAATTTCAAATTGCTTTCATTAAAAAAAATATATAGTGATGCCTTAATTTAGGAGATACGGATCAGATTGGTACTCGAAGTTGCATAAAAAGAGTCAAATGAGTCCGGCCTTATATAGGAGTCTCTGTCCGGCCGTCGCCATTTGGGGCGGTTCCCGATGGATTTTTTTGACGAATGTTTATGGACATCTTATTCATTAAGTCTAGTTTATTCATACCAAATTTCAGCTAAAAATTCAATCGGGAAGGCATTCAAATGAATTCTTGAAGATAACTGCGCAGCTAAAAGCACACTTATCTTCAAGAATTCATTTGAATACCTTCCCGATTGAAGTTTTAGCTTAAATTTGGTATGAGTACACTAGACTTAATGAATAATATTCTTAAAAAAATTCATCAAAAAATTCCACCGGGAACGACCTCAATCAATAAACCACCGCCAAATTCCAATACATTACCCAACTTTTTTTTTAAAATTAAAGCTTTACTTTTATTAGCATACATTACTTTTTTTTACGGATAATTATGATTTAAAATGTCGAACATTCTGATATAAAAATAAATGAATTTGGAGTTTATTTTTTTGTTTGCACTTCAGACCTATTTTAAATAAGAAATAATTGAAAGATGTGAAAGATCTTAATTTTAGTATTTGGATTAATGCAAAGTGAGAATGAATCTTGTGCATTCACTTCCACATCTAATGGATCAAAATGAGCTAAAAATGCACAAAATTCGACCAAAATCGCGGTGGCAATTTCGCAAATATGTTGCACTTTTTCGCCACCGCGAAAAAGTGCAACAGAAACACGAAAAAGTGCAAGCGAAACATGAAAAGGTGCATATCTTCGCACTTTGCACGGGAAGAGGTCTTTTGATTTGAACTCTTCCCTATATATAAACTAGCGGTATACGCATTGCGTGCGAATGATGCCCAATCACTACAAAAGAATAATGAAATTACCACAAATTTGACACGAATCTTGATACGAATCTTCACAATTCATAGGGAATTCTGGCACAAATTTTCCATGGATACATCAAATCGGTGCCAAATTCTGTGCAAACTCATTTTGTCACGAGCTATTTGACATGATGTCGTACCAAATTTGATCAATCCGTGTCAATATCGTTATTTTTTGTGTGAGCAACAAGAGAACTAATTACCATTGAATTCCAGTTGTTATCATTTGAAAGTTCAAATTTGAATTCCAATTATATAGACGTGCTCGCGCATGCGTGTGTGTTAAAAATTAGCATGCACTGCAACGTGAATTAGTATCTTAGTTTAAGAACCAATATGAGCATGTGTTGTTTCCCATAATAATAAAGGTGACAACTCCGGTATCTTTCTAAAATATGGGGTATCGTACCTATCATTCATTTGATTGAACCACATCATTTTATCATTTGTTAATTTGGATTTAATTAATTCAACTGCTACATTCTCATTGATACATGTGGACAAATGTATGGTACCTTATGAGTACCATAGAATCTATCAATAATAAACACTTAAACTAAAGGGTGATTCTATATATACAGCCCCATTTTTACTAAATAGAAACACACATTTTTATAATTCCTAGTTTGCCCTTTTTTAAAAATCAAACGAAAGATACGTCTGACAGCGTTGAAGTTCCTGAGATGCCCAAAACCAAACAGCAGTCAAGTTCTCGGCTTTTCAAAAATGGAGTTTTTCTTCATGGGCTCCGGCCGGAAAACGATGGACCTCTTCACCCACTCGTACTACTGGTTCACCAAATTGAAATCCCAGAGCTTGAGAAGAACTCTTCGTCAGCTCTCTGTAGAACCCAACGTTAATGGCGCCGAGAACGCGGCCGCACACGTTTGGGACGCCGTCTTCGGAGATGAATGTCTGGGCGGGAGAATCACTAGATATCCCAATTGGCGCCAGATCTGCCTCCCTTTCCCTTCAATCAAGTGTAACCCTCAATTTTCAGCAGCTTCCGATCAGAAAGAGTGGAGCGCGGCTCTACAAGCATATATATATGGAGGGAGGGGTTTATTAAGGGTAAGATAGATATGTTATTTTATTTTGTGGTAATTGTGGGTGTGTGAATAGAATTTCCCTAAACTAAATGATCGAGTTAAACAAAATTGGTACTCCGTATATCAAATACGTAGTACGTACTAGTAGTATTTAATTTAGGTCCACCATACCAATATAGACTCATGCATCGGTTTCTGATATAGGAAAAAAACAATCTCAACCGTCACCATACATGCTTTAACTTTTAATTACGTGATTTATGTCAATGATCCTTCTGTTATATCTTGTAATGAATCAATAGAGAAAGAGGAGATATATAAAATTAAAGGAGTTTACGTGTTTTCGTTTTAGATTAAAAGTCATATCTGAAGGACTAAAAATGAAAAGAAAAAAAAATCAAAATTACATACCAAAAGTTTCATTGATATAACAATTGAAGCTAGGATTGAAAGTGAAGAAACTCTCACTACACAATTATATCACTTTTTGGTCACTGTTACCTTTTGAGAGTGGTGTTTCTGTAGTTATTACTTGAAAGATTCATGTCAATATAACTTGAGCTTTGAATAAAGAAGCCAAACATGGAATACTATATTTTTATTAACAAAGTCAGTTATTACTTATTAGTTTATTTTTTTGTACGGGTAGATTGTAAATTTATTCAAGGAGCATGCAATTGTACACGTACACTTACTTTTCTAACCGACAAGAATAAGTGATCCTAAAATTGTTATGATACTGAATGGGATAAAGACCTAGATAAGAGTAAAACAAAGCTTTGGAATCTAAATAGGACTTACGAGTTTTTAATCCGTAAGTAGGAATAGTTTCAAGTGGAGAGACAAAAATAGCCTCACACCCTTGCACATATTCAACGGGTGTTTGGTGCAATCATACGCGGACCTCCGTTGGAATCCCTATTACCTATCTTCGCTTACACCGTACCTTACCAGCACCATCACTGCTTCCACCACACCTGGCCGTTGCTGCGCCGCATGTTTCCGCCGCCGCCACCAGACCGCACCTCGCCGCCACAGTATATTGTAGTATTCAATATCTCTTCCCATATAGCAATCGATTGCTATGATCTAGGGTCTCTATGATCTGCTTGGTAGAAGCTTGAAATTAGTACGAGTTTTGTCAAAGGTAGGCAACCTCCCGACCTGACACCTCTGTCCAATCCTCCATCATCGCCTCCAGATATGTGTGCACTTGGCTTCCTCGATCGGTATATGGCTGAACCTGGATGGAGCCGGAGTGTGACAAGCTCATCATGGCTTCCATTAACAGATTACCCTATCACTGAGCTCTAGAACCGATGGATGAGGAGAGGCCATGTGCTCTGTTTTTTAATTTATTATTTCAGGAGTATGAAGTTTTGGAGTTTTGGAGCTCAATATGCGAAGGCCAGAGCCATGAATTGATGAAAAGGAGGATAAAGCCAAAGAAGATGAGGAGCTGCCAGTGTTCTGTGTTCAAAGCTGGAATGATAAATCCAATATTACAGACTATATTAAAGCTTGAAGAAGGAATACAGACTATATTAAAGCAATAAAGTCATTGTGTGAAACCTATCTATCATTATTAAATTTGGAATATTACCTATTTAAGAATGGTGAAAACAATGACATACTACTCCGTTGTATTTTATAAAAATGTCATATTGTTAAAATTAATAATAATGATATTGCAAAGCATTATTATAACAAAAATTACTATATTTTAAACATTATCAAAATGTAGGGGAAAATATCGCAATGTCATAAAATATCATCTACAATGTCAATGTTATAAATAATGACATTGTAGTAATGACAATGTGAATGACTCTAGTAACAATGTCATTCTCAAATGCTAGAAAATGTTATGATATTAAAATATTCACAATGTCAATCATTATAATTACAAACATTGTCACAACAAATAATATTATTATATTACAAATACTCTCAAAATGTAAAAACAATGTCATAATGTCACATAATGACAATGTCAATGTTATAAATAATGACATTGCAATAATGAAAATGTCAAAGACAATTCAATGATTGTAATGACAATGTCAATGTTCAAATATCAATATTGTTATTTAAAAATCAATGTCCTTAAATGACAATATAATATAATGTTATTGTATAGAAATCAATGTCATTATATGACAATGCAATATAATGTCATTGTTTAAAAATCAATGTCATTATATGACAATGTAAGGTCATTGTTTAAAAATCAATGTCATTATCTTACAAATGTTAGTGTTCTAAAAATTCACTATTGCGAGTGTAATATAATACGGAGTACTCTGTATCATTCTTTGGAAACCTAGGAATCATAGTGCGTATATGTTTAATTGTCTCCCAGCTAAGAATGACATTCCATGATTCATATCCTGACCAAATATGCCGTGCCTTTGATTTCTTTATCCCAGGAAAATGATCAAGCAGGGGCGGATCTAGAAAATACTGTTATTGGGGGCACAATTAGGACTGGTTTCAGTTCAGGTCCCGAACCGATCAGACCAAATCAAGAATCAAACTGACATTTCGATTTTCCTTATAATCAAAACAGGAACTGATATCTATGAAAGTACGATGAAAATAACTAGTAGCACTTGATATCTATAATTTTTTTTATTTATTCACCCATAAATGCATTCAAGACATTTCTTTCCTGATTAATTACTATTAATTCGTTAAATTTAACTTACAAAGCCAAATATACGGAGTAACTTTTATTAAATGTACGATTTCATGTGATAAATTGAGTAATTATATGACAAGGGTGAGTTTATTCTGTTTTTTTGTCCAATATCTTTTAGGGGGAATTCCTAAAATAGGAGTAAAAAAGTTTGGAAATTTCATAACAGAAATGTCATCATTTTCTTCCCAAAATAGTAGTAATTATATGCAAGTTTGGACAATACTGTCATATTTAGAGTCTGGTACTATCAAAACATAGTAATAATTAATTCTATTTTGAGAAAAAAAACATGATAGTCCTAATTTGGAATATTAAAACGTTTTTAGTCTTATCTTTTAATCTTACCAACAGTGAGGTAGTAATATTTCAAAAATGACCATATCTTTTAATCATATCCCTAATAAGTTCTTTTTTTTATTATTATCTTTCATCAACCTTAATAAGAATGGAAGAATCTTTCATCACCCTTAATAAGATTTCATCACCCTTAATAAGAATGGAGAAAAATTTTTACTAGTCCAAATCATTAATCAATAACGTAACCCAATATGAAAATAAATAAGAATATGCAATGGGATCTTATAAAGTAAATGTGTAAAACATTACAAATTATAAGTAATAAGCAACGATAAGTAACTTAAAAAGAATTTTTGGGAAATAGTTCTCCAATATTCTGTAGAGATCGAGTATAGAAGTAATCACTTGCAAAAAAAAACCCCGTAGATTTCTTGTGTAGACCATTCTTCGTTGGGGGCAATCTATTTTTCTGATTGGGGGCACAATATTATATCTTACTAAATTATAACTGTATACTACTGAAACTTCAGATTTTATTGGGGGCATGTGCCCCCATTAATTCAGATGTGGATGCGTTGTTCTCGATAGGAATAAGTCATAAATAAAATAATTAAGATTTCTTTTGTCCAGTACTCCAGATTTATCAGATTAATCAGATATGCGGCGCATGTTTCTTCAGAATGGCTCTTCCCCGAATGGCAAATAATCCTGCCATTTGCGAGAGAACAGATCTGGTGGCCGGCAACTAGCGGCACTGGAAATTTGATCTCGGGTGAAACACTGCAGCTCGTGGAAGGCATCCTCCACTACGTCACCACGCGCCTCAGGACGCAACATAGCATCCATCGGCCATGAGATGAGCGCGAGCAAGGATATCCTTCAAAAACCAGATCCCACCAACTTACTCTACCTTCAGAGCAGTCGCCGCCAAATAGCCTCTGCCTCCAGTCCGTAGCCGGTAGCTCTGTGCCAGACCAACGAGAAGAAAAGAACAGAAATCAGTAGGCGAGAAGAAAAGAAAACGGAAGAAAAGCCGACGGAAAGAAATTGAAGTAGGAAGAGAGAGGCAATTCTCCTATTTAATTAAACAGGGATAAAAATGGCATCAAGGAAAAAAGGAGTCCTATTTACGTTTAAAAAAGTAGCTGGTCCTATACGGTTACATAAATGATATTTTAGTCCTATTGAGGACCATTTCTCATACTGAGGGGAACTGAATTGGTACGAACTTACAAAGTATGTTTTGATTTTTTGACAAGCGATGATAAAATATTAGGGTAATTTGAGTTTCCATTATATTTTATTTTCCAAATCGTATTTTGATTCCCATTTTTAAATGTTTTAGTTTTTGCACACCAACCCCTAATGAAAAA
Source organism: Cuscuta epithymum (assembly GCA_945859915.1). Lineage (NCBI taxonomy): Eukaryota > Viridiplantae > Streptophyta > Magnoliopsida > Solanales > Convolvulaceae > Cuscuta > Cuscuta epithymum. Next base: position 739,187 of record CAMAPF010000034.1, read on the forward strand.
GACAAAAATGACCTTCATTGACAATTTTGTTGAACTTCAATGTATTCCTTATCGAGAGGCGTTTATGTGTTTTCATATAGGATTGAGTTACAAGAACAAATTTTTTTAAAAACGGGGTGCAAAGTGTACTAAAATGGAGTGCATACTCCAATTTTCCCTACAATCTTTTGTGTAACTTAGAAGTATAAAAAATATTGGCATGACAAATATAATCTCTAATGAAATATTGGAGTTTGTGCTATCATGCTTGTCTATTATCCGTAAATCCTTACGAGTGGCACTTGAAATGGACGCATGCATCAACGTGGCTATTGATAAACTTTTCTGTATACCAACGTATACAAAAAAATGTGCCGTTTCACAGTTGATGGAAACGAATCGTGTAATTTAACGGTGTACTAAACTAACCGTGAAGTACCGGGATATATATTTACTCCAGGGGGTCTGGGGCCTGGGGGTGGGGCTGGAGTAAACTATACTGAAACTCACTCTATTGAGTTTCGAACCCGAGACCTCCCATAAGGAAGAGTGAGCCGGTGACTAGCTGAGCTGGACCGCTTCCTCAATTTGCTTCCACACCTTCTTATACAAATTTGAACAAATAAGAGCCCCGGGTCCCCGAGGCGTAGCTCACCTGGTATGAAGAGGATGCTATAAGGAGGAGACTTCAGGTTCATATAGAAAATTCCCTAAACAGGATTAGAGTATAAAAGTTTTGAAATTTCAAAATAGGACTCATGTTTTTTTATTCCCTGAATAAAAGTAAATTTTTGCCAAGTTTGGCATTACTAGGCTTAAACATGACATTTTTTTCCCAAACTTGGCAGAATTACTCCTATTTAGGGAATAAAAACATGAAAGTCTTATTTTGAAATTTCAAAACGTTTTTACTCCTATTTAGGACAATTTATGTTTTTTCATAATACCAACTATTTGAATATAAAACAAAAATAATATGGAGTCACTTTTCAACTAGCAACCCAGTCATCAACTAGCAACCCAGTCATTTATAGGGGTGATTAGGTACGGTATAACGAATATTTTATCTCATACCTTTACCATACCGTAAATTTTCGGTATGAAAAAATACAAACCATCACCATACCAAAATTTTGGTATACCTTGTTTTGGTATACCGAAACTTCGGTACGGTAAGGTACGATATCAATAAATTATTATGATTTAATATAACAAATTATTATATGTCAAATAAAATATGGGAAAATCAGTGTTAATAGTGATATACTAAAATCATGAATGAAATTAACTATAAAATACCAATGATAACCTATTGGTGTTCTATTCAACTTTGAACAAAAAATGTTATATATATGTTTTGATATTTCAACACACGATATATGAAGGTAACAACACATTATGCTAAAATAATTTAAACAACATAGATATAATTAAAATAACACCGATCTCCAACAAAAAGTATAAATAGTTCAAAAAACATGGATATACTTGAATTTATGTTGTGTTTCTAGTTATTTTTATAATTTTAAAGAAATTATTGGCTTGGAATTACGGTATGACGGTATACCGGTATAGCGCTTATTTCCGAAATATATACCAATATCATACCAAAGTAATTCGGTACGGTGCCATCCCGTACAGAAAGTGCCGGTATACCAAACATTTCGATAAATTTGGTATTTTTCGATATAGTAAGTCGGTAAATTGAAATTTCGATATTTTTTCCCACTCGTAGTCATTTAAGACATTGAAAACTAACAGCAAACTAATAATATGGAGTATTTGGAAATAGAATCACTTATTTGATATTTTGATACTAGTTTTTGATAAATTAAATAACTGAGTTTTCAATGAAAATTGCTCTAGATCACTTTTGGTCTATATTTAGATAGTTGGTATTATTAAATATAATTTACAAAGTACAAATTATTCTTGGTTTATGGAAGATAGTTTATATTACTTAAAGTTATTTTCCCTTAATAAAACAAAGAAAAAATTATATGGAAATATAACTAAAATAGTGTCTGTAGTGACTTCAGCCCATTCAGTAAGAAGATTAACTCTACCTTTACTTATTTTGATTATACACAATTCGGTGCTATATAGTTACTTCAGGCAATTTGGTAAGAAGATTAACTCTAACTTTACTTATTTTGATTATATGCAATACAACGCGTTAAAAAAAAGGTTTGGAAAGAATATTACCTCCGTCCCTTTAAGATTGGGACAAGAGGGTGTAGGGTAGTTTTTAAGAAAAAGTAAAATTATGTGATTAGTATTGAATTAGTAAAGTGAGAATAAAGTAAGAATGATTTAAATACTCAAATATTATCAAATATGGTATGCGACAAACCTAATGGAACGGATGAAAAAGATAAAACGAGACAACGTTAGGGAGATTGGGGAAGTAGTTGATAAGACTGATAAGTTGGAAATAAGTTGGAAATGAATATTTGTTCATGAAGATCGTGAAGACCCTCTTTCTTTGTAAATTGAGGATGAATGAAAAAGTGAACATTTTATTTTTTGGATTTACCTGTTTTGTGGAATGTGAACTGTTGTGTTAAATTTTACTCGAGGGCGAGTAATGGACTAAGTATGGGGGAGTTTGATAGTATAGAATTGTTATTATTTATGTTTGTAATATTAACTAGTTTTATTTGTTGTTGTTTGGGAAATTACACACTTTTGTCGTAATACTTTATTTTTTCTATTTGTTTGTAACTAGTATCTGTACCCGTGCCATGCACGGGACAAAATGATTTTGTTGTTTAGCTTTACTAACTGAAAATCATTTATTTAGTAGATTATAACATTATTTTAAAATGCGTATTCTAATTTATTGAATATGTCTTATTTTTCAACTAATTATCTAAACATGTTTCCCGTCTATATTTTTCAATGCAAAGAGCATTTTTTTTCAAACTCTTAGTTGCATCCAATTAAAATTAATCTATTTTTACATAAACAAAAAGAAAATGCTCCAAGTTTATTTTTTTATATAATTTACTGAGTATGCCTTATTTTTAAACTAATTATCTAAATATGTTTCCAGTCTATGTTTTCTTTAATGAAAAGAGCATATTATTTATAACTCTCAGTTGCACCCGATTGATATTAATCTATTTTTACCTCAATAAAGAGAAAATGTGCAATGCCTATTTTCTTTCATGGCTTACTGTTTTAGAAATTTTCAAAGTAGTTTTTTTTTATCTCTTTCTTAAGGTAAAGAGTTTAAAATATATAATTGTGTGACATTGTGATTGGCAACGATCAATTTATGTTTTATTCGATTGAGCTATTGAAGGTTATATGATCTTATTAAATAAAATACTCCGTAAGTTTATGGAACGAAGAAAAGTTGCATGATTTAGACATTTAATAAACAATTTTTACCTAGAAGGTAAGATGAATAAACCCTATAACAAGTCTATCATCACATCTAGAGGTAGTATAATCAAAACATAAACATGTCACTTTATGGAAAAATAAAATAAAAAGACAAACGCCCTCATCACATCTCATTTTTCATGAGCAAATAGTATTGTATTAAAGTTACATCCATGAATAAGAGAATTATTTCGTGGCTTTTATATACAGTCTAACTTATTTATCTAGCTCGGTCTTAAGCACCACTTTTAGTATCAGAACATTATTGTTATATATGTAATTAATAAAAAAATTAATTAATAAAACTTTCCAAGAGCTAAAATTCTCGACCAAAATATATCCAGATTATATTAATATATACACTAAAGTTAAACTAACTTTTACTTTCATTTTTTTTTAACTTTTACTTTCAACAATGAGATCAAAACATTGATTAGAAAGGTGATCATAAATTTGAGATATCGTTAAGACAAATTTATATTTAGCAAATTTTATCACATGCAGTCTTGCTATTTAGAAAATTTACACTTTTTCCATTTTAGAAATGATTTGGAAGTTATTATAATTTTTAAGGCAAAATAAATAATATACCCCGAACTTTGCCTTGATGTGAGCTCCTCACCTCATACTTGTCCTAGTTTAAAAAATACCCCCAACTTTATTTATTTAAATTTTTTCAACCATATTTTAATTATAAAATAAAATTTCTCAAATTAAAACATGTTAAACAGATTTAGTTAGCAAAAGAAAAAGTTGTGTGATTCCCAAAAAAAGTGTGTGCTTTCTTAGATGGTTTAGTAGGAGATGGGACATAAATATCTCAATTTTACACAGTATGAGATATTTGTACAATGAAGACAAGTTTGGGGTGGGGATATAACACATACGTAAAGTTTATGGCATTTTATTTATTTTCCCCTAATTTTTTTTTTTTGAAAAAAATATTGAAATGATTTGCGGGTGCTTAAAATAATTTTATTCTCTTGTGTTCCACTTTCAACTCTGTTTAGTACACGAAGTTATTATAATGAAATAAATTATATTTAAAGGATTGTTTTTTCTTAGTCATACGATTATGTCATTCTACCATTTCACCTTCTACATCATTAGAGAGTACTAATTATTTCTTCCACTCTGCTTACTACAACTTTCCATCTTATTGAGTATTTTTTTGTTTCCTTTCCACTTTAGCTTCAAATTTCTCATTTGATTTTCACATTTTAATACGGAAATTAGAATAGAATCTTCACACCCTTATTTAAAGGGACTGTGTCAACTTTTGATGGTTCACCATTGCACATAGAGTGGATATCTTCTAGGTGATTGTAATTGACTCTTGGTGTTGTGGATTTTGAACTTTGTCCTGTATAAGACTTTTAAATTTCTCTTTTTTTCCCTCTCATTTTCATGTCAACACTACGTAAAAGAAAGAACTATTTTAAATACATTTGTTTGGGTTATAATATTATTATTTTATCATACATCAATTATATCTTCGAGAGACACTAAGATGTAGTAGGATGCGATATTTTCAATAATTCAACGTGTGCACATTGCATTTTGAGAAAGTAGGTACCTTGATTCATATTAAAAACATCAAAGATTTGTGTTACAATACATGTCCGGACATTCCAGGTTCGGAGGTCAATAATAATTGTATCAAATTCTTAGATATTTTTTATGAAATATTATATATGAATTAAAATGTGGCATTATATTCTTTATTTCTAATTAAGATAAATGAATACGATGAACGTCTATATAATTGATAAATTACTAGCAAAGTTACACATGCAAGCTTGCTTTCTCCGTCATAGACGTATATATAGTATGATACATATATGATAATTTATGATTTTTTTTTCAAGTATAGTTATATTATTAAGGTTGTATGCATATATGAATGCAGTTTAAAAATATATATAAAAAAAATGAATAACATAGGCTAGACAAATATATTCTAGCTCAACAATCTCATTGAGCAATTGGAGGAATAATTGGAGTTATTAAACAAAGCTACCTTTAATTTGAAACAATGACTTATAGAGTTAAATGAACTCATTGCGTAAATTCATACAAAATTCATATTCATGATTTTGAAATGTTTTTCATAAATCAGCAAAATGAGCAAATTCATCCATTTCAGCCAGAAATTCATAAATTTCAACAGAATAAATCAACATAGGCGAGTTGGGTGTTACCAAAAAGGCTCTTAATTTTGTATGTACATCTTACTTCTGCTTGTATAGTGATTATATAACTTCATAGTAAGTTAAGTAACTCCAAATATTACTCATGAATACTTTCAGGAGATTTATTGAATTCTAATCTAATATATATGGAATTCTGTTAAGATCCGGAGTTCTATTCTAAAAGGTCAACCTGTTAGGAGGAGTTTTAGCCCAAATCTTAATATAGCACATTGTTGATTCAAACTTTTCTGATGTGAGACTCTAACATCCCTCCTCACGACCAGACACTTTGTCTGGATCGTGCCGTCATTCATTTTTATTCGTCAGTTCGTCATTGTCATTTTTTATAATCGTGTCGTGATTTTTCATAAGGGGGCCCACACCATGGATCGATTTGTCTCTGATACCATGTTAAGATCCGGGGTTCCATCTTAAAAGGTCAACCTGTTAGGAGGAGTAGCCCGGATCTTAATATAGCACATTGTTGATTCAAACTTTTCCAGTGTGGGACTCTAACAAATTCTAAGCTTTAGAAAGTTAGAAAGGATTCCATTAACCTTTCAAAAAAAGGACTCCATTAAAACGTTTTTAATTGGACTGTTTTTTGTTTGATCTGTCTGTTCTGATCGTATCTGGTCTTACCTGTATGATCTAATATGGTCAGGTCATATTATCGGAGCTTTTTTTACTCTTTGCCAAACAGATTTATCTCATCTAACTAACAGTTGAGATGCAAAATTTCAAAATTTAGCTGTACACAATAGTATCTAGTTCAGAGAATAATTGAACAAAACTTTCATACGGAGTATTTGTTAATTGTATTTTTAAAATTATTGGATAAAATATTAAACATAAGATTATAAAAACTGTTATACTTGTTTTACATTTGGAATAATTGTACAAAAGTTAATTTATAATAGATTTTTGTTACTAATAATATATCACACCGTATATGTATTACAAAGAATTACTCAAACTATTATTTTTGAAATTTTAAATATACAATTATAAATTATGGAAATTTCGTCATCTGCTATAACTTCTTTTGTACTCCAATTGTAACAAAAAATCCATAAATAAAAAATTGGCGTCATATGAAAGAAAATATTTGCTTTCATTTGACACCATAATTGAATATATAAAATAACAAATAATTTAACACTAAAACATTTGGTTTCTTAAGTGCTATAACATTCTTATTTGTACTTCGATTTTTACAAATTATATCAAATCCATAACTTTTTTTTTTTATTTTTTAATGACACCAAAATTTAATATAAAAAAAATTAACTCCTTAAAATAATATATTTTTAAAATTGCTATAACTTTTATATTTATCTCTGATTGTCACAAAAATTTTATCAAAATTTCTATTTTTTATTTTTCATATGACACCAATGTTGCATATATAAAAAAATCTATTAGTTTGCGCAGTTTGTGATCATTTTGTGTAATACACACTATTAATTGCAGCGATAGCTTAGAATAAAACCAAAGAAATTTTAGTGCTAAAAATAAATCTGATGTTTGTGCAGTTTTATTCTAAGTTAAATTTCTAAGATTTGAACCACACTTTTTAAGCTTAGAATAAAGCCGCACAATTAATTTATGACGTTTGCACCTCACTTTTTGAGTAATATTAGATTTTGCACCCCACTTTGAATTTTTTTTATTTTGCACCCCATCATATAACATTTTGTGAAGAAAAGATTCTAAATGAGGTGCAAGGTCAAAGGATTTCTATGTGAAATGTGGTGCAAAGTCAAAGATTTTTGAAAATGGGGTGCAAAGTCCAATATCAGCTTAAAAGTTGGGTGCAAAGTCAAATTCCCCCATGATTTTAATTGTGTGCACTGTGATTTTAATAGAAGAGAAAATCACACCCCTTTCCTTCACAATAAAATCACCAATTCACATATACTCTTTAGCTTAGTTTAGATTAGTTTTTTCTTTATATTTTCTATCATGTTTAGTCTCCAAATGAGGAGCTAAACTCTTCCATCTTGGTTTTGCTACTTTGAAGCTTAATGAATTTGTAAGTTGTGAGTTATTCTCTTTAATCTTCTTCCTTGAATATTAATTCTTCCTTTAAATATTATTTCTATATCAATGTTGGGGAGTGTTACTAAGATGACAATTAGTTAACATCTTGACATTAGTTATAGTAATAGTTATTTCTTCCTATACGTTAATATTGGGGAGTGTTAATAAGATGACAATTAGTTAACATCTTGATATTAACTATAGTAGGATTCATCTTCTTCAATATTCTTCCTTGAGTATTAATTAATTCCTATTCATATTTCATATTAATATTTTGAACATTACTTAAAGGATCAACTAGTTTTGTTTCATATATTAATTGTTACTAGAATCGATCGACGAATACGCTTGTTAATCGTTCGATCACGGTAGTAAACTTGGGTTATTAATGCACGTGTTTCATGGTTAATAAACCAAGGGGAATTAATTATGTTGGTTAAACCAATAAACCGCTTGTGTTGAGATTATCAATCTCAATCGTTTTCATCTTGATTTTATTGCTACTATCGGGTTAATATATGGCGCGTGTTCTATATTTACTCGGTAGTAATTTTTATTAATGAACGCGTCTCGTTATTAATAACTACCCTCGATGAACTGGATATACTCTTCGATTGAGTATTCGAGAGGAAGATAGTTAAAGATATAACCGGGATCGACGAACATTTCATTAAGTGGATAAAAGCAAAACCAAGTCTTCTTCTCATTAATTAAACCGCATAAGTCGTTCATCTTTGTGTTTAAATATTCTTAAAAGTTCTTCAGCAACAAATCTAAAAACCCCCCTTATTACTAGTTATAAAAAGAGAAGTATTCCTTTCCCTGTGGATACGAACCTTACTACACTATACTACGTATTAGTGTTTTATTGTTACTGTCGGATCAATATGATGTGTGTTCTATATTGACTTGATAGTAAGTTTATTTATGAACGCGTCTCGTTCTTAATAACTACCCTCGATGAATTGGAGATACTCCACGTTTGAGTATTCGAGAGAAAGATGGTTAAAGATATAACCAGGATCAACGAACATTTAATTAAGTGAAAATAAGCAAAACCAAATCTCAATCTCTATTATATTAAACCAAATAAGTCGTTCATCTTAGTGTTAAATTGATTAAATCAAATCAACCTTAATTAAAAGAGAAATATTCTTTTCCTGCGGATACGAACCTTATTACGATATACTATGTACTGTGGTATTAGTGTGAGTATTGAATATTATTTTAAGGCACACAACGACTTTAGTGCCGTCAGTGTGCAAAGTACACATGTGGCATAAGAGATAGTCACTTAAATATTAGGGCATCCTCATTGGTAGGATTATTAAGAGATTAAGTAAGTGACATGACAGATTTTTTAAAGGAGCATCATTGAGAGACATAAATTATTTAATGAGATTATTTGCTATAATAATCCGGGATCAAAATATGAATCCAGATTATTTTAAGATTATTTAAAAAGTATATGTAATAGAAGTTAATGCAGGAACGAAAAAATCTGATTATTTGAAGATGATGGTTGGGAGACATAAACAAATATTGAGATTATTTAAACATTAATTATATAACAATATTTAAAAGGTAAGAATCATAGTAAAAATTGATTATTAGAGATCATCAATGGAGATGCTCTTAGTAAATAGATTATCCCTCTTCTTAATGGAATGATTTTTTAAAATTTTGATAAGTTTTTCTCTGCAATTTCAAGAAAACCGTCTAGATGTAGACATTATGATTGACATTATTAAGAAATACTTACCAAAATCGTATAAAATAATTTAAATAAAAAGAGAGATAATTGATTCACATTCAGGGATGGATTTAGGGGGGGGGGGGGGGGGCGGGGGGGCGACCGCCCCCCTTGGACTTTCAAAATTTTCTACCATATATGTAATATTTTCATAAAACTTTCATAATTTAATTAGATTCGCCCCCCTTAGCTTTTAATTTTCAAAATTAATATATAGTGTTACATAATGTAATACTTAATTGAAGATTTAAAAGAAAGAACATCTAAAATAATTACATAACTTAAACAAATATACAATAGAATAACTCGTTGTTTAAGATTTAGGATACTTATTATATAAGAATTCCTAGTTTTGTAATGTTTAATTATCTTTATTAGATAACAAGTACTTGATTTTGTAAAATATATATCAAACAATATTAAATATCAGACACACTAATTACACAATTTTTTGATCACGTGAAATGAATCCAAAATATAAATGTTTATTGACATTAAATTACATAATTCATTTACTTCTTGCTTTCTAAAAATAATTTATTGCATAGATAATAAACGTTAAATTATTATAGCATTAATACAAATATTAAAATATAATATGCACCATATATGTGTGTGTATGTGGTGCATATAAAAATAATAATATCATACATACTACTATTGTAATATTAAGGAAACTTCTCGTGAGTCATGACTCACGAACACCCTCCTTGGTGGCCGGACAAAAATTACAATTCAATAATAACCGATTCATGAGGTTAAACAATGTAGAAGTTATTAAAAATGTATTGGTTGATGTCTTTGTCATCGTCTAATTTAAACTTAGAATGTACTACTTAATAGATTTAAATGTCGTTGGGGATGTGTATGTATTAATGCCATTTTTTGAATAAAATTAGCCGCATAGGCTTACAATAGCGGAAAAAATTCGCCCCGCTACACTAGGGAAAAAAATTTCACCACACTACACTAACGAAAATTTTTTCACCACCTACACTACCGAAAAATTTCCCCTTGAATAGAAATCCTGGATCCGTCCCTGTTCAGGTTCTACGGAGTATTATTTAATGCTGTGACTGCCTGATACGCAGTCGAAGATGAGAATGACCAAATGCAATGCTGTGACCTTTCTCTTGTGCACAAAACACGCAAATATGTCTCCACCACCCTCATCAGAGCACTCATAAATTGCCAGTTTCTTCGTTTTTCCTCCCGTTCTGAATCTCAAAATTCAAATTCTGAAACGAGTACAGAAACTGCACCTTCAATTCTATCATCTCGTGCATCACTCCTATCATCCGACTTCAAGCCCAGAAAGACCCAGTTCTCAAAGTCCTCGAACAACGTTAAGCAAAATGACCCGTTTGAATTTTCTTCCATTCTTTCGTCTAACAGAAAAATCTCAAGTTATATTCGATCCCGGGATTTGTCTTCTGCCCTTAGAGTCTTCGAGAGTATGACTGTTAGGACTACAATAACATGGAATTCAATCCTGGCCGGCTTCTCAAAGACACAGGGGATGTTTCAGGAGGCCTGTCAGGTGTTTGATAAAATTCCTGACCCAGATGTCGTGTCCTACAACACAATGTTAGCTTGTTATTTAAGCAATTCCCTCACTGGAGATGCAAAGAGTTTCTTTGAAAAGATGCCCGTAAAAGATGTCACTTCTTGGAATACCATGATCTCGGGGTTTTCCCAAAATGGGATGATGAGTGAAGCTCATAAACTGTTTGTTGCAATGCCCGTGAAAAATGAGGTGACTTGGAATGCTATGATATCAGGATATGTTGTGTCAGGAGATCAGGAATCAGCATTGGGAATATTTAGGGAAGCACCTGAAAAGGGTGTGATTGCCAAGACTGCCATTATTACAGGGTATATGAGAGGTGGGAACATTGAGTTGGCAGAAAAGATGTTTGAAGAAATGACAGAAAAGAGTGTGGTCACTTGGAATGCTTTTATTGCGGGTTATGTTGAGAATAATAGAGCTGAAGATGGTCTTAAGTTGTTTCTGAAAATGGTGAAGCTGAGGATTAAGATAAACCCATCAACTCTAAGTAGTGTGTTATTAGGTTGTAGTAACTTATCCTCATTCAGGTTTGGAATGCAAGTTCATCAGCGTCTTTGTAAGCTACCCATATGTTTTGATATGACAGTGTCAACTTCACTAGTTAGCATGTATTGCAAGTGTGGATTCTTGGAGGATGCATGGAAGGTTTTCATTGATATGCCAAGGAGGGACGTTGTCAGCTGGAATGCAATGGTTTCAGGTTATGCTCACCATGGTAAGGGACACAAGGCTCTTCGTTTGTTCGATGAGATGAGAAACAAAGGAATTCAACCAGATTGGATAAGTTTTGTTGGGGTTTTGTCAGCTTGTAACCATGCAGGGTTGGTTGACCTTGGGATTCATTATTTTGGTATAATGCAGAAAGATTATGGAATCAAGCCTAAACCAGATCATATTACTTGTATGGCTGACCTTCTTGGCAGATCTGGCAGGCTATACGAAGCCATTGATTTGATAAAAACAAATATAGATGACATCAAACCCCACCCTGCATTCTTTGGAACCCTTCTGGGTGCTTGTAGAACCCACAAAAACGTACAAGTTGCCGAGTTTGCCGCAAAAAGGTTGCAAGATCTTGACCCTAGAAATGTGGTTGGGTATGTTCAACTCGCTAATGTTTATGCATCAAAAAACAAATGGGAAGGGGTTTCCAGAGTTAGGAAGATTATGAAGGATAATCAAGTGATAAAGACACCAGGTTGTAGTTGGATGGAGGTCAAGGGTGGAAGGGTCCATGAGTTCAGATCAGGAGATAGGCTTCACCCAGAGTTACAAGCCATACACACAAAACTAAACGAGCTGGAGATGAAGATGAGATTGGCAGGATATGTGCCTGATCTTGAGGCATCCCTGCACGACGTGGGGGAGGAACAGAAGGAGAAGATGCTTCTTTGGCACAGTGAGAAGCTGGCTATTGCGTTTGGCTTACTGAGAATACCTCCAGGGATACCAATTAGGATATTCAAGAATCTTAGGGTTTGTAGGGATTGCCATAAAGCAACAAAGTTTATTTCTGCAGTTGAAGGTAGAGAGATCATTGTCAGAGATACGACAAGGTTTCACCATTTCAAGGATGGATCTTGTTCATGCAATGATTACTGGTAAATCAAACAAAGTTTTTTTATTTTCACCTTTTGCTTACCTTATGGTTACGTCATTGAAGGAAGAAATGTTTACACCTTTGCTGGAATTTGACTAGAATACATTATTTGCGCTTCCCTTTGCTGGTGGGAATACATGTGTAGTTTTGTCTAGAATATGTCTATTTAATTTGAGGTTTAGATTGGGTTTGTATTAGAAAATAGAAACTTATGTTTCTTTGTATCATACTTGAAGCTTTCATCCATCTATGCCTTCTCAATTTCAACTCTCCTCTTCTCTCAAACTGCATATTCACTCACTTCAACATGAATCATTTGTATACTGTCATTGTGGGTTGAGATTCCCATTGTACATAGAACGAGATAGAGGCCACATGTTCCTTGGTTGCCAAGAATGAAGGTATAGAGAATTAATTTCATTGAAGAATGTGATATATTATTTGGGATTTTGGAAAATGAACTTATTCGTGTTCGAAATGATTTAGACGGGTTAAGTTTACTTGTGGAATTTTAAATTGAGGAAAGTAAGAAGCATTCTAGCTTTTAAAGGGGTCATATGAATGTAGTACTGAAAGTCTGAAATGGGGTTGTGAAAAAGAGAAACTCGTAGTCAAATGAGATACTGCGATATAGAAGTGGGTTAGTTTTCAGGCTGAGATATGAGTCGCCATATGAGACAGTAAAAAGCACACATAAAGTTTCTTATTAATGAGTTGGCATGTTTCTTATATGTTACTTTTGATTTCACGAGCTAAATATATGATAATCTAAATAAGTTAAATTTAAATTACTATTATGACTGAATTAGCTGAAATTACTATGAAGGGCCAATTTTAGCTATTTTTCATATAATTTTTTCTTTATTTTCTTAGTATAATGTATTATATGTGTAATGTTTTCATAATTCAACATATTCAAGTATTCAACCAATTCAGCCAAATTTTCTTTAATAATTTTAATAGATTCAATCAATTCAATCAATTTCAGTTTTGCCAAACAGACACATGATTAATAAATCTTCAACCAAGATGTGATGACCACAATTAACAAGTAAAAACAGAAAGGACTGAAGTTTTCATAGACGAGAGAAAATTAAGTGAAATCACAAATTCTTTACTTAAAAAGAAAAGTAACAAAGTTAGTGAGACACGCAAAAAAGAAGAGTTAATAAAGTTTCAAGAACCTATTTTAGCACAAAGATTGTGCAACACTTGCCAGAGTTGGTGGATGCAATTCTTGTGCTCAGACAATACGACTTGATAAGACTAACATACAGGAAAGGAAAAAGGAGTCCCAAACAGTCTGAATTTGATGAAGCAATAGCAAATATGTTCAGAAATTATTACATTTTTTACCTTGATAAGGATGAAACCCTAGTGCCCTGCACCCCTTGACTATAATGAGAACAACTAATAGTCTAGTAGCTACGCAGTCTAGTAGCAACCATCCTACATTTTTTTTGTACAGAAGCTGTTTATACTTGAAAGTTGTGGAAAGAATTGGTGATTAAACAAAGAGCGGGAATGAAAAATTTGAAGCAACCATGCATAATTGTCTACTTTCAAGTCGAATAATCAAACTTCAGATTTTACACACCCAAACAACACTTTCTATAAAATATAAACCTCCTGCCTCAACTTCCTCAACCTGAGCAGCAACCAGAGCTTTGGTTGACGGGCTGGCCTCTAATCTGCACGGTAGGGGGGCGTGCATTGCTTGAGGCGGGTTGATTTGCCATTCTACAAAAACAAACCAAATTAAACCAAACCAAATGGTATTGTTACCCATCCACGGGAAACTTTAAAAGAGGGTTAATAAATAAAAAAACATGACCCAGTAAACAAAATGGTCCTTAATAAAGGGGTTTATTGCATCCACTTCCCTCGATGTTTGATAATTTTGCCAAGTAATCCCTGAAGTTTATTTAAAATTATGTAATATTATGATATAAAAGTAGTCATCCATTCTTAACATCTTGATAGATACGAGATGCAATAGAGATACAATATCTTGTACAAAATGCTTGATCCTAATTATACTTTTAACCATTATATATTTTAATGTTACAGTTGTTATTCACCAATAAATGACTGGTCAAAGCGGTTGTCTGTTGTAATTTATATAACCTTCATGGGCCAATGGGCCATGGTAATATGATGAACAACCTTGGGGAAGGTAAATGTAATTCATCCAAAATAAAGGTAATGTATGACAAAGAAATGTAGTCATACCTTTTCTTAATTGAAGCAGTCATTTCCATGAAAGCCTGCTCCACATTGTCTGCATTTTTTGCACTTGTCTCCAGGAATGGAATCCCAATCTCATCAGCAAAAGCCTACAACATAACCACTTGATCAACACATTTTTTTATCAATTGTCATCAACATGGGACGGTGAACAAAAATAGATTTACCTTGGCTACTTCATAAGACACAGCCTTCTGTGCTGTTAAGTCATTCTTGTTCCCGACAAGAAGCTTGTTTACATTATCACTTGCATATCGATCAATTTCACTTAGCCATTGCTTGACATTATTGAAACTCTCCATGTCAGTTACGTCATAGACCACCTGACAGATATGGCACCATGTCAAGGCCCGGGTCATCACATGGAAATCAAAGTAAACAACCCTACATCTCTGTTTGGTAACAAATAGTGGCTTGTTTAGTTTACTCTACTTATCAGCCGAATAAGCAGCTTTTGAGTTACTTATTTAGCTGAAATGTATGATACCACTTGTTTTTCTCTCAGAAAATTTGAAAATTTTATACATGTCAGTCAAATAAATCTTATCAGACGGGTTCTAGACATGCTAGTTGGGAGTAGATGAACATACAATTATGCCATGGGCCCCACGATAGTAACTACTAGTGATTGTCCTAAATCGTTCTTGACCAGCAGTGTCCCACTGCAAATAAAAAGTTGAAAGCATTAAAGTCAACTGTATTATGATACAGAATAGGGAAAGGAATACAATATACCATTAACAAGATGGGAGTAATACTTACAATTTGGAGTTTAATGGTTTTCCCATCTTGTTCCACTGTGCGGATTTTCTATATGAAAGTGAAAAAAAAAAAAGATAGTTCAGAACATAGAAACACAAAAAAAGAAATATTAGTAAACTTGCAAATTTGTAAAATTACTTACAAAGTCTACACCAATGGTACTGATGTAACTCTCAAGATATGAATCATCCTATAATTGAAAACCACAAAATGGAAACCAAAAAAAGGAACACAATCGATTATAAATATATGTTGGCGCTTGTGCTCAATATAAAATCCTAACAACATGACAAAGGAAATGTTAAATGTAAATTGAATAAATACAACAACAGTATAAAAAAACACACAAGATGAAAATTGATTAGAATTGTCTTGTGCAACATCAATTGGGCAATAGTAGAATTCCATATTCCCAAATTTTCTCAAGGAAAAATAAAATTTAGGTTTTTATAATATCATTATCAAAACACATCATGATAATGTAAAAGATGTTCAGACACCCAAAATTGAGCAGTTACATATAAGTTTGAAGATGCAAAACTTACAGCAAACCTCAGAAGAAGACACGATTTTCCAACCCCAGAGTCTCCAATTAGCAAAAGCTTAAAAAGGTAGTCACTGCCATAAAATGCATCAAAACAGTGTAAGTGGAAACTATAAGTGTGAAGAGAAAAAATGTTTGCTTTTCATCTCCAATTTGCTTTTCAATATCAGCTTATAATTTTATAAGCTACTAGGAGTTCAACTTTTGCTGCCTTATGGAAAGAATAAAGATGGATGAGATCTAAAGCTATCATTTCACTAAAATAAGGGATTCACTACTAGAGAATAGTGATATACGGAGTAATAAATTATTCAACTTAAAGACTCAAAAAAGGGAGACGCCTCTCATAAAGCTATTGTGTACAACTACAAATCAAGAAACCTTTAGTCTTAATATTATTTCTTCTACAAGCACAACACACTATGAATAGAACGAGACATTTTTTATAGCATGGATCGAGGAAACCATCACATCTCAGGAAGCTAGTTCAAAACTAATAGCCAATAAAAAGAATAAGAATCTCCATAACTTTCTATAGCCACTTTAAAAAATAAAACGATCTGCAGATTTCCTCCTATCACTTGTTTCTCAAAACCTAAAACCCAGTGATTTAACCGTATCTAAACCCACAATTTACCATCCAATGAATTAAACAATATGCAAATCTAAACTACAGAAACAAAAACTAAAGGCGGGAATTAGCTCTGGTGATGAGGGCTATCCATGCGGGAATGAGACAAAACAGAAAAAGACAGATAGCCGAAAGAATCAGAAACTTTATTATTGCAAAGATGTCGTCGGTGCTATCAAATCAATACAAAATTACAAATTATAAACTTTAGCACGGGAAAACCAGGTGAATCTAAATGAAAGCAAACGATAGATCTGATCAAGCTTTAATATAAAAGAGGTTAACTGCTATAGACACTGTCTTTTCCAAGCAAATCGATGCAGAATGTCCGGAGAAGGTAAAACGACTTACTATTCAGGATTCATGGCTGCAGCACGGTCTTAGATCGGCGCGACTGGATGGATGATCAACGTAGACCTGTAAATTCCGCAGAATTTTATATTTTCCAACAAGAACTAATCGGATTCGTAAAGTCGTCAGATGCAAAACTGCAAGAAGCTACAGCCTAAAGAGAAAAGAAGCAAATACCAACACGGCCTGGGTGCATTAAAACGCCAAATGTAAGAAATGGCCGAATAAAATGTTCGATTTTGATAGTGTCTGAAATAATGATCAGATCTATATTAACCTCTTTTATACAGTATTAAAGCTTGATCAGATCTATCGTTTGCTTTCATTTAGATTCACCTGGAATTCCGGTGCTAAACTTTTTAGCAGTTTTCTTACAATAGTCTTACATTTTTGTTATTCAAAAATAATTCAACATTTGTGCCTCATCTTCATTTGCTGGTCCCTGACCGATTAATGACCTGTTATTCCAAGTTATTTTCTTATCTTTGTAAAATATTGTCTTTGTGAAAGATGAGATTTATGGTATAATGGTTAGCAAAGATAAGAAAATAATTTGGAATAGCAGGTCATCAACCGGCCAGGGACCGGTGAATGAAGATGAGATACAAAGATTGGATTATTCATGAATAACGAAAAAGTGGGACTATTGTAAGAAGACCGCTAAAAGATTGGATTATTAATTTCCATTTTCCCAAACATATATATAAAACAAAACCGAACTGTTCCGAAATTGCAACTACGAGTATAAGCTTAAATCGTAGTACCACCGGTGGGCGTAGCTCAACTGGTAGCAAGGGAGTGCCACAAGGGTTAGGTCTCGGGTTCGAATCCCAGCAACTGCGATGAGGGGTTACTATGCTGAAAAATGCATAGGGCCTCTGCAAGTATCGGGGACAGAGCCCCACTCTCTATCTGTCAGATTGTGATTATAGTCCAATTTACATCCTCCCATCGTGCCGTCCGGTCGGTGTTGGGGGGCCCTCAGGGATGGGGTGTCATCCTTTTTTTTAAATCGTAGTACCTCGTTTTAATTAATTGTACTATAGAGATCGATTATAAGGTTAAATCGTAGCAATGTTGAATTAATTATAAAGGTGTGTGATTGCTTCTACTTAAGCAAGATGATTTTTACTTGATTTTAAATAAAATGTTTAAAAGTAAAAGTTGAAAGTTATAAGTTACAACTAGCAACCTTCGCCCCAAACAAGAGAGGTGAACTGGGCATGTAAAAAAACCGACTCGCAATGAACTGCTCTGATTCGAGACATTTGGGGCGGGTTCGCCCTACCCCGTCTTGCAAATGGGGCGGGTGAGTGCGGGTCCGCTCCGCCCCTGCTCATACAATGGAGAGGGTCTGGGTCTTATTATTGACCCGTGCCCCCAACCCGCTCCATATATAATTGTACAAATTATTTTTAAAATTATACAACAAATATACTTCCATACTTACATGTGTTAATGTGTATATGATAAATCATAACTCTTTCATCTTATAATAACTATGTAATATTTGTATTTGATTGAGATGAACGACGAATTTTTAATGTCTTTTATATATTCAATTATTAATGTAAGCATATTAACTATTCAATTCTAAGTATTTTTTTTCTTAAATTTTAAAATTTTAAGCGTATTGTGACTTTGATTTAATATATTATTTTTTAATAATTATTTAGAGGTAAACTTTATGTAGATTCAAGTGGTAATAACTTCACACAAATAGAAATGCATGCTAGCTAATTAGGTTACAACTAATTAGCTACAGAGAAAGCAAGAAAAGGGAAGGAGGATTTTTTTATAAACTGCATATTTAACCAGATATTTAAAGCAAAAGAAATAATAAAAAACAGCTTAGGTTCAAAGCCCTAGTCTTTCTTCATTAATTATGACCATAACCATACACAAGTCTCCTTATTTTTAATGTAGAAAAAACCCCACCACCTCCAATTTTAAGAGATTTGACTTTTGTGTTTGGATATCAGACTAATAAATATGGAAGCATGAGAAATCCAATTACTGTATCATGTGAAACTACAACATTTCAACATCTAATGTATCACCCAAAAGTGTTACAATAACACTGAAAAGTGTTACATTCGAGAAAATGTAACACTTTTTTACCATTACATTTGCTCATGTTGCATTTGACCTATTGTAACACTTTATAGTCCTTAATGTAACATTTATACTTCTAGAAAGTGTTACATTAGGTCTAAAAAGTGTTACATTAGAGAAAAATGTAACACTTTTATAGGTATGTTACATCTTCAATATTACGTTGAGTTAAATTGCAAGAGTGTGGATTCAGCTGTGTGTGTACTCTTGAATGTCCCTCCTACTTTCATCACTATTTACAAGTCTGATATTAGGTCTCATGTGATAGTGTTTTCTGTTCTCTTTTTATGAAAAGCAAAAGAATATTCTGAAAACCAGGGAAAGTTTCTCTGTTTTATGTTGTCAACTTCAAAATTTACATTTATACTTTTTAGAGTATCTAGGGGTGTGATTTTCTTTTAGTTCATTTTACAAGTTAAATCATATACTGTATATCCTTTAAACATATTAGATACTCGCGTTTTAATGTACTACTATTTGGTCCAGACTAAAAACATTACTGAGTTTCTGAAACCTGTGGAAGGAGAAAACTATTATCGGTCCAGTGGTCGTGGAAGGGGCCATGGTGGTCGTGGCCGTGCAAACCAGCCCAATGCTGACTGTGGTCGAGGTGGATACTTTGGAAACCGGTCGAGTGTTGATGCCCCATCTATTGAAGATGTGGGGCAATTCCCAACCTTGGGTTCGAAGTGAGCTAAAAAAGAGAATGTCATTCCCTCCTACCTTATGATTGTTATTGCTTCAGCTGAGATATGGAAGAACCTCATATGGAACTGCTGGTTGTTTTTATAACTACAATTATCTTCCGAGTTTTAATCTTTCTCTTTTTAATAGTGTACACATCTAGATACCATCGCAGGTCTTTTCCCAACTTTCTTCTACTTTCTTGCTCGTGTTTGACTTATAGAATTTAGGCACTTTCTTTTGCAACTTTTATTTATTTCTTGGATCTTCTTTTGCCTTGTTGGGGAAAAGTTTTGTTGTGTTCGAACTTGCTTTTTTGTTATATTGCCTTCACTTTGTCCTACCCTCTTTATACCTTTTTTATCAAATCATAAATTTGCTCTCTGCTGGATTGGGCATTTCAATGAAATATTGAGCTGCATGGTTATGCAAGGTCATATGCACTTTCTTTTTTAGCTGCATGTCTATTTAAGGTTCCATGTGTTTAAACTGGTTTAAGATTTGTGTAAGAAGGGTCCATGAACTGTTCAAAACTTCAAGACTTTTTAGCTTCATGGCTTTTAACAAATACTTTCTCTTGATTCCCTTATATGTCTCCAGAGCTGGAGATGGGGGGGTTACAGTTTCGGATTGGTTTTTATTTATTATTGTTCTTGATTAGTCTAGGCTCTCGGATCTGGCTCTAACCAATCTAACACTCTAAATAATAAGTTAAAAATTCAGGGCTTCAGACACCTGAATTGGCCTTAGTTTGGTGTTGTACTTTGTTGGAAGAAACATGACTTGTTAAGATTGATTTTAGTTTAAACTGAAAAATGGAATGGTGTTTGTCGTGCGTTCTCATGCAGGCTTACACTAAATAGTAACAGTGGGTCTAGATTTGGTGGTACAAGCATGTGGTTCTCTATTATCCTGTGTGGTTTCAATGAGTTGGTATTGATTCCATAGAGTTTTTGCCATTTCCGGTATCTGGATTATGGATGTTTTAAATTGGAATGAAATTTTCTGCTTTGATTCGGTCTGACCTGGTATAGTAGATGTGTGTTCGTTGTGTATTTTATAACTATTCTGGTTTGATCTGGGAATGAAAATTGTTCAAGTAAAAAAAATTACGTGTCAGTAGCCCTTTTGATGTTTTGATGCTCGACTTGCAATATTTCAATTTCTAGTCCTTGACTTTTGTGTACCTTGTTTTAATTATACTGTAAACATGGATTATAAGGTTAAATAGTCACTATATTGAAATTAATAAGGTGTGTGATTCTTTCTATTTTTTTGGAAGAAATAGTGGTTGTGCCCCGGCGCATGCCATGCAGACGCAACAAACTGGAGAGGTAACTCGAGCACCTGCGGCTGGACCTGAGGATGGAAGTCACATACCCAGTTTCAGTAATGATCAGTGGAAAAATTTGCTCCAGTTAATGGAGAAGTTAAGCCGCCATACTCCCAGGAAAAATTATCAGGTATGGGTGCTTGTAATAATGTATGGTTATTAGACTCGGGTGCTTCGTTTCACATGACCGGGCAAACGAGCGCGTTGATAAACATACAGAAACTAAAACTGATGCCCGTATATCTACCAAACGGCGAAGTCACATCCGCCACAAGCAAAGGGACCGTGAAGATAAGCCTTGGAATTACATTGCAAAATGTTTTATTAGTTCTTGGACTGACATGCAGTTTAATTTCATTGGCCAAATTGATTGATGACCGAAATTGCAGTGTATTTTTTACTAATGATATTTGTGTGATACAGGACCTGCCTTCGAGGACGCTGATTGGAGCGGGTGAAAAACATGGAGGAGCATACTATTTTCGTAGTCTTGATTCTGTTCGTGCTTATTCAATAACGGAGGAAAGCAAAGGAAATTTGTGGCACTCCCGGTTAGGACACCTGTAACACCTGTTAATTTTATTTATAGATTTTTTTTTTTTTTTTTTTTTTTTTTAGTTTATACTTCGGGACGAAGTATCTTTCAAGGAGGGTAGAATGTGACACACCCGAAAAATTTAAAATAAAATAACTAAATTTTATTAATTAGATAAAATGTCACAAAAGGGACACTATTAATAATTAAGTAAAAACATCCTTACACTTACATATATGAAATAATGGTAATAGAACCAAATACGATTATAAGCATGAGTATAATATGTAATAAATATTATGTATGTACGTAACCCATATACTTCGTATAATTCATAGCAAACTAAATAATCAATGCAATGAGTAAGTAATACAACTACGAAACAAATAGGAGTAATAACAACAATAATTTTATAGCACAGCAGCCACCCAACAAGACTCCAATCACATAAATAATTGCATATAAACAAATTAGAAGACTATTTCCAGCAGTACAACGTTGGCCATACGCCCATACTTCTACAGTACGTTCTATTTGACATATGAACGACTAATAATTCATAGGAGTACCGAGAAGCTTGAATTGAGAAGTATAAATAGAGACGATGGGTTAAGTGACTCTGCACACAATCTACACTCATGCGTATGATATAATATACACTTACATATATACATATAATATAAATATATACATTCCGCGGCAAGCCGGCAAGTATATATATACCCAAACCAGAGCTAAAAATATCACGAACGTAGTCTATGAGAGTAGGGGAGAATAAATACGTAGTTGTTGAAAGAAAAGAAGACCGCCGGAGGGAGGAAACACTCGCCGGAGTTACGCCGGGCTGTTCGATCACTAGTGACTAACGGCAAGGAGACAGAGCTGCTGCCGCTGGATCACTGCTGCTGCCGCCGGTTCACTGCTGCCGCCGGTTAGACTACACCATCGCCGGACTTCAGTTCGTCGTCAAGGTAAGACATGCTTCGTACTAATTTGTAGCCTGCGTGTGAAGTTCTCCAACGAAGAAGAAGATCATATCTCCTTTTAATTTTAAAAGTTGAGTCATGGGTTTGGTCCGATCAGAACTAATTAAACCGATTACATTTTGTTAAGCCGGGCTAGTTTTAATAATGAGAATAATAATAACAGTGAGGATGGAGCTGATCATAATATAAATCTTAGTAAAAACGTAATAAATACATTGATAATAACAACTTGCGAGAAAAATACGAAACAATAAACTGAGATGATAATACGAAGTATTGAAGAGAAAATTAGATTAGTTTGATAATACTGACTTGGACGAATTGTTTGTTTTTAGTTGGGTTAATTACATAATATAAAATAATAAAGTGAAAGGATTGTTTATTTATAAATAATAATAATAATAATAATAATTAATAATAATAGTGATAAACGGATTGTTTATTATTTTAGAACCATTATTAGTTTAATTGGTTAATTAAAGTGTACGGATGCGTTAACTATATTAATTAAAGAGTGAATTAAGATAGATCAAATAATATAATAACATCATACAATTCGGATACATTATAATTAAGGTAATTCAAATATTAAACATATAAGTTCGGATATGTAATAACAGTAATATATAATTAATTATATGGATATTTTATGAGTACTAGATTAAACTAATAATAGTGATTCATGGTTATTAGTATATTAATACTGTTTTTAATATTCTTCGGATATGTTGTGATGTTAACTATACGTTGAATACAGTATTAAATTAACAGTAAACTAAATAAATAAATAAATAAATAAATAAATAAATAAAAGGCTAGTTGAAATTAGTAAATAAATAAGGTAGGAATTTAGATTAAGAAATAAAGAGATATGATTAATAAAAGTGATTAATTAATAATTAAATTAATTATTGAGTTAGTAAATACGTATATATAGGTGGGGGGGAATTGAATACATTATTAAAAATGGAATAAACGACTAATTATCATCTTAATTAAAAAGGTGATTATTTAGAGACCGGAATAGACGACAAGAACTAGAAGCGTCACATTCCGAGGTAAGTCACATTGCAACCAAAATTATATTTTTACCTCGTAAGTAATTATTTATTTGATATGTGTGATTATATGGTGGTATGAATATTTTATTTGTGAGCAAGTTGTAATTGTTGTGATTTTGAGATATAATGAATTACATGTATATGTGGGATATTTTGAGAACATATAAAGTTAAGAATTTAAGGATAATAATCCTTGTGATGAGACTTTGTCCAAGAGACATAAATATGGAATTTTTGGAAAGACAAGATAAAAGTCTGTTTTCATAATTGGGGCACCGCGGGAGAAATCCGTAGGTGTCGGGCCATCTTCACGTCCGTTAATGGTGAAGGAGGGTTAGGACTACTACTACTTGAATTGAGAGTCTTGAGACAAATTAAATGAATTTTGGAGGGTTCGGTAACCACCCCGAACAACTGGGCATTAGATCCCTTTTATTAAAGCAGTAGTAGTACCTATTCTCTTAAGGGTCTTTGAACCTAGAACTTAGGGAGTATATTCCATTTTGAGTAGGGAGACGTTGACGTCAGAACTACTTAGACTTCATTCTACCCATAGGGCTTGGAATCCCTTTAGGGGGTGTGCACACTTAAGGTAGGAGTCTAGATTCTAATAGAGGAGATGAGGTACCGAGAGAGATCGGGGTGACCGTACAGAACAACGGATCACTGGGCTCAAGAATCGAGATAACGCTTGAGCACCGCCCTTCTAAATGATTAGGAGAATTAGCTATAAAGCTATTTTGAGGAAAAGCAAATACTTTTGTACTTGAGAATTATTCTTTGGAATACTTATAAGAAATTTTGAGGAAATCATTGGGATTACTACTCTTTTGAAGAAAACCATTTTTGTATATATTATGTACAAATTCTTATTTTCACCAAACCTATTATTTTACGGGGTTGGGTGGGATTTACTTAGCTCTAAAGCTAATTTTTGTGTTATTTGTTTCTTTTATTTTTCTTATGTTACAGATGATGTGGTGTATGAAGATTGATGTCTTGAGAGCGCTACTAGAAGACTTTTAGAGAAGCTAGTCTCATTACAATAAACTCTGTTCGTTTACGCTATTTTAAATGTTGAACTTTAAATCTTCACTTTGGTTTCAATTATGGTGGATAGCCTTAGCATCCAGTCCGATGAGGGCTGGGTGTGGCGGTGACACGCCCTTTTCCTTGTCGTTGTTTAATTCCGCTGCAAACATTTGAAAGTTTAAATAAATAAATCAACTTTACTATTTCTTTATGTATTATTTTGGGAGGGAAATTTGGGGGTGTTACAAGTTGGTATCAGAGCCCTTTGTGCGTGGGGATTTTCAAAACGTAAAAAAAAAAAAAAATTAGGAACAATAATGTAGCTAAGAAATGGCCTTTTAGGAACGTGGTGAGGACCTTGTGAGTATTAGTTTTATGCTATATATTATGTGAAAAGTTGAGAATTATGGGCCCATATGTGAAATGGAATTCCCAAGTGTTGAAGGGAATGCCTCATAAGGAAAAATTCCAAGGTGGTCAAGGTATGTACGTTATGTGCAAAAATATTGAGATATGAAATGTGAATCCTATGTTTGAATATGACATAATGAAGTTTTGCACCTATTTGTATAATGACTTTATCGCCTATGGAATCCTTAGTTCTAGGATCCTTAAGGAAAGTAGGGAAAATTTCCTTTACTAATTCGAGTTATTATTATGGAGACACCATGCCACCAAGGAGAGATCCGAATGCCGTCCCTACCAATGCTGAGTTGGCGCAAGCTCTCACGCAGCTCACTCAGACAATCAATGCGGCGTTTCAGAACCAACCCAACAGCGGCAATAACATGGAAAGTCGTGTAGCGGCACGAAACCCGCCAAACTTCCTTGGGCAAGAGGATCCAGTCCTTCTTGAGAATTGGATACGCACCTTCGACAAGCTATTTGATGTGATCAATTGCCCGGCAGAACAACGAATTAACATTGCCGTTTATTATCTGCATGGAGAAGCAGATAAATGGTGGGCTCATGTGGGAGCAGGGTTGAGCGCACAACCGGACTTCACTTGGGAACGGTTTAAGCGTGCACTGCGAAAAAGGTTTTACCCGCCACACGTGCAAGCAGAAAATTATGACAAGTTCCTACATTTGAAGCAGGGCGAAATGACAGTGCAAGAGTATCACAGTCAATTTGTCACGCTTTCAGAGTTTGCAACATCACTTGTACCCGATGAGGAGAGCAAAATCGAAAAGTTCATCGGAGGACTAAATTTCGACACACAGAAGATCGTGACTGTGCAAGAATGGCAAACATTAGATGATGTCTATTACAAAGCTGCAAAGCACTATCGAGTAATACAACTTCAGCGAGAAGTCCACAAGAAAAGAAAGCACGAAGAGGAGAATAGGCAAGGAGAAAAGAGGGTCAGGGTTCATCATCATGCAGAACCGACACACCATCGCCCGAGGGATGAAAGAAGGTTCCAAGGTCATGACCAGAGACGTGACCGACGAAACATGGTGGAGAGGCATTTCAACTGCACGAAATGCAAGAAAGACCACCCAGGGGTGGACTGTGCTGGCAACAGAGTGAAATGCTTCACATGTGGGAAAATGGGCCATCGGGCTTTTGAATGCTGGGATAATGTAGGAAGGGGTCCACAGAACCAGGGACCTAACCGTGGAGGTGGGAGTCAAGGGGGCGGAAACAGTTCAGGAGCTGAGAACCGGGGCAACAACAACCCGGGAAATCAAGTAGGAAATGGTAACCGAGGCCAAAATCAGAACCAGGGAAGAGGCAACAACAACAACAATAACGCTCCAAATCAGGGCCGAATTTATGTAATGAATCAGGCTCAAGCCCGAGCACATGATGTGGTTTCAGGTATCATTCATGTTAATACCACTCCTGCTTATGTTCTATTTGATTCAGGTGCTTCTCACAGTTTTATCTCTTCTAAATTTGTTGAGAAGTTAAAGATAGAACCTGCAGCTAGCATAGAGTTGAATGTAAAAACAGCAAACAATAGTGTTGTAGCCTGTAGAAATGTATACATGGATGTACCCATAGTTATAACCGACGTCAGCCTACCTGGGAATTTGGTGCAATTCGACCTCGAAGGCATTGACGTGGTGCTGGGCATGGATTGGCTTGGGAGGTACAAGGCGAAGATCTTATGCAATGAGCAGAAGGTTTCCATGAAGAGCCCATGTGGGAAGCGGGTATCTTTCAAAGCAACGGTGGACAAACCCGGAGTCAAGTTGATGACAATGCGGCAGATGAGGAGGTGCATCCGGAAGGGATGCGAGGCGTACCTATGCATGATGAGAGACAACCATGAAGAAGAACAGACAATTGATCAGATTCCGGTGGTCAATGAATTTCCTGATGTGTTTCCGGAAGAGATTCCGGGGATGCCTCCGGAAAGGGAGGTTGAGTTTTCCATTGACTTAATGCCGGGGACTACACCAATTTCCAAGGCACCGTACAGGATGGCTCCGAAGGAGATGCAAGAACTGAAAGAACAACTTGAAGAACTGCTCGAGAAGGGATACATCAAGCCGAGCATTTCACCTTGGGGCGCTCCGGTCTTGTTTGTGAAGAAGAAAGACGGTAGCTTGAGGTTATGTATTGACTACCGAGAGCTGAACCGTGTTACTATCAAGAACCGATACCCTTTACCCCGTATCGATGACCTGTTCGATCAACTGAAGGGGGCAGGCATATTTTCCAAGATTGACCTTCGGTCTGGCTACCACCAAGTGAGGATAGCGGAGAAGGATATACCGAAGACTGCATTTCGTACGAGGTATGGGCACTATGAGTTCACCGTGATGCCATTTGGCTTGACCAATGCACCAGCGGTATTCATGGACCTAATGAACCGTATATTTCGCCCCTATCTGGATACATTTGTGGTGGTATTCATAGATGATATCTTGGTGTACTCGAAGAATCAGCAGGATCATGATAAGCATCTGAGACTTGTTTTGCAGACTTTGAGGGAGCATCAACTCTACGCCAAACTTTCCAAGTGTGACTTTTGGAAGGACCGAGTAGCATTTTTTGGGTCACATTATCACTCGAGATGGAGTGACTGTAGACCCGTCAAAAATTGAAGCAGTAACCGAGTGGCGGGCACCTACCACTGTCATGGAAGTACGAAGTTTCCTTGGGTTGGCAGGATACTATAGGAGATTTGTCAAAGACTTCTCCAAGATAGTTAGACCATTGACCAATTTGACGAAGAAGACCACAAAGTTCCAGTGGACGGAAGATTGTGAAAAAGCCTTCCAGGAGTTGAAGAGGAGACTGACAACTGCACCAGTACTAACACTTCCATCAGGAACTGAAGGATTTGAAATATATTGTGATGCATCCAAGAATGGTCTGGGCTGCGTACTAATGCAGAATGGGAAGGTAGTAGCTTATGCATCCCGACAACTAAGGCTGCACGAAGTTAACTATCCAACCCATGACCTGGAGTTAGCTGCAGTAGTGTTTGCGTTAAAGATATGGAGGCATTATCTGTATGGGCCGCCGTGCAAGGTATATACTGATCACAAAAGTCTTAAGTACATCTTCACACAAAAAGAGCTTAATATGAGGCAAAGAAGGTGGTTAGAGCTTGTCAAAGACTATGATCTTGAAATCCTATACCATGAAGGGAAGGCTAACGTCGTAGCCGATGCATTAAGCCGGAAATCTGAACATACGAGCCGAGCAACGTGGATACTAGCAGACGAGTTGTGTCGGGAACTCCAAAGGCTAAACATAGAAGTGAAAGAATACGGTGAAGTAGAGAACGAGGTCCAGTTGTACACTATGACCATCTTACCCTCTATCTTCGAAGAAATCAAAGCTGGACAACCAGGAGATGTAAAGCTGGAACGAGTCAAAGCCGGGATGAAAGATGGAGTAAATGGTCCATTTCAGTTGCATGGAGACGGGAGTATCCGATACAAAGAACGGTGGTGTGTTCCCATGAAGTGCGAACACCTCAAAAAGCAAATCATGGAAGAAGGACACAATACACCCTATTCGGTACATCCCGGAGGTGATAAACTATACAAAGACTTAAAGAAAATTTTCTGGTGGCCAAAGATGAAGAAAGAAGTGGCCGAGTTCGTAGCACGATGTCTGAACTGTCAGAAGGTCAAAGCTGAGAGATGCAAACCCAAAGGACTCGTACAACCTTTGGAGATACCAATATGGAAGTGGGACTCAATCTCGATGGACTTTGTTGGGGGTTTGCCTTTAACAAAGTCTGGGAAAGATAAGATCTGGGTAATAGTTGATAGACTGACCAAAACTACGAGATTCATTCCCATGAACGAAACTTGGAGTATGGATAAGCTAGCAAGAGCCTACATAAAAAACGTGGTCAAGTACCATGGAGTTCCACAAGACATCGTATCTGACCGAGACTCTAGATTCTTATCTCAATTCTGGAAGGAATTACAGGCTGCCATGGGGACAAAACTAAAGCTGAGTACTGCGTTTCATCCAACAACTGATGGTCAAACAGAAAGAACGATCCAAACATTGGAGGACATGTTAAGGGCATGTGTGCTAGACCTACAAGGGGCATGGGACGAACACTTAGACTTGATAGAGTTTTCGTACAATAATAGCTACCACGCCAGTATCAAAATGGCCCCGTACGAGGCTCTATACGGTCAAAAGTGTAGAAGTCCACTATGCTGGAATGATATGACAGACCAGGTAGTGTTAGGGCCAGAGTACTTACAAGACACCATAGAAAAGATCCAGCTGATTCAAGCCAGGATGAAAGCTGCACAAGATCGTCAGAAGTCTTATGCAGACCTAGGAAGAAAACCAGCTGAATTCGAAGTAGGAGAGAAAGTTCTACTCAAAGTCTCCCCAACGAAGGGAGTAATGAGATTCGGAAAGAAGGGAAAGTTGAGCCCAAGGTTCATTGGCCCATATGATATCCTCGAGCGAGTGGGACGAGTGGCATACCGCTTAGCTCTACCGACAGATTTGGCTAAGGTAAGACATACCTTAAAACCTCTCGATGGTGAAATACCCTAGTAAATACCTGACAAACACTAACATGTGATGTACTTAGGTACACAACGTTTTCCATATTTCACAATTGAAGAAGTATGTCCACGATGAATCGCATGTCCTTAACCCTGAGGTACGGATAGTGATCTTAAGATATTTGAAATTAAACTCGACACGTCTAACGTCAACTCTATTAGGTGGTCGAGTTGGACGAAACCTTGACTTACGAGGAAAGGCCTATTCAGATTCTTGACACCAAAACTCGCGAAACTAGGAGAAAAGTAGTTAAAATGGTAAAAGTTTTGTGGTCTAACCACTTGGCTGAAAACGCTACTTGGGAGTCCGAGGACGATATGCGCAATCGCTATCCGGAATTGTTTGGTTAAGGTAATGTTTTAGTTACGGGGACGTAACCTCATTTTAAGAGGGGTAGAATGTAACACCTGTTAATTTTATTTATAGATTTTTTTTTTTTTTTTTTTAGTTTATACTTCGGGACGAAGTATCTTTCAAGGAGGGTAGAATGTGACACACCCGAAAAATTTAAAATAAAATAACTAAATTTTATTAATTAGATAAAATGTCACAAAAGGGACACTATTAATAATTAAGTAAAAACATCCTTACACTTACATATATGAAATAATGGTAATAGAACCAAATACGATTATAAGCATGAGTATAATATGTAATAAATATTATGTATGTACGTAACCCATATACTTCGTATAATTCATAGCAAACTAAATAATCAATGCAATGAGTAAGTAATACAACTACGAAACAAATAGGAGTAATAACAACAATAATTTTATAGCACAGCAGCCACCCAACAAGACTCCAATCACATAAATAATTGCATATAAACAAATTAGAAGACTATTTCCAGCAGTACAACGTTGGCCATACGCCCATACTTCTACAGTACGTTCTATTTGACATATGAACGGCTAATAATTCATAGGAGTACCGAGAAGCTTGAATTGAGAAGTATAAATAGAGACGATGGGTTAAGTGACTCTGCACACAATCTACACTCATGCGTATGATATAATATACACTTACATATATACATATAATATAAATATATACATTCCGCGGCAAGCCGGCAAGTATATATATACCCAAACCAGAGCTAAAAATATCACGAACGTAGTCTATGAGAGTAGGGGAGAATAAATACGTAGTTGTTGAAAGAAAAGAAGACCGCCGGAGGGAGGAAACACTCGCCGGAGTTACGCCGGGCTGTTCGATCACTAGTGACTAACGGCAAGGAGACAGAGCTGCTGCCGCTGGATCACTGCTGCTGCCGCCGGTTCACTGCTGCCGCCGGTTAGACTACACCATCGCCGGACTTCAGTTCGTCGTCAAGGTAAGACATGCTTCGTACTAATTTGTAGCCTGCGTGTGAAGTTCTCCAACGAAGAAGAAGATCATATCTCCTTTTAATTTTAAAAGTTGAGTCATGGGTTTGGTCCGATCAGAACTAATTAAACCGATTACATTTTGTTAAGCCGGGCTAGTTTTAATAATGAGAATAATAATAACAGTGAGGATGGAGCTGATCATAATATAAATCTTAGTAAAAACGTAATAAATACATTGATAATAACAACTTGCGAGAAAAATACGAAACAATAAACTGAGATGATAATACGAAGTATTGAAGAGAAAATTAGATTAGTTTGATAATACTGACTTGGACGAATTGTTTGTTTTTAGTTGGGTTAATTACATAATATAAAATAATAAAGTGAAAGGATTGTTTATTTATAAATAATAATAATAATAATAATTAATAATAATAGTGATAAACGGATTGTTTATTATTTTAGAACCATTATTAGTTTAATTGGTTAATTAAAGTGTACGGATGCGTTAACTATATTAATTAAAGAGTGAATTAAGATAGATCAAATAATATAATAACATCATACAATTCGGATACATTATAATTAAGGTAATTCAAATATTAAACATATAAGTTCGGATATGTAATAACAGTAATATATAATTAATTATATGGATATTTTATGAGTACTAGATTAAACTAATAATAGTGATTCATGGTTATTAGTATATTAATACTGTTTTTAATATTCTTCGGATATGTTGTGATGTTAACTATACGTTGAATACAGTATTAAATTAACAGTAAACTAAATAAATAAATAAATAAATAAATAAATAAATAAATAAAAGGCTAGTTGAAATTAGTAAATAAATAAGGTAGGAATTTAGATTAAGAAATAAAGAGATATGATTAATAAAAGTGATTAATTAATAATTAAATTAATTATTGAGTTAGTAAATACGTATATATAGGTGGGGGGGAATTGAATACATTATTAAAAATGGAATAAACGACTAATTATCATCTTAATTAAAAAGGTGATTATTTAGAGACCGGAATAGACGACAAGAACTAGAAGCGTCACATTCCGAGGTAAGTCACATTGCAACCAAAATTATATTTTTACCTCGTAAGTAATTATTTATTTGATATGTGTGATTATATGGTGGTATGAATATTTTATTTGTGAGCAAGTTGTAATTGTTGTGATTTTGAGATATAATGAATTACATGTATATGTGGGATATTTTGAGAACATATAAAGTTAAGAATTTAAGGATAATAATCCTTGTGATGAGACTTTGTCCAAGAGACATAAATATGGAATTTTTGGAAAGACAAGATAAAAGTCTGTTTTCATAATTGGGGCACCGCGGGAGAAATCCGTAGGTGTCGGGCCATCTTCACGTCCGTTAATGGTGAAGGAGGGTTAGGACTACTACTACTTGAATTGAGAGTCTTGAGACAAATTAAATGAATTTTGGAGGGTTCGGTAACCACCCCGAACAACTGGGCATTAGATCCCTTTTATTAAAGCAGTAGTAGTACCTATTCTCTTAAGGGTCTTTGAACCTAGAACTTAGGGAGTATATTCCATTTTGAGTAGGGAGACGTTGACGTCAGAACTACTTAGACTTCATTCTACCCATAGGGCTTGGAATCCCTTTAGGGGGTGTGCACACTTAAGGTAGGAGTCTAGATTCTAATAGAGGAGATGAGGTACCGAGAGAGATCGGGGTGACCGTACAGAACAACGGATCACTGGGCTCAAGAATCGAGATAACGCTTGAGC
This sequence comes from Cuscuta epithymum, assembly GCA_945859915.1. Lineage (NCBI taxonomy): Eukaryota > Viridiplantae > Streptophyta > Magnoliopsida > Solanales > Convolvulaceae > Cuscuta > Cuscuta epithymum. The sequence continues at coordinate 772,112 of CAMAPF010000034.1, forward strand.
ACCGCCCTTCTAAATGATTAGGAGAATTAGCTATAAAGCTATTTTGAGGAAAAGCAAATACTTTTGTACTTGAGAATTATTCTTTGGAATACTTATAAGAAATTTTGAGGAAATCATTGGGATTACTACTCTTTTGAAGAAAACCATTTTTGTATATATTATGTACAAATTCTTATTTTCACCAAACCTATTATTTTACGGGGTTGGGTGGGATTTACTTAGCTCTAAAGCTAATTTTTGTGTTATTTGTTTCTTTTATTTTTCTTATGTTACAGATGATGTGGTGTATGAAGATTGATGTCTTGAGAGCGCTACTAGAAGACTTTTAGAGAAGCTAGTCTCATTACAATAAACTCTGTTCGTTTACGCTATTTTAAATGTTGAACTTTAAATCTTCACTTTGGTTTCAATTATGGTGGATAGCCTTAGCATCCAGTCCGATGAGGGCTGGGTGTGGCGGTGACACGCCCTTTTCCTTGTCGTTGTTTAATTCCGCTGCAAACATTTGAAAGTTTAAATAAATAAATCAACTTTACTATTTCTTTATGTATTATTTTGGGAGGGAAATTTGGGGGTGTTACAACACCCATCAGTCAAAGTTTTACGTTCTGTTTATTACTTTGAATAATTCTATGTTGGACAATGGTTTGAATAAAAGTTGTGGCGCATGCTTGCGTGGGAAAAAGACTCGAGATATTTTTCATATTAGTGAATCCAAAGCTTTTACCATTTTTGATTTATTGCATTGTGATGTGTGGGGTCCATACCGTTTTCCTGCGTCTTGTGGTGCTCGATATTTCCTGACTATAGTTGATGATTATTCACGCGCTGTGTGGTTTTTTTATGAAAGAAAAGAGTGAGGTGTCCCGAATACTTAAACAATTTATTGCATTGGTGGACAGACAATTTAACAAAAGAGTGAAAATCGTTAGGAGTGATAACGGGACAAAGTTTCTATGTTTGAAAAATTATTTTTTAGATCATGGAATTATTTTTCAAACAACTTGTGTTTATACTCCGCAACAAAATGGAAGGGTTGAGTGTAAACACAGGCATATTTTAAATAAAGCCCGGACTCTTCGTTTTCATGCTCACCTACCGATTGATTTTTGGGGGGAATGTGTATTGATGACATGTTATCTTATTAATCGTTTTCCATCTCCGGTGTTGGAATATAAGAGCCCCTATGAATTATTGTATAACAAGCTACCCAACTATGATCATCTCCGGGTTTTCGGTTGACTTTGTTATGCACGAGTACATGGGAATAATGGGGATAAATTTGCTCAACAGGGAGTGAAGTGCGTTTTTTTTGGGTATCCTTCTTACTCTCAAAAGGGATGGAAATTGTATAATCTTGAAACTCAACAATTTTTTTGTTTCAAGAGATGTTACATTTATTGAGACCCAATTTCCCTTTGCTGATCCAATTGTGGAACCGGACGTTTGCAATGATACGACCAGACCGTTGATACAACCTCCAGATTCTTTTATTGGAATTGACCATGATGACACGCATGCATCTGGGTATGGTGATCAAGGCAGCATGCAGACAAGCTTGAATAATTCGCATAATGGGATGCATGGTGGTATGATGACCTCTCATGCATCATCCACCTCATCTCATGGCGCAGGACACTATGAGGATACAGGAAGTGACACGGCTGCTTCTGATTCCACGTCAGGGTCTCGGGAAAACAGTGGCACCTCAACTCAACCACATGGAGATTTTGTACGTCGGGGGACACGTCCGAAACAAAAATCGGAGTGGCATAAAGACTATATGGTACAAATTAATACTATGAAAATAGATACTCCTCTGGTTGCCCACTCGTCTCCATCGGTTGAATCAGGTAATCCGTATCCCTTATCTCGTTATGTAAATTATAACTGTTTTTCGGTGCAGCATCGTGCTTTTAATGCAGCAATTTCAGCCACCCGAGAATCCAATACTTTTCGTGAGACGGTCATTGATCCAAATTGGCGTACTGCTATGCAACATGAGATCGATGCGTTGGAGTGCACAGGTACGTGACAAGTCCAGGAACTCCCTCTTGGCAAGACACCTATTTATTGTAAATGGGTGTATAAAATAAAATACCGGAGTGATGGAAGTATTGATCGCTACAAAGCCAGACTTGTAGTTTGTGGTAACCGCCAGGTACATGGAATTGACTATGACGAGACTTTTGCTCCCATTGCCAAAATGGTCACAGTGCGTACTATTTTGGCAATTGCTGCTTCGCGAGGATGGGAAACGCATCAAATGGACGTCGACAATGCCTTCTTGCATGGAGATTTGCAGGAGGAGGTATACATGTATTTGCCTCCCGGTTATTCCTCCTCTAAACCGGGACAGGTGTGTAAGTTATTACGGTCTCTTTATGGGCTTCGTCAAGCCCCACGTTGTTGGTTTTCCAAATTCACCGATACACTTCTTGTTTATGAGTTTTCACAGTCTCATGCTGATTTATTGTTTGTTCACTCTCCACCGAGGTGGACGCCTATTATGCATACTTGTGTATGTTGATGATTTGTTCATTAGTGGAAGCAGTCGCGAGATGATTTCTATTTTTAAATCTTATCTAGCTCGTACCTTTCCGGTCAAAGATTTGGGTTTTTTGAAATATATTTTCTTGGCCTAGAAATTGCACGGAGTCTGCATGGTATTTTTTTGTGCCAACGAAAATATGTACTGGATATTTTGTTTGAGACAGGTCTCATAGGAGCAAAACCCTTTACCGTTCCTATGTCCCAAAATCATGGGCTTCAATCTGATGATAGTCCATTATTTTCGGACCCTTAAAAATATCAGCGGTTGGTTGGCAAACTTATTTATCTTACGCTCACACGACTGGATATAAACTACTATGTCCATATACTTTCTCAATTTATGCAAGCACCTCGGGAGGCGCACTGGAACGCTGTTTTACAAGTACCACGTTATCTGAAGGGACACCCAGGCCAAGACATACTGTTTCGACACAACTCTCCTCTTGTCCTTCTTGGCTATTGTGATTCTGATTGGGCCACTTGTCCCAATACACGGCGTTCTGTCACCGGATATTTTGTGACACTTGACGGTTCTCCTATTTCGTGGCGTACAAACAAGCAAGCTACGGTCTCTCGCTCTTCTGTTGAGGCCGAGTATCGCTCCATGGCAACACTTACTTGTGAACTTTTGTGGTTACGAAGCCTATTTTCTACTCTACGAATCAAGCTTCCACCACTCAAGCTCTTTTGTGATAACAAGGCAGCTCTGCATATTGCTTCCAATCCTGTCTTTCATGAGCACACCAAGCACATCGAGCTTGACTGTCACTTTATTCGTGATCACGTGAAGTCTGGTGCTATTAGTCCATCCTACATGCCTACTACGAAGCAATTGGCGGATATTTTTACTAAAGTTTTGGGAACGTCTCAATTTCATCATCTTCTTGTCAAGATGGGCATTTTTGATCCCCATGCTCCATCTTGAGGGGGGTGTTAGCATTATTATTGAACGTCCGCATGCATAATTATTTGTTACATAATTATATTATTTATTTTGACCTTATCTTTTGTAACAAGCTAAACATGCTTGGCTTACGTATAGGGATAAAGTTCTCTTTTGTGGAACCTACCTTGCTGTAGATAGAGTTCAGAACGTGTATATAGCTAACCTTTTGTAAAGCTGAAAACATGATCGTATAATACACGAAGTTACGATCTACTCTATTCTTAATTCCTCTTGATATCTTTAGAAAACATAAAAACCTATTTGTATTCCACTATTAATTTGCTACTTAACCTATTTTATTACACGTTTTTTTGTAAAAAAACATTTGGGTGCCGTTTTTTTCCGTTTAAAAAAGAACAGCCTAACTATTCGTTTAAAACGAGTTTTTTTGACAAAAAAAAACGGATACGTGTTTTATATGCGTTTAAGCTAACTATGGTTGATGTAAATGAAAGATGATCTTGAGAATGTAGTGTGAGTGGAGAGTCGTGCTACTTGTACATATTTTGTGTATACATGTCTAGTTGCTTGCTTGTATACACAGACAATTTTTAAACAAAATGTACGCAAACAATTAAGAGATATATACACAAATGTGAACAAATAATATGGACAAATGGCTACATCAATTTTTATTTATTTATATTTACGGACACCCTTTTTATCAACGTACAACTGTAACAGTCAAAAGGTCATCGTGGCGGGCTGGCGGCTAGTATTTCTACCGCTTTTCCGTCGTCCCCAACCCGCGGAAACAAGTCAAACCCCACCGGCCACCATCCACCATTCAACGGTTTCTACTCCCCTTCCTATCGCAGTCCCCACCAAAACTACCGACGATGTACCGCTCGTCAAGCTCCGGTCGAGTCTCCGATGAGTTCTTTCCCTACCCCGTAACATCTCCAACGCCCGCCTTCTCATCTCCGAATCCAAAATCCACGTCTTCCGGCGCACTGGATGAGCTGCCGTCGTACCATCCCCAATCCCAGGTCGCTAAGAAGGACCGGAGCCGTCTCAGATTTGCGGAGAACGCCATTCACCTCATCCCACTTGTACTAGTACTCTCTGCTATTATATTGTGGTTTTTCTCCAGTCCAGGTAAACAATCACAAATATCAATACCGCACGTGATTTATTTCCAAGATGGATCGTATTGATAATGAATTTCATGTGCGATGTGTTTGTTTACGTCTCTTTATATATGTGCGCGCGTGGTAGAATTTTCATGGATCTGGGTACAGCAATTGGAAATCGTTAAATATTCTGTGAACTGTATGATGAAATGCCAGTTTCTCTGCAATATCTGCTAGAAGAGACTAGGTTTCTTGTGAATTACTCCGTAGTACATCTTTGTTGCTCTTGAATTATTCGTTTTAAAGAAGTTAGCTTCACCATGGTCAAGTAGCTCTAATGGCATGACTGGAATATATAAGAATATACTCTTAAATGTTTAAGATGAACAAAAATTTGATCGACATGGCAAGGGAGTAGGGACTGAGCTAAGCTGTTTACTGAAGCTTTATTATGGATCTCTGTGTCCTATTTCTTACATGGAGAAATAAGAAAACTAGCAAAGCAATAAATATTGAATAAAAAATTGGTCATTTTCCATGATTTGCTGAATTTCCTTGCAATTTAAATTATGTAATGGATATGAATATGTACAATACCTCAACTCATTTGCTGGCCAATTTTATTTTCCATGCATGTCAAATAACCTATAATGATTAATGACCACAGTTTTAGAATTTTCATTTTGTTGTTCCTTTTAATAAAGGTTACCATTGGAAGGGCATCCAGAGTAAAACATTGTCTCAATGCTTTTTGCATGAAATTGTAGTGTTAATTAATTTTATATAATTAATTGGCACAATAGCTTAATGACACTGACCCCTACTAGTTAGATTAGGGTGCTGATGCAGTGATGCTGATGGTTACAATAGATAGAACAGGGTTACAGGGATGGGGCAAACAATAAGATCAGATATTCAGATGACAGTGTACTGCTGCAAACTATGTGTTCCTTCTTTTACTTCTTAACTTGGCTTGTATACTCCCAGGCCCCAGCAGTTCACTACCCTTGGCCTTAGCGGCTTAGCTTATCCTCTACTACATGTGGTAATGGCGAGCAAAAAAGAGAAATGATCATTTAATATTTTGCTTTAACAAACAAGGAGGTTGAAATGGAACTATAAATGGAAGTTCAGGTAGCTTATTTGTAAAAAAGGGGGGGAAAGTACGGAAAAGGTACTTGTGGTTGGGCCCGTTTTCAGATAGGGTCATGTGTTTCATTTTTTATCAAAGTGGTCCATGTGTTTGAATTCCGTTATCACAAGAGGGTCACGCCGTTAAAAACGTCTGAAAAAGACCGATAAAAATAACTCCGATTTTCAAAAGTGCCCGAAAAATTAAAAGAAAAATATCTGAAGGTGCACCTCAATAAGACGACCGCTAGGCCATCTTTCTTTTTTGTTTTTAGCCACCCTTGTCACCGGAAAGTCTACCGGAAAAGTGATATTAGCAAAATCATTTTTAAAAAATAATTCAAACAAATTTGAAAAAATCCAAAAGCGAAGGTGGTTTGGACTTTGGAGGTCATCTTGACAAGGCGCACCTTTCGGTATTTTTCTTTTAATTTTCCGGGCACTTTTGAAAATCGGAGTTACTTTTAACGGTCTTTTTCAGACGTTTTTAACGGTGTGACCCTCTTGTGATAACGGAATTCAAACACATGAACCACTTTGATAAAGAATGAAACACATGACCCTATCTGAAAACAGGCCTAATCACAAGTACCTTTTCCTTACTTTTCCAAAAAAAAAAAACTACTTGAAAACGCTTATTAAATTGGCTCAAGCTTTTCAAGTAAGAGATTGGGAAAAAAGAAGAATCGAATTTTGTTCTTACTGTGATTATACAATAGTAGTACTAGTTTAAACTTTCCATTGTAACAAAAGAAGAAAAAGAAGTAAAATCTTTCAATTACTAACCATCCAATGATTCAAAGATTGATGATAAAGGCCAATTGCTATGTATAATGTATGACAAAACAAGTTTGTAATTGATAAAGTCTGCTAATAGCTTAAAAGTTAATCTCTAAATTATACTTGATAGCTTATAAGTCAGCTGATCTCATTTATTTGTCATCATCATTACCCGTGCCGCAAAGGCTCCCACCAACAGTGGGGGGATGTACACAGCCTTACCTTTGTACTAAAGTCTTACCCATGTACCTACGGTGGAGTAAGCTGATTGTAAAATTTAGTTTAGAAAAACAAGTTTATAATTGACAAAGTCAGCTGATAGCTTATAAGTTGAGAGAAATTTCCCAAAATAAAAGTAAAAGCAAGTTGGTTTTCCTAAATAGGAGTACTACCATGTATTTTCCCTAAATAGGGTGAAATACTGCCATACTGAAATAATACTGTCATTTTATGCCATACTGAAATAATATTGTCATATTATGCCTTAATCACATATTAATATGGCAGTATGAATGTCACAATATGACAACATGGTTTCAGGATGGTAATGCTCATACTATTTAAGAAAAACATTATGTTCATATTTAGGGAAACCACCTTGTTTTCAAATCTATGTAGTGCAATTTCTTATAAGTAAATCTCTAATTTGTAGCTGGTAAGTCAGCTGATCTTATATATTTCATATTTATTTTCATTTACCCCAGTGCCGCAAAGGCTCCCACCTATGGTGGGGTAAGGGGGGTCGGTTGTACACAGTCTTACCCCTATACTAAAGCACAAAGAGACTGTTTCCGGAAGACCCATAGTGAAAATCGCGTCCAAAATTGAATGGACGGACTGCTGCTTCATAACAAAGAAGCGCAGACAGTTTCGTGAGCCATTTTGCTTTATTCCATCGTATTCTCAAGCCAAAAAACAATGAATCTTTGGCTCCATTGCAAATGATGGATGAAGCTGATCTTATATATTGTTTGGTAAAAATTAGCTAAGAAGTTTGTTTAGAGCTGTCAATAAATTGACATAATAGCATAGGTTTACAATACATTTAAAAACAAAAATGAGGTAACAAACTATGAAATTAAAATCATTAGCTCATTTGAAAAACCTACTCAATGAAACTTACTCCGTATTAAATAAATTGGCTCATCCAAATGGATCTTTTTTTGAAAAGATTTCTTAGAAAAGCTACTGAGTAATAATGATCTTATAAGCTATCTTATGGCACGCTAAACATAGTCAAAGTGCTAATGGCATTTCGTAGCACCCATTATTGGACAAGTGCAACTAATGGCATAGCATCCTGATTTATTCAAGATGACAATGTACAATTTAGTAATGCTTTACCAGTTAGTTTACAATTTACCACAACTCACCAAAACCTGAAGCCAATCCTCTTTCACCAACTACTTGCTCCATGCATCACGTTCTTTATGTATTTGCTTTACTAATATAGGATGGCCATATTACCCATATACAATTGGTCTATTAGTCCTCGAGTGGATTGAGTGCACTCGTGTATCCCAAATTTACAAGGATGGTCATACTACAATTTTTCCATAATACAGGATGGCCATGCTACAAATTTTCTTACTAGGCACCGGCCCAATCCAAATTTGAAAAAGCGTATAGTTATGTGCAAAAAATAGTTATGTAAAAACATGAGGAAAAAATCTTTATACCGGCCCACCCTAATATTTGTTTTGGCTACACAAACGATTGGGAGATTATAAGGTCCACATTCACTTGATCTTTGATAAATGCACTTGTTTCAAAGTTCTTACAGAGTATTATTTTATTCACAATTTATTGTATACAAGATTACTCTTATACTTCGTGCTACATTGAAACAGACACTGTTGAGAAATTGTGTTGGTCAGTCTACAAGTTTATTTCAGCTACTAAGACGTCTAAACTTTGAATGTGTACAGCATTTAGGGTTAAATTTTCAGGACCTCGTTTTTGAACCATTATTTTGATGCCAAGGCTTTTGAGATTATGCATTTTTATCTCTTATTATTACTACAGTGCAAATGCTGAGCAAAGGTGATTCCAATGTTGTCAGAGTCAACACTCCAGTGATCTATAGTAAAATTGGGGCTGGACGGCTATGATCAAACTTATCAATCCAAGACCCAACCCGCAGTCAGTTGGGTAACCCCATGGTATACACAATTCATATGAAATGTACATTGCACTCCATAATGTTACTTATTATTCATGATTGATGATGTAATTTCATGGAGATGATGTATGAATTCAATTTTTCATCTCGCAGACAAGGACTCATTTTGATGGACTCTAGGATCATTGATCCATATAAAGTGATCATTCTTGCATATAGTATTACACCCGCAATCCCTACTCATCTATTGAAGCTTTGGTTTATGAAAGAAAGCGTTCATAAATCCATATGTTGATGTAATTTTCATTATTTTGGATTTGGAGTACAAAGTGCATCTTGTTGGGAATAATGGTTCTGAAATACTGTCACGTAAATGGCCCGGTCTCTCATGCTCTTATTAAGAATGAATGAAAGACATCTAGAACCCGACCCCGGGACCATGACTACTTTTTATAATAGTTAGTAGCCGTTTGTTAGAGACTTAGAGTCATGTTATTTTAATTTTAGTGTCATATTTATACTTTATTTACCAAACATTGATTTTTTAACTGGAAAATGTATTTGTATTTAAACGTTTTTGTACACGCATTCTAGTTGTCTTTGCACATGGACAATTATTACAAAAGCCACATAATTTTTTTAAAGAAAAGCAAGCAGGTGCCTGTGTTACGTCACTTGCGTGCACACTCCCTGGCACACACGAAGAACTCTTTTTTTTTTTTGCATTCAGAACTCTTCTTAATTAGTTAATTATGCATGCCAGATGAGAATAATTAGAAAGAACAAAGTTAGATGTACTTAGAGTGAAGCAATTGAAGTTGTTGAAGATATCTAATTTATTTTTTCCCCTATATCTATCTTTAGAGGAATGATCCTGTCCAGCCGGAGGGACAGGATCTTCCGTCTGGCCGCTGCCGTTTGGGGTGGTTTCCGGTGGAGTTTTTTGATGAAATTTTTATGGAATGTTCCTCATTAAGTCTAGTTTATCCACAAAAAAATTTCAACTAAAAATTCGATTGGGAAGACAGTCAAATAATTTTTTGAAGATAATTGCGCCAAATTAAACATATAAAACGCAGTTATGTTTCAAAAAATTATTTGACTGTCTTCCCGATTGAATTTTTAGCTTAAATTTTTTGTGGATAAACTAGACTTGATGAGGAACATTCCATAAAAAACTCCACCGGGAACCGCCCCAAACGGCGGCGGCCGGACGGAGGATCCTGTCCCTCCGGGTGGACAGGATCTTTTCCGTCTATCTTTATTTTATCAGTGTTCATATTTTCATTTTTAAAGCAAATTCAATTAAGTCTTTTCAGTACTGTTTTCACCCATTTAAGCATATTTAACCATTTTAAGTATTGTCAAATGAGCTAACATTCTAACAAGGTGTATATTTGATAACATATACGGAGAATATAAAAATCACTGATGACGTATTGGTGTAATAAAAATGGTATAGAAAAATTAGAAGCGTATAGAAAATGAGCAGTGATACTTTAACAGTATAAGAATTAGAAGCGTTTTTTAAAAATATTAGACGGTTTGCGAATCGTGTTGCTCATGAGTTTAATTAAGGGTCTGTTTGCAACAGCTTTTGCTTTTAAAAAAGTGTTTTTTTTAATGAAATGGGGAGAAGTGATTAAATAAAAGTTGATAGTATTTGAGAAAAAAGTGATTTTGAAAAGTAAAAATGGGTAATGTTTGGTAAAATAAGTGCTTTTTGTGTAATAAAAAAAAGTAAAAGCACTTTTGACGCGGAAGCCGAGAAAAATAAAAGTTGTAGTGTTTGGGAAAATAAGTGTTTTTTAAAGTCAAAAAGCTGAGAAGTACTTTTTTAAAAGCAGTTGCAAACCAACCTTAAGAGTTTTAGTAGCATATATGTTACTTTTATTAGACAGTTTGCGAATCGTGTTGCTCATGAGCTTGCTCGGGCATTCGTTTCAAGCATGGTTGTTGAATTCTCCTATATGTATTTTGCGGGCCTTGAACCACAATTTGATTAATATTAATTAAGCTTTACTTGCTGCAAAAAAAATTATAAAATCTGCAGAGACAAAATAAGTCTCCACTAAATACGGTGTAATGCATTTATTAGCAAATATGCACATGTCATTATTCTTTCATTAGATCACAGCCTTGATGTGATAATCGACTTTTGGGCCTTTGGCCATTTTTTCAATACTTCCCTACATTATAAAATACTATAAAGAAAAAGCTATATATGTATATATCTGAATCCCATAGTCACTATCAGCTATTTTTTCAAACATTCCCCTTGAAACATTCTTCTACAGTATGATATTATGCGAATAATATGTAGGACTCTATTTATATGATTCTTTTTATGAATTTGTGATTTTGCATGCTCCTCATATTTTGGCCTTCTTTCATCTTTTAACATTCCTGTCCACAATTGTCATGTACAAGTTCAAGGTGAGAAAGCAGAGTAGGAAAAGAACTTGCCACCAACGGTTAGAGTTATACCGCCATAGAGGATGATGACCCATTGACCCGTTATGTGAGCTTTGTGAAATAGAATGAAGAAATACAAAATGAAACCGAGTATATAGAGTATAATAGTACATGCAATTTTTATATTGAAAAAAATGGTGTTCCGTTGAGTGATCAACCAGGAAACCATTAAGCCTCACTACCGCCTTAGACTTTACACCATCACCTTCATTGCGGAGCTATTAATGAACAACACAACATATTCTAACAAAATCCTTACAGAAATATCGCCCATTTTGATACTATCACCTACCATCACGTAGAAGTGGTTCAGATGATGGACCTGCACACATAAATTTTTTGAGCAGGTGTTAGATAATTATACCATGTCCATGCATGTACCCAACTATCCAAGTGTATATGAAAGTGATGAAATCATGTATGTAAACTTGATGGCTTTACATTAGCTATGAAAATGTGTGTGTGTGTGTAAATTGTCTAATATCATTAGGTTTCTCTATATTTACTCTTCATATGCACATTGATATATATTGGATATTGAAACGACAATGCCTTCGAGTTATATATCTATATATTTCGAAACAGAGCTAGTTTTTTTGTATTTATATTCCATGTATGCAAACATAAGGATATTATGGTCTTTGTGCTTGATATTTCTTCCTCAAAAAAACCTTTTGTGAAACTAGTAAATAGCAATTAAAAAAAATCGTGGGGAAGTGATTAGACACATAAAAGAAGCTATTCAGATTTTACGTTTTCCGTAGTTAATATTATCTCCGTGTACACAAAAAAGTAGCAAGGTACAAGATTTTATTTTTTAATGTTCCCATACTTCCCAAGCAATGACTCTTGAGTAGCAATTCAATTTATATTTTTGAGTTTATTTATTGATTTAATTAAATAGTCCATCATATTTAACATGCTTAAGCTTAACACTTTTTTTCAGAAAATATATGATAAAGATAGTATCAAACATTCCATTGTTGAAACTTTAAACATGGCTCTTTTAGGGACGAAACCAGATTTCGAAAGACATAAGAAATCATTCTTTCATTTTAACCATTTGTACTCGTTAGGATTTATGAAACAAGCTGTATTTTCTTCTTAATATTACATTATTACCTATAACCTAGCAAGTGTTGCTCCCTTCGCCCCATGTGTTACTATGGGGTTGTTTACTTTCGACTTAATGGACTTAATAAGAACAGTGACTTGATCGTTCAGCCACTAAGTCATGTTTACTTATGACTTAATTGAAAGCACGACTTAATCATTTAGTCAAAAAACAGACTTAATCATTAAGTTGGAGAATAACAGTCATTCCCATTAAGACATTTATTAAGACGTTTTTTCCCGTCAATTTTTTCAAATTGATTGTGGAATAGTTTTATATTAATAAATGAAGTTTCTTATTGACTTTACAACTCAAGAATAATTAGGGCTGGGTCCGAAAAACCGAAAACCGAAAACCGAATCAAATCATACCGAACCGTAACCAAATAAAACCAAACCGCTAACAAACCGAAACCGAATGTAAAAAACCGAACCGAACCGTAGTTGTTTGGTTCGGTTTTGATTTTTACTCTTCAAAACCGAACCGAACCGAACAAACCGAACTAATTAAAATATAAAATTTATTTGTCAATTGTTAAGCATTAATCCTAACAAATCTTAATATCATTAATAGTCTTTGGTTTTCTTGTGCTAGAGAAATAATATAATGTTTGTGTTATGTTTAGTTTAGTTTATAAATTCATTTACACATTCATTGTCCGTAATAATGTAGCTATACGAAATGATGATAATATGTTTTTACTAGTTATTAGTATTAATTAACTTTTATTTTTATTTAACTTAAAGAATTCATATTGATGAAACAATAAATATTCATCTCAACTATATCACATAGAACGTATATAACTATATACTCATGATTTTTTTGAACTAGTCACAAACAATGTAGATTAATAATATATACTTTTATCTCTCTCGTATACTCATATAATTCAAGACATATTTATTTATTTTCATTTTTATTTTATTTGTTGTAGTGTGCTTGCATTCTTTATGTAATACTATGTATATGTTTGATCACTCAAAGTATTATAACAATTTTAAATCAAATGATAATTTTTTGGCAAAAAACCGAAAAAACCAAAACCGAATCGAAACAAACCGAACCAATCAAACCGTGGTTTCAAGTTTTGAAGTGTAAAACCGAACCGAAACCGAACCGAACTTTTTACTTTGATTCTATATTTGGTTTTAGGTCAAAACCGAACCGCAAGAACCGAACCCACCCCTAAGAATAATACTCCCTCCATCCCATTTTAAATGTCCCAAAATAAGTGTTTCATTTCCTTTTTTGGAAAGAAATATGTGGCATACACCATTTCACTTTATTATACTCAAATCTCAACCACAACTTTTACCAGACAAACATCTTAATCCAGACAGAACTTTATGGAACAAAAAAGTAAACAGCCCCTTTGTGTACTTTCCTTTTTATTTTCTGTCCCACTAAATTTGTCTCATACAATATTTATATGGTTCAAACTTCAAACCAGTGAAGTGAATAGCGGCGCTTTCGCGCGCTATAGCGGTTTAGCGGAGCGGCTGACTGACCTGGCGCTACTTGGAGTCCTCTAGCGTTGCGTTTGGGTGAAGCGTCAAAGGGTAAATTTGGCGTTATTGCGTTTGGGTGACTTGGCGGCCGCAATAGCGCCCGCGCGATTGGAACAAAGGTGGCCGCAATAGCGACGCGATTTCTTCCTTCGATGTTCTGAAACTTTTTTCTGCGTTTAGTTTATTTAGGGCTGAAGTTTAAGGGTAAATTAGTCTTTTTGATATAAAATATCAATCACAGTAAACCCTTCTACACGTGCGCAGACCAATACCTTACAAACGGCCCCATATTTTGAACTTGGTCTTTCATTCTTTTCCTTCAAAGACGACAACACCTGCGGTGACTTCTCCTTCAACGACCCAACATCTGCGATGACTGCTCTTCCTTCCACTTTGCCTCTTTCCAGTACAATCGCCTCTTCCCCTAAATAAACTATACTCTTCCTTCATTCCTGTACTTGTGCTGCAACATCTTCTATAGGGGTGTAAACGAATCAAATAATTTGTGCTCGATTCGCGATTCGAATTCGTATAACACGATTCGAATTCGGAAAATTCAAATACAAATACAAATAAGAATATTAAATTTGATTCGAGTTGTTATCAAATACAAATAAGAATATCAGTGTATTCGATTCGAATATTAATCAAATATATTCGATTAATAATAATTGTAATATTAATATCAATATTAATAATAATAGTAATAACACTATAATAACTTTTAAAAGATATCAATACCCTCAAAGTGTACCCCATATATACATTTTTGCATACCAATTTCAAGCCTATATGTAATAAACTAGAATATAAATACGAATACAAATCAATTTTTTGGTTCAAATGTCTTTCAAATACAATACAAATAATTATGTATTCGATTTGAAGAATAAAAGTACAGTTGTTTGACTTTGATATATACAATTATCAACTTATTTCACACATTATAAGTATATAATTTCTAATATGTGTGTGTTAGTGTTTATTTCAAAAGGTTTGAAGTAGATTTATACGGAGTATTTATTAATCATAAAATTAATTCACTTTAGTATATTGTGCACCATCTAAAAATGCATTGATCCATTAAATTTAAATTCTAAAAACACATATTAAGTCATAGCATGCATTTACAACATAAACAATATGGAGTATAAGAAAAGTTATTTTAAAGCGATACTCCGTATTTGACTAATATTTAACCTATGATCAAATCGATTCGATATTCGTATATAATTCGTTAACTATTCGTATTGTTAAACAAATACAAATACAAATCGAAATTAATATTCGTTGCATATTTGAATTCGAATTCGTATTCGAAAAAATTAAACAAATACAAATACAAAATCTCATTATTCGACTCGATTCGGTTCGTATACAACCCTAATCTTCTACAAGATGAAACTTTTCTTTGTTGAAGGCTTCTGTTCTTCTTCTCATTAAGCATGGAGTCTACTGCCACTTCCATGTTCAAGCCCACTGGAGCCAGCCTTGACCCGGCTTGGGAGTGGAACAGTTTGAAAGATTTAAATGACAAGAAGACAGTCACATGTGATTTTTGTGGCAAAACTACTACTGGAGGAATAACTAGAGCCAAAAGACACCAAATGGGAATAAGAGGAGATGTAGGAGCTTCCAGGAAAACTCCAGCTGATGTTACACTTTTACTGAAAGAAGCATATGAAAAGAAAAAAGGGGAAAAAGAAGCTTACATGGAGTTGCAAGAAGATGAAAATGACATGGAAGAACTCACTGAAATTCTGAATATCAGAAAAGGAAAAAGGCCCCTAACATCAGTTGCCTCTCATTCTACTGCCAAAAAGTTCAATCCCTAGAAGGCTTGATTTTTTATTGAGTTTAACTTTTAGATTGTGTTGGTTGTTTATGCTTTTGATCTTATGAGTTATGGATTTGCGGCATTAAACTTAAGGAATACAATATAAGTTAGTAGTTTATTGTCCTTATCATTGTTCTTTTTTAAGCATATGTTATACGGATATGCTAACTGTAAAAGTATAATTCTGTTATTTAAATTTTAAGTACTAGGTAGGCTCTAAGGATCCCCGGTTTACAATCCCCCCCCCATCCTAGATAAAAAAAACTGATCTTGACAACTTTGCTTGATTTTAACAAATAAAATAGCTTTTTTTTACTGTCAGGCCATTAAATGCACTTCATAACAAGACTGACAAAGAATTTCATCATCATGTAATTTAGTGTTTTGATAGTCTAAAATTCATTATGTTTTGTACAAATTACGGGATTGTAATCTATCAAGTTATCTTTATATATTCATGCAAAAACACAATGAAAAGTTTTATGTTGAACACCCTTCCTGGCACAAGTTTGTAAAGAAGGAATTATTAGATATTTAGATGAACTCCAAAAACCATGGTCATCATAGCCTCATAGGTTCTTCACACTTGCATGAAGATATTGTGAGAGAGCGGTTAGTTGAGATAGTTACTACAGCTAGGTCCCATTGCAAAATCAATATTATAAAATCAACAAGCACATCGTGTGACATTTACTGTACACTAAGGCAGTGATTGTATTTGCTTGTGCTTTTGAGACTTGATTTACTTTAGTGCTCATTGAGGAAATATTTAATAGTAAAATATGGCAGATTTTTAAAACAAAAGTAATTTAAAGACGTAGAATTTGGAGTAGTTTGGCAAAACAAATTGATTATTTGTGTAAAAGTGTAAACACACAAAGTACTTAAAGAAGCAAAAGCCCCTAGCTAAAACAGTACTTACGACTTTTTTATTAAGGAAATGGAAAACACTCCTGAAGCATAAACACTGAATTTCTTCACTTCAAACAACTAATACCAAGAACACACAAAATATACCTCCTAAAATGGTACTATAATACCAAATTGCTTCCAACTAGGCTTGGGCCCCTAGCCCTAAAGTATAACTTAAGTACGTAACCAAATTTTCTCTTCCGTTCTTGTCATGCACTTGGAACCACTACAATGGGGTTTCAAGTAGAAAAGAGTTTCAATCTCATGTCCCGTTTTTAAGCCGATGGAGGGCATGCCATGATTTTTTGTTAACATCTTTAATTTACACTATGGGTCATCCGGAAACAATCTCTCTGTGCTTTAGTACAGGAGTAAGATTGCGTACATCCGACCCCCCCTTACCCCACCATTGGTGGGAGCCTTTGCGGCACTAGGGTAAATGATGATGATGATCTTTAATTTACTTTTCTATCCATTCTTATCATGCACTCGGAAGCACTATGATGGGGTTTAAAGTCGAATAGAGTTTTAATCTCAAGACCTCTGACTCCTCTCAGAGGCATGCAAATGTACCCATATCTCAGCTTGCTCTATAAATTGTGCATAACTAAATATCAAGGGTATGTTTGGACCCGAAAAATGATAGGGGAAACGAAAAATGCTAAGCAAATAATCTTTTTTTCTCATTATCTTTCTTTCCTTTGACTCCTTTGAGGCTCCAATATCATGGATTGTTGTATGTGATTTTAGCTGGGAAAAACACAAAAATAGATCTTTTAAAAAATTTAAATATACTTCGATTCCTTAGTCTTTATATACTTCCTTTGTTCCGTTTAGTTTGTCACTTTTCTGTTAATGCAGTCAGCCTAAATCCTTTTTATTTTGATTTTCTGTATCGATTTTTAACTTATGTGCATTTGTTATTTGCAGTTCAATAGTCCTATATAGGGCAAGTACTAAACTTTTAATTTAGTTTTAAATACTCCGTATGTTGATTTTAAGTATCAATATTAATTTAAATATTATTAGGTGAGATTTAACTTTAACTTCAGCCAAACCTCGAATCCAAAATGCAATAAATCTAGTTCGTTGATTGAACCATTTTTATTTTCCAACAAATTTTATTTCCTTCGAAAAACTTCAACTATATATTATCCTTCTTAATTATTTTCATTTCCTAGCATTCTTCAGGTGCCAAATAAAAACAATGACAACCCCAAAATGAACAGAAACTTACCTCCAGAACCACGTCCTGCAATAGGGGGCTGTTTGGAAAACTTCCCTCTGAGTTCCATAACAACCAGATTGGATAGAAGAAGGGCAGCACAAAGAGCCCCAACCGTGAGCATCATAAATACAGCATCCCAACCTTTAGTTGAGAGAAAACCGGTCAAAAGAGGACCAAGGGCTGCACCAAGAGAACCGGTCCCATCAATGATGGCAGTGACCGTAGCCAGTGCCCGAGAATCTCCCCTCAGAGATCTGTGTGTACCAAGATCAGCAGAGACTGCAGTAGTAATGAGTGCATAGGGTCCATTCACAAACAAGCCCGCCAAAAACATGAGGAGGATGTTAAGGGCCTTGGAAACACCTCCAAAGACGCGATATAAAAGCATAGCAGGGATTGCTGCGTACATAAAGGTGGCTGCTGTAGTTGCACGAGCATCGAACCAGTCAGACAATAAACCGGCTAGAATCCCTCCAGCAATACCCCCAACATCAAAAAGAGTAGACAGGTTTCCCGCAGACTTGACTGACACATATTCTCCGCCAATAGCTGTGTAGAGATTCATAAGGACTGAGTAAGGATCCAAAAAAATAGCAACTTTGGATAACCAAACCATTTGAACTGGTTTTTAAACTACTGCATTACTGATATATGCTATAGTACTATGAAACAACGAAATACTCTAATCTATATAGCTAGGGAAAACACTAAATAGGAAGGAGGCAAAGAGAAAATTCATCAAATCAAATCATTATACAATTAAAAAATATCATCAAAAATTAAAAATGAGGAGCCAAAGTTTGAGAGCATGACGGGAACAACTTGTGATATATGTGCTTTTATCGTGAGTATTCAATCATTTAATCTGTTAAAGTGTTTTTACGAAAAAAGCACCGATCTGCTCCTTTCTTGAATAAGCAATATAAGTGTTTTTTATGTTAAAAACAATTTTTCCATTCAGGAGACAAATAGAAAATTCACGAAATATAACCATTACAAAATGTTGATAAAAAATAAATAAATAGCACATAAAGTTTGAGGACACGTTTGACTGTTCATCATAACCTGCAACATTAGTGCTTGTATAATAAGTACTCACTCATTTAAGCTGTTAAAATGTGGTGCTGAAAACACTAATCTCATGCTCTTCAAAAACACGGGTGGGCAGGGCCCGTGATACTTCTGTAACTTATCACGGGCTGTGTAATTCGAAACAGTATAGTACCAGTACGGAAGACACACCAAATCCATTTGGTGCCTTCCCGTTTTGAAATGGGACAGTACCATACATGGTGAAGCCATGCCGAAAATTGGAAACATCCTAATTTACTTTTAGAGATCAATTTTTTTGTTAATACCAATAGGGCAAAAGATTATATTGATAGCAAAATATCAAAAATATTCATTTTAATATCACTCAAATTGAAACATAAATTGTAAAACACCTGTATTCTTACAAGTTTACTTTCTAAATTTAAATGAACAAATAAACTAAATTAAATATCTTCTTACTAGTTAGTATATGTCTAGTAAGTGCAGTTAATTAAAAAAAAGTAAGTGCAGTTACTATTACCTAGTTAGAAAACAGTAATAATAAATGCAAAAATATATAGAAAATATACAGATGGATAGATTAAATAATTAAAGGCCTGTATTTTCATTGATAAAGATAAAATCATAAAAATATACTCCGGTATATAACCAACAGTACGGTTTGAAATAACTGGTCTATTAAAAATGTAAAGCGGCCTCACGTTTGAGATCGGCTCAGAATAAGTTCGGTACGAATAAATTGTCTTGTTTCAGAACATGCTAATCGGATCGGTACCATAATGGTCCAGTCCAGTACCATGTTTTTTTTCAGTTTCTTTCCCACTTAACTAAAAAATAAGCATGAGATGTGTTTTTTATGGTGAAAGCAGTTCCATTTTCCAGCCGAACACTTCTTCTGAAGTAAAAGTACTGTTCTTCCCATATAAAGCACCAAATGCTTTCTTTGAAATGCTGAACAACCAGACCATTATCATGTCCATCATAAAATAAAGAAGTTATTTAGGAGTCTTTGCAACCTTGATTTCTAATGTCCATATGTATTACTAAGGCATCAGTTATGTACGTTATTATGTATGACTTTTGCCCCCTTTTGTTAATGTTCTCGGTATGCCCCCGCAAACAACCCCTAACTTTTATTGTATACGATGACTCCTGATTGATACAAAATAAAAGGCCCAGGATGCAGCTAGCTTGTTGAACTTGAGGCCCTTCATGCCATATGGTGGACTTCTTAGCAAGAAAATCCGCGGATGAAGTGTTTTTATACTTTTCTTCCCTAAGCTATGCTAAATTTGGTCAAAATTAAATTAAGTTTAAAATACAATTAGGTTGGATGATTTAGGTGAGTTGTAGCTTTCCAAAATTAAAAAGTTTTACCTTGATAAACTGAGACTCCTTTTTTGGTACAGAAGAAATACAAACTTAATGTGGAGTAATAATAATTTGTCATGCATATATATGAAAGGAGGAGGGTGTTTTGGTAGGCGCGTGACGGCCAACAATATCACTTAGTCACATCACATGACATGAATTGAAATATGAATATCTCTCTGTTTGGCATCGATATCATAGATCGATTCATGTTAGCCGACCCCAAATTTTTTTGGGATTAAAGCTTGGATGTTGTTATATATGAAAAGTCAGCTTCACTTTTCATCATTTGCAATGGAGCCAAGGATTCGATATTTTTTGGCTTAAGAATATGATGGAATAAAGCAAAATGGCTCACTAAACTAAGTGTGCTTCTTTTCTATGAAGTAGTAATCAATTCATGCAACTTTCGACGCGATTTTCACCACGGGTCATCCAGAAACAGTCTCCTTGTGCTTTAGTATAGGGGTAAGGTTGCGTACATCTGACCCTCCCTTACCCCACCGTAAGTAACGATGATGGTGAAGAAAAGTTAGCTTTAGTGAAATATTCAATTCAATACATCGTTGTTTGTACCGTAACTAATGTCTTACCAATAGCACTAATACAACAACAACAAACATCCAAGCCTTATTCCCAAAAGATACCAATAGCACTAATGCAAATAATAATCAGTTAATGTAGAGAGTAAATCACAAAGTAAGAGGGAAAATGAGAATATCAAAAGCAGTTATATTGTAAGAGAGTTAGCAAAGTTCTTCCTAAACACTATCTTCCAGCACATAAACCACAGCAGGTGAATGGTGCACAAGCGGACAAGCCTAAGAGTGATACGGAGATTACCTGTTTGGCTGAGATAAAATGGCAACCAGTACAAAAAAGTGTAAGCCACCAACTTTGAAAAAAAGAGGCATAAAGCAAACGGAATAACTCCAGGTATTGTAGTTGCACCAAGGAGGCCAATACTTCTTCTGTTCACAGAACTATACCGAGCCAAGCTTTCATCTCCTGCCATACTTCCATTATCTGTCTGGCCTTCTTCATCACTGTTCATTGCCACAACACCGTTTTGGCAAGGAAATCCAACATCCTCAGGATAAGCAGGCAAGAAGAAGTACACCATCATCCCTGCCAAAAATATAAAAGCACCTGGGAGAATAAAAGACCAACCCCATCCGTAGTCTAAAACACTAGCCGCAAGAAGGGAACCACTGATATTCCCAACGGATGTATGGGCATTCCAAACACCCATTATCAATCCCCTCTTCCTCTTGTCAAACCAATTCCCAATAACAGCCACAACTGAAGGCCATCCTGTGGCCTGAAACAATCCGGCAACCATTTGTGTAGCTAAATAGAACCAAAATTCATGGATATTCCAGAAATATCCCATGCCGGAAAGACCAACAAATATGCCACTCCCAATCATTCCGGTCGTCAGGAACAACCTAAGGTCCAATGAATCCCCCAGATGTCCTGCCACATACATCCCCATCGAATAACACGCGAGAAAAGCAACATCAATTTCCCCCAACTTCTTTGTCCCGTCTTTCCCATTGAAGGGTTCCCACCCTTTTCCTTTGGATTTTCCCAAATCAATATCTATGGACTCTTTCTTAACAAAAAGATCACCGACGGGCCACAAATTACGGAGGGAGGTGACATTAGCATTGGCCTGAGGATCCAAAACACTCTTTACTATGCTACTGGGCTTCCTGGAAGCATGATACGAAGTATACGCTATAAATGTGACAAGTAGAACTACATATCTGTATGTCTGAAAGCTCCAATCTTTTCCCCTAACGCTTCTTATAAGAGAAATCCCGGGTGGGTTTCCCCTCTCCATCCAATCAGCTGGCATGTCAAAGAAAACTCAAACGAAATTTAACCTAAGCAAAGAGCCAGCCATGATTGAAATTGAAATGATTCAAAAAATTACCGCAAAACCCAGATTGATGAGCTAACACTGCATCGCAGGCAGGAAAATTTTCTCGGTTTCGTCGTTGTCTTCGTCTAGCCAGAGAGTGAGGACATGGAAAGCTGGGGAAGAGAGGAAGAACGATTATGGGATTCAGGAACTGAGAGAGAGCGTGGAGCGAGGTTGGCGGGGGAGAGTGATAACGTGAGCGAAGGAGGACACGTAGCACTGAAGGTGGAGAGAGAAAGTAGCTCAGTGCCTTCGTCACGCAAAGCTTGCCATTTGGTTGGTCTTAACCTGACCAGTGAGCCCACTTTGTTATTCACCAGTCACCACCCTCTATTTTGGTTGGGAGCCAAAATATCCACTATTTTTGTTATCCGAATCGAATTAAATTGAACCAAAATGAAACAATATGTAATTTGGTACTCCCTCCGTTCTTTTATATACGTCCTCTTAGGCTTTGGCACGGGTTTTAAGAGGAAAATAGTAGGAGTAGTGTAAAAGGTGTAATGAGTAGTGGATAAATGAAAAAGTAGGAAAGAGAAAGGGGTAATGGTAATAAAAGTGGGGGTATAAAGGTATATTTAGAGTAAAAAGTTTCCTTAAATGGAAAGGAGGACAGATAAAAAAACGTCCCAAAAAAGAAAGAAGGACTTTTATTAAAGAACGGAGGGAGTATAAGTTTAATATTCCGTACTATTTCTGCCACAACAACAACATCCAAGCATTAATCTTAAAGTCACGAAGATAGAAGACAGACAAGAAGAAGAAGAAAAATAGGAAAAGAAGATGAAGAAAAATAAAGTAAGATCAAACGGATAAGATAAAGATAAATATAAGATAACAATAACATAAGAATATACGGAGTAAGAAACATAAAGATTAATAGTATTTCTTCTAAATCGTATTAAATCGAATCAAATCGAAACCGATAAAAATCGAAATATATTGAACCGAATTAAAGAAATTCAATAATTTTTTATATATTTTTAAAAAGTCACGAATCCAAACCGAATCGAACCAAACTGGAAAGTAGTATGATTTTGTTTGGTAACAATTATTCCAACCTGTTCTAAATCAAATCGATCCAAAAACCGATATATCCACCCCTAATTTTTATGTATGTTTTTTTATCAATATGGTCCTTCCATCCATGCAAAAGTATGACTATTGAGGGGGATGAACGGCGGACTCGTCCCCCTCCCGAACCGCCGCCATGGAGTGCAAGAGAGTTTAGGGTTTGAATGAAGACAAATGAATTCTGTCTTGATTTCGTTTTATTTTGTTTGTGTGTTTTCTTTCGAATTGCATGTTGTTTTGGGTGTGTTCTTATTTCCTAGCAGAAAATTTCTAGAATTTAGATCGGGTGATGAGAAATTTGGTTTGCCTGTCATTGTCTCAGTGCCCATTACAGGATCAACAAATTTTATTAATTCTACAGAGGTGATAGATTATATTCTAAGTCTGGTTCAAGGACGGACGACAAATGAAAGGCTTTTTATCGTTTTGTTTCCTAATTTTTCTCTGATTGTATTGTCAGTCAAGTGACGAAAGTTTTGTTGATTTAATATATTTGTTGGTTTAACGATTAAAAAAATTCAATATAGTCTTTCCATCTAATAAAATCCTTTCCGGTTTAACTTAAATAGAGTATAAATGCATGATTCTGGTTGAGTAAGAAAAATGTAAATAAATGTTAGTCACACAATACTTTCTGAAAATAAAAATGAAAATACTTTTGGACATCCCAAAATGGTAAGTGAGGGAAATGTTAGAGTTGGAGAGGGTATTTAATTATGAATTGACAATTCTCAAATACCTCATTTGCTCCATCTGTCAGGGCAAATACATTGTATGATGATGGGTCCCAAGTGAGGTAAAAGGCTAGACGGGGGGAGGGGGTTAATATACTTTTAAATCTTTTCATTTTTCAGCTCTTTTCCTCTAACAAAATGAGTTACAATATCTTTTGAGAGATATTGAAACATGCAGCAGAAGTATTGACCTCAAAAGTGTGACACTTTATAGAAACAAATGTTATGACCATTTTAGTTGTGAGGAGATGGATGAAACGTGGTACAAATGTGTTTGCCAGAAACAAATGACTTAAGGAGCAGGCTGTCGAAATCTGAAGGAGCTGGCTGCCAGACAGTTTGGAGTTGGCTGCCAAAACCTTTAGCTGTAGGAGCAGGCTGCCGAAATTAAGGTCCTGCTTCAATTAGTTAAAATACAACAATGAACTATACTCTAACACATTGATGGGCTTTAGAACTAGTTTTAACGCATAAATATGCAGAATTTGGACATAAAAAAATAGATCACTTTGATGATCAGAAAACAAGGAGTTGACTCACAGTGAACTGGAAATGTTCACTTGACAGTTTTAGTGAGCAAGCTGCTTTGTTGTGAAGTTGTGAAGGTGAGTGAGAACTGAAGTGTTTGTTGGAAGCATAATATAAAAGGTGACACAAGATATATTCTGGTTCAGAGGTGGTGTAATCCTCTTACATCCAGTCCCAACCTATTTCAGATGGGTTTCCACTAAATAAATATCCCATTACATTTAGTGCCCAATCTACCCTTGGGCCAGACGTAGATTGTGAGGTTTTTCACAATGAATTTGAACATCATTCCAAGCTACTCAGTCCTCCTAAGGTTTTTCACTAATGACATTGACTTGCCAAGAGCTACTCATGTCCTTACCTTTTCTCACCTTCTGGATTTGAACACAAAGTCCTCCAGAATGTCTAACACTAGTCTAGATTACATGAGTGTATATCTAAACTACCAACTAATATAAGTTTTATAGGTTTGTATGAATTATAGCTAATCTAAAAGCATTAGATGAGTGGGGTGGTAGCCGAGATGGTGAAGGGGAATCAGCTGGTTGGATGTGAGCATGGATAGTTTGACTCCCTTCTATTCCACTTGGCTCCTCTCGGGTTTCCACACCTGGTCTTCCTGCACTCCTTCTGTATTTATAAATTTGATCATTGAATCTCCACCGTTGGGTGAGGAAATCAATCTTGACTGTAGCTTCATCAACTTGCTTTGTTCCACTTGACTGAGGCAGCATGGTTGGTCTTTGTCTTGTAGTGACACGGATAAAAAAAATCACTCAACTTGTTTCCTCATTTCAACACAAAGATAAAGATGATTTATCTTTATTCTTTTTTACGTGTATAAACTTAGTATTTAAGCTAGGTAATGTTTCAATGGTTCCTTACAAATAACAAATACTTGCTTTAAGTAAAATAAAATTATAAGAAATTTATCATGTGATAAAAATATCTTATAAATTTACTTTTCATCAATTTGTTATTTTGACTGCAAGTTGGTCTTTTGTTTAATTGTTTTTGTGCTAAGAGAATAGAGATACTAGTCTAATACAGGGATAAATAAAAAGGGATGACATCATCAAAACTGTTACATTTAATCATCAAAATCTTGGGGATCTAACATATGAGAATATAATAGATAAGTCAATGCTAAAAAACTTTTCTCTCTTAATAAGTCTATGCAGTTCATCAAGAGTGGAATGAAATATAGCTATCAATATCTGTGAAATTATTATCAGGAACGATATTGTTGATAAGACTAAGGATGTTTTTACTTGGACTATTTTCAGTCCCAAATCAGACCAAACTTAAACAGACCAGACCAGACCTGAATTTCTTAGTTATAGAATACACAAAGGCCAGACGTTTACATGACCAGACTAGACCAGACTTAAACAAATCAGATCAGCAAATTGCAGTCCAAGTAAAAACATTCTAATTACTTTTTAGGAACTGTTGAGTGAAAATGATTATTTGGTAAGCTTATTTGATAGAGTAAATTTAGATAAAAAATATATTTAGATATTATTTTGTATTTCTTTTTTTGGAAAATATTATTTTGAAATTATTTAGTACTAGTATCTTTACTCGCGCTGTGCACGGGATAAACGATTTTGTTTTAGTTTTTCTATATATGTGTGTGTGTGCCGAACTGGCATATGTATATGAGTTATTAGATCTAATGGAAAGTCTCTTATTTTGTAGTTTACTAGTTTATAATTGTTGGGATATTGGGTCCAGGCCCAATATCCCTGACCCGAAGTATGAGGAAGCCAGGAGGAAGCATAAGGCCCAAAGCAGTCCAGACCCAACCGGCGTTCGGCACAATTCTTATACTTGGAGTATTTCAGAAAAAAATTACACCCAAACACCCCTGGCGGGGTCCCGCACACCGAACGGCCCACCCGAGCGGGTAGTCAGCAAGTGGAGGCCGCATTTAATGCAAGAGTATGGCAGCAAGTGGATGCATGGGTGCATACGTGGCAAAGGTCACAGCCTACCGAATTCCGCCACGTGTCCAGCTTACCCATCCCCATTTTAGTATAAATACATTAGGGGTGGACTCGGGCCAGGTGGCCCGGCCCGGTTACTGTTTGGCCCGGCCCGGGGCCCGGTGGGTCCATCGATTCGGTTTGGCCCGGCCCGGGTGATGGGCGGTCCGGGCTCGGGCCCTGCTTTAGGTGAACCGGCCCGACCGGTTCGGGCCCGGGCCAGATTTCTTTATTTATTTTTTTTGAAATTTTTTTAAGTTTTGGGTTGGATTAGGTATTTTGGGCCATTTGAGGTGGTTTGGGGTTGAGGGGGAGGGGTAGGGGTTGAATAGGAGAACCAAAAAAAAATATGGACCGGTTTGGCCCGGCCCGGTTTGGCCCGGAACCGGAACCGGCCACCGGCGGTTCGAGCTCAGGCCCTAGTTTTCTGGCCCGAGGCCCGGCCGGGCCCAGGCCCCAACCGGCCCCGAACCGGCCCGAGTCCACCCCTAAATACATGCGTTAAGAACATTGTAAAGGGTTGGCATTTCGATACTCAGAGCTTAGCAAATAGAATTGTATCTCTTATTCTTGTATTCTTGTACTCACCTACCGTTTGGGTAGTCCAAGTGTAATCGCAGCATCACTGAATACAAGTTAGCTCCTAAGTTGAGTAATCTTTCACTGTTTTATATTCTATACACTTTCCAAATCAACCCAACATCCTTACAATATCCAAAGCTTGTGCTGGGCTTTCAGATCTTCGGGATTAAACCTCAACAATAACAATGGTTGATAATGCACATTCTTATTTATTGACTATGTCTTATTTTTAACTAATTATTTAAACATGTTCTCAGTTTATATTATCCAATATTTAAAAGAGCCAATTTTTTATAACTCTTGTTGCATCCAAATGAACTTCAACTTTTCAATCATGTTTATCTAAACAAAAAAAGAAATTGCTCAATGCATATTTTTATCCATTGACTACATTCGTAGCTTACTGTTACTTCAAAACTAATAAGTACACATTTTTGTAGTTTATTTAATTAATAATTGGTCTCGTCATTTTCTTTTAAGATATTAGCCCTTCTAGGATTTAGAATTGAGCAAATTAGTCCTTATATCCCCTTCTTTAAGAAAAGAATTCAAAATATATAATTTTGTGACATTCTGATTTTAATGAACGTGATGGTGGCAACAACATACCGACTGCATAACGCGATTGATAACGGTCAGTTTATTTTTCTTTAGATTGATTTAAAATAAGTGTTAGTGAACGAAGAAGTGTTGCATGATTTAGATTTTTTATCGGTAGGCAATATTTACCTAGAAGGCCAACTGAATTAAATATATAAAAAGAATCTCACCTCAAAGGGTAAGTAGTAACTGAAACATAAACAGGTCAAAGTATGCAATAAAAAATAAATAAAAAAATAACGATGTTCCATATTTAGAAATGAAAAATGATCTCAATTTTATGACCAAATCGTATTGTGTTAAATTACATCCATGAGTAAAAGAATTGCACAACCCAGCT
This sequence comes from Cuscuta epithymum, assembly GCA_945859915.1. NCBI lineage: Eukaryota > Viridiplantae > Streptophyta > Magnoliopsida > Solanales > Convolvulaceae > Cuscuta > Cuscuta epithymum. The sequence goes on from CAMAPF010000034.1 coordinate 799,991, forward strand.
TATTTATCTAACTCTTAAACCCAACTTTTAGTATCACGATATGATTGCTATTTATGTAATGAATAAATCTTTTCAAGATCTAAAACTCTCAACAAAAATATATCAAGATCTTATGTTAATATTTAATATACACTAAAGTAATAAAATAACATTTACTTTCGTAGATCACATAAAAAAATTGATTTCAATTCAAAATATCCTTAATTAGAAAGGTGACCACAAATTTGAGACAACATTAAGACAAAAGTGTATTTAGAAAATTTTAACACATGCATATTCTTTTTATGTTTAGGTAAAGATAGCTGAAAAGATTAATTTCATTTGGATGCAATTGAAAATTATAAAAATACTCTGTCCATTATACAATATAGGCTGGAAAATGTCTGTGAAACAAATTTTAAGTATTTACCTAAAATTGATCGCAAATAATAATATGTGTGAATATTGGGCACGATCTCTAACTATGAATCCTCTGATTCTTCACTTGCAATTTGATATGAATATAACTAAAGAATTTAATTTAAAATTAAATCTCTAATCCTTCAAACATTCGAGTGTTCTTCAGATCTTCGAATCTTCGTTCTTCAGATATTCGAATCTCCGAAACTTCGTTCTTCGGATCTTCAAATCTTCTTGAATGCAGAATTCAACTTGAAGGGCACCCGGTTTTCAAGTAGCTTGATCTTAAACAAAAGGGCCGTTACGTGGCTTGATCTTCTGTTAAAGGGTTTCCCGAGATATATGGCTTGATCTTCAATTGAATCTTGATTCAATCTTCATATGAATATCTTCAAAGATTCGTTCTTCATATCTTTGACCCTTCAAAGCTCCCTTTTTCAGATCTTTGAATCTTCAAGTTTCGTTCTTCAGATCTTTGAACGTTCTTCAACTTTTGGCTTTGTTTAATTAAGAATAGATGAAATCACAAAGGATTGTTCATATATTCTTGACAAAAAACGTGGCTTGATATCTTTCGATGCTTCAGAATCATTCAGAACCTTTCGGGAGTGTTTCAGAGCTTTTTTTTGCAGCGTTTCTTCGTCTTAAAATTCTCTCTTCCTTCGTCTCAACTGAGACCCCTATTTATAGGTGTGGAGGGGGTGAAAATATGGCTTAGGGTTGCATAATTCGTTCATACCCCATGGGCTCTAATCAAAATGGGCTTTGGGCTCTATTTGCTTGTATTTAATAGCTAGAAAAATCAACACTTGTTTGATGTATCTGGGCAACCTTCTTAACAAGGTTCACATTTATTTTCCATGCATACGGACATATTTCTTAACCAGATTCATTGCTCTTTTTATCAATTGGATATGTCTCTTATATATTGGGCCACTATTTATTAATGGGCTTGAAATTAATAGGACCGATCCATTCTTTCAAAGATTTAATTTATAATTAAATTAATTGGATATTTTAAATGACCCAAAATAATTCAATCACTAAATTTTCTTGGGAAAACTGTCAAATAGGTCCTCGAACTTTCATAAAAAGGTCAATTAAGTCCTTCTATAGAAGGTTCTGTCCGGTCGTCGCATTTTGGGGCAGTTCCCGGTGGAATTTTTTGATGAATTTTTTTGAGCATCTTATTCACCAAGTCTAGTTTACGCATACCAAATTTCAGCTAAGAATTCAATCGGGAACACATTCAAATTAATTCTTGAAGATAACTGCGCATTTTTGCATTCTCGAATTAATTTGAATGCACTCCCGATTAAATTTTTAGCTGAAATTTGGTATGAGTAAACTAGGCTTGATGAATAAGATGCTCAAAAAAATTCATTAAAAAATTCCACCGGGAACCGCCCCAAATCGCGACGACCGGACAAGGTGTCTTATAGAAGGACTTAATTGACTTTTTTATGAAAGTTCGAGGACTTATTTGATAGTTTCTCCAATTTTCTTTGAATGTGACCATATTAATAAGGCCCAACAACAGTCACGAGCAACCCAGTAGAATTTAACGTTGGTCCAATAGCACTTGAAAGAGGCCCCATTATCATCACAACTGGCCAATAATTTTTAAATGTCCACAAATGTCCCCTCGACACTTGCTTGGATGTACCGATTTTATCACCACGAACAAGTGAGTCTAGGAAATTAACTTTTTGATCAAAGTTATACCTATTTTGCACAATAAATGTAAATCCGTAGGCAAGGTCAATAGAACTCATGAATTTAAATCCTATTATTTCTAACAGGCCTAAAAAAATGTGATGGGGCTCAATTTGTTTTACAATACGTACTCCCAATCTATACTAATATAAAAGCAAAAGATTTTTGGGAATAGTGTTCCCCTAAAAAAATGTCAACATCAAGAAAAATAGCATATTAAAAAAAAGAAATCACAAAAATTACAATTTCTGTGGACAGAAGTCCATTGGCGTGTAGGTTTGGGAATAAAGATTTTATTTATATACGGAAGATTATTTGGCGTGAGGATATCCTGGCCACTATTTGAATGATGGAATTCCATTGGATGGATGAAGAGGTGGATATAGTGTGCAGATCATTTACCTGACAAAAAAAGATTTGGTGAGTGGGATGTACTGTTCCAAAAGAGAAGCTAATACGAAGTATAAAAAACAAATATAAAAAATACTTCATATCTAGAGGTTTGTGAGTGGGGTGTACTGTTCTCGGATTCGGGCCATGCTCCCAAATTGCAAGTTGCAACCCATGCTTCATCGTTCCATCTTCTTTTCTTGATCTGTCACTTTCAAGATTGTAGGTTTGCTCAACCTACACGTCAAATAATAAAAATCAATTATTTTGGAACCAAATTTCTGAACAAAATTTTTGCTATAAATATGAGCTGCAATTGAGATATTTCACTCACAATTGGTTCCTCTTAGAAGGTCTACCATTCAATGGAAATACATAGTACTCCGTAATATTCTTCAATGAGGTGGTTGTACATGGTACGAGTTCTATTTAAAGTTTAACATAACTATTCTTATCAGCTTTGAAATACACTAAACATTTTTTTTATGGTTTTGATTGTACACTAATTACGGTAAATTGTGTAGGGATCCCAGATTTATGCCCAGACTCAAGAGCAGTTCATTGCGAGTTTTTAGAGGTTCTTCATCAAAGAACATGTTTTTTTCACGAAAAAAATTGTGATTGAGGCATGTGATGTATTGCAACAAAAGGGAAATCGTGATTGAAGCATGTGATGTATTCTCAACACGTCTTCCAAACTGGCAAGAATGCCTATTAATTGTCTTTTTTAACAAAAGGGAAGCTTTTGATATGTATTGCATGTGATGTATTGCAAGCGCATGATATCATATACTTCCTCCATTCTTTTTTAGTTGCAACAGTCAACCTTTGCACATTTGCCAACACACACATTTGACCGTAAGTATATCTTAATCTCTATTAAAAAAAAAATATTAAAAATCAGATTTTGAAAATTTGTAATGAGATGAATTGAAAAATATATTTTTTTAAAAATAATTTCCATAAAATAATAGTGTAAAATGTAGTCAAAGTAGATTATATGAACAGTGTAAAAAGTCAACACGTTGCGATTAAAACGAGACGGAGGATAGTATGAGAATACATGGAAATGTATTAAATTGATAGGATGTAAAATCAGGCAAATATGTCGTATTGGTGTTTTTCCTTCATATTGTGATTCAAAAATCTAAAAGAATACTCAAGAATGATCATCCTTTGAGATACAGACATGGTAAAACATCTGCTTATGATGTCATTCATTGGTTGCAAGTAATAATCATAATTTTGTATGTAATCAGCTCTTGATGTGATTAATTAGTAATGTATGATGTTATGAAATGAGTTGTTTTGTTAATCTATTTCTTAATCGTTAATCTAAGTCATACGTGGGTAGGAATAGAAACATAAATAAACATGGAAAAAAGATGTTAGAGGAACATACTTGGAGACCGATCGGGTGCATTCCATTTCATATATCTATCCTGTATCTAATTACTACATTACAATCTTTACAATGACCGAGGATCCCATATGGATCCATTTAAAAGTACTTAGTGAAGACGTACAAAATACAACAATATCATTATCCAACTTCCTGCAAATGACAATTTTAGAGTATCATCAAGAAGGATACAAAAGGGTGGTCCGTGTACTCCATGGAAAAAGTCAGAATGATGTGATAAATATTCTATATTTGTTGTTCAAGACAATTCTTACTCTAGATTGAAGATGGTGTTTATTTGAACTAAAGTTGCGTTACTTCATGTTTACACGGGATCTAATCTTAAACATAAATATATTCAAAAAACAATCTAAAATACACGTTGTAAATTGATTTTGATTTACAGTTTTATAATCAAATTTAAAAATAATAACATGCCCCATATAATGTAATTGTATGGACTCTTAACCATAGAGATTTAATCAAAATAATTTTCAGGTTTAAAAATCGTATTAGGAATAAGCTACAAATAGTAATTGAGAGATTAAAATTCAAATTTGGAAATTAAAAACAATAAACATAGTCATAAAAAATACAAAAGAACTAGGGGTTCGAATTTGGGGTGCAAGATTAAAAGTCTCAAGGGTTTGTTTCACATCAAGGCCTTTCAGATTAGGTTTCCTTTTATGAATTTTCAAATGCATCTTTGAACATGCCATAGGGTGGATTAATAAGTCTTTGAGTTTAAAATTCAAATGAAGAAATCGAAATTGTAGAATTGGATGAATTGTACCTTAAACACAATATTACACCCCATCTCTAAGAAGCTTCAAGGCGACCGTAGTCACTTTTCCCAGATCTAATATTACCTACTGGGCTCGGTCAATGATGCATGAACACGGTTGTAACTGAATGGTATATAGGGACTCGAGTAGGGCGTGAGTAGGATAGTTTGGGGAGATGGGTTTGGAGGAATGTGTTGTGAGATCACGGTCTTCTACGTATTATAGGATCGAGATGACCGGAGTTTGGCATGGGAGGAGGAATTCTGGAGATAATGTTTATTTGCCGATAGTTAGTGGTGGTAATGTACAAAAGGCCTGGACGGGTGTAGAGGCTCTAAACACAGTCGTTTACCAAGCCCTAGATGAAGCAACGTTTAAGTGTGTCCGTGGTTATTGGGCTGTTCGTTTGTGAGCCCAAAAAATACTCCGTATTTATTAGCTTTGGTAATAGGTTGTGCGTTTGGGAGGATTATTATTACTCTATATCTAGCAACCGTCATTTATACTCCGTAACATTAATTATAGGGTCCTTAATTATAATCGATTTGATCATTCGGTTTGATTTTTTAACACATCAAACGTACGGAGTATATGTTATCAAATGTTAAAGGGCATGCCCAAAATTGTTGACCCATACCCCGCCCCATACGGGGGTCCGCCCCGCCCCGCCGTTACGTGATTAGCTACTATGCATTTCTATTTGTGTGAAATTGTTACCAGTTGATAAGATAATAGTATTAAATCAAAGTCAAAATACGATAAATTTTTCAAAAATTAAGAAAAAAGTACTTAGACTTGAATGCTTATCTATATTAATAACACAATATAAATTAAAATGCTACTACCTCCGTCCCACTAAGATTGGGACATGAGAAGGTGACACGGTTATTAAGAAAAGTGGTTTGTGTGGTTGATTTTAAATTGATAAAGTAAGAATAAAGTAGGAATGATTTAGAGCCACACAAACTTTACCAAATTTGGTATGAGACAATCTTAGTGGGACTTCCCGAAAAGGTAAAATGGGACAATCTTAGCGGGACGGAGGGAGTATATATAAAAAAGATATTAATAATTCTTCACTCATCTCATCCAAATATAAATACTACGTAGTAATATATTATAATACCAAAGAATTTATGACTTATTATATACACACAGGTATGTAGAAGTATATTTGTAGTATATTTTTAAAAAAAATATGTATACTTATATATTTAGCGGGGCGGGGCGGCACTGGTCAATACTACTACTCAGACTCGCCCCATTGTATGGGCGGGGCGGATCCGCCCCATTTTCAAGTCGGGACAGGACGGACCTACCCCAAATGTCTCAGACCAGGGCGGGTCATTACGGGGCAGTTTGTTTTTACATGCCTAGCCTATTTAATGCTCCTACCTATGAGAAAGAAAAGAAAAGCAATCAGCACAGTACTTTAAAATATATGGAGTGTGCAATACACGTTACTCTGTAATACAAAGTAAAAATAAAAACAAAACTTCAAGGAGGTCCCCCAAATATTTCTTTCAAGAATGCACTCAACATTATGGTTATAAATACTCTTAGGTGCGGAGAATGGTTCTCACAAATCAATCTAGGACCTAACATTTCATATGTTTTGATTTATTTAATTTTTTATTAATTACATTGCTATTTTTTGATAAAGTTTTTTTCACAAAAGTTTATTATTCAATAAAACTAAATATTATTTAAAATTTTTAAAATTAAAAAAAAAATTAATAAAGTTCATGACAACAACTTAGTTCCTAGATTTATGATTTTCAATCATTCAGGTCCTCAATTGATAGTTTTTTATCATCCGGGTCCTATATTCATATATATCATCTCTCAGGTCCTGGATTGATAATTCATCTATCTTTCGGGTCCTGAATTGATAAAATTCCTAATTAAAATTGACCTCAATCACTAATACATTTCACATAATCTCATTTTTGGCCGGGTTTCTGGATGATGGCGTTAAGGGTGGGACATGTCTGATCTCTATTGGTTTTTCGATGACATAAAAAATTATTCATAAGATATCGATTATGAAAACTAGATACCTAAAAAATTCCTTTACATTTAATTCGAATCATCTTTCGTTAGCTCGGGTTTGGTCTAGGATCGAATAGAGCCGTTTAAGGTCCAATTGAAGAATTATCATATTTGAGTATTGTTTGATAATGTCATAACACACTTTCACACATTTGCACACCCCCTGAATTGCTAGGTTACCAGGGCAATTCGTGTAAAAAATGCAATTCGTACAAATGCATAGTCACCATATTACTTGATATGTTTATACTTAGACTTATTTCAGTCTCAGACCAAACCAAACTTAAACAAACCAAATAAGACCATAATTGGATATTAGACATAACACATTTTCACATGTGCACACCCCCCTGATTTGCCAGGCTACATCAGCAATTCGTCTAAATAATACAATTCGTATAGATAAAGACACAACACATTTTGACATATGTGCACACCCCCCGATTTGCCAGGTTACATCAGCAATTCGTCTAAATAATGTAATTCGTATAGATAAAGACATAACACATTTTCACATATCTGTACCCCCCTGATTTGCCAGGTTACATCAGCAATTCGTCTAAATAATGCAATTCGTATAGATAAAGACATAATACATTTTCACATATCTGCACCCCCCCCCCCCCCCCCGATTTGCCAGGCTACATCAGCAATCCGTCTAAATAATGCAATTCGTATAGATGTAATGTCACCATATTATTTAGTAATTATAAAAATTTATAGTTTCAGTTAACATATATAGACCTTTGATTTGAAAATGAAAAAAATCTGTGTCAAAAGTTTACTTGAATGAATGATTTTAATAAGGGAATTTTTTTAAATATGAGTAAATAATAAGTTTGAGAATTCCAAAATAAAATTGTCATGTTTTTTATTGCCAAAATAGGCGTAATTAATGTCAAGCTTGAAAAATATTGTCATGCTTAAGGTCCAATTTTGGAATACATAAAACTTTTTTTATCCTATTTAATGTAATTTCCCTTTTAACCAGGGTTAATGCTAGACAGAAGGTACAAAGAAATGTTTCATAAAATTTGCCATGGAATGTAATTTGTTTTCAAATGATGTTTATGTTGCGTGTTACTTACTACTCCGTATTTTGCGGGCTATAAAAAATAATATACTACTCTGTAATCATTAGGAAATTGTAATTTATATGTTTCATTTACATCAAGTTTTATTATTGTATGGAGTATAATTCTAAACAATTCAATTAAAATTATAAGTTTGTTTATTTTTTAATTAAAATGTTGGCTAATGTTAATTATATCCGCGGAATTTCAGCAATCGTGCATCGCACGGGTATTGATGAAGAAGAATGAATCACTGAACAAGACTCAGAATGTTGTATTCAAAAAGTGTTCAACAATGTTTAGGGTTACATGAAATGTATATTTACAATGTTATGATTTCTAAATATTTGTTTGATGTTTTTGATCTTTTAAGTAATGCTTAGTGCTCTCTTTTTAACTATAATATATATTTTAAGTGTGTTTTGTTTATTGCTTGAAGTTATATCAATATTCCATGGAGATAGATACTCTCATCAATTGATAGTGTAATTTGAATTAGTGAACACAAACAAATTTGAAGGAAAATTCTCAGACCGTGCATCGCACGGGTGAGTTTACTAGTTTTGACTTAAAGTAGAAGAGGCCAATTTATAATAGACTCCAAAGCAGCTCTTAACTCATGCGTTATTGCGGATAGCCGGAGATTCCAAATTGTTCTCTAGCTTGAAGAACTTCCCTTCTATTAGGACTTATTAATCGGCCCGATTTGCGATCCTAGTTTATCGCATTATTGTGTATAAATATCACCCCAGCTAATTTTCTTTTGCACCATCGATTTTGAGATCCACAGTTGTCAAAGATTCCTGGAAGCAAAGCTAATAGCAGGTATTGAGATACTATGAGCTCTTCCATTAGTTTAGTTTTAATCAGCAAGGGGCTGGTTCGCTAGGGAGATATCCTGGCCGAATCAGATGATTCCGAGAGAAACTTTGTGAGATTTTGTCATTCGCCGGGAAGAAGAAAGAGGGGTTGAGCTCTTCTAATCTTATATTCTTATTCCGTCTGTGTCTGGGAGGAGTCAGCCATGTTTACCAAGTGCCAATTTACTCTCTTTTAGATCTTCTTTATTCGCTCACCTGAGGATGACGTTGATTCTGGGCATTATTCTAAGCATAAGAGCAACAGAGGTTGGTACGGTTATATGTTGAGTTCGAATTTAACATGCTGCCAAAACGTTGAATTTAACAAGGCATCATTCTTTAACCCAGCATGACAGATCGATTAAAATTATCTTGCTGCCAAAATTTTGCTGGATATGAGGATCCATTCCAGTATCTACTGCCACCAGGATTTGAGAGACCGGGAACTTTGTGGGTGTGAAAACCGGCCACTTCGTCGGTTTGGAGACCCGCTATTTTGTGGGTATGAAGACCGGCCACTTCGTCGGTTTGAAGACCGGCTATTTTGTGGCCAGTCTCAATATAAATCACACCCGCAATCAGTGCTGCGGCAACAACACCAGAAGAAAATTGTAGATCCAATTGCTAGGGAGGCACCACTTGACCGTCAGAAATAGCAGCACCAAGAAGAACTCAAGGAAACAAAAGAGAACACAACACTAGCAATCAGCTAAGACTTCAAGGTTTCATATTTCTATTTTCAATTCAGCAATAATCTTTTGAACTAGTGTTATACTTTTTGTTGATTCGTACTTAGCTTGCAAAAATCTCAAGTCTTCTTTTTAATTATGTCGTTTCCGAATTGTTCTAAGATGTGATTATGAATTGGTATTTATTTTGAATTTTAGAATAAATGATGTTCGTGGATTATTCTAGCTCTTTAGTTAATTGTCTTAATTTCTTGATAAATATGCTAGGGTAATTCTCCATGGGGTTTGGATTTGGATAGAATTAAGGTTAGTGGGTGTTCTTGAACATTGAGTTAAATTTGGGAAAATTCTCTATTTTAAAGACTACTTGTTTGAGTTGAAATTAAAAGAGTAATTTGTTAAATTGATCACTTCATTTGTGAATTTTTGGAAGATTAATTCTTTCTTGTCTATGAGTTTGAAATTAATTTAGCTCACATCTCACACACCCTAAACTAAGCTTAGAAATAGGACATGTTAGGGGAATCAAAATTAAATTCTTGTCTATGAGAATTAATGTCACTATTCTTAGATTGGAGAAATTATCCCACTTTTATTCATAATCAATGATACCCAAGATCCTTAATTCCAAATCTAAACTCCACTTTTAATTAGTTAATTTTTTGTTACTAGTCACATTGAATTTACCTTATAGTATTTTATTTTCGAAACTTTCCTCTACTACATGTTTGCTAGTTTAATATTTTAATTAGTTAATTTTCTCTCTCAAGTTATTTTGCATGTTCACTAGTTTTAGTCTACTCATTAATGTGATTTAATTAAATTTTCAGTTGCTACTTTTGTTGTTTAATTTATTTTCTTAATCATTATCACAATTAATCGTTTGAGAAAGCTTGCAACGACTCGTACTAACCGGTGACCGATAGTGAAACCAACACTTCCCTCCGCCACTCCTCAGAGACATGATACTCGGGGAAAACCGAAAGGTTAGACTCCGTTTTACTACAACGCCGCGAAAGCGGTTGTCACTGACTAAAAGCTAATCTAAAGACAAGTAAACACAGACTCAGTCTAAAAGCAAACGGAAGCTAACTAAATCATCCATCAATGCTTCTACCTCTTTATTCTCGGCATCCAAGGCAAGCTGATCATCACCCGATGCTTTGATATTCTCCAAAATTTGTGTGGATTCCTCCTCGGCTTTGAAAAGAGTAATCTCCAAGTCACTAGCCTCTGCACAACATCTGGAAATCAAAACTTCTGCTTCCCTAGATTCAGCCTCCAATAAAGCTATTTTCTCCTTGATATCCTTAAGGGACATCTCACCGTCAAGTAATGTAACTTGATTTTGAGATCTCTTACCCTTAATATCTTCACAAAAAGCTCGCGACAAAGCCAACTCTTGAGCTCTTGAGACTGTTGCTCTGTGGGAATCCTATCAGCAATAGCGGGACACTTTTGATCAAATATTTCTGCTCTCTCAAAGAAATGCTTTACTCTCGCCTTCAACATTGAAAGATCAACCTCTTCTCTTTCCATCATCTTGATCGATCTCTCAACACTTTCTCGAAGAGAAGAAACATTCTCCGCTGAAGCCTTCTTTAACTTCTTTTGAATACTACTCCAACAATTGGTGACAAAATCTTTGTACATGGAAATGAAGTGATTATCCGCTTGAAATACAGACACAACCGGCTTCATAGGAGAGCACTTCGGTATCTCGTTGGTTGGAACTTCTTTGCAATGACTTGGGGCAGTTTTTGTCATCAACCCCGCGACAGTGTCATGATCATCAGTTTCTCATTCACTTGAGCTAGATGAAGAAACCTAATTTGAAGAACTAGAATCATCAAGGATTGAATGAATCTGCAAAAGAAGGAAGAAAATATAAGCCCAAGCTTGAAATTAAATTGTTAAATAGTGAAACTAACCCTCGGTGGCCCAGTATGAGGTTTTCTCCGAAGATGCTTCCAATTCCTATCATCGTTACTTTGCCTCTCAAGAACTTGACTCTCACTCGCTTTGGCAGGAGGTGTTTCTTTCTCAGCATCCTTAATCAAAACTTCAGCCCTAGGTGCTGCAAGCTTAGCCTTTTATGAGGCAAAGACTTAGCTTCAGCATCAGATACCTTTTTTTTCTTGGAAACTGGAGCCACGGGGTCCGAAGAGATGACCACATCGCCAATTTCAAAATCACAAATCCTAATCAAGTCACCCACACGATTCTCGAGGTAGTTACCATGAACTTGGCTCCACCATTCTTTATACTCCAACGAATAATACTTCGCGGGAATAGTCGGAGGAGTCGGAAACACCGCTTCAGCCCGTGACATGCCATGCTCAAACTGCTGCCAAAACCGAAATCCAACAACAAGAGAAACACGAAGTTCATGCTTCTCAAGCAAACCAGGTGCATTAGCTTGGAAGTACCCAAACTGTCGACTAAAGCGATGAGGAGTGTAAGGCTCAACAATGCAATGGTTTTGGTAGTGCAATACAAGAAAATTAGATCGAAGACATCTAAAGAGTGTTAAGTCAGTCTCGGAAGGATTCTCGCCATCAAAGAAAATGTGGTCCTTAATTCTCCGATGAGTAGAACACATCCAAGCAGACACATCTCCCTGGAAAATTCTCCCACGCGCTCCTCTTTTATCAGGGGACCTTGCTCCGCCTTCTCCCGAATAAGAGATCATCAATGGGGTCGTGGACTGAATATCATTTTTGAAATGAGTGTCAAAATATGAGGCCAACCATCCATAAACACGTTCTAACTTGGTCAGGAGATGCATATGACGTATCTATCCCGAGTGCCTCTGAGATGTTGAAGGCGAATGCCAACCGCCCTTTCCAGCTTTGCAAATATTTATTTGGCGCATACCATCATCTTTTTCCAAAGACGGGAGACAAACGTTTGCTATGTGTTCATGTATGGGTCAAATTCTTGTAAAAGAAAGCCTCCAAATACACTATGCCTCCATCGAGAACAGAAAAGAAGAGAACAGCTCGTGCAAAGGCAACTCATAACCCGAGCGGAGCAATTCCAAAATTTGGTGGATGGACAAATTCTATGAAGGTGTCGTTCCAAATACTCAAGGTTCCTGCCGAATACGAGGAATAGATCTATTTAGCAGCATTCCTATCATGTTGGCTATGTGCATTTTTGTTGCCACATGAAGGTCCAAGGGTCATCCGTCCAGAAATTTTTAAAGTTGCTTGTATGATGGCTTGCGGGAGGAAAATATGTCTTGTTGTTCCAGTTCTTGTCAGTATCTATCATGGACTTAATCAAATCTCAAATGCTCCGTCTCCTGACCAAGATAGAACGTGTTTTCCTGTTCACTATGTTTATGGATGGTTGGCCTCATATTTTGACACTCATTTCAATAATGATATTCAGTCCACGACCACATTGATGATCTCTTATTCGGGAGAAGGCGGAGCAAGGTCCCTTGATAAAAGAGGAGCGCGTAGGAGAATTTTCCAGGGAGATGTGTCTGCTTGGATGTGTTCTACTCATCGGAGAATTAGGGACCACGTTTTCTTTGATGGCGAGAATCCTTCTAAGATTAACTTAACATTCTTTAGATGTCTTCGATCTAATTTTTGTTGTATTACGCTACCAAAACCATTGCATTGCTCAGCCTTACACTCCTCATCGCTTTAGTCGACAGTTTGGGTACTTCCAAGCTAATGCACCTGGTTTGCTTGAGAAGCATGAACTTCGTGTTTCTCTTGTTGTTGGATTTCGGTTTTGGCAGCAGTTTGAGCATGGCATGTCACGGGCTGAAGCGGTGTTTCCGACTCCTCCGACTATTCCCGCGAAGTATTATTCATTGGAGTATAAAGAATGGTGGAGCCAAGTTCATAGTAACTACCTCGAGAATCGTGTGGGTGACTTGATTAGGATTTGTGATTTTGAAATTGGCGATGTGGTCATCTCTTCGGACCCCGTGGCTCCAGTTTCCAAGAAAAAAAAGGTATTTGATGCTGAAGCTAAGTCTTTGCCTCAGAAAAGGCTAAGCTTGCAGCACCTAGGGCTGAAGTTTTGATTAAGGATGCTGAGAAAGAAACACCTCTTGCCAAGGCGAGTGAGAGTCAAGTTCTTGAGAGGCAAAGTAACGATGATAGGAATTGGAAGCATCTTCGGAGAAAACCTCATACTGGGCCACCAAGGGTTAGTTGCACTATTTAACAATTTAATTTCAAGTTTGGGCTTATATTTTCTTCCTTCTTTTGCAGATTCATTCAATCCTTGATTATTCTAGTTCTTCAAATTAGGTTTCATCATCTAGCTCAAGTGAATGAGAAATTGATGATCATGACACTGTCGCGGGGTTGATGACAAAAACTGTCTCAAGTCATTGCAAAGAAGTTCTAACCAACGAGATACCGAAGTGCTCTCCTGTGAAGTCGGTTGTGTCTGTATTTCAAGCGGATAATCACTTCATTTCCATGTACAAAGATTTTGTCACCAATTGTTGGAGTAGTATTCAAAAGAAGTTAAAGAAGGCTTCAGCGGAGAATGTTTCTTCTCTTCGAGAAAGCGTTGAGAGATCGATCAAGATGATGGAAAGAGAAGAGGTTGATCTTTCAATGTTGAAGGCGAGAGTAAAGCATTTCTTTGAGAGAGCAGAAATATTTGATCAAAAGCGTCCCGCTATTGCTGATAGGATTCCCACAGAGCAGCAGTCTCAAGAGCTCAAGAGTTGGCTTTGTCGCGAACTTTCTGTGAAGATATTAAGGGTAAGAGATCTCAAAATCAAGTTACATTACTTGACGGTGAGATGTCCCTCAAGGATATCAAGGAGAAAATAGCTTTGTTGGAGGCTGAAGCTAGGGAAGTAGAAGCTTTGATTTCCAGATGTCGTGCAGAGGCTAGTGACTTGGAGATTACTCTTTTGAAAGCCGAGGAGGAATCCACACGAATTTTGGAGAATATCAAAGCATCGGGTGACGATCAGCTTGCCTTGGATGCCGAGAATAAAGAGGTAGAAGCATTGATGGATGATCTAGTTAGCTTTCGTTTGCTTTTAGACTGAGTCTGTTTTTACTTGTCTTTAGATTAGCATTTAGTTAGTGATAACCGCTTTCGCGGCGTTATAGTAAAACAGAGTCTAACCTTTCGGTTTTCCCCGAGTATCGTGTCTCTGAGGAGTGGCGGAGGGAAGTGTTGGTTTCAATATCGGTCACCGGTTAGTACGAGTCGTTGCAAGCTTTCTCAAACGATTAATTGTAATAATGATTAAGAAAATAAAATTAAACAACAAAAGTAGCAACTGAAAATGTAATTAAATTACATTAATGAGTAAACTAAAACTAGTGAACATGCAAAATAACTTGAGAGAGAAAATTAACTAATTAAAATATTAAACTAGCAAACATGTAGTAGAGGAAAGTTTCGAAAATAAAATACTATAAGGTAAATTCAATGTGACTAGTAACAAAAAAATAACTAATTAAAAGTGGAGTTTAGATTTGAAATTAAGGATCTTGGGTATCATTGATTATGAATAAAAGTGGGATAATTTCTCCAATCTAAGAATAGTGACATTAATTCTCATAGACAAGAATTTAATTTTGATTCTCCTAACATGTCCTATTTCTAGGCTTAGTTTAGGGTGTGTGAGATGTGAGCTAAATTAATTTCAAACTCATAGACAAGAAAGAATTAATCTTCCAAAAATTCACAAGTGAAGTGATCAATTTAACAAATTACTCTTTCAATTTCAACTCAAACAAGTAGTCTCAAAAATAGAGAATTTTCCCAAATTTAACTCAATGTTCAAGAACACCTATTAACCTTAATTCTATCCAAATCCAAACCCCATGGAGAATTACCCTAGCATATTTATCAAGAAATTAAGACAATTAACTAAAGAGCTAGAGTAATCCACGAACATGATTTATTCTAAAATTCAAAATAAATACCAATTCATAATCACATCTTAGAACAATTCGGAAATGACATAACTAAAAAGAAGACTTGAGATTTTTGCAAGATAAGTACGAATCAACAAAAAGTATAACACTAGTTCCAAAGATTATTGCTGAATTGAAAATCGAAATATGAAACCTTGAAGTCTTAGCTGATCGCTAGTGTTGCGTTCTCTTTTGTTTCCTTGAGTTCTTCCTGGTGCCGCTATTTCTTACGGTCAAGTGGTGCCTCCCTAGCAATTGGATCTACAATTTTCTTCTGGAGTTGTTGCCGCAGCACTGATTGCGGGTGTGAATTATATTGAGACTGACTGTTGCTCTTGTTTTTATCTTTTTTTTTCCTTTGGCTGCGACAGATGAATAGAGCTCTTGTCTCGTCTTGGTTGGCCGCCCATCAATTTTTTGTTCTTTTCTTTGATTGCCTGTTGAAAAGGATCGAAAGCCATGTGGTTGTTGTTCTTATCCGTCCCCTTCTTGTTTCTATTATTTCTTTTTTGCTTTTCTTTTACTTTATTTCATTTGTTTATTGTACTAAAGGATATCAAATTGAAATATAACAATGCTAAATTTGACAAATCACAAAATAACCAAAGTACAAATAAGTGGAAAAACCGCACAAAATTAATCCAAACACTTCAATTAAGCACAAATTACTAAAAAACGGAAATTTAAACACTAATTTCAAACATCAACAAAAATGCAATAAAAACAAAGAAAAATGCTTCAATTTGCCCCGAGTTTGATAAGAAACGCTATAAAAAGTGAGTGAAAATATATGAACAAAATAGACTTATCAGTCAGCCATCATCTTCCTTCTTTACTTTTCATCAAACTATATATGGATACTTGCTTCCTTTCTTGCTTCTCATGAATTGATATTGCCTTACTTTCTTTTTCATTTTCAAAATGACTAAGATCAAACATTATTGGGTTTTGTGTTGTTATAACTGAACTCAAAAATGAACTTTTGAGCTGCCTACGTACTCTTATGAAGGAGATCAAGTCAAACGTAGTTCATATTACCATTTGAATAGGTAATTTAAAGCGGTGGGGTGCCGTACACAGTTTTAACTCATGCGGGCCAGGAGCTTGCCGTACACATTTTTATCTCTCGTGGGCCAAGAGTATCTATGATTATGCTCACTCATAGACAAAGTGAGATGTCTTAGCAGTTTAGCCACTTACAACATCATTAGTGGTTTAAGCCATTCAACTTTTCCTGTGGCCATATTCATACCCCAAATATCAAGGGTGATAGAGCTTTAGAAACCTTCCATTGATCGGGCCAATCTTTGAGCCATCTGCGTCGACCAACTTGTAGGCACCGCCTGAATATACTTCTTGAACAACATAAGGACCATCCCATTTAGGCGAGAACTTGTGTCTAGTTTTCCTTGTAATAATGATAGGTCTTCGCACGGCTAGAACTTTATCACCAACTTGGAAAGAACGAATTCCAACTCTCTTGTTAAAAGATCTTGACAAACGTGCTTGATAGCATTCTAGGTTCTGCTGA
Organism: Cuscuta epithymum; assembly: GCA_945859915.1. NCBI lineage: Eukaryota > Viridiplantae > Streptophyta > Magnoliopsida > Solanales > Convolvulaceae > Cuscuta > Cuscuta epithymum. Next base: position 816,806 of record CAMAPF010000034.1, read on the forward strand.
GCTTCTAACCTTTTTCCATCAAGTGCCTCGAGTTCTGTCAACTGCAACTTGACATTTTCTTCATCAGTGAGCCCTTCTTGAATAGCCAACCTCAAAGATGGTATTTGGCGCTCAAGGGGAAGGACTGCTTCAGTACCATACACCAAAGAATATGGAGTACTTTGGGTAAGTGTTCGATAAGTGGTTCTATATGCCCATAATGCTTCTTCCATTCTTTCGTGCCAATCTTTTCTTGATCTTGACACTACTTTCTTTAACAGGTTGCACAAAGTCTTGTTGAAAGCTTCAGCGAGGCCGTTGCCAGCAGCATAGTACATAGATGACTTTTGTTGCTTGAAGTCAAACAACTTGCATATCTTATCCATCAACTTGTTGTCAAAAGGTTTCCCATTATCTGTCAAGATATATCGGGGAATGCCAAAGCGGTAGATGATATGAACTCGGATGAAATCAACAACATTTTCCTTCTTCCCCTCTTTCAATGCAACTGCTTCGGCCCATTTTGTGAAGTAATCGGTGGTAGCTAGTATGTATGAATGCCCTCCTGACGAGCTAGACGTTATTGGGCCAACTACATCAAGTCCCCAAGCGTCAAACAACCACGATGCTACTGCCGGATGCAATGGTTCTGGTGTTTGATGGATAAAATTTGCGTGATATTGGCATGCTTGACATCGCCGAGCATAGTCCATGTAATCCTTTACCATATAGCGCCAATAATATCCCATCCTCTTGATAAGAAAGTGCAACTTAGGACCAAACTGATGAGCTCCACATACTCCTGAATGTGCTTCTTCCATTGCTTGTAAGACTTCATCTCCACCCAAACATCTAAGGAATACACCTTCGAATGATCTTCAATAAAGCGTCTCCTTGTAGTATATGATACGTGGTGAACGTCTCTTCAAATCTACTTTCTTGCGGGGATTTTCAGGTAACTTTCCATCAGTAAGATAATCAATGAGCGGTTGTCTCCAATCTTCATTTTCAATATCATAAACCGAGGTAGTTGGCATCTCGATCATCTCTTCGGCTACACCATCTTCACCGATGAAAGGGGGAGTTACCCATTTTTGACATACCCTTACTCGAGTCTCATCGTCAAGATGTGTCATGCTTGATGCTTACCCTGCCAGTGCATCAGCTTGCTTGTTTTCTTTTCTTGGCATGTGTTCAATTGTAACTTCATCGAGCCATCCTATGAGTGCCCTTGCATATTTGTTATAAGGATGTAGTTCAGGTTTCCTCACCTCATAGATTCCAAGCACTTGATTGATGATTAGTTTTGAATCACCATATATATTAACTCGTGTTTGCTTCATGTCTACAGCTATTTCAAGTCCGAAGATGAGGGCTTGATATTCAACGACATTATTGGAGCATTGTTCCATAAGCGTGAAAGCATAGGACAGAACTTGACCTTCGGGTGTAACAAATACAATACCAGCTCCAGCACCTTCTCTATGTGCAGCCCCATCAAAATACACCTTCCATGGAGGCAAAACTTCAATTATAAGCACATCTTCATCAGGGAGATCATCAGAAAGTTCCCACTCAGTCGGGGTAGGGTGATCGACTAGGAAATCTGCTAAAGCTTGTCCTTTTACAGACTTTTGTGAGACATAGACGATCTCAAACTGTTGAAATATCAGGTACCACCTAGCAAGACGATCAGATAAGACCACTTTGGACATCACATACTTCGGTGGATTTGCTTTAGAGACAAGATTTATCGTGTGAGCTTCAAAGTAATGTTTAAGCTTCTTGATTGCAAATATGAGGGCCAAACACAACTTCTCAATGGGCAAGTACTTCAATTCGTGTGGGGTCATCATTCTGCTTAAATAATAAAGGGCATTCTCCTCCCCTTTATCGTTTTCTTGAGCTAATAGAGCTACCACAGACATTTCTTGAGTTGCAATTTAAAGTATCAAAGAGCAGCCAAAAATGGGTGCATTTAGGACCGATGGTTTCATCAAATAAGCCTTGATATTATCAAATGCATTCTGACACGATTGGTCCCATATGAAAGGCACACCCTTCTTCATAATTCGACTAAACGGCTGACATCTTTCAGATAAGTTTGAGATGAATCTCCGTATGTAAGCCAGCTTTCCTTGCAAACTCTTCAACTCGTGAATATTTCGAGGCTCGGGCATATTCACAATAGTGTCAATCTTGGCTTGTTCTATCTCAATGCCTTTGTAACAAACAATGAACCCTAGGAATTTCCCAGCTGAAACTCTGAAAGCACACTTCAGAGGGTTCATTTTGAGACCAAACTTTCTCAGGCGATCAAACACTATTCTCAAGTGTGATAGATGCTCGTTTCGGGCCTTTGATTTTACCATGAGATCATCAACATAGCACTCCACGATTTTGTGGAGAATATCATCAAATATTGCCTGCATAGCTCGTTGATAAGTAGCTCCAGCATTCCTAAGTCCAAACGGCATGACTGTGTAACAATAGATTCCTCTAGGAGTTCGGAAAGCAGTCAATTCTTCATCTGCGGGAGCCATACGACTCTGATTATAACCGGAAAAAACCATCCATAAATGACATAATTTCATGCCCAGTCACGACATCTATCATTAATTCAATGATAGGAAGTGGAAAGTCATCTTTTGGGCAAACAAGGTTAAGATCCCGAAAATCAACGCATATTCGGATTTGTCCATTTTTCTTTCTAACCGGGACAATGTTGGCTATCTAAGTAGGATATTTTTTGGGCCCTGTGCGGTTGGGCTGCCTGCACTCCTCCTGGGCCGGCCCTGACCGTACCACAGCTTCCGGTTCCACATTCGCGGTCTCCACATCCGCTTCTTTTGTTGGAGCGACTTCCAACCACCAGGACTCCATAGCCGCCGCCTCCAGGTCCATGGATCTGTAGTTGCAGACGAAGGAAGGGAACCACCGAACCGGGAAGAAAGAGAAAAAAGAGAGGAAGAGAGAAAGGAAAATAGGAAAAGAAAAAGAAAAAAATTGGAAAACAGTAAAAAATGCCACCTCGGACGTCAAGTAGGCATTTAACCGGCTAACCGGTTTGCTACCTGTTAAAAAGTCAATTTGGTCGTTTTTTGATAGTTCACGGACTTAATTGACTCGAAAAAAAGTAGATGGACTCAATTGACTTTTTGTTAAAAGTATGTGAACTTATTTGACAGTTTTCCCTTTGATCTAACAATAGTTGTAGTAGCCCCTTTAAAAAAATATACGTTAAAGTGTTTAAATATTTTTTTATCTTTATATATTCAAAATTGATATCATGTGAAAGATAATAAAAACATTATGATTTTAGATATATTTTTTGTAACAATCAGAGATATATTTTTTGTAACAATCAGAGTATAAATAAAAAGTTATACGTATAACTTTAAACAAATGCTCGGATGTTTTTAGTGTAAATTATTTTTTATGTTTGTATATTCAATATTAGTGTCATTTAAAAGATAATAAAAAATTATGAATTTTGATATAATTTTCGTAACAATCAGAGTACGAATGAAAAAGTTATAACACTTTAAAAAAATTTAAGATATTATTTTAGTGGGGCCTTAAATGATAGGATTTGTAAGTAGTATTAGAAAAATTTGTATATGGAATACTATCGTACATAGAATTAAATTGTGCTTTTCTTTAATTTCCATAGTTATTTTAAAACAATAATTATGGAGTTGACGTGTCGCAATAAAGTGTTAAATTATTTTTTACTTTTATATATTCAATATTGATGTCATTTGAAAGCTAATAAAAAAATATGAATTTTGATATATTTTTTTATAACAATCGGAGTACAAATAAAAAGTTATAATACTTTTAAAAAATAGGGTTTATTTTGATGGGATTCCTAGAAAATAGGAGTTAGTATTTTACTTGAGTAATAGTAGTAATTGATTACGTGAATTCCTATATGAATTACCGAATGGACTCCTTTAATTAGAAAGTGAATTCAAAACAATAATTCTAGAGATGACACGTGGCAATGGTTTCCCTAATTATAACATTGAAATGTATTATTTATAATCGGAGTACAAATAAAAAAGTTATAATATTTTTAAAACATAGGATTTATTTTGATGGGATTCCTAGAAAACAGGGGTTAGTATTTTAGTTGAGTAATAATTGATTACGTGAATTCCTATCTGAATTATCGAATGGACTCCTTTAATTAGAAAGTGAATTCAAAACAATAATTCTAGAGATGACATGTGGCAATTGTTTCCCTAATTGTAATCTTGAAATGTATTATTTATAGATTATCAAACAGACTCTACAATTTCATCACTAGATTTGGGCTGCCTTACAGCTGGACCAACTGTTATATGTTTTGTAGGCTATTGAGCATTTGGGTGAATACGATCCCAGTAGAAACAGCCCAATAACAAGGGTCATTACGGATAGGGATGGGATTTTGGAACCGGGAATCGTAGAACCGATTGGAACCAAACCGTTAACAACATCTAGGAACCGAACCGTTAACAATTAATGCCTCATTTGTAGGAACCGAACCGAAACAGGTTATAACGGTTCAGTTCCCGGTTCCTATAAAAAATATGTGCATGGAACCGTTAAGGAACCGTTATTAAAAAAAGTAAAATAAAATATTATTATTAGTAGTGCTAACAATAATAATAATAATAATAATAATAATATAATAGCAATAATAACCACCACCACAACAACAATAATAAAACAATAGATAGTATAAGATATTTAACTAACAATTCTAATTTAATCAACGGAAAAGAAGTAATAAATATTGTACATGAGGTTGATATAATACATTAAACTCCTTTCTACAAATCACGTTTTGTTCCATCACATAAATTTTATAAATATAAAATAAATCAAATAACTTGTAGTTGATTGCACATATTTTGCTTTACTATTTTCATGATATTTCTAATTATTAGATTTATTATGAATCAATAGAATGTAATAATGTTTTTTATATCTATACATGCAAACTCAATGTCTTTTTTTTATGTTTTGAAAGACTTGAAGTAGGTGTCCTATTCTTGCTACTATGATGACGAGTAACATTCATCGCTCCGACACTACAACGATTTTTAATGTTTGATTTATTACATGAAAATTCAAATCACTTTTGTTCTATTAAGTGTTCAAAGTTCACTAGTTAAGTTTGAACTTTGATGTTTGAAGTGATTAGAGCTTCAAATAAAATTTTAATACTCGTGTTTTGAATTTTCGACGTGTTTAAAATTATGTGTTAATTCTTAGACGATAAAAAAGTATTCTAAGAACCGGTAAAAGGAAGAACCGAACCGTTTACTACCGGTTCGTTCCATAACGGTTCTTAATTTTTTATATAGGAACCGAACTGATTTCATTAGTTAAAATTTTTATAACGGCTCCACTCATTTTGAGTAAGAACCGAACCTATCCCCGCCCTAATTACAATTACGGACTACATTGGAGGATTCCGAGCAAACGAATTGGCGGGAACTCTGCACATGTCAAATCTCAAACGAATTGGCGGGAACTCTGCACATGTCAAATCTCAAACCCATTAAAATACATTTTCCCGCTCGCTCATTCCCCCTTTCTCTTGAACCATTTCTGCAAAATCCTCACGTTTTCCTTACCTCTCACACCTCCATCTCCTCACGCGCATGCGTGATTACAGCTTCAGATCTAATCGGAAATGGAAGCTCGACATCCCAACTCAGAACTCAATCAGCCTCTCGCCGGCGGCGCAGCCCTAACGGACTCTCAAAAGGCGTGGCATGTTTTCGCACTGCTTCTGGCAACTAAACGGCCTGCCTCCCCAGCAGAGATCGCTAGCATCTGCACGCTTTACCATGCTACTCCGGATTTGATTGAGTATCTTTGCTCGATCCCTAATTCGCCACTCCATTTAACTCCAGATTCCCTCGTCACGTTCTCTTCTGTCGTGTACCTGACATTTGCTAAATTTATTGCGTATGTGAATGTAATTGCGGCTGTTTCTCCTGGCTTGAATTTTGAAGACCGAACGCTCATGGAAGCTGTTGGCGGTGAGTTGTGGACTAAGAGAAGAACGAGATGGAGATCAGACGGGTTGCCTGTGTTAAAAACGAGAAGAACATCAAATAGCTGTTGTGATGTGAAGAGTAAGCATTAATGTCTTTTTTATTAAATTTTTATTGATTTAGGATACAATGTTCTTTTTTAAAACTGGTATTTTGCAGTCCAGAGAGAAGATCACGTGGTTATGACATTGCCGTTTGAAATGCTGGATGCATGCGCTAAGGTAATTTGGTATGATTGATTAGTTAAAGTTATGTTGCTTCTTACTTGAGTATTTTTTAGCAATTTTAACTCATTTTTTTGCATGTGAGCTGTAAAACTAAAATAGTTGGATTATATTATGCACTCTTGATGTGCGTTTTTATGTCATACATACTCAAATGCCTTACCATGCTGTAAATCTTCAGTATCAATTGTCTAGCTGGATATACCATGGATTGTAAATGTAAATCAGTAGAATTTGACTTCTTGTTAAGGTTAATGTTTCATAGTTTTTACTTTGGTTCTAAAAAAACTGTAAAACATATTATTGATTATGGTGAAAACCTTGAGATAAAACTGGTATGAGATGGTGAGAGAACATAATAAATTAATGTGCTTAAAATGAATAATGATATGTTCTGGTATTACTCAATAGGAGGCTGAAAATTGGCCTTTTGAAACCTGTTACATGTTGCTTCTTATCATCTAATTGAGTCTTATAGTCTCCCCTCATCTTTGCCCCCACCAAATATTTCGTATTATTTATATATATTTAAGCTTTGCTACAATTGACAATCCGATAATAATTAAGTCCTGGGATACAATACTTATACAGGAATATTTCCAAGTCCAAGATGACAATTATAGTGGGATGATGACCAATGATATATGGGGACCATTGTACTTCACCTCCAACTACAGGGAACTAGGGGGAGGAGCATTTAATACTCCCTGCACCTTTTATGAAAACAATGAGGCTTCTAGATATGGATTTGAAAGTGCACAACATAACGATGAACCAATGCTAGATGCAATGCAAAACAGAAATGAAGCAGACGCTGCACATATGACTGTGGCTAAAGCTGATCTCATGTTTGACGATGTGATTTTTTCGCATATACACGAACGAGTGGAGAAAGAGGACACACATTCAAGCCCTAATTTAAACCCACTTCCGTTGACTGGCATTCTCGAAAATAAGATAGAAAGTGTAGAAGTGGAGGCATATGATAATATTAAGAGCAGAGTAAACTCCGACACAACTTCTTGCTTCTTAGCTCTACAGACTCCGGCTGAAGTACTTGAACCATTCTCTTGCACTGTCAGCAAAATAAAAGGAAATGACCCTATACCAGATAACCCAAGTAACAGAGAGAAGTCTGCTGAAGAGCTTCATAAAGTGAATGTTGCTATTAGAGGGGATAACATGCTAAATTATTTATCTGAGAAGGAAGCCGAAGTGCCCCAGGTAAGTGATGATATGTTAGAACATGTGCCGTCTCTTGTCGAGATGCAAATAGAAAAGTGTTCTCCCAGTTCAGATAATGTGCATGAGGATCCCTTGATTACTTCAGACAAAACTGTGTGCAAACCACTGGATAATAGTGCACATCTCAGACATCAAGAGAAGGATCGGATTAGTAGAGGCATAAAACCTATATCTGCAAAGAAAAAGCTAACTTACAATCATGATAAGCTTTTGGATAATACAAAAAAGAATGAAAATCTCACAGAGAAAATAGAAGGTGTGAACTCCACCACTTCTAAAGTAAGTTGACAATTCAACTTTCCCCCCATCTTATGCAATTAACTGTCTTTATTTCTTTGTAAAACTGATAATCTATTTTTTAAAAATGGAAGGAGCCTATTGAGCAAAAAGAGCTTCCCAACTTTGAGTCTTTTGTAGTTGAGGAAGAAGAAGGTTCAGGTATGATGATTGGTGCCTTTAATTAAATGTTTCACGGCTTTCACCCATGGTTATTTCCAAGGTTATCATTTGGTTTCTCCAAACAAATGCATGCAGGTGGCTATGGAACAGTGTACAGGGCAAGGAGAAAAAGTGACGGAAAAAAATTTGCAATAAAATGTAAGCCAGTAATGTATTACATTTTCTATATTTCGACGCTCATTCTTTAAAATTGTTCCATACCCAAAATTGATTCCGCAAATTAGCAAATATAGTTTTCTTTGTTTTCATTACTGGTAATGCGACTTCTGGAGGAGACTCTAACACCATGTTGATATTTCATTCCTACCCTCAACTTGGATGTGAAAGAAATGTAATTTGAAAATATATACTCCAAATGTGTATGCATATGTTTTTCTGAGTGAGTCCAAGGAAGAAGATAATAAAAAAAGAACATTGTGTACAACCAATCAACCCTTATGTAATGACATCCATAGAAACACAAAGTAACTCTAGTAAGTGGCAAGAACTACATTTTGGATCCATGAATCCACACATAACAGCTCATACCATTAATGAATGTGCAGATCCTCATTCTAATGCCAATAGACAAAACATCCTTAATGAGGTGAAGATGTTGGAGAGATTAGGGTAAGAATGATTTTTTCATGAATGTTTACATTTCCAATAAGTGTATAGCCTAAACATTTTAATTATACTTTATTGCAGGGGCAAGAATTTTGTGATTACATATGAAGGATCGTTCAAGGATGGAAATTCTGATTGCGTTGTTTTAGAGCATGTGGAGCATGACAGACCGGATGTAAAACTTCCATGTCTTTCACTAAAATTTCCTAGCCCATTGACATTGTCAAAGTTATTTTCCTCTCAACTCAATTTTATATTTATCACTAGGTTTTGAAGAAAGAAATAGGAGTATCACAGCTCCAATGGTATGCTTACTGTTTGTTCAAGGCTCTTGCTTCTCTTCATAAGCAGGTGTGAATCAAAGAGCTTATGGCATGTAGCAACATTATGGGTCTGTTTTGGAACTCAGAAAATGCAAGGGAGAGAATAATTAGGAAAATACAGGGCAATATGGAACGAAAGAAAGTCTGTGGACAAATTTAAACTTGGTTCAGATACTGTAAACCAGTTTTAGATATTTACTTGAACTCAATTTATTTCTATTTCTATTATATAAAGACTATGAAGCACATTTATATGTCAACCCTTAAAAGTTACAGTATTTGTTTTCCTCCATATTTCCAAGATATCAAATCCGTCTTGTTGGGGTTTTCCTTTCCCTCCCATTTTCTGGTTCCCACATAGCCTAATTGAAAGTAAATAGTAGAGTTTACTGAACCTCTTTTTCTTCTCAGGGTATTGTTCATAGGGATGTCAAACCTGGGAACTTTTTATTTACACGGAAGCTAAATAAAGGTTACCTTATTGATTTCAACCTTGCATTGGTGAGTAGTATTTTTCATTTCAGAGCATTTTCCTCTTCAATTCCATTCTTCTCTTCTTGGATATGGTGTAAACTATTTACCATCATTCTTTGAACAGGATATGAACAAAAAATATGGAAGTGCAGGTACATCATTCATGCCTCCTTGATTTAGTATCCTCTAATTATGTTTTTATTCAGGGAGGGAGGGGGGACACCGTTAGTTTAACAGCCCCCACCCCACCAACTGAGCTGAACTAAACCTGTTAAGTTATTGAGTCAACTCAATTGCATTTTCAGAAATACTATTCGAGTGTTTATAGGTAACATAGTAGAGTGTAATTAAACAATGTTAATCTAGGAAAACTTGGCAGGCAAAACCTTCTGATTCAAAGGTCCTATCAGGTGTACCAGATTATTTAAACATATGTTGTCATAAAAAACTCTCCACACGAGTTGAACCCAAATTGAACATTGAAAAGTTTAGATTTTCAAACCAAACAGATCATAATGGTCTTTTTGGATGGAAGGGTTCAAGTGAAATTGTCTTGGATCATTTAGTACTCTGTCTTGATATATACTTTCTGTTTGAGATCTAACAAGAATGAGAAGAAATATGTAACATATGACTGTACAACATTTTGTTAATCTTTAATTTGTGCTTAGAGACATTCTAATTATATCAAGAAACAGACTAATGTCCAAAGCTCTCCCTGAATTAGTCCAAACAGACTTTGACAGCACTTTGTTCGTGCGGTTATCCTGGTGCATGCTAAACTTTATTATGAACATGTTTTAAACCTGCAGATAAAACAAATTTGGGACCTTGTACTGGCTTGGAGGGAACTCATAGTGGCCTTTCTAAATCTCTCCTTTCAAATAAAAGTAGAAAAGAAGCAGCCAATCAGGAAACTACTTCTAAAGGTATCAAGAAAACAACTTTGCAGCTTAAGAATACGAAAAGGAAGGATGCCTTGGAAAATGGGAGGAGTATAATAAAAAGCCAAGGTGCTGATGGGTCGGGAATAACTTCAGCAAAGGAAGCAACAAGCATCAGAAACCCATCCAGGGAGGCTCTTCAATGCCAACCTCTACCATCCAAAGGTAGAAGACAGCTTATCAATCTAGTTGAAGCAATGCAAAGTGCAAACCATCATAAAGAAGAACTAAAGGGTCCCACTTCTAAAAGAAAGAGGATTGCAGCACCCCCGGGAAAAGAAGACAGGCACCAGTTCATTTATATAACTCCCATGCCGTTGCGTTCTTCTGGAGTAGCCATTCAAGGTGCTGGGTTTCTCAAGGGTAATAATAAGTTTAATCTTAATTATATCTGTTTATGGCGTGGTACCATGTTTATTATGCATGACCTTGTGCTCTACTTCTAGGTGATGGAAAGCAAAAGCGAGACGGCTCTTGTGTCGGGACAAAGGGTTTCAGGGCTCCAGAGGTTTGTAATTGATTTAACATGCTCCTCCTGTTGCAAATATTCACAATGAGTTGTTTCTCCATTGGGCATGTAAGCATGTTTGAATCCCGGAAAATGCAACGCAAAAAAGAAAAAAGGTGAAAAGAAAATTTGTCCGTCTTATGTTTGGTTTCACTTTGGAAAAGAGGTAAGGTCAATTGAGTACATCAACCTGTATGGCGTAGAGTAAATAGTACATTATATTGCATTTGTTCTTTTTAAATATACAAATTCAGGTTTTTAGTGTTAATTGAGTACACCCGTTAGATTAACACGTTAATATGACTGAGTTAGAGTGCTAATAGGTCGACTTCTTGAAGGTCAATGCCAGCCCTCAACAATAACCTTGGTCCATTACCTCTTCTTACTCAGCATTACGTTAGTCAACTCAGTTATATTAATGTCAATCTAACAAATGTACTCAATTCACACTAAAACCCCGAATTTGTGTACTTAAAAAGATCAAATGCAATACAGTGTACTCTTTACTCCACCTCGTACAAGTTGGTATACTTAATCGACCCTTTTCTCTTTTGGAAAATGCTATCCGAAGTTAGATACAATTGATGTTTTTTTTCAAAATTTACATATAATTAAATATCTTTGTATTTATATACTCCGTACTAGATATGATAAAAATATACTTCCTCCGTTCTTTATTATCTGTCTCGCATTCCATTTTGGGACGTTTTTTATTATTTGTTTCTCTTTCTATTTTAGGAAAGTTTTTGATAAAATATCCCCACTTTTTTTACTTTTACCCCTCTTACTTTTTACAAACTACTTTCTCTTTCCTACTTTATCATAACTTTACTCTACTTAATATACTCTCTTTCCTACTTTATCATCACTTTATCACCACTTTACTCTTTTTAATATACTCTCTTTCCTACTTTATCATTTACTCTACACACTCTACATTTACCCTACTATTTTTCTATTAAAACCCATGCTCAAGGCTAGCGGGACAGATAATAAAGAACGGAGGGAGAATTGGATATGATTAAATAATTTTTTTGAAAAATATCTAAAATAACCTCGTTGAGTTTGAACCGTATCTTTCACTTTCTGCAAATTTATATTTTCCTTTCAATTTCTTTCGGTGGTTTTTTTGACATTCCAAACAAACTCTTACGCTATGTTTAGACTTTGGATTCTGGAAGGGCAAATAAAAAGAATTTTCTTATTTTTGGATTTTAATTGTGGTTAGAACTGATAGTATATTTAGGAAAATATTCATGTAAGGTAGGCCTAAAACTTAAAATTTTAGGCCTCTTTCAGTTGATGGGCTTCCAGAATGAATTTTTTGATGAAATTTTGTGAGAATGTTCTCCCTGAACTGTATACTATGTCTACCAAATTTCAGATTAAAATTTAATTGGGAAAACACTTAAATAATTTTTTCTTTAAAATTGGACAGTTTTTTATACATATAACATGCATTTTTTGTCAATAATTTAGTTAACTGACTTCCCGATTGAATTTTAAGTTTAAATTTGGTGGACATAACCTATACTTAGTGAGGAATATTCTCACAAAATTTCAATAAAAAATTCGACCCAGAAGCACCTCAAATGAAAGAGGCCTAAAACTTACAAGTTTTAGACCTACCTTAGGAGAACATCCCTTATATTTATATAATCATCACCTGAGTGCCGCAAGTGTTCCCAACTCCCACCTACAGCTTTACCCCTTACTAATACGTAGTAGTATTTATATATGATAGTAATAAAATATTTAAAATACAACAATTTTATTAACAATGTTCTGTATTTCCCGTATGTTTTTTTTCATTCAAAACGTACCCTTAAATATAAAGCAGTCATCTTACTTCGGAAGTAGTAAGCCTTAAATGAGATGTTTCTTCTGTTCAGGTATTATTTAGATCTCTACATCAAGGCACCAAGCTTGATATATGGTCAGCTGGTGTTAGCTTACTATATCTAATGACTGGGCGGAGCCCTTTTGCTGGAGACCCTGATCAGTAAGATTACACTCTTTCCAACATAATTTTGTGTATTTGCCTACATGGGCATATGGTAGTTGCTGTCTTACTGAGCTCATAACTCACAACAAACCTATACCGTTTTGTTGGGCTTCGCAGGAATATAAGGGAGGTAGCCAAGTTGAAGGGCAGCGAGGACTTGTGGGAAGTGGCCAAATTACACAACCGTGAATCGTCGTTCCCTCAAGTACTAATCCCTCTTCCCTCCCACCTCAATATTTTCTAGCGAGTCTTAGAGAGTGTTTTCCTTTGCAAAAGTGCTTTGGAGCTTTTAGATTAAAAAAAAGCCAAAAAAAGTGTTTGGCAATTCTAACGGACTGGGATCCTCTGCCTTATGGCAGAGTACCTTACTCAAATGAAGGGTCAAGATTAAAATTCAGAGTATTGAGATTGGTGCAAAAATTGAACCACACATCCTATGTCATTGATTTTATGATCTAAAGGCTCACAGCAAGGCAGAGGAGCCGTATCCAATTCTAACTTTTGCTTTAAAAAAGCAGTTTAAAGTCAAAAGCTGGAAGCTGGGGTAGGGGGTGCTTTTAACAGCTTCTAGTTTTTTTTGTAAATAACTCCCAACTCTAGTGGTAGTTATAATGGTCAATTATTTAACTTAACCCCAACATACCCTTCACTCTTCCAATCTTCTGACGAACTCCATAGTTCCCTGCGTCAGCTTCTTCCCCCCTCCATAGTTCTCTGCGCCAGCTTCTTCTCCCCCCTCCATAGTTCTCTGCGCCCTAATAGTATATACGAAGTATTATATTAAACTCATGCTTTACACAAGAGCATCTTAATAATTCTACTCTGTGAGAGAGAATTTGGAGTTACATGAAAAAAATCAAAAATTGGAGGTTTCAATTGCAAAATTTCAACAGTTCAAAATCGCAAGCTTCAGACATTTGCTCCATTTTTTGTTTCTAAAATGCCTTTCATGAGTACAGTTGGAACGGTGAGTGAGAACTAATTGCAGGCCCTTTTTAAATAAAAATCTGGAGAACTAATCCAATTAGAAAGGTGTTTGCATCGGAAAGAATTGAGGAGAATTCTCTACCGTCGTCTTCGTCGTGCAAATCAGAGGCTAGGGATGGGTAATGATTTTGAGTATTCAGTGAATGAGATGTATGGACTTCAAAATTTATTTAGGGGTGTTCTTGTACTTCAATAAAACTTTACATCAATAATCATTTTTTTATCAAACACTTCAACTTTTACTTTTTCACTTTAATCACTTCTATTCTCAAACACTATCAACTTTTACTATAAATCACTTTTCCAATAATCTCTTAAAAAAATCACTTTTAAAAAGCACAAGCAACCGCAAACACTCCCTTACTCTAGCCAATATTTCAGGGTCCTGATATTTTTCCATCTCAGACCCGATACCTAGACGGGGATAATTTGAGACTAGTTGGGAACTTGGGGTTAAAAGCTATTTCGATATGTAAATTACTTGGGGTTTAACTCATAAAATTGTCCTTCCATCAGCTATGTTTGGCTAAGGCAACTTACTCCCTCTCTTGGGTTTGGCATGGGTTTTAAGAAAACGCTAATCATAAATTCAAAGCCCGTAGAACTTTCTTTAAACTTTAATAATTAGCAATGATAGAATATTCTGCAAAGTTCAAGAAATAGTGAATTCGTTTAGTGCGTTGTTTGGTGTTAGAATGATATTTATGAAGAATGCTACTCCATATATAGGAGTTTAATGCACCAAACTCCCCGTGATATAGAAATTCGGCATTTAGCCCCTGTAATTTAAGAAATGCGTCAGACCCTCGTGTTATCATTAATCATGCACATAATCTCTTCTATGAACAAATTCATTCACAAAAAGGGGTTCTACACGTGAATAATTATAAGAGAGAGGGGTTTCATGCATTTTTTAAATCACAAAGAGCCAATGCACTGAATTTTTATATCACGAGGAGTTTGATGTATTAAACTCCGTATTTTGTTATTTAGTTATGTTATGAAAATCATGAACGATAATCTTATTTATAAGATGCAAGTTACAAATTAACTTGACTTGGTTATGAGCTTATTTTTACTCGAGTAGTGGTAGTGGAATTAGGCCGGCGGGTGACCTAAATGTGAGACAAACATAGTGGGGCGGTCAAGTAAGTTGTCAATGAAGGGCTATCTATTGTCTAGGTGGAGATATTTTCAGATTACAAGCTCTAACAGAATGCCATTATGACACAGGACCTCTTCGATGCAAAATACTTGCCTTCGGTCAAACTTCAAGACTGGTGTAAAAGGAACACCCGGAGAGCAGATTTTTTTGACGCCATTCCAACATCTCTTTTTGACCTGGTGGATAAGTGTTTGACGGTTAATCCGAGATTGAGGATTAGTGCAGAGGACGCCCTTCGACACGACTTCTTAGCTCCATTCAACGAAATGGCCAGAAAACACAAGCTGTCCAGGCAAGGGTCAAGTCACACATCACCGCATATGCTTCCCTCAGGACCTGGTCAAACTCAGGCACGTGGACTAGTAGCTCTATGAAAATGCCTTCACCATATTTTTTCATTTTTAGATATTCTGTACAGTAGCAATTGTTATTCAGCGCAAGGCCTCTCCAGTGGAAATTAGGGGTGGTCAAACGGGTCTTGGAACCGCGGTCCGGTCCGGGTAATGGCGGTTCGGGTCTAAAACGGGCCGGTTCCATTTTTTGTTTCCATAAAACGGTCCGGGTAGGGTCGGGTAATTTTTTTTAAGGAACCGGACCGGTTCCAAAATTAAAAAATAATGGGTACCCGGCCCGGCCCGTTATATATATTGTATATTAATTTATTAATAGTTTTGTGATAATCGGTAGTTTTGTTTCCTGTGCTAGAAGTAGGATTTTAAATTGAGTTGCAGTAACATCCTTTTGTTTTCAAATTATTGATTAAATGTTTCATAAATATCTTATTACTTTTTATTGTTATTGAATTATTCCTTTCTATGGAATTTAATTATTTGTTAAAGATGATTTTGTTATATTTTTTTATTATATTGTTATTAAAATATATAAATTGTGTTTACCACCCACCATGTATGTGTCAACTTTGGCTAATACTGAAAATTTAATATAAAAAAAAGTAATAGCTTTAATATGTGATGTTACACAACATGTTTAAATACAAATGTTAGAAAATATGTATTTTAGCTATGTTTCATATTTTTGGAATTTCTTTAATTGTTTGAAACTTATATACAAGAAAATATGGAGTATTGGACTTTTTCGCTTGTGTTATATATGCACCACTATATTGTTATTTTGAAACTTGCTAATGTCCTATATTATTGATTATTCATTTTTGGAACTTCGTTAGTTTTTACTAATATAATTTCAAGACATAAGAATAGAAACCGTAAAACCCGGACCGGACCGACCCGTTTCAAACGGGCCGGGTAATTACCGGTTCCTATTTTGAAAATTGTAATACCCGGATCGGATCGAACCGTACAATGGAACCGGCGGTTCCATTTTATTTTGCATTACCCGCCCCGACCCGGCCCGTGCCCAGCCCTAGTGGAAATCATAAATGCATCGTAAATAAGGATATCTGCTTTAGTTTCTTCTGAAGGATGCAAACCCTCCCGGAGGGCTCTGGAAACTGACCTCATAGCTTTAAGGGATCCCAACAAGATGTTACATCCTTCTTAGCATTTAACTAAACGATAGAATCATAGAATGCTCAGGCTTATAACTTCTAATATTGAAGTGTATTTTTGTGTAACCCGAGCATGGTTGTAGAATTTGCTGTACACTTATAATCCAATCATGGTGGATTGATGGCTAGACGACCTATAGTTGTAATACCAAAAACTATATAAATATAATATTATAGGTTATGATTGGGTGGACCCTGGCTGCTTTTGAACCGGTTGGTTGTGCTCTTTTACTTGCTAGAATTAACTCTAGCACCACGAGCTCTCACTTCTCAGTTAGATTCCAATTTTTATTTTACTACGTACGGAGTATATTACTCTAGGTCTCTAGCCAAGTACTTCGTATTTAAGTATTGTCTACCAACGACAATGTCGCTTATCAGTTATCACAGTGTGTTATTATAACTATTTAAACATAATACAGTATAAATTAATCATTTTATCATAAATTTTCTTTAATTCTTGCAACAGTTTGACTTTCACGTTTGCTAACGCACAACTTTGATTGTAATTATATTTAATTTTGTATTAGTAAACATTATAAAAAGTTGATTGATGTGAGTTTTCTCGCACTTAAAATAAATGTAGTAAAGTGATTGAAAGTACGAGTATCGTCTCCACAGGGACGCACAACTTTCTGGCAGATCAGGCTTAATTACATGAATTTAATTTAATTGAGCCTAGCTAATCATTACTAAGTTCTTACCGCTCTCGCGGCGTAGAGTACAATAATTTAGGGGTCCAGGCTGGTCTCTCATGCGACAAGATCCCAAATTATTGTCAAAACGAGCGAGCATACGGCCCCTTAATCGCTACTAATCTCTTAGCGAACGATTAAGTGTGTGTGAATGTGTCCTAAAACAAATTAGATCTCTCTTAATTCATTTTACATGCAATTGTAATTCTAGTCGCGATTCTAGGTTACAAAAGATATCAATTAAATTATTCAAACACAAATTAAACGGCATTCATGCAATTAAACCGACAAGAATCTAGCCATCAATCATGATTAACCCCTTCATCAACCCCAAATCCCTAATTAAACTACTCACGCCTCATAATTGACGAATCAAAGAACTGAGATGAATAGAATAAATTGTCATTAATTAAAGAATTGAACTTACAAATAATCCCAGGGTCTTGGAATAAAATAGCGTAAAAATGGTGTTAAATTCATCCCTAGGCCTCTCCGTAATGTTCGCAACCCCTGAAACGGGGTTATGGATGCCTTATTTATAGAAAACAACGAATTCGGGTCGAATTAGGACCAATCGCGGCCAGGCACGGTGCCAGGCACGGCCGTGCCTGCGACCGTGCCTGCGGAAGAAGCCCAAAATTCGCGTCCAGGCACGGCGTGCCTAACTGCCAGGCACGACCGTGCCTGGC
This sequence comes from Cuscuta epithymum, assembly GCA_945859915.1. NCBI lineage: Eukaryota > Viridiplantae > Streptophyta > Magnoliopsida > Solanales > Convolvulaceae > Cuscuta > Cuscuta epithymum. The sequence continues at coordinate 834,693 of CAMAPF010000034.1, forward strand.
CTCCAGTAGCTCCCAGGTTCGTTTCTCTTCAGGCACGGCGTGCCTAACTCCAGGCACGACCGTGCTTGAACTTATTCTTCACTTTTTCTTCGTTTTCTTGCTCCAAACGCTCCCGGATGCCTACGAGGTCGATCCAAATGCTCTTTCTTCATCAGAATTTCGTCGTGAATCTCCCGGTGACCTCCAAATCTCTCAAATCTTCTTCGAATGCTTCCAAACTTTGCCCGATTGCTTCTCAAGTGCCGATTGCCGGACTCTAACTTCTTCAAATCAACTCCAATTGCAACGAAACTCGATCCAACGCCTGCTAAACACAACTTGAGCCAAAATTGAGACTTGCAACGCCTTAAAGCTAGGAAAAGCATCAAAATCCGACCCAACACGCATCAAATGCGTGTCTAAATACGGACTTATCATTGATATTTTAAAAATTCACAATGATAGAAATTCAATAACATTTTATATGTAATAATTTGATTATGTATAATAATATAAAATCGTGTTCAAAGTAAGGTTTGCGAATAGTGTAAAAATCATAATGTTGTAAGAATTAAAGAACGCATCAAATAGTTCATAATCTTGATTAACCTTGATAAACTCCATCTATCGATTGGAGAGTTATCTGTTATAGGTGGTATATGAGTATCTCATCCAATCCATGAAGGCAATTAGGCATTATAGGGAGGAGCATCCGAAATGACCAAGGATGAAGACAGATGCGCTAATGATATTATGACAGTGAAGCATGAGAGAATCAATCATGTTTTTATTTAGATTGTTTTCAGTCCCGTACTAGAACAAATTAGATCAGACTTAAACTGACCAGACCAGATCATATTTAAACAATCTAGACCAGACTTTCACAATTATAAAATACACAGAGATCATACATTTAAATATCAAACTAGATTAGTTCAGCCCACCAGAATTAAACAGACTAGACCAACAAATTTCAGTCCAAGTAAAAACATCCAAGGTTATGAATGGAATTTAAATTTTAAAACATGGATCGATACGAATGCTCCGAGCTAATTAAACTGAAATCCCAATTTCAATTAAAACACAAGTACATATTCAGGTGTCTAGTGTTAATAATAAGCAGCTTCAGTATTACTTCGTATTAATTAACACAAGAAGCAATATAATCAGTCATCAAATAATTTTAATCAATTGAAATCGAAATTGCCAAGCCACCATACTTGATGAACTGCAGATAAGTTCCGAATGGTGTGTCGTTCGAATCGTCGTTGACTAATAGACAAAGAACAAGAGAAGGCGCTGACATAGAGTTGACTGGACATAAGGCTAACTGCAATCCAACTTCATCGATAAATCAAATTTCCAACTAACTTATATGCTATGTAGCACCGATACGGGTACGCGGAAACGCGGAAACGGATACGGGGATACGAAAAAATAAAAAAAAGTAGGATACGGATACATGGTCATATTTATAAATATTAAAAGTTATGGGGTGTATTTATAAATATTAAAAGTTACATGGGTGTATTTATAAATATTAAAAATACACTTTTTTTATAAAAAAAAACAGACATATATTATCTTTTGACGTCTACTCATTCATGTCATTGAAGTATTTTACATTTTCAAGATACTTAGAAATAAGTTCATATTTCGTCTCATATACACTAGTGCACCTCGAAATACAGATAAAGTCAATAAGTCTTAATTTAAAATTAGAAATAAGTCAAATAACTACAGTTTTGAAATTAAAAGTGTAAGTACTCAAAGTTCTAGGATAATGAAGATTTTTTTTGTTTAGTCTAGTGTAGTTGCATTCATTTTGTTATCTAGGATAATGAAGATATAAAACAATATTTTAAAAGTTCTAATACATATTTCCGTTGAAGCTATTAATTTGCAGGGATACTTAGAATTAGGGACAAGAGGATGGGTACATGAATTAGGAATAGGTCCATTAGTTGTGTACCACATAAAAGCAAGGTAAAAAATCATTTTTAGCTTTTCATCTTTTAAGAATTTTATTACGGAGTATGTTAATTTTGAGTGTGTTTTTTAAAAGTTTTTTTTTGGAAGTTTTTTTTTAAAGTTGATACGGGTATCCGTCAGGATACGAGTATCCGAAATTTTAAAATAATTACCAAAAAATGGAAACTTTTAAAAATATCAGATACAACCCGGGAACGTACGGTACGGGTATCCTAGAATATCGGATACGGGAATGTTTCCGATACATCGATACGGCACCCTAGTGAAGTATCCGTGCTTCATAGCTTCTACGCATTCAGTCTGTCAATTTAATTTTTACTACAATCCAACACTGTCAATATATTCAGTCATCAATGTTTTTCATTAATTAAAGTCTTCCTTTTATTATTATAAATCAATTTTTTGCTTTTTTTTTGCGAATAATTATGATTTTAAAAGTTAAACATTTTGATGTAAAAATAAATAAATTTGGAGTTTACTTTTGTTGTTGTTAATTTGTACCAATTTTTGAAAATATAACTGAAAGATGCAAAAAATAATCTTAATCATAAAATCTTAATTTTAGCACTTGAATCTTTTAACAAAAATTTAGAACATAAAAATCTCTAACAGATGAAACTTTATATTTTTTGTTTTTTAAACTTTATATATACAATATTGGTGTAAATGAAAGATCATAAAAAATTATAAAATTTGATATACTTTTTTTGTAAAAAATGGAGTATAATTAAAAAAGTTATAATGGATTTTAGATATTTGGGATTTTTAATTATCCTAACCCCACATTCAGAATGAGTCAATGACAAAGTACGGATGCTTGCAGCTCGTTTCTCTCACCATGAATGAAACCTCTAATTTCCACCCAATCCGTGCTATCTAACCAGTTTGGCACCTATTAATAGACTGGATTGTAGCACATTTGGGGGTGAAAGCATCAAATTTGGCTTTTCACCCTGAGGTTTGCAAGTAGCCTAATAGGGCTGTAATGGGAATTTAATTATATATTTAAAAATACATTCCAACGTGTAGAGCTTCATTTAGAACAACCCATCTATGTTTAAGAACATGAATCGGACCGGGAGGGTCGGCCCAGAAACCAGCGACCCGGCACCTATCCCGGTCCGTTCTCCTAGTAACTTGCAAATTTGATGAAATCCGGAATAACCCGAAAGCCCGTTTTGACCTGACCCAACCCGTATCGGCCTGAGACCTAGAGAACAGGAAGAATCCGGGTGATAAGCTTTTTAAAAAATGTTCAGGGCGCTTGGATTCCAACTCAAGCCTGCCAGGAGGGCAGTGATGGACCCAGAAAGTCGGAGCCACGGAGTCCCTACCCTTTTATATCTCTAATCTCTAAGTAATATAAAACTAATACAAAAAAAATATTAAAGAAGCATAACACTTCATAGTTAACGTACACCATCAAAACGTTAAGGTATTATAAAGCAAAAAAATACATATAAAAATAATTCAACAATTCTACAGATGTACCCTTCTAAGCTTCATTTGTTGGAAATATTCTATAATAGAATCATCACTAATAGTTTTGGTCTATTTAATTAAAATAGGCCAAAACGACATAGTTTTGGTCTACTTAATTAAAATAGTTTTGGAAAACAAAAAAGGTTTGTTGGAAATATTCTATAATAGAATATTAGAATCATTACTAATAGTTTTGGTCTATTTAATTAAAATAGTTTTGGAAAACAAAAAAGTAGTCGAGAGGGATTCAAACATGGTACCTCCCGCATCATAGAAACCTAAATCCCACATGTGCTCCCATTCCCCTGCTACATTCTTCTGGTTCTTAGGTCGTTTTGTATGTAAATATACAATTACTAATTATATATATATATATATATATATATATATATATATATATATATAATAGGTATTTTTTTTAGGTGCACGGGGTCCTGGGACCCCGTGGGACCCTTACTGGGTCCGCCTATGCAAGAGGGTAGCACCGTAGCAGCACACTCCAACTTACTACTGAAAGTTTTTTTGAGTGTAGTAAAACTTTCACTGTAGTTTATGAATTTTTATACCTTCAAATTATCTTCTGTTTATAATCTATTTATATTAATATTTAATAATTTTTTATTTAAAATGATAAAATTCCTTCCAAATAATTGTACTTTTTGATTTGTACAATATATCTTCAAGACCTTTTTTACATGAATATTACTAAATTAACTTCAAAAGATAAAAATGTGATTTATTAAATTTTTCTTTTAAAAAAGTGGCATATTCAGTATTTAGTTTCCAATGGAGTAAAGGGTCAGTTTGGTCCTCGAAGTTGCAAAAAAGGGGTCAAATAAGTCCTTATATAGAAGATTCTGTCCGGACGTGCCATTTGAGGTGGCTCCCGGTAGAATTTTTTGATGAAATTTTTTGAGCATCTTATTCATTAAGTCTAGTTTACTCATACCAAATTTCAGCTAAAAATTCAATCGGGGAGACATTCAAATGAATTCTTGAAGATAACTGCGCTTTTAACGACACAGTTATCTTCAAGAATTCATTGGAATGTCTTCCCGATTGAATTTTTATCTGAAATTTGGTATGAGTAAACTAGACTTAATGAATAAGATGCTCAAAAAATTTAATCGAAAAATTCCAGCGGGAGCCACCTCAAATGGCACGTCCGGACAGAATTTTCTATATAAGGACTTATTTGATCCCTTTTTTGCAACTTCGAGGACCAAACTGACCCTTATCCCGTTTCCAATGACTCATCATTTACCATTGACTTGTTATTCTGAAATATACTATAGTGATTCTTGTTCAATTACTCGTACACAGTAAGTCAGTAACTAATCACATTTTTTCCTAAAAACATAATGTGCCATATTTTTATCGAGTGAAATTCTATTAGTTATATACATGTCCTTTTTTCTATCTTCTATCGGTAAAGGGGCAAAAATAAGTATTGTATGATAAAGAAGATAAAATAATTTTTGTACTTTTAATTCTTTAAAATATACGATTAAATATGTATGATAAGTCGAGAATATGTATTGTAGAAATAAATTTTATTATTTTTAATAGTAAATTATTAAAATTAATTATATACTGATTATAATATATAAATAATATAATATAAATAAAATTTAAAACCAAACCAGATTAAGTTTTATTTATTTTCACTTAAATTTTCTGGTCTAGTCTGAACATGTCTGATCTTATTTTGTCTTGTTCGGTAGATGTCCAGTCTATGTGTATTTTATAAATGTCGAGGTCTAATCTAATCTTTTTATTTCTGATCAGGTCATATCTGATCTTGTCTGGGACTAAAATATTTCAAGTAAAAACTTCTAAAACAGATCAGATCAAACTAGACTAAAACTGATCAGAAAGTTTCAATCCAATTAGTAACGTCATAATTTATATAATTGGACAAGTAGTTAGTTAATTTGCCACATATTTATTTAAGACGTTACTCACAAAAAAATTATATGCTTGGCAGCTTGGGGATGTGCTTTAGTGACAATCATGGAGTGTAGTACTTACTCTATTTGCCTTTACCTGTTAGAGCTGTTATCTATGCCATGTATATTGACGGTTAGAGTAGGGGAAAATTTCCACATAAAAATAAATTATCTCTCTTTATTTAAATGATTTATTTATACAATTATGATAAGTTTTTCTCAACAATGTCAAACAATTCGGGTAGATTTTGACACTGTGATTGACATTGCAGAGAAAAACTTACCAAACTTGTATAAAACCATTTAAATAAAGAGAAAAATAACTTATTTACTATTACCTCCGCCCCCCTAAGTTTGGGACAAAGGGACGTGGTGTGGGTTTTTAAGAAAAAATAGAATTGTGTGATTGATATTGAATTGATAAAATGCGAATAAAGTAAAAATGAATTATAACCGCTCAAATATTACCAAATATGGTATGTGACAAACTTAGTGTGACGGACGAAAAAGGTAAAACGAGACAAACTTAGGGGGACGAAGGGAGTAGTATTTATGTGATATCTCTCATGCCACATGTCACATGTGCACCGTGCACATAAGGAGTATGTTTGACACAACTAGCTGAAAAGATACTATTGCGAGCTTTTTAATAAGTGCTAGCTTTTGGTGATTGAAAAGATCTTACAAGGAAAAAATGGTAGCTGTTTGGTAAAAAACTGAATATTTGATTTAGTTCATTTTGGTATACAAGCTCTTAGGACTAAGGCTATGTTTGGCAGACATAAGTCTCTGCCTTCTAGCTTTTGTACTGTTCAAAAATCTAAAAGCTAGTTATATGTTTGACATGACAAATTGTAAGAGCTTTTCAAAAATTAAAAGATCTTATGTGAAATGCTACGGGGAGTAGCATATGAAAAAAGCTCGTGACTTTTAGTATTAATTAGTCCTAACAGCTTATATACGAAACTGAACCAAATCAAACAGTCATCTTTTTACCAAACAGTTACCACCTTTTCCTTTTAAGATCTTTTCAGTCACTAAAAGCTAACAGTTATTTAAAAGTTCGCAAAAGTATCTTTTCAGCTAGTTGTGCCAAACATAACTAATTAATACTAAAAGTCACGGGCTTTTTCAGATGCTTTTAATACTCCCTGTAGCATCTCAAAAAAGATCTTTTAATTTTTGAAAAACACTCAAAAGTTGTCATGCCAAACATATAACTAGAAGTTTTTAGAGATTTTTTGAACAATACAAAAGCTATGAGGGGGAGACTTATGCCCGTCAAACATAGCCCTCAAATAGAACCTTTTTTTAATAGAACCTTTTTGCTAATAGAGGTTTTTTTGCCTTTTTCCCTTTGTTTTTTCTGCCAATATTTCTCTGTTAAATTCGTTAAGCTTGTTTCCTTCTAAACACAAAGTAATTTTGAAGAGGGTAAAGTTACTGTACTAAGGACCCTTGCCCTCATGAGGAACGAGGGACAGTGAGATTCATTTCAGAAATCTGAATCTCGAAGCTATTCATTTGATTTATTCTAATTAGATTAGATTTGAGGATGAATTGTAATTGATTGAGTCTGGGAATATTGGTCTTCTACAATGAAGAGGCTAATTGAGCTAGGGAGAAAAGCTTTATTCTACGCTAGGGTTCTGTCCGGCTACGAAGAGCGAAGAATTCGGTCTTATCGGTTACAGCTTCAGCAGCGTCTTCAGCAGGTTACATTTTCTTTTCGCAAGAACAATATATTTGATGAAATGTAGTTTAATTTGATTGGTCTCGGTGAATAGCTGTTTTTAATTGCATAGAAAAGTTCTTCAGTTTGTTTATAATAAAATTGTTTGCGTTTCCCCAATTATCGTTGGCAAGTGTTGTATTTTTCCGATTTCACTTTCGGTTCTGTTTCTTGGTCTTTAAGGTTTAAGTAGAAAATGCTGGGTTGAGTGGATTTAATATGAAATCATCTTTGGAGGGGAGAGAATGAAGAAAAGAAATTTTAGGCCCTTTTGGGTGAAGTGTAAATGTGTTTTATTTTTATTGTATTGAATATGCCTAATTGGTATTTTAAAGAAACTTTCAGCTTTACTTGGCTTGGCCGATCTTTAATATACTACTGGAACAGCCAAAATTGATCAAAGGTACTACATTCTTTAGTATTCAGGACGGTTAAATGTTAATTTACACTAGTGACCAGACTACTCAATGGCCATGGGTTTCAATCTTTGGTTGTTCTTGTATGTTTACCATATCATTCACATGGGTTAGTGTGTCTCTCTCTTTGGATTTTAAAAAGTTAGGAAGTGCTTTAAAGCTGTTCTTAAAGAAAACGACTTATGGTTGAGTAGAGCTTGATAGAAATTACACTTTCAAAGGGTTATACTCATAGCTTTTTAATATCTTACGAACCCTCAGTTCTTCCTCTTTTCTTCTGTGTGTATATGTATATGTACATATTTCACAAATGAAAATATAGTTGTTAAAATTCATGACACATTATTCAAGTGTTTCTTTGGCTGTATTTTCATTATGATCTTGTTTGGTCATAGACGGAAGAGAAAAAGGCTGCAATAAGAAGAGTGCCAGAACAAATAATTTTATCAGAGGTCCGTAATATGGTGAAAGAGATGCAAGCTTTGAATAAGAAGCTAGAGGAAACCGTAAGTTCTGACTTTACTGTTATTACTATTTACTCGATAATAGTTAACCCACGAATTGTATCAAGACTCAGAAGAATAAACCTTGCTGCTTAAAACTCAATCTCATAGCCTTTAAGTATACCATGATAGTTAGCCCACGATGGACATAAACAATATATGATGCCAGTAGGTCCTTACTGTTCGTTACACGATATTGGTTGTCATGCAAAACAAGTAGAGCTTTTCTAGACATTTATGATTTGTGGCCTATTAATATTTCTTCCTCTTGAGTTGCGATTAATATTTTCTATGGAAAGGGACGTAGTTGTAATGAGAGAGATTAGTGAACTAAATTGAAGAGTTATTCTTCAGAACATTACCCGTGCCTATCTATAAACAACTAGATTATCTGTCCCATATATGAAACCTAAAATAGAAGAGAAATGAAAGAAAATAATATCTAATTGGATTATATAAGCAATGATATTTATAAAGAAAAAGCATCTTAGAACTCTTAACACTTGGATACTTCCTTGATAGGCAGATGGTTGGAGCAAACTGCAAAGGAGTGTTTATTTCTATTTGACTTATTAAGGAGGTGGGAAGCATTCCTCTGTAGAGAAATAGGAAGTGAAAGGAGACCAAAATTAACACTCCACTAAATAAGTTTATTCACACATTTCCAGCAGTTAATATGAAGTTTAATATTTCACTTTAAAAAATATGGAATTCCTTGTTTGAGCATGGTAAGTTATTTTACGCATGGTCCCACAGGGTTATATTTAGTGGGAGCTAATTTATTTATTGAGATATCTATAGGTTTCTGCGTTCGAGAAAAGGAAAGTTGCAGACCTTCAGGCTTTGTTTTGTTGGTAGATTTTGGAGCGGAGGGGGTGGGTTGGCATGGTCGTATGCTTTACTAATTTACCCCTATTTGTTAGTGTTACATGACAAAAAGTAGCCATCTCATCTGTTAAATCAGGCATTTCTTTATAACTCCTCACTTTCACTGCCCTTCCAACCCGCTAATGTAGGAGTCAATTTGTAAAGCAGATATCACCCGTTTTCTCCCTCCCATGCAAAATCCCCAAACCCAACAAGGGGCGGTGTTGTCACAGTTCTTGAGAGAGAGTGGGATGTTTGTTCCATGTGGGTAAATATGTGAGAGAAGTGTAAGATCTACAAGATTAACCATCTATGTGATTTCTCTGATTTGTATTAATTTTTTTGGTATGCTGAAATGTTCAGTCAAGTTTCTACTTGACTCGACTTGTTTCACGTAGGAATGTGATGTGAAATCACTGAGGTAGTCATGCATAACTTGATTATCAATTTTTGAAGATTGAGCTCGATTCCCTGCATGCTAAGTGAATCGGAAATGGTTTAAGTGAATGGGAATTGGTTTATCGGAACTTATGGTCTTTTGGGTAGTGGACCGGCTGTATATATTATACTCCGTATATACATACATTTGAGTTTTTAAAAAAATTGAAAGATTAACATAATAGGTTATTGTATTACTCCGTACATTTGAATAAGATTTTGTTCATTTTAGAAACATTTTATTCTTCACGTTATAGACTTAGCCCTCTCCAGCCTTCCACTCCAAAACCGTACCCCTCCATCCAAACAGACCTTTTAGTTTAATCCTTGGATGACCTGTGGGGTGTTAGGCAGGCCTTGCAGAAAAGTAAACTGGTGGATTGTTTTTATTATTATTATTAAGAACTGTGTTAATAAGCAATTTAGCACTTCAATTTTTTTTTTCCAGTTTTACCCTTTCCTTCATTGTTCTCTTTTTAACCTCTTGTGATTATTGGTCAAGTCCCAATTTTATCGGATGTCCTCGAAGGGACTGATTATTGGTCAAGTCATCCGCTCTATTTCTTATCTGAGCAAACCACTCATCATGTGCAGGAAACTCAAATTAATGAGTATTTCAAGCCAATTGAAAAGGAAGCTGAGATTATAATGGATATGCAGCTTGAAAGGGAGGCAACTACAATGACAGATATGATGGCAGAAATGCACAGGCAGGCTTTGCTCCAACAAATTGAAGTGGAGAAGAAAAAAGCCACCCAAAATCTGGAGAAGAGCAAACATTTGCAAGAGAGTGAATCCTCCACTTCTCAACCAGAAAGATGACTTTTTATGGATAAGATTAAGTCATGCTCAATTAGATTGTGTAAAAGTGAGCCTGCAAACTGGTGCTAGATTTAGAGTGTTACTTTCTCCATACTGACAGAGTGACATCAAGAAAGATGGGTTCTTGATATCCTTTTAATAAGCAGTTTTTTTTGTTCCCAACACCTTTCTATCTTCCCTGAAACAATGATGTTATTAGACATTCAAGTATAGTATAAAAAAATGGCATGTCATTTTTTTTATCGGATTCCTCTAGTGTCTGGCTGCTCATCTGATTAGAGTTTCATTGCTTCTTAAAAGTGGCCTGTTCTACTTATCAAAATAAATTCCTTTTGATTTACCTATTTGGTTAAATGCTTTTATTTTTACAAATCAATAAATTCAATCATATCAATCAGTTAAGCTGTATCAAACATTCAAACGTGCTCTTAAAGGTCAAACTTTCATGACACTTGCAAATTACACTGACATTTGTATGAGGGCGGCCTTAATAGTCCTACTAGTTGAATATCACTTGCCCCAAATGCTTTTGGGAGACTGTCTCTGCCCGTCTAGTGATCTATACATAACTTTTCAGATCACTGGGATCTATTTAAAGAAAATCTTTTTGAGGTCCTTAAAATTGTGTGCAACATAGTTCAGCATACCTAATGCACTGAAACAATAACTGACCTGCACTGGTATCTCAGTTCATTTTTCAGATTGCAGACAATGTCTTTGAATGTAGGACCTGCTGTGGCCTTGGATCAGGTGGTTTCGGGTCACGTGTAGGAGGAATTGCCCATTCTGTGAGTACTTTATAAGAAATAATAATACTCCGTAGTAGTTACTATGGATTTTGTATACCATATAAACTCTTATATTTCGTTGTCACTAGAAATGGGAAGCGCCAACTCTTAATAGAAAACAAGTGTTTGAAGAGTTTTCGTAGAATTTTCAAAACAAAAGCATATTGTTTAGCAAGAGTTTTCGTGCTTTATAGATCCTTTCAAAAATCTACTTAGCAAGTCCATCTAATGGGCTTGTGGCTATATTTTAAATGTCGCATTGATGCTTCACATAATAGATTACTCAAAACATACAACAAGAGTTCACATTATATCACACAAATCATACAAAAAAAGTATTAGTAACATTTAATGACTATGCATGTACAAAACTCAATGTGATTGAATACGATGATATTTTAGTCTTCAGAAATAATTAGAAGAATTATTATTGTTCTTTGTTATTTAAAGAAAAGTTGAAAAAGTAATACGTAAAGAATAAACAAAACACATTTTTTTTAAAAATATAGTCTATCTTAGGACTTGGAACTGGGTGGTAAAAAATAGTTTAATATATTTAACCACACAGTTTAATAATGGAAAATTGTTCCTGCATTGACTTGGAACGGAGTTTAAGAAAATGGGAATAAAGTGGAAATGTATGGTTGTGGTTGAGTAAGAAAAAGGTAATTGAATTGTAGCCACAAAAAACTTTCTAAAAGGGGAAAGTGGAAGAATTTTTTGGGACGACCCAAAAAGGAAACCGGGAACAATTTTCCGGGACGGAGGGAGTAATGGATATGCCGCTTGAAAGGGAGGCAAGTACAATGACAGATATGATGGCGGAAATGCACAGGCAGGCTTTGCTCCAACAAATTGAAGAGGAGAAGAAAAAAGCCTCCCAAAATCTGGAGAAGAGCAAACATTTGCAAAAGAGTGAACCCTCCACTTCTCAACCAGAAAGATGACTTTTTGTGGTTAAGACAGAGCCCTAGATGAGGGCGTGCAAGAAGTGCTATCACACAAGGACTCTCGATTTCAGAAGACTCAAAATTTTAAATATAGTCTATATAATAAAATACATCTTTATTTATTTGATTAAAAATTCCTATCTTAGGACTTTTTAGAATACAAACATTAAATAGTAATATTCATATGTAATTAAAATGCAATTGAATTGTTAATTACAATTGTGTAATTTTTTTTATTTCACAAGGCCTAGCTAGTTATAGTAATTAGCGCAAAGCCCTATCTTAGGACTTTTTAAAATACAAACATTAAATAGTAATATTCATATGTAATTAAAATGCAATTGAATTGTTAATCACATTTCATAATTTGTCATTACTTTACTTTTTTTAATATATTAACTTTTCTACTTTTCATTTACCTTACACATCTATACTACACCTACTATTTTCCTTAAAACCCAAAAAAAATCTAAGGAAACTATTATTTAAAAACGGTGGAAATATTAATATAATGTTTTATATTTAAGGGCCTCATATTCAATTTTGCACAGGGCCTTTTATATGTCAAGGCCGGCCCTGGGTTAAGATTAAGTCATGCTCAATTAGATTGTGTAAAAGTGAGCCTGCAAACTTGTGCTAGATTTAGAGTGTTACTTTCTCCATACTGACATCTCTTTTAATAAGCAGTTTTTGTTGTTCTCAATACCATTCTGTATTCCCTGAAACAATGATGTTATTAGACATTCAAGTATAGTATCCAAAAGATGGCATGTCATTTTTGTTATCGGATTCCTCTAGTGTCTCGCTGCTCATATGATTAACATTGCTGGTTAAAAGTGGCCTGTTCTACTTATCACCAGAGCAAGTGAAATTATCAAAATAAATTCCTTTTGATTTACGTATTTGGTTAAAAATGAAATTTGTTAAATGCTTTTATTTTAACAAATCAACAAATTCAATCACATCAACCAATTAAGCTGTATCAAACGTGCTCTTAAAGGTCAAACTTGCAAAATTACACTATTTGTATGAGGGCGGCCTTAATAGTTAATAGTCCTACTAGTTGAATACCGCTTGCCCAAATGCTTTTGGGAGACTCTCTCTGCCCGTCTGGTGATCTATACATAATTTTTTAGATCACTGGGTTCTATTTAAAGAAATTGTCTTTGAAGTCCTTAAAATTTTGTGCAACATAGTTCAACATACCTAATGCACTGAAACAATAATTGAATTGCACGGGTAACTCAGTCAATGTTTCGGATTGCAGACAATGTCTTTGAATGTAGGACCAGCTGTGGCCTTGGATCATCTAGTTTCGGGTCACGTGTAGGCTTGAATTAGGTGTGGGCCACCCGGCCCGGCCCACTGTGTGGGCCCGGCCCGGGAACCGGGTACCGGTTCCGGGTCTAGGCCCGGTTTGTGGGGGTAACTGGGGCGGGTACGGGCTATGTGAAATGCGAACCGGCCCGGCCGAGCCCGGGTCCGGTTCGGGCCTAAACTATTTTTTTTTTGTTTTTTCATTTTTTTTGTTTCAACCGGGTGGGGCTTGGTGTTTTGGGGTGGGAGGTGAGGGGGGGAGGGAGAGGGGTAGTTAGAAAAGCAAAAACAAAAAAAAAATTAAACCGGCCCGAGGCCCGGCCCGGCCCGGCCCGTACCCGGTGGAAACCCGAGCCGGTTCCGGGCCTTCCCCCAGCCCTCAAAAGCCCGTCCGGGCCTAGGCCCGACCCGGGCCCAGTCCATAACTAGTCACGTGTAGGGGGAATTGCCCATTTTGTGAGTGCTCTATAAGAAATAATAATAGAAAAAAAATAATAGAAGTTACTATAGATTTTGTATACCATATAAACTCTTGTATTTCGCTGTCACTTAGAAATGAGAAGCACCAACTTTTAATAAGGAGTAGAAAACAAGTGTTTGGAGAGTTTTTGTAGAATTTTCAAAAACAAAAGCATATTGTTTCCCAAGGGTTTTCGTGCTTTATAGATTCTTTCAAAAATCTACTTAGCAAGTCCAACTAATGGGCTCGTGACTATATATTAAATGTCGCATTGATGCTTCACATTATAGATTACTCAAAACATACAATAAGAGTTCACATTATATCACACAAATCATACGTAGTACAAAAAATAACATTTAATGACTTATGCATGTACAAAACTCGATGTGATTGGATACGATGATATTTTAGTCTTTAGAAATAATTAGGAGAGTTATTAATCTTTGAAAAAATTACACAAATATTACTACTTTAAATCTCTCTTACAAAAATATGACTACTAATTGAAAGAACATAGTGTGTGGTTTCCGCCGTTTCCCTACAATTACTCCTAGATTGCCCTACGTGATTGGTAGTTATGGTCCTTTACTCACTTTTTTGTAAACCCAAATTGTATTGATAATATTAACGTAAAAAACTCATCCATTACTACACACTCTAGTAATTAATCACATTTTTGTAAATAATCTTTATTTTAGTCATAAATTTATAATTATTTCTAATTTTAATACAAAGTACATACATTCTATTACGGAAAAATGAGAGTACAATAACATTTGATTGATTCAGGTCATTATTTCCTCACTTATAAATATGTTTAAATTATGGGATAAGGGTCAGATAGGGCCTCGAACTTGGAAAAAAATGTCAAATAAGGCCATATTTAGGATGTTATGTCCGGCTGACGCCATTTGGGGCGGTTTCCAGTGGATTTTTTTGATGAAATTTTTTGAGTATCTTATTCATTAAGTCTAGTTTATTCATATCAAATTTGAAGTAACAATTCAATCGGGAAGGCATTCAAATGAATTCTTGAAGATAACTGCGCTTTTTACTGCACAATTATCTTCGAGAATTCATTTGAATGTCTTCCCGATTGAAGTTTTAATTCAAATTTGATATGAGTAAACTAGACTTAATGAATAAGATTCTCAAAAAAATTCATCAAAAAAATCCACCAGGAACCGCTCCAAATGGCGCCGGCCGGACAGAGCATCCTAAATATGGCCTTATTTGACATTTTTTTTCAAGTTCGAGACCCTATCTGACCCTTATCCCTTAAATTATTTAATTGTAAAATTTGCTGAAGAACAATGGTTATGGACTTATGGACCTCATATTTCAAGGTCCCTCCAATTTTTGACTATTAAAAATAATCTAATGAATACACAACAAGTCTTGACACATCTTTTTTCCGACCTTTTCTAGCTACATTTTACGTAACATTCACTTGGTGCATGTTATAAAAATAGAAAACTTCATAAATTTTGAATATCCAGTAAAAAATGTTAATTAAGTAGGATCATAACAAAAATGTAGGCAAAAAATATTTTCATATTCTTACTCATTAATACGAGTATGTTAAAAGCGAGTGTTAATACATGATATATGTGTTTACGTCAGTGTTAATTTCACCTTATTAATTCAGATAAATTAATTTTCTTTTTCCTTTTGGATAAATGTAGGCGTAGTATTCACCTTTATGTTTTATACTAGTTTAGCAACGCGCGATGCGCGTTTGTGTAAATGCCCAAGACCTTTGTAGGCATATTAATTGATGAGGTTAGGTTGAGTGAATATGTGAATATAATGATAAACTATTTGTATATATAAGTTTGCTAGAAATTTATAAGTAACTTGATGAATGAAATATTGTAGCCTAGATCATTATAGTAACCATAATAATAGGCTAAGATTCAATGAAAGAATTGTTGAAAGCGCAGCCATTCTTTAAAACCAATGAACAAAGAAGATAATGGCATTGAGTAGTATGAAGCTTGCTTTCATCAACCCGAGAAGAAACAGCAATTTGCAGGAGATTAGGTCTGGTTTCTGGAGAGGATATTTGAGGTAGAAAACAAGCTTGAGCCTGAGAAAAAGTTGCAGTTAGTTAAAGAATTCGGTCTGCAGCCTAGACAAGTTGCAATTTGGTTCCAGTCTTCCAGAACTGGAGAGCCCGTTTAAAGGTCAAACTGATTGAGGACTATGATTCCCTGAAAGCTGGCTTTGAGGAGAACGAAAATCTGATCATGATTTCCTCTATGAGGAGAACGAAAATCTGAAGAATGAGGTTCAGCTGCTAAAAGATAAATTGCTCATTCAGGAACAACAGTAGGGCACACAATTCGAACCAACCTATAAAACCAGCACATATAATGATGACAATGAACCTCACATAGAGCATTGTGCTAGTTTGATCTCCCCAAATTAAAGGGAGAGACATCTCCAGTGGTGTGCAAGGATGAAAATGCAAGTTGGGTTAAAAGTGATAAACTTGATTCAGAAAGTCCACATTACACTGATGGGAAGTACTCATCATCACACATATTGGAGTCTAATTTCTCTCAGGATGAGGGTTAAAGCCTGATCAGCAGCAACATGAACATTTTCATCCAATCTTGCCTGCTCCCAAGACTTGAAGAAGTAATGTTATCCATAATAGATAATCAAATTGAAGTCAAATTATCAAAAACCTTTAATATCTTTATACTATTATTATAGTATTATAAAATAGTCTTCAGAACTCAACGTGATTTGAAAGCAAATCACGTTGAGTTCTTCTGCTTTTATATCTCGAACTTAATTGATCCGATTACTACAGGGATGAACCCAATCCAGAATATGAACCATAAAAGAAAATACCTATTAAACCTCTTCATGGTGGGGTTTTGGCTTTACTGAGTACTTACTACACCTTTCAAGTCATAAGGCATAACATATGTAGCCACCATTTTACAACTCCTGCAACTTCACATCCTACTAAGTCTCTGTATGGCCTAACTGAAAAAGAGATTTAAAGGAGCTTAAGGAAGCTTGATGTGTGTTTTCTCGCACTTAAAATAGATCGTAATATAGTGGTGTAAGTACGAGTATCGTCTCCACAGGGACGGACAAAAGGGAATTAAGAATTAACTAAATTCAGCGATTAAAAAGAAAATAAAATAAAAGCGTCGTGCGAGATTGGTTGGTTTGGAAAATAAAACTAATGCGAACAATTAACCTAGGGGGTTCTTTCTAATTAATGACGAAGGGAACAGGGATCGATTCCGGGGTAACCAGATTTCTGGCAGATCAGGCCTAATTACATGAAATTAATTTAATTGAGCCTAGCTAATCATTACTAAGTTCTTACCGCTCTCGCGGCGTAGAGTACAATAATTCAGGGGACCAGGCTGATCTCTCATGCGACAGGATCCTAAATTATTGTCAAGACGAGCGAGCTTACGGCCCCTTAATCGCTACTAATCTCTTAGCGAACGATTAAGTGTGTGTGATGTGTCCTAGAACAAATTAGATCTCTCTTAATTTATTCTACATGCAATTGTAATTCTAGTGGCCATCTAGGTTACAAAAGATATCAGTTAAATTATTCAAACACAAATTAAACGGCATTCATGCAATTAAACCGACAAGAATCTAGCCATACATCATGATTAACCCCTTCATCAATCCCAAATCCCTAATTAAAACTACTCACAATTCATAATTGAAGAATCAATAGAATTGGAATAAAAAGAATTAATTGTCATTAATTAAAAAGGTGGAACTTACAAAGAATCCCAAAAGATTGATGAACAAGTCTGAAAAGCCCTCTAAATTTCGTGCTAGGCACTCTCTCTAAGCTCCCCCCTTCAAAACGGGGGTTTACAGGCTGTTTAAATAGAAAAATCGGGTGAAATTTGAGCTGAATTAGGATTTTCGGAGCCAGACACGATGCCAGGCACGATCGTGCCTCCGGAGCAAAAATGCGCATTTTGGGCAGGCACGATCGTGCCTCCCTCCAGGCACGATCGTGCCTGGCAGGTAGTAGCTCCGCGGTGCTTTTCTCTTCAGGCACGATCGTGTCTGACTTTGAGGGCACGATCGTGCCTACTCAACTTCCGAATTTGACAAAACTTCCTTCATGAAAGTTGTAGATAATGAAGCCCTCTATCCACCCCAATTTGCCGAATGTGATTTGAATCATCCAATCAAGAGATATGATCAAAACGGTGGAAGGTGTCTTTCTGAAATCGCAGCAGAGATCATCTGACTTCATCGTCTGTTTTCACCTTCTTCCTCTCAGATTCTCGCAAAGGTGTCTTCATATGATTTGTAGCCCTTGACGTTGGATTTCCTATGGAACTTGAATCGTGTACATTGGATGTTTCTTCAAAGAGATATGCTTGAATGATTGACAGAAGGTCATCCTGATCGTCGTTTTCAAGCTTCATTCATCTTTTTTTTTTTTTATCCCGAAGCCAGTCCTAGAGCTCTTTTTTCTTCAAATCTTCATTGTGAATCTTCCGGTGACCTCCAAAGCTATCAAATCATTCTCAAATGCTTTTTAAATCATCCCGATTGTTCCTCAAGTGCCGGTGTCGGGCTCAAATTCCCTGATTTTGACTACAAACAACACAAAACTCGAACCAACGCCCGGTAAACATAACTTGAGCTAAAATTGAGACTTGTAACACCTTAAAACTAGGAAAATCATCAAAAGCCGATCTCAACACGCATCAAATACGTGTCAAAATATGGACTTATCAAATTCCCCCACACTTAAGCCTTTGCTTGTCCTCAAGCAAACTGAACAACGGGACTTACGATAATCACCACACGGAATTCAAAATAATTAGCATGTACACGTAGTTAAAGGGATATTCACAGAACAGAGAGTCTAAACCAAGAAAATTCTTCCCTAAACTACATCTTTGTACTCTAGCTAACATATTTGACAAAATTATTCACAACATCCTCAAAGTAGTGACAGCACACACAAATAAACTAGCTACCGATCAGAAGGACTTGTGAAGGTGGTGGTGAACGGTTCATGGATAACAAAAATAGTCCCTTTCTTTTGAGAGATTGGAATATTCTAACAAAGACTCAATGTATTCAGGAACTTCAGGGCTATTCTTAGGAACAAGGAACTCAGTAGGCCACAATTTAGGAACAATCATTTAAACCTATGCTAAGAGTAGACATGGTGTACAACTAAGCTAAACCGTCTCGGCACATTTGTGCTTTGACGTATACTTGAAGTACGCGGAGGACTAAAGCTAATTTTTGCAATAGCCTCCAAGTTCATTAATTAGGTTTACTTTTCCTTGTCATGTTGGCACGAGAACGCCGTTTCTTTCGAAAGATACCCAAGTCTCATCTTACGCTTTTTGACCGGGGCTCCCATTCTCTTTTTCGAAAAGTAAGAGGTCTAGCTATATTAATTTTTCACCTTTCGGATTCTCACTAGACATTACCCCATTCTAATCTCGGCCTCACCAAGGAAAAATTGCAATTAAAGTTCATTAATTTAAAGTGAATCCATGCCTACAATGCAATCCTCGAAAGTATCAAATTCCTAAAAAGTGACTGCTCTTACCCCATTTGGAGCATAGGAACAGTGCCAAAAATGACTCCTACACAAATTCCCTAAACTTAGCAAATTAATCCCCTAGTTCCCTAAACATCAAGACTAAGTCAGAAATATTCACGGGTAAGGAACACAGGCCATTTGGTTATGGAGCTCAATTAATTCGGGTAACAATAAATGGTCAGGCTCAAAGTGGCTTCTCCTAAAGGATTTTTTCAGGTGGGGTAGATGATTAATGGAAAATTCAATGGGTGACTAATGCCTTCATCCTTTCAACAACTAGATTATAGTGCAAGCAATTTAAGCCTAAACTCTTCAAGGACATTCTAAAAGCATAGTCAAAACGCTAGCCAGCTCACAAAGACACAGTTTAAAGAAAAATTTTCAAAAATTTTGACATGACTTTTCTACGAATATACAACTAACACCTGTGCATGCTAACTCTAATAATCACATGTAATAACTACTGCCCGAATGCCCAATTCACTCCCCCACACTTAAACTTTGGCATCGCCCTCGATGACCAAAAATGCACTATGCACAAGGGGGGTAAAGGGGAAAGGGTCACGCGTGCTCAACTTAACTCAAGTCAATTATTACAAACAGGCGATTATTAGAGTCACAGAAACTTCCCTAAGGTGTTGGTCGGTGCAGAACTAAATTGAGTCAAGTGATCCACGGCACATCATCCCCAAAGCAAGACCCTGAGCTGCAAAAACAAAACACAAAAACAAACCCAAAAAACACCCCGGATTTTTTTTCGGGGGTTTTCTGAAAGCAAACAAACAAACAGACAGACAAACAAAAAAAATGCAGAAATAAGCTTGGGTTGCCTCCCAAGAAGCGCTATTTTTAACGTCGTTTGCCCGACGCAACTTCCTCATAGGCTCTCAAATAGCACAGACATCAGTGGTGCACTAATAGTCAACATCTCCAGCTTCCTCTCAACAAATGTCATTAGATGGCGCAGATCTTTAAATTCTTCAGTCCGTGTAGGCAGCATATGGTCTTCATAACCCTCATCAGCACAGAAGTGAAGTATGAAACTCTCATCCTCTTCGGGCGGGTATGGAACTTGAGTGAAAACTTTGATTACTCTAGGCATCACCGGAAGCTCAAAACATGTCTCTAAGCAAGGAGTAGGAGCAACACCGTAATCAAACTGCACCATAGAAAAGTCTTCTTCTTCCTCACAAATATCATGAAAATTCACAACCTCTCCTTTGGACTCTGTATCACTCCCCATGAAGGCATCCCAACTCTCGTTAACATCGTTCTTATCAATAACTTCTCGGATGATGTTGTCATTCTCCACACAAAAAGGAATATCGTCATCAAGGAGTGAATCAAAGAAGTCCATATCTGAAACCACGTATAAGAGTGGACCGGTGCATGAGTACAAGAGGGGAATTCTTGCTTGTGGAGCGGGACTTCTTCATTATGAACATCATGTAACTCGCCCTCACTCTCTCGGAGCATGTAATCATCTTTTCCCAACTCATCTTCAATACTCAAACCTACCTCAGTAGCACCATCATCATGATTGATCTTCTCCTTGCCCTCCTCAGGTGTTGAGACTGGTGATAAATCAAACGGATGGGGGGTTTCTGTATGAAAATCACAATGATTTGTGACTTCATCAGTTACAGCTTGTACTGTTTCAAACTTTTTCCTGTACTCTTGGAAAAACAACTTGACACTATTATCTTCTTCTTCATCTCCAAACATAGGAGGGTCTTCAAAAGCATCAGGAAGTGTATCATTCATCATATTCCCACCTTCGCAGTCCGACTCACTCACATGATCATCCCTATTGGTCTCCTCAAGTTGGGCTTCTGTGTCGCTAGGATGGGATCTCTCGGACTCCTCAGATAAAGCCTTTGCAATCTGCCCCAATTGATTCTCCATGTTCTGCATCCTTGAGTCTGCTCTATGTTGAATTTGCACTAATTGTTTGAGTGATTCTTCCAAGCTAGAAAGTCTCTTTAAATCTGCCTCATCCAGATCCTCTTGTTGATTATGAGGCTCATTACTCGGGAAGTATGTATGAGTGGCTGAAACATTTGTGTTCATAAATTGTGGGGAGGATGAAGAAGGGTCTGCAGTTTCCCGGAAAGGATGGTCATATAGAGGTTTGATGGGGCAAAGACATAAATGGTGACCTCCTCCACAGAAGGAACAAATGCTACCCTTAAAACATTCAGATATTTCCTCAGGCGTTTTATTTAGAAGCATAAATTCAAGAATGGAGCCTCGTCTTACGCTTACCCAAGGGTATTGTGATGAAGGATAGTAAGAATCGGAATGAAAAGGTTGCGTGGTTGGAGTGTATGGATAAGAAGGCTGAATATTTTGTGGTGTAGGAGAGTAATATTGATGAGGTGTGTAGAATTGAGGAGGAGGAGGAGGAGGAGTGTACGGAGGGCATGGTGCAAATGGTTAATATTCCCTGGAGGTTTGAGGGTAAGGAATTCCTCCAGGAATTTGGTTGAATAGGTTCATCTCATGCCTCTTTGAAAATTACCTGAAAGGTTAGCACAAAAAAAAATCCTACGGAAAAACTAAAAGAAAACTAACTAAAAAAAATCTCGCTGAAATTAATTAACCCTTAAAACCGACACCGTCCCCGGCAACGGCGCCAAAAACTGATGTGTGTTTTCTCGCACTTAAAATAGATCGTAATATAGTGGTGTAAGTACGAGTATCGTCTCCACAGGGACAGACAAAAGGGAATTAAGAATTAACTAAATTCAGCGATTAAAAAGAAAATAAAATAAAAGCGTCGTGCGAGATTGGTTGGTTTGGAAAATAAAACTAATGCGAACAATTAACCTAGGGGGTTCTTTCTAATTAATGACGAAGGGAACAGGGATCGATTCCGGGGTAACCAGATTTCTGGCAGATCAGGCCTAATTACATGAAATTAATTTAATTGAGCCTAGCTAATCATTACTAAGTTCTTACCGCTCTCGCGGCGTAGAGTACAATAATTCAGGGGACCAGGCTGATCTCTCATGCGACAGGATCCTAAATTATTGTCAAGACGAGCGAGCTTACGGCCCCTTAATCGCTACTAATCTCTTAGCGAACGATTAAGTGTGTGTGATGTGTCCTAGAACAAATTAGATCTCTCTTAATTTATTCTACATGCAATTGTAATTCTAGTGGCCATCTAGGTTACAAAAGATATCAGTTAAATTATTCAAACACAAATTAAACGGCATTCATGCAATTAAACCGACAAGAATCTAGCCATACATCATGATTAACCCCTTCATCAATCCCAAATCCCTAATTAAAACTACTCACAATTCATAATTGAAGAATCAATAGAATTGGAATAAAAAGAATTAATTGTCATTAATTAAAAAGGTGGAACTTACAAAGAATCCCAAAAGATTGATGAACAAGGCTGAAAAGCCCTCTAAATTTCGTGCTAGGCACTCTCTCTAAGCTCCCCCTTCAAAACGGGGGTTTACAGGCTGTTTAAATAGAAAAATCGGGTGAAATTTGAGCTGAATTAGGATTTTCGGAGCCAGACACGATGCCAGGCACGATCGTGCCTTCGATCGTGCCTCCGGAGCAAAAACGCGCATTTTGGGCAGGCACGATCGTGCCTCCCTCCAGGCACGATCGTGTCTGGCAGGCAATAGCTCCGCGGTGCTTTTCTCTTCAGGCACGATCGTGTCTGACTTTGAGGGCACGATCGTGCCTACTCAACTTCCGAATTTGACAAAACTTCCTTCATGAAAGTTGTAGATAATGAAGTCCTCTATCCACTCCAATTTGCCGAATGTGATTTGAATCATCCAATCAAGAGATATGATCAAAACGGTGGAAGGTGTCTTTCTGAAATCGCAGCAGAGATCATCTGACTTCATCGTCTGTTTTCACCTTCTTCCTCTCAGATTCTCGCAAAGGTGTCTTCATATGATTTGTATCCCTTGAAGTGGGCTTTCCTATGGAACTTGATTCGTGTACATTGGATGTTTCTTCAAAGAGATATGCTTGAATGATTGACAGAAGGTCATCCTGATCGTCGTTTTCAAACTTCATTCATCTTTTTTTTTTATCCCGAAGCCAGTCCTAGAGCTCTTTTTCCTTCAAATCTTCATTGTGAATCTTCCGGTGACCTCCAAAGCTATCAAATCATTCTCAAATGCTTCTTAAATCATCCCGATTGTTCCTCAAGTGCCGGTGTCGGGCTCAAATTCCCTGATTTTGACTACAAACAACACAAAACTCGAACCAACGCTTGGTAAACATAACTTGAGCTAAAATTGAGACTTGTAACACCTTAAAACTAGGAAAATCATCAAAAGCCGATCTCAACACGCATCAAATACGTGTCAAAATATGGGCTTATCAAAGCTTCTACCTGGAGCTTTAAAAAATACCTCTTTTTATTATAAATACATATTAATGACACAAAAAGGATAAGATTCATTGAAGTTCATTTACTATTGAACAAAAAGAAGACAAATATCAAAAGTATTTGAGACCAATTTTCCTAATTTTTATTCTTTGAAGTTCATTAGGTTAAAGCATCCAAATATTTATATTCTTAATTTGATATTTGATTGAGCCACATGTGGGCATATCAGCTTGGTGGATTCTAAGTATGATTTTATCCGAGAAAACAAACATAGCAAAAACGACTACAGTTTTATTTTTTACCCATGCTAAGACTTTATATTTAGGGCAACATTTTTTTTAGTCACCTAAACGGAAATATTAGCTATTGTGTAGCTTGAAGTACATAGTAAGTAATAA
This sequence comes from Cuscuta epithymum, assembly GCA_945859915.1. Lineage (NCBI taxonomy): Eukaryota > Viridiplantae > Streptophyta > Magnoliopsida > Solanales > Convolvulaceae > Cuscuta > Cuscuta epithymum. The sequence goes on from CAMAPF010000034.1 coordinate 858,736, forward strand.
GGAGAAAAAAATACAAGATACTTATCTATTTGACAACCACACATGTAGTAAAAACATATCCCATAAAAAACTCTTGAGAAGTTTGCTGAAATAGATAGAAGGAAAAAATATATTTTGAGGATCACATGAATATTTGAGGCCTAAGTACCACCCCAATTAGCGAGAATGCAAAGGAGACAAATTGGTGGAAAACATATATTGGGAACCTGCTGCAATTACCAAAGAGATTGATTGAACATGAACTGAAGCAACATGAAGGGCTTGAATTGACATTGTTCCAAAGTTGCAGATGATTGGAAGGACAAAAACAAGTCATTCTCCACTTGCAATAATATGCTTAGGGCAGCATGTCCAAAAGAGTACTTTAACAAAGCAATTAGACACTTCAAAAGACAAACCAGGTCATGCATTGTATGTAAACAATCCATATTGTGATATTACCAGATCTGTTTGTAACTCTAAATTGTGAGCCGCTGATGCCTCTTATAATTACTCAAGAGGTATTCATAACATTTTCAGTTAGAAAGGAAAGAGATCGTAAGATAATAAGATAAGATAAAAAGAAAGATAAAAAGATAAAAAAAAAGATAAGATAAAAGGGGCAAAAAATAGATAAAAAGATAAAAATGATAAGATAAATCATTAAAAGAGAAATTACACACCATCTGTAGCTCTGTTAATAAAAAAGCAAATACTGAAAATCAGAGACTAAAAAAGTAAATTGAAGCTCATTCCATTTAAATAAATGGTAATATAGATATGTGTAAAATCTAACGTGATGCACATTTAAGGGAACTCTTTTGACCTATTCGTTTAACCAATAGTTCTTCACATGTATAAATTGTTGAGACATAATCTGTTAACTTTCATGTGAAAGGTTATGAGCTGGAAAAAATTGGTCAAAACTAAAAGCAAAAAATGAGATTAAATTACATACCTTCTTAAGCTGTATTTATCCAAAAATCTAGTGTGGGAAACCAGAGAAATTACACACAACTTGAAGCTCTATTTATCAAAAACCAAGTGCAATAAACCAGGAGACAAAACCTAAAAAGTATATCAAGTGTGGACACCAACGTTTTCATCCTGGCAAGACAATATGTTTTAAAAATCATTGAGATAATGTAGTTGCAACAATTCCAAGAATCAACAAATGCAGCTAATCCATTTTAACCACAGTACCTAAACAGTAATCTCATTATGTAGTTTGCAAAAAAAAAACATAGAATAATCTTATCTCATCAGAAACAAGAAAAAATGCATATTAAGGACCCAGAAGTGAAATACAGCTTTCTCCTTCAAATGTTGAGTGGCTCACGAATGAATCTCTCATCTAGCGGGCCTGAGTTTTTATCCACATATTAGACTTTCTTCCCAAATTCGAGTACAAGGCCACCAGGAATGCTTAAATCAATCTTCTGTTCAATTGGGACAAACTTACCATGCTCAACCATCTCCTGAAGTGTGGCCTTCAATTCTTTCTCCTCTTCTAGAGGAAGGGGGGGATTACAGATGTCACAATGGCTTTAATTTCCCCCCTGTGTACCATGGTTAACTCTTTGAATCTTTTTACGATGCGGTCAAGCTCTTTCAGCCTCCCGGTTTCAGACAAAACAAACAAGAAGTTCCTTGTGACATCTCAAAATTTAGCCAGAGCACAAATTTCCTTAATGGCAGTCACTCTAGTTTTAGAAGGCGCAGACGGATCCTTCATGAACTGAGAAAATGTAGGACTTTTCTTTGCAGCCAGCAGAAAGGTCATTGAGTTCTAACTCAACTTTATCTAGCGTGTTGGACTTCACTGCTGCATGGTACAAAGCAGAGGCATAGTTTCTGGAAACCCATACATTGTCAAGGGCACCTTAACTTTTTGTTCTTCTGAAGCAGGGGCAGTTGCATTATTCCTCAATAGCTCGGGATTGGAAAGAGTAGGACAGATAAAGGACCGAAGAAGGTTAGATCTTTCGGCCGAAGCGAGGGCTTTCTGGAAGGACAAGCTCATTGATCCAGCACGTCCTGGGATTGCTGCCATTTCAGAACGCAACGCTTTCTCCTAAACTGTATCGTGTGCTGATGAGAGGAGAATTTACGGACTCAAAAACAAGGGTTTGAGTACTAAACCCAAGGACCTTTGTTGTTTGTTGTGAATAGAATGACGGAAACAGCGATTTAACGTTGCTCTCAACTCCGTTAGCAACGGAAGCTGAAATCAAGTTATAAATGTACAACAAAGTAAATATAAAGTACAATGACATTATGCATTAGGAGACACCAACATTTTTTCATTACCATTGTACCCCTAACAATATTCCCTCTTATAATATTGTAGAGATAGTGTTGCTTAGTAAGCATTGAATTGGCTACCTTATTTAGTCACTCCTTAACTATTTTACTAAGAAATGTGTAAAGTTTTTTATATCGACAAGTATACCCTTTTATGAGTACACCATACCATACCTTACCTTACCCCACCACTACTACCTAACCCACTCCTACCAACCTCCTACCCCCACAACCATCTACCACGTTCCCTATCCCCTTAACCCCTTCCGACCACTACCCCCATCCCACCCCTACCCACAACCCCCACCCTACCCCCACAACGTACCCCATATCCCACGTCCTTTACTCACTTCCTCACACATAATTAACTCATTTATTAAATAATGAGTTAATAAAACATAATTAAATATACAAAATTTATTAATCCGTGAAGTAAACATAAAAACACGTAGATCTATAGTCTCTATAATACTCCTTAATAGTTATCATGATTGACTAGGGTTGGGGGAAACTACCAAAATTTCGGTATATTGACATTTCGTTGTGGTATGGTACCGTATATAGTGATCGAATTACTTTGGTATGATATTAGTATATATTTTTGAAAATAAAAGGTATACCTGTATACCATTATACCGCGAGTCCTATTGAAATATTTTATTAAAATTATACAAATGACTAAATACACAACATCATATTATGGAAAAATGATTTTGTATTCATGTTTGAATAATTTTATTTTTTTTTGTTAGAGATCACTATTGATTTAATTGTATCTATATTATTTAAGTTACTTTGGGAGAATGTGTAATTTTTTTAATATGTGGCATGTTGAACTACTTAAATATACTAACAATAAATATTGTTTAATATTGAATATGACATCAATTGATTATTATTTGTATTTTGTAACATTTTAATAATGGATTAAGTATCTCTCAAGTAACATTGATTTTGTATATTTCATTAGTCTGGATAATTTGTTGTATTGAGAGACATGCATGGTAATTTATCGATACCGTACCGTTACCAAACCCAAACTTCCGTATACCGAAATACAGTGTAGCGAAAGTTTTAGTAGGACATAATATAATGTATCTACGTTTAAGGCAGTGTGTTCAAGACGCTACAACAATCTTTACAAGCAAGTCAAAAATCCAATTCCCCAATCAGTATTAAAAAAGAAGATGAAAGAGACAATTCCCAACTAATTTAGGCTTTTTCTTCGTAAAAAAGATAAAGACACGAATCTTACGTCTTAGGCAAATGAATCACTCAAGAATGACTGCTTACCTCATCTTCATCATCTTGTGAAAAAAAAACAAATAAAAACGTACTTTTATTCCATTAATAAAGAAAAATAATTATGAGTGAAATAATTCCATCTCAAATAAAGAAATCAACCATAAAAACTTATGTTTTTAAAGACCGTTTAATCAATATGTAATTATCGTGATTCATGACCCTACATGGTTTGCATTCTTTGGCTTAACTTTTTCTTATAATATTTGTTTGTTTTTTTCTCGTATTTATAATATATTGATAACTCGGTATGTGGCCGATTCTGATTCATGAATGAATTTAAACCATGCAATTGCCTTTCTCACCCAAACAATATAAAGATATACATAGTAGATTATTACTCACTCCATTCTATTAGACTTTAGCAACTTTTCTTCTTTGTTTATTCTAAAAAAATTGTTTTCCTTCTAAAGTAATGAATTTATGGTTTCACTTATTTATCTCTCACGTGCACAAACCTCAATCACACAAATTTTTACTTTTCTAATTCACACTCAATGAAAAGTTATCAATGTCCAGTTGGAGGCAATATTATTTATTCAATTAACTTTTTGTATTGGAAATATTTACTTTCAAGTCATCTCTTTAGTAGTGGTTGAAAAATCCCAGTAGAGGAATCAGCAGAGTCGGTGAAGTGGTTGGATTGACTGATTCTGCTGATTTATGAAAAATACTATTTAAGTATATTTTGCTATGAAATCAAAGATTTACGATTCTTTGTCTTGAGAATATGATAGAATAAAGCAAAATGGCTCACCAAATTGTCTGTGCTTCTTTAGTAAGAAGCAGTAGTCAGTCCATCCAATTTTCGACGCGATTGTGACAATTGATTCTCCAGAAACAGTTTCTCTGTGCTTTAGTACAAGGGTAAGACTGCGTACATCCGACCCCCCTTACCCAACCATAGGTGGGAGCCTTTGCGGCACTGGGGTAATGATGATGATGATATTTTATTAATAAAATAAAGGAAAAAATACATGAAAAACATTTAAAATGATCTTATACAGTAACTTCAGCCAATACAATCAGAAAAATAACTTCAACCATACTTTTTCTTATTATTACACAATTTAGCGCGCGGAATAACAAGTTACGTGTTTGGTTAAAAAATTGGTTGATAAGCGTGATAAGTCGAAAACAGGGTTACCAGACATGCTATGAATTTAGTGTCACTACATATTATTATTTAAGCTATTTTCAATCATGTACAGTATGGTATTGCCGTACTGATGCAAAGGTTTATACGTTCTCGTGCCTAGATGAATAAGGCTATGTTTGGTACAACATGTTGTAGCTTGATACTATTGTCCAGAACTAAACTACGAAGTGCTGAACTTGAAGTATTAGCTGAGTGAAGTAGATTTACTTGACAAAAAGAGCTGAAAGAATGCCTGAAACTAAAAGAATGCCTGAAACTATGAAATACATTAAAAATGTAATGCATTTCTATTATTTGCTTTCAAGATTATGTGTATTTACGGGTATACCCATAAATAGATTCTACCAAAACTTTAACAAATCTGTTCACCTTGAGCAGGAAACAAATCTACACTCAACGTATGATCAATGTAAAGAGTAAATCCATAAAGGATGCGATAATACGTGAAGAAGCAGAGAGAAGAACAGATTCACTGAATGAAAAAACCAAGCTAAAGAATTCTGCAATGAAGAAGGTGATATGTGTTGGTGGTAGATATAATAGACTAGAGAAGAATCACAAGGTATTTTAGGAACAAGAATCTATTACACCTTCGATTGAAGAGCGACACTTCATTTGCTAACATTTTACATCAGTCCTTATTTCCAACTTCAGTCCCTTGTGGCCTTTTACCCAAACACAATTATGTTTACAATTATTGGCTCATTTTAAAATTTTCAGCCCATTATGAGTTGAAATGGCTTGACAAACATAGCCTAAATCATCTCATAGTACTTTCTTTAGTCTTTCTTTTTTCGTCGATAAAGTAATTTCAAAAGATTATTCGATACTATTAAACTTGGTATACTTTATTTTATTTATTCATACATTAACATCTAAACAATAGCTTATTTAATTACAAACTTGTTTATACAAACATAACAAAAGGGATTTTGGAACAAAGAGTTAGTATGACAAATCACTTTCACCGTAAAAGATGTATAATGTCGTAGGTCAATATTTGTTTGTCCAAACTTTAGTCATAAAAGTAGGTACAATGATAAATATTATATTCATATATATTTCAAATGAAAGTAAATCTTGTCTTAATAATGGTGTACAAAGATAACAATAAACCAAATTCAATGCAATAAACATACGATGATCAAGTCGCATATTTATCATTCCAATGTGGGAGGTGATGATCAATTAGGTAAATTTGGGAGTCTTTAAGTTTTCTTCTATGATGATCTTTATATATGATGTATGTAAGGATCCTATGCACTCAGCTGGGCAAGTATGATAGCAAATGTGAGATTGCTATTAGATTTGACCAAAGCTTTTTCTTCTTGTTTACTCACAATACCATACTTGAAGAATAATTGACCAACAAATTGAATTAGTTTTATCGAATTAGTTTTGAGTTTTTGTATGAAGATTGTAAAATTAAAGTTACTCCTACATTATCTTCTATGGGAAATATAGTCATGTTGAAATACCTTTAGACTTTAGCATATGAGAAGTGTTTGTTATGTGGTATTAAAAAAAGACCCGAAGCACAATACGCACTTACATAATTGAACTTTTCATTAGAGGGTTAAATCAATATAAAAATCGTAAGAACAAGATTAAAATTAAACTGATGGAGTATATGGCCCGGGAACCCCCGGCCCACAGACTCCCACTATTCCAACACAGGCCCAACTGACCCAAGAAGCGCATGAAGCCCAAAGCACCGCGGCCCAAGCTCAAAGGAACCCGCATCGCGCCTGGGGATGCCTTCGGCACCATGGCCGAGGGCTCCAAAACTCACAGGACAGCCAGATTTGAGCATACAAAGCTACTGAGAGAATGACAAAATTCGGTAGCCTTCGGCATCTTCATGCCCTCAGCATAAAATTAGCCTTCGGCTATTCTGAGCCTTCGGCTATTCCGAGCATTCGGCTACAGAAAGCCCCCGGCTACGGGGGAGCCTTCGGCTAACAGCCCAATCATCGAAGATTCCCTTTGGGGGCAGGCAACCGCCGCATTTAATGCGGTGCACATGTGAATGCCAGTGCCACCTCGATTGAGGTGACCCCTCGGCCGTCAAATTATCGACACATGTACTCTCATCGCATTCATGACTGCTATAAATAGCGGCCCTTATTCCTCTTGTAAAGGATCCCAGAACAAGTTCATTTAATATACTTGGCTCTCTCTCTCTTACTTGTTTGCTCTGACTTCTCTCTAGGTTATTCCCCGCAATAACCCCTCAGATAGGCTAACCCCCGGGTACACTATCCATCATAAACTAAGCAAAATATTATTAGTTGGAAAGAAAATACTAAGAATATGAAAAGAGAAATTACTTATTTTGTATTTTTGTTAGTGTTTTTGAAAAGATGATAAAAAGTGACTATTTGATCTAGGGATCATTATATCCATCAGTATATGTTTGTGTACTCACTCACCCAAATACATGTGTGCACATACCTACATATATAGGGGGGGGGGGGTGAGAGAAGAGCTCACATTAGTCGGGATATTGGCTCAATCTTAAATTCAAAACAAACCCAACCATACATAATCACGAAAGATTCCAACAATGCTCGTCAAGTTGGAGTTGCTAATGAAAAAATGTCCGATTTCACAAGTACATCTCGTCATCTAGACTACTTTGACAACAATTTAAAAAAGTACATGTGTCATTGTGGAAGGGACTCAATGACTAAATTAAACTCACATGATAAGACATGTAGTCCAATAAGAACAACACCATCCAAACCTGCATAAATAGGAAACCATGCTTAACAACAATCCTACCACGAGTTTTCTTTTAGATAAAGAATGCCACACATGGCCACATTAGTATTCCACATTATGTTGTTGAATACTTGTTGACGGACTAACAATCAATTGTCATGTTTGTAAAATAATTTACTATTTCCATGAGCAACATGCGGTGTTGTTCAAGGGTTATGCCGAGCGGATGAGCATAAGAACTTCACCTCGAAAGTAATATCAACCATATACACACAAATGACTCTTGTCTCGTTTGAAGCAACCTAATTCCTTACAAATATTCAATTTATCCAAAACTTACATATAATAAGTTCATGCAAGCATCACTTTAACAAAAATGATAGTGACATGTTATGAAATACTCCTTCCGTCCCGAAAAGGTTTGCCAAATTTCCTTTTTTGGATGTCCCAAAAAGATTTGCCATTTCCATTTAAAGTAAGGAATATGTGGCTAAAGTTAATTCTCTCTCCTCTACACAAATTTCAACCACACAGTTTTTACTTTATTAATCCACGTGAAAGTCAAAGTTGACGAACCTTTTCGGGATGGAGGGAGTATAATGAGATCATCATCATAAAATGTAGGAAAAAGGCCACATGGTTCATTGTGAACAAAAAAAGATATGAGCGAAACCATATCACTTTACTACAACGGTAATCTTGACAAACGAACATCACAGAGCTCACTTAAAAACATCCATATGTTTAAGAGACCTAATTAAAAACCTTGTGGACATTCATCTAATGAAATTCTCATTATCTTATAATGACAACCAATTAGTCATACACCATTTTCACCAACAACCGCCATAAAGCTCTTTTACCGTCAAGTTGCTTCCTAGGGTAAAACCCCCAACTCATGTTACCAGTGTTGCTGATGTGCTCTAGTGCCCAAATAAGAACGTATGGGTTCTTCCTCAATTAGAAAAGGTCTTGGACAATCAAGCGAGTAGTAGAGTTTGTCTTTAAGGATATCATACTATAAATAATCTTTAATAACCCACCATCACATGAGATAAATTTTTTTTAATAAAGTTTGTATCGTTAAATTAATTTCTGACAAAACTTATAGAATTAGACACTTTTGATGACTGTTTATATATAAAGTGCCATAACTGCAGTATTAGCATCATGATGTTTTTTGCATCGAATATTATGACAGAAGTTGCATTATTGGTTTTAATTGTGTCACTTCATTTTTATTTGTCTTTTCATGTTTTTACAGACCTTTATGTGTACAAATTCCATTATCTAAAATGTTATTATCAAACCTTTTAATGTAGTTTTGTAGACTAGTAACCATTTTTCGCTTTATTAATCAATATTTTTACTAAATTTAATGATAAGATTGTAATTACTATTCTGGTTAAATTTACTGATTTTGTGATTGGAGTAAAGTTATTGTAAGAATATTTTATATGGAATACTAATTAATGAGTAAGTTGAGTAATAAACTTTTAAGTAATTAACAGTAATTACTATTCTGATTGGAGCATGTTAATATTGCAATTAATATTGTAATTACCATTCTGATTGGAGTAAGAATATTTTATACGGAGTTATATTTAATGAGTAAATTGATTAAAAACTTTTCAGTTTGCGCATTCTACTATGAGTATGTTTGCCACAACTAGCTGGAAAGATACTGTTATGAGTTTTTTTAGTAATTGAAACGATTTTAAAATAAAAAAGTGATAGCTGTTTGATAAAAAACTGATTTTTTAATTTCATTCGGTTTGACATACAAGCTGCTGGAACTAATTAATGCTAAAAAGTACATACAGCTATCACTTTTTTACATACATCTTTTTTAGCATCTAAAAAAGATCCTTTATTTTTAAAAAAACTCTTAAAAGTTGTCATTCCAAACATTCAACTATATAATATTTAATAAGTACGGAGTAGTACAAGCGGTCTGCACCCTAGCGATGTAGGGTTCATAGAGCCGCCGTATGTGCGGATTCATTGGTGGAGGTTTAGCTTCTGATTTCGATCTGTCATTTGTCGTTCTCTGTGTTAATCGTTTTGTTCATCTTTTTAGCTTTCAGTGGACATCAAATTTTTTTGGGTTCGTGTTAGTCGATAGTTTTGACAGTCGATGCCTAATTTCGCCGCTAAGCTTCTTTGACAACAGAAATATCCGTGCAGTGTTTCTCCTATCGATCGTAGCTTTTTGAGTTGCTTGGGTTTTGTTTTCTAGTTTCTGTTTCTTCTGCTCGAGTTTTGTTAGTGAATTCTTTAGCAGGCAGAATGGGAAAACATGAGGGGTTAGTTGATAGCCATGGTCATCTGCAATTGGAAAAGGAAGATGACAAACTATGGATATTTTGCTGCCAGATGATAGCGGGAAGGAAGAGTTGGAAGGGGGACTATCCGAGTGGTCTCTAGTTGGTACTGTGTTTAAAGAGAAGAGAATCAATTTTCTGGTTTTTAGGGACAAAATGGCTTCTATTTGGAGACCGGGCAGAGGTGTCTCAAATAAAGAAATAGGCGATAAGAGGTATGTCTTCTCTTTTATCATCAAATTGATATGAAGCGTGTTACAGAGTATGATCCATGGTTGTGTGATCAAAATCTTGTAGTGTTGAGTGAGCTCAAGCGAGATGATGTGCCTTTGAAAGTTCCTCTATTTGTTTCAGATTTTTGGGTCCAAGTGCATTACTTGCCTGTAGGTCACTTGAATCTAAGGGTTGCTAGAATAATTGGTAATTATCTTGGATGTTTCATTCAACTTGACGAAAATCAATTTGAGGGGCGTTGGAGGGCCTACTTGAGGATCCGAGTCCGTCTGGATATAAGGAAGCCGCTAAAGAAAAATTTAAAGGTTCGAACAATGAATGGAGATTGTCTTTGGGTAGATCTGAGATATGAAAAACTTCCAAAGTTCTGTTTTGCTTGTGGCTGTATTGGGCATGGAGACAAATTCTATCCCCAAACTCTAGGGCAACCCAATTCAGAACACATAAAAGAATTTGGGTCGTGGATGAGAGCTAGTAGTGGACGTACTAGTAGCGGGGGTGGTAGCAAGTGGCTTGTTGTTGAGAAAGATATTAAGCAGGGTTGGTACTGCTGTGGGATTGGAGATGTCAACATCGACAACAGAGATATTGGAGTTGGGTTCTAGTTCGTTTGTTTTTGCAGGTGAGGTGAAGATTCCAGGGAGCCTGGATAAAGGAGTAAAGGTTGCCGAACAAAAACGTCGTTGGGTGGAGTTGGAATCATCATCTGCATGCACATTGGTGGAGATTGATATCCGGGGCAGAACAAATAGGGTTGGGGCGAGCCATGGACAACAGGCTCGCCCGACAAAGCCAAAAAATGGGGGGGGGGGGGGGGGGAGGCGGGCGTTGGACTGGTACCCCGCAAGATGACCTGATGCTGGTTTCGGCTTTCTTAGCTGAGAAACTTTTTTACTCTTTTTGTTTTGCTTTATTTATTTCCCACATTATGGATGTTGTTTTTGTTTTGGCTGTGCTGTGTTTTTCCAACAAAAAAACTTGTGAAACTAAAACAGGAGATGAGGAGTCGTGTCTGCAAGTCATAGGCTCAGGTAAGCCCAAAGCGGGATCAGCAAATTATATGGCTTTTACGAAGGTGATTAATTCAGAGTCTGGTCTTTGGGTGGACGGTAGACAGGAGACTTGTTGTCACTTTGTAACCTGTTTTGGTTTGGTTTGTTTGGACTGTTTGGTTATGAAAAGTTAAGCCAGTTTCGTTCAAAAAAACATTCAACTAGAAACTTTTAGAGACTTTTTAAATAGTACAAAAATTAGAAGGTAGAGACTTATGTCTACCAAACTTGTTCTATGTATTAGTCAAAAATAAATAAGATTGCAGTTATTATTCCGATTAAATTTGCTGAAATTAACTTTTTTCTTTATCTTATTAATAAAATATATTTTAATTTTTTAATAATTCAATAGATTTAGGTACTCATAATTTCAACAATTTATGTCAAGTTAATCAATTTTTGAATTTCCAACTGGATACTTTTTTATTAATAGAACTTTCGAGAATATTTAATTGAAATTTCGAGTTAATGCCCAAAACGTAAAAATCAAAAGGTTGCAATTTAATACTCCCTCCGTAACATAAAAATCTTTCCACTTTCCTTTTTCGTCCGTAACAAAAAAATCTTCTCATTTCTAAATCTTCCCATCATACCCTCAATAATTATGAAAATAATACACTATTACAACTACTTTTTTTGGATTTATCCTACATTCCATCACATTATTCCACTATCTTCCCATCATACTTTCAATAATTTATATCCTCTTTCACTTATAAGGGTGCAAGTTGTACTCTTAAATTTCAAATGATTTATACGGAGTAATCTAGTTTATGAAAAGGTAACCGATGGAGTAAATAATTTGTTAAAATATATAGGGTTGGTTTGCAACTGATTTTAAAAAAGCACTTCTCAGCTACTTGCTTTTAAAAAGCACTTATTTTCCCAAACAATACAACTTTTATTTTTCTCGGCTTCCGCGTCAAAAGTGCTTTTACTTTTTCTATTACACAAAAAGCACTATTTTACCAAACACTATCCACTTTTACTTTTCAAAATCACTTTTTTCTCAAACACTATCAACATTTATATAATCACTTCTCTCCATTTCATTTAAAAAAGCACTTTTTTAAAAGCAGAAGCTGTTGTAAACAGACCCTTAACCTTCAATAAAATTGTTCCTCGCAAAAAAAATTGTAAAAATATTTTTATATTTTTTTATTTCTGAATTGTTGAATAACAAAACGTGTACACGTACGGAGTATGATACAGTACAACACAAGCATCTATGGCTTGCTTCTTCTCTTCCCCCATTTCTCTTTCATTTCTTCCCAAAGTTAAGACTCCCGTATTAATACTCCGTATTAGATTCCTTCAGTACTCTTTTTTTGCCCATTGAATTTCCCAAGGACTTTGAGCTAAATACTGAACTACCCCAAATGTCAATCTTTTGTTTCCTTTTCATACATAAACCTGATTACTGTGTTTCTTTCAATTTGCTGTTTTTAGGGGTTCCTTTCTGACTTTATGATACACAATCCTTCTTGGTCTCTTGATTTTTTGATCTTTTTTCCGCAGAACCTCTCTTTTGCAGAAAATGTGCCTCATACCCATTAATCCAATTTTGTTGTAGAAAAATTAGCTCAAGAAATCAATTAAAGTGATATACACATACAGAAATATTTTCACTGCCGGTTTCTCTTAAAAAAGTCACTTTATTGAGGGAGAAAAATCATTTCTTTCTTCGTATTCCTATCCTCAAAATTTGATTTTTGATATTAGGGGAAGAATTCAAATTTACTGATATGGGAAAGCATGGACCTTGCTATCACTGTGGTGTTACAAGTGAGTTTATTTATTTTCCTTGAAGTATTTGAATTATTCAATAAAAGTCTGAATCTTTATTGGTTATACCATTCTGAGGTGTTTGTAATTTTCTCTCAATGGGATTTTATGCTTAGATTGTATAAGAGTTAAGGAACCAAATGCCCATATCCCGGTCTGCACGTAAAGGGTGGAGATTTCTTGGACACTGAAAAATATTGAGTAATTTGTGGTTTTTGAATTGATTTGATGGTTTCTTTTGGCTGCAGGTTCCTATACTGTCTATTGATGGCATTCTGAGTTTACGACCTTTTTGTCTTCTTCACTAGCTGTGTAAAACTAATACCTTAAACACTACTCTACACTGCTTTGCAGTTTTTGAAAGATTCAGTTCTTCCTAAGTTCCTATACCTAGGAAATGTTATCATTTTAACAATATGTTAGATCAGGAATAGAAAGAATCTGTTCCCAAGGGTGGGCTATGTTTATGGAATTATGGGAATGGTGTTTAGTATCTTTCTGATTATGATCTTCTCTTATAAATAGAAATAGTTTCTCCAAGTCATATTCACGGTTCTAGTGATTGTCATTTTCTCATATCTGCTTTCCACTGTGTTTCCAAAAATCAAACACCCATCTCCTTTAACTTTATATTGTCAACTTTATTTCTGATAATTTTTTTTCAAGATGATCTTGTTGAAGTAATTGTCTCACATCGATTAACAATTGAAATAACAAAGTGACATCTTGGTCGAAGGAATTTCTTTAGCCCTTTCGGTTACTTCTTATACAAATGTTCAGTTTTTGGCATGGAATGTCCATTCATTATGTGTTATTGGAGCTGACAGGATCAATAGACTATTTCTATTCATACCGTGAATTTTCATTCACGGTCTAAAGTATTCAGTGGAACATGTGCCTTATCAAAAATTAAAATTAGGTGAGAATTGAGGCACAGTGTAGAAAAAATGACAAATTGATACATAATATTTTGGACTTTTCATTCTAAAAAGTTTGACACTTTAAAATGAATTCTGAAGTCTTAATGTATTGTAAACATGTATCTGGGTGGGATTGAAGAGGAGAAGTAGCAGCATGTTTGCCTCTTAATTATGTTGCAAGGTTCGGATCAAAGAAATATGTTCTCCATAATTGTGTTTAGTTGGGTTTTCACAGTTATTATTAGTAGTGATATCTTCTTCTGTAAACCAAATTTTAAATTCACGCTGACTATCAAATTATGTACAGGCACCCCACTTTGGCGTAATGGGCCTCCAGAAAAGCCAGTTCTTTGTAATGCATGTGGATCACGATGGAGAACAAAAGGAACATTGGCAAACTATACTCCTTTACATGCAAGGGCAGAATCTGGCGATCTTGATGACCATAGTGGTTCTAGGGTAAAAAACATGCCTACTAAAACCAGTGAAGCCAAATTTCTAAAAAGGAAACATGTTTATGACTACAATGAGGCTGAAGTTACTCCAGATTATTGTCAATTTTTACCTAAGTGTTTAAATGAAGACACAAGCAATGGATCAAGTTCTGGCTCTGCTATCTCAAACTCTGAGAGCTGTGCTCAATTTACTACTACTCAATTAAGTGATTTGCCAGGTCTGGTATTTTTAAATATTATTTGTTTCATATATATATATAGGGGTATATATATATAGGGAGGCGGATTAGGTACAAACAGTACTTATTGACTTATTGTGCAAACGTTTTTACGATGCATCTTTAAACTTTTTGTATTGCATATTGAGGTTTAAAGTATTGAATATTATTGTGCCATGAAATAATAGTTGCATATTAACGTTCAAAGAGTTACATTCTAAAAAAGTTTGTTTTTATTACAGAAATGCCACCGTGCCACTATAGCCTTTAGATCAACTCATCAGATGGCTAAGATGAGTTTTTAGTTTGTAAATTAGGAGGGTCCGGTCCCAATAAAAAGTATCCTTAAAATACAAAATGCGAACGCCTCCGCCTTTGAGCATTTGAGTTGCACTATTGTATTGAGAAATTTTCCGCCATCCACTTTTTGTCCTTTATGGTACACTATTGCATGGTGGGAGTCCACCTTTTTCAAAGAAGAAAAACTTTGATTTACTTATGAAAATATCACTGGGTTTTTCATCCACTTTAATGCACTTTTAACATATTTAGAGCCGTTAGATCCTAAATTCGATGCTCCAGATTTGTTCCTATTTTTCATGGGAAAGACTGTTTGTATTTGATCCTAAATCTACACACACACATCAATGCATCATTTTCGTTAATCTCATAGCTTAATGAACCTCCACCTCCGCGTGTAAATTCCCCTAACAAATATTTTGACCTTTTTGGTGGTTAGTTAGTTCACTATTTGTATTCAGAATTTGAATTTCGTTGAACTTTTAGGATTTAACTCTAGTTCATAATAAGGTATCATAACACAGTTAAACTTCAAAACCAGTAAGCTTTAAGAAAGAGTTTGTGCTCCAATGATAGACCATCTTATTGGGCCTACCACAAGATACAAACTATAAGCTTTAATTTCGTTGAACTATACCATTCTATATCAACCAAATATGAAATACAAACTCAGATGTATTGGACTCATTCTAATGAACTAACCTTTTAGAATGGACTCCAAGTGCTAATAAGTCAGAAGTTTCTTTCTATTATGATTTACATTGTTTTAAACTGTCCATCAATGGATCTATTAGCTGCTAGTTTTTTTTTCAGGTCCAACTCAGCCTAATATATATGATGCAATGATGCCTTCAAAGAGGAAAACATGTGCTGGTCGTCCAAAGCCATCGCCCGTTGAGCAGCTCACGGAAGATCTGTGCACTATATTGCATGAACAACAATGTTCATATACTTCTGGATCTTCTGAAGAGGATTTGCTTTATGAGAGTGACAAACCTATGGTGTCTGTTGAGATAGGACATGGAAGTGTGCTCATTCGGCATCCAAGTTCAATCGGTAGAGAAGAAAATCCAGAAGCCAGGTCGCTTTTGGCTGTTGATAAGCAAAACCCTTTAAATGAGGTTCCTTCCCCAGGGACTAACCCTCTGGCACATACACATGAGAAGGGTCAAGAGATGGGGAAAAGGTACACGGGAGGGAGAGTATATTTCCATAAATGAAAACTTCCTTTGAGTATTCTTGACATCCTTTGTATCCCTTTAAATGGGTATTAGAAAATTAATTAAGTTTGGTTTCAGGGATAAGGATGGACTTGAAAAACTGCAAATGTTGGGGCATCATATCTCTTCTTTAGGTCACACAAGCTTGAAGGTAAGTTGCAGTGTATGTCATTTCCATGCTTAAGCAGTAAACATGTTAGCATAGACTCCAACAACCCCATCCTTCATGCACCTATCGTGCTTGAGTAAAACTCTCCAAGCCCATTTTCTTTTCTGTTTTGATTTGTTAATATCCCACATGGCAAATTCTATGGTACCTTTAAGGTACCATACCTTGTCCACATGGATGAATTAGAATATTGCCATTGAATAATATAAACATAAATAAATGAAAAAATTATAACCTGGACCAATCAAATGGATGCTAGATACCATACCCTCATTTTTTAAATGGGTACCATAGCACTCCCCATCTCACATAAAAATTTGAAGAGAGAATGAATTAATAAGATCTTGGGTTTGACTAACTAGGATTTTAAATTTGATCTTTTAGTGTGGCTTTTGGAAGTAGCTTAGTGACGCCAACCCAATTGCGGTTTCTATCATGGTATTAGAATGATGAGTTAATAAAACTTAAGCTGAAACTGAACCAGTTAATAAATTGAACTTGAACTTAGATTATGCTCTAATAAAATTCATCATTACGTTAGGCTCACTCTATTGAGCCATAAAGCACTCACACTAAACTACACTCGAAGACTGGTCGAATTTGTTCGCTAATCCAATATCTTATTAAACCAATCATTTTTTCCTCTTTCTTTTCGAATATGGTATTCTGACATGCTTGATGAGAAACACATATGGAGTATTTTATTTTTCCTTACATGTTGTACGCGTGAAATAAGGTGTAGTTTATACAAAAGTATACTACCCAGGTCCAAAAAAGACAGTCTTTTTTTTGAAAGGTAGATTTACTATATTAAGCCTGCTTATATTTTTAAAATTTGGTTGTTTGCTTAGTTAAATTTAACACATGTAACCTGCTCGTGACTCTTGTTTAGCATAAAAAAAGATTTGCATGAGTTTGAAACTTGACTCACATCTGGTGGGAGGATGTAGTTGATTACACTACATTTCGTCACGTCTTCACCAAATAGCATGCCTTCTATATAAAACTAAATTTACTGTCTTGTAGGATGTGAAGATTAAAAAAAATTGCAGCGGTTTTGAAGTTGCAGGAGTGCCTGATGATGTTAGCATTGGTAACTTTGTAAATGTTACAAGATCATTAGACGGAGTGCATCAGAGTTATTTTTCAGGTCTGCAATATTTCGTTATCTCTAACATTTGCACAATCTGTTCCAATGGTAATGACGGATGGATTGTTTAAGATAGATCTTTTACAATGAACCTTCAAATATTAATATTACTCCCTCCGTATTCTAAAGTTTGCTACACTTTCCCTTTTTGGTAAATTTTTTCCTTCAAAAATACCCAACTACCCTTACTTTTTCTACTTTTTATCTTCTCTTTCCTACTTTTTCACCTTCTCTCCTACTTTTTCTACACTATTCATTACCCCTACTATTTCCTCCTTAAATATTGTGTCAAAGCCTATTGTAGTGATCTTTACAATACGGAGGGAGTATAACAAGTTTTTCTTAAGCTCACAGGAGCAATCAGTGCAACCAAGACTAAAAAAAGACACATATTTTAAACGTTTAAAGCGACATTTGTCAATTACAAAGACACAATTCAGGATCAAACTCTCACTCTTGATATTTGTGCAATCTTTTTTAAAATTCTTTTTGAGATTCACATTTTTTTTGGAAAATATAGTCAAAATCACTTTGTATTTGACTATAATTGTATTGCTAATCGATGTACTGCTTTTTGATAGAATTGGTTTAACAAGAAGTATAGTGTTAAGCCACTCCAGTCTGGCTAAGTTTAAAAACACAAACTCAAATATAACATTTCGAGCGACTCCTATTAAATGGACTTTTAAGTTTTAAGGATGGAACTTTAAATCTTAATATAGTACTTCCTCCGTCTCATAAAATTCTTCCCACTTACCCTTTTGGGATGTCCCAAAAAATTCTTCTCATTTTCCTTTTTGGAAAGTTTTGTGTGGCTAACATTCATTTACCTTTTTCTTAATCAACCACTACCATACATTTTCACTTTATTCCCACTTTCTTAAACTCCGATCCAAGTCAAACCGGGAAGAATTTTGTGGGACAGAGGGAGTATGAGATTCAATTAAGTCTCACTATATTGTGAGAGCATGTGAAGGCCTTCTACACAGCCACACCTTAGATGACTAAGTACAAAAAGATCCACATATAACGCCTTAGATGACTACTCCAATTAGATTGATCCTTTAAGAATGGCATCCAAAGTGGTAATATATAACACCAAATATCAAAACCGTGTGTTCCCCCTGGCCCTTACCCCACTTTCAAGTGGCTTAACACTGGGTTCAAAAAAAAAAACTCCAAATATTTCTTTTACACATAAAGTATACCGTAAAGTTTACGGTATACTTTATGTGTAAAAGAAATATGGGAAATTATGAAAACAAGGATGGGGACAACTCTTGCTTCATTACGGCGTAAACCACCACCCGTTTAAAACTTTATATGATGTTTCTACTCTAACCATGCTATCAATGAAATAGATTGGCTTGCATATAAATTTCTGGTTTGTTTTGCTTCAGTGCCAGAGACTATAACGAAAAGCCCTGAAAGGCTGGTGAATATGGGAAACTATGAAAACAAGGATGGGGACAACTCTTGCTTCATTACTCCAAAATGTCTATTCGAATTGCCCAGTCCCTCTAATTCTTTCTATGTCCCTGACTGTTCAGATCAGGACTTGCTCCTGGATGTGCCTTCCAATTGCTTCTTTCCCCAAGCCGAACTACTTCTGCCGTCTTGATTTCTTGCTTACACAACCAAACACCACTTATAGTATACGTTTTTGTTCATCCCTACCAAACGCCATTCAAATACAGTTTTCATGTATAATATGCTACATAAAAGTATATGACAAGCATAAATTCTTCCATGCCAGGTGATTATACCCTGCTGTTTTGCATAACATATCGTTATCTCCTAAGTTGGACTGTGGATGGGTCCCACTAGGCAGCATAGTTTTTGAATTACTGGGAACGGATTGTGTGTGTATTTTGTATATCATGATAGAATGTACAATATACATTTATAAAAAGCAACTTGAGGCAAGTTGCTAATATCTTGGGTATTTTTGTATGTAGTTGTACTTGCTAAAAGTGTAGCTAACCTTGTTTCCTATCTAGTTGCTCGGTCTCTACCCATGAATCACCCATATCCTTGTCGATGTCCGATAATATGACAAGCTCATTATCACATTGAATCCATGACTATCATAGAATCGGCTGCTTGATTATGAGTTAATTATGTTGAGAATTTGTTAGGGTGAAGTTTGTAGTCGATAATTGTCTATGACTGTATTGTGTCTATCGTTCTTTGTTTTCATTGGTTTGTTATAATCGTCATTATTTTTCATAGCCAACATCATTTTTCATAAAAGATCCACACCAAGGTTATGGGTCGATTTGGCTTTACATTCCAAAAGATAACCTTATAGGAATAGTCCGAGATCTTATATAATAGTTTGTTAGTTCATATATAAAGGTGGATTCAAATATTTAAAGCTGGGAATGGATTTCCATACATTAATTCACAACTAGTATTGTAATATTGTTCCCTTTTTGGGCGCAAAATAAAAAAAAAAAAAAAAATTACAAATGCTAATGGCAGAAGAAAGAAGCCAGATTGGGAAACTAGCTAAATACTATTTATTCGAGCGAGTTTGTTGACATGTCTGTATGGTTCTTGAATTGTGCTCTTATCGTCTCCTGGCTTTTATGGACAACACAGTTATGAAATCACTTTTCAATAGACTCTAGGGGACATGTTTTTGGTGTACTTTGTTGAATTGATTCTTGAGAAGATACAACCTCCTTTTCTTTGGTGGACTTTGTGCTCACAACCAGTACTCCAGTAGTGTTCCTAAAGTCCTATATAGGGCTGGACTCGGGCCGGTTCGGGCCCGGCCGGGCCTCGGGCCAGGAAAGGGGAGGCCCGAGCCCGAACCGCCGGTGGCCGGTTCCGGTTCTGGTTCCGGGCCAAACCGGGCCGGGCCGAACCGGCCCAATTAAATTTTTTTTGTTCTCCTATTTAATCCCCTACCCCTCCCCCTCAACCCCAAACCATCCCAAACCACCTCAAATGGCCCAAAATACCTAATCCAACCTAAAACTTTAAAAAATTTTAAAAAAAAAATAAATTAAAATCCGGCCCGGACCGGGCCCGAACCGGCCGGGCCGGTTCACCAAAACCTGGGCCCGAGCCCGGACCGCCCAGCACCCGGGCTGGGCCAAACCGAACCGGTGGACCCACCGGGCCACGGGCCGGGCCGGGCCAAACAGTGACCGGGCCGGTTCGGTCCCAGGTCGGGCCGCCCGGCCCGAGTCCAGCCCTAGTCCTATAGAAGTAACAACCTTCAACAACCTTAGTTCACATACCCACACCAATTCCTTCCACAACCTTATTGGGTAGGGATGGACTGGGCCCAGTTCGGTTCCCGTTCCGGGTTGGGCCCGGGTGGGCTTGGGTTTTCTGGGGTGAAGCCCGGCACCGGCCCGGGATTCTACCGGTTCTCGGTCGGGCCGGTCCCCAAATGGCAAGTCCAGAACCCGCCCCCATAAACCCCCGGGTCAGGCCTAGGCCCGATACCGGTTCACCGGCCTGGGCTTATGCCCGGTACCGGTTCACCGGGCCGGCCCCCCACAGTGGCGGGTGGTCCGGTTCCTGAGCCGGTCGGACCGGACCAGGTCCAAGCCTAGCTATGGCTATGGCCGTATGGGGCTATAAATATGTGGGAGATTTTTTAAATCAAATCTACAACATTACCCCAGTGCCGCAAAGGCTCACACCAACGGTGGTGGGGGGGGTCGAATGTACGCAAACTTACTCTTGTACCAAAGCATATAGAGACTATTTCTGGATGACTCATGATGAAAATCACCTCGAAATTGCATCTTATATGTCTATTTGCACAATTAGAAAGTAATACATCTCGATAAATGCAAATAAAATCAAAAATATTAATCACACTTGATTTCCTTTTAATTGTGTGATGCAAAACCACACACAAAAATATTATTTCATAGCATTAGTTTTCCTTAACATTACCAAAACATGTAAAAGAATGACTTTGAATGGTTCTACAAAGTCTCAAAGAATTCAAGTCAACCAACCTACATTTCTAATAGTGTATTGACGACACTTCTGTTGCTTGTGTCTCAAAATAAATTCACCACTACACACTAATACCGTAGTATGACGTAGTAGAATTCGTATCTACATGGAAAATTGTTTTTTCACGTGTGTAAGCGTAAGAAATCAGAGTAACAAAAGTGAGGGCTTGGATATTAAGATCATTAAGTAAGGGAATAAAACACTAAGATTAATGAATTAAAATATCATTGCTAATCAGCCTTGATTTTGCTATTTTCCACTTAGTGAAGTACTCGTTGATCACGATTACTACATACTTTAATTCAATTTTTAAAACTTTTGTGATAAAATGTGAATTTTAGGGTTAAATACACTAATATATGATGAGAAGAAGTTGAATACATAATCTAAATAGAAGCAGTGAACAATATGTTGGGTTAATGGCCCAAATAGAGGATCAACCCATTATCCCCTCATTCAGACGAACGTCCAGCACATCGCGACGGGCGTCCAACCAGGACAACGGTGGATCACGCCAGCGGACAAAGGCCGTGGCGACGAACGTCGCCACCGAAAGCCCGTAGCCACGTGATGTGCAATCCAATCTATATGACAAATTCTCCCAAGGGCTAGGAAACGATCGGCCCACAACCATTGCAAGAGCCACCAGGAGCAGGCCCCAAACCAGAGGGATGTTTGTCTCCACAGATTAGGCGGGAAGCCCAGATTCTGGCGGGAAGCGCATTTAATGCTGGGGATTTGGTGGTTGAGACATCAGCCACTCACAGCCTTCCACATCGGCGTGGCCAACTGCCCATTGGTGGTATAAATAGTAGCATTTATTTCATTGTAAAGGGTTGACAACTTATTAGCCTTAGCACTCTAGCTTATTACTCGCATCTCTTCTAGTGCAGTATAGGACGAACGGTCTTCGGCCTTAGCAAGTATATTGTATCGGGGCGTTATTCATCATTAATAATATCCGATCCTTTACTTGTCCATTACTCTCTTAGCCCATCTTACTTGTTGTTAGATCAGTTAATCACCCACACTTAAATAATCCACTCAAAATCCTTGGGCTTATGTGTTGGACCTGAGGGTTGAAGGGATAAACCTCAACACAATATAAATTAGTTGATGAATTCATTGAAGTTGCAAGAAATCATGTCATAGGTCGAGCAAGGTGTTCATGAAGTAAATGTAATAATTGTAGTTGGTAGCCGTTCGGTGTAATTCGTCAACATCTAATGATGAAGGGGATGCCATACAATTACACCGTGTGGACTCATCATGGTGAGCGAATGGAAGCTAGAATGAGTTCTTCAATAAACAACTTAGGTTCTTATTCTAAGATGAGTGATAACAATAATAAAGATAATGATCAAATCATGAATATTGTTAGTGAATTATACCCATATGCCTCCCACCCTCATGAGGGAAATTTCTTTGAAGAAAATGATGTGTTCCATGGTGATGATGTGCTTCGAGACAACTTTTTTTTCCTAGCATGCATCGTGAAGAAATCGATAAATATGAAAGATTATTGAAAGAAGCTCAAGAAAAACTTTATGTTGGATGTGAAGATTTCTATGTGCTTACATCAGTTGTTGAGTTGATGCAAATAAAAGTGAGCAACCTTATGAGCAATAAAAGCTTCGATGATCTCTTGGGTACTTTGAAGAGGATGCTTCCAAAAGGAAATAAGTTACCTTCTAGTCATCGGCATGTACACAAAGTTTTGAAAGATATTGGACTTGGTTATGAGAAGATTCATGCTCGAAGTATGATTGCGCCCTTTTTTATAAAGAAAATGTGGAGTTAGATAATTGCCCTATATATCATGAACCAAGATACCAAGATAGTGAGGGAGGTAAGAAGATTTCTCAAAAGGTTTTGTGTTATTTCCCGTTGAAGCCATGATTACAACGATTGTACATGGGGTCACACACAACAGATCAGATGAAGTGGCACAAAAATGCGAGAGTTGATGACGGTGTCATGAGACATCCTGCTGACACATTAACATGGAATGAGATGGATAAGATGTATCCAAATTTAACCCTTTTTCGGATATGAATAAAAAATATAGCATGTGGTCGGTCGTTGTTGTTCCATTTAACTTGCCACCTTGGATGTGCATGAAAAAACAATATACAATGCTGACCTTGTTAATTCCTGGTAAGCGAAAGCCTGGTAGGGACATTGATGTCTATCTTTGTCCATTGATTGATGAATTGAAACAATTGTGGGAAATAAGTGTTTATACATACAAAAAAGGGACAAATTCCGGTTTTAATTCACATGCTTCGGTACTTTGGACAATAAACGACTTCCCTGCATATGGTAATGTATCTGGATGGAGTACTAAGGGCTATAATGCATGTCCTACTTTTCACGATGATATATGGCACCTATGCATGGCTCAGTGACAAGGTTTGTTTCATGGGGCATCGACGATGGCTGCATTGGGGCCATTCGTCACATACAAATAAAGATTCATTTGATGGAAAACAAGAATTTCGGGCCCAGCCTAGGAAGTTAACAGGAGGTGAAATTTTATCTCAGGTGGAGAACATAAAATTTGGCCAAGTTGGTAAACACCCTCATAATCCTTACTAAAAGAAAAAGAGAACATTTAAAGAACGAAATTGGACCAAAAAGAGTATATTTTTTGAGCTAGAATATTGGTCAAAGTTGAAGATTAGGCACAATCTTGATGTAATGCATACTGAAAAGAATGTATGTGAGAACATTCTTGGCATAATACTAGGTATAGAAGGAAAACCGAAAGATACATACAAGGCCAAGATTTGAAAAAGCTCGGAATAAAAAAAATTTGTGGCTAGATGGAATGATGAGAAGTGAATAAGAGTCATCCATTCTTTACAATGAGACCAAACATGAAAAAGGAATTCTTCCAATTATTAAAATCCATAAGATATCCAGGTGGTTATGCTGCCAATATATCAAGGAATGTGTCACTTGAGAAAGGAAAACTCTCTGGGTTGAAAAGCCATGAACACCATGTATTACTCCAGAGAATACTTCTAGTGGGCATTTGAAACATTCTTACCTAAAGAAGTGGCTAAACCAATTAGCTGCCAAGTTTTTTTTCCCAGCAGTTATGTGCTAAAACAATAAGTATGGAGGACATGAAAAAGTTACAAGATGAGATTGTTTACATATTTTGTCAACTTGATCAAATACTTCCACTAACTTTCTTTGTTTGTATGATTCACCTAATGATGCATTAACCCGAAGAGGCACAAAGTGCATGTGCTGTAAATTCAAGGTGGATGTACCCAATAGAGAGGTAACTAAATTTATCTTCATAAAGTACTAAATTTATAATTTTCAGTCACATATTAAATCTTAGAGTTATGCTTCATTTTGTTATCAAGTGTATAATGTTGGACAAACTTAAAAAAAAATTGCGCAATCAAACTCGGCCAGAGGGATCAATCGCGGAGTCTTATATTGGACAAGAGTCACTAACCTTTTCTTCAATGTATCTTAAGAGTTCTGACATGCCTTCCAACAAAAAGGGGCACAACTATGATGGTGGTCTTCAGGAGGAGACATTTATCTATTTTTTTCACATATTATGAGTTGTTCAAGTGTTCCATTTTCTGCAAGCAATATGGAGGTTGCTCATTGGTTCATTTTAAACAATTGTGATGAAGTTAGAGTAAGTAAATTACAATAAATTTCCCCTATTAATTATTGATTAAACAAGTATAAATGGATACTTACATTTAGGGAGCACAAACTTTAAAGGATGCCTACTCAAAATTTAAACACTCAAAAAAGGATGCTCAGAAAGAAAAACCAGCGGTCGCATCTCATGAGAACTCGATCTCAATCACGAATGGAGATTTGACTTCTTCATCTGAGGGTTCACAATTATCTGAGGGACATATTTCTTATACTTTGGGTTGGGCTTGTTTTGTTTTTTTTTGTTTTTCCGTCTCCCTCTTGTTCTTTCTGTTTTTGCTTCATTTATTCTTCTTGTGTACTTTCATTTTCCAATCTCTTTAATAAAATTTATTATTA
This sequence comes from Cuscuta epithymum, assembly GCA_945859915.1. Classification (NCBI taxonomy): domain Eukaryota; kingdom Viridiplantae; phylum Streptophyta; class Magnoliopsida; order Solanales; family Convolvulaceae; genus Cuscuta; species Cuscuta epithymum. The sequence goes on from CAMAPF010000034.1 coordinate 884,050, forward strand.
AAAAAAAAGGGAGCACAAACAAAATATTAGGGCGGAAAGCAGTGTGAATGTAAGCAAAAGACAGAAAACTATTTCCAACTTGGTTTCGTGAACGGGTAAACATACTCACTTTTGTATACCTTATAAAATATTATTTCATTTTATATCTATATTTTAGGAAGTAACATTTTTATTTAATTAGGTGCAAGGTTTAAGGGTTTTGAAGTCCCCCTTATATAATGAGGAGCTATTTGAGCTAGCTAGAAACATATCAAGGTTGTACTGTCAATGGAGTAAAATTCATAGTCGGAGAAAGAGATGATAAGTTTACAGCGCAAAACAGTGGTGTCTCTGTACCTGGGAGTCACAACTGTGATGATGTATATAGAAAGATACAAGATCAATTTGTTCAAATGTCACTGGTAATACCTAAGGAGAGATTACCACTTGATTTCTGTCAATACCAACACAAAATGGTATGATAGTGATCCTTACATTCTTGCTACAATGGCAAAACAAGTGTTTCATGTAGATGATCCCAAAGCAGGTGGTAGTTGGAAAGTAGTTCAGAAAGTTGATCATCGAAACATATACGATATACCACAAATGGAGATCGATGCAAAAGGGGATAATGTATATGATGACATTGAATATAATTAAGTACTAGTTATCTAATAAAGATAATTAAACATTACAAAAATTAATAATTTTTATATAATACGTATCCTAAATCTTAAACAATGAGTTGTTCTATTGTTTATTTAATGAAGTTATGTAAATTATTTTAGATGTTCCTTCTTTTAAATCTCTAATTAAGCATTACATTATGTAAGACTATATATTAATTTTGAAAACTAAAAGTTAAGGGGGGCGAATCTAATTAAAGTATAAAATTTTTCGTAAAATATTACATATATAGTAAAAACAATTGAAAGTCCAAGAGGGGCGGTCGCCCCCTCGTCCCCCCCCCCCCCTAAATCCATCCCTGCGCGCGCGCAGTATGTGCAATGTGTGTGTGTGTGCAGTGTGTGTGTTTGTGTCGGGACAAATTTAAAAGAAAGTTGTGCCCGCCCCGACAACCCAAACTTTTAGGCTCGCCCAAACCCGTCCCGGGGCCCGGGCCACCCCTACACGGTATAAGACGTATCTCAAATAGACATCTTGTTTAATGTAATGCTTATTACACATATCAAAGTAATCAGTTTTAAATGTGCAATGACCATTACATTACGGTTTAAAATAAAATGACATACCAAACATGGTAATCAAATCAACATGTAATGCTCATTACATTACATGGTTGATTATCTCAGATCATACAAAACATGGCTTTCATTTAACATACATTATTTATATCAGTCCACCCCAAACTTCTGTCCTGGCCCCTATAATTAAGACGGCCCTGATTACAACCAATGCGAAATAACTGATGCGGGTAGATTAAATAAATCATAACATGATATGTTAATAGTTAAAGCTATCTACTCAAGTGTATCATAGGTAATTAATATATAAGTGATTGTAGAACAGACATGCATCGATTCATGTCCATGCATGCATCAATAAATTACTACGCACATAGTTAGTAAACTCGAATGCTGGTGTCAATGGTAATCCCGGCTTTCCATTCCACCGGAATCACGGTCGTATCCGACTCGAACCATTTCGCATCCGTCCCTTTGTTTACCAGAAATCTCACCTTTAGTTCTCCGCTCGGTGGGTTCGGCAAGTCCCATACTGCACCATACACTCTCCTCATTGATACCCACTCATCCGTCTCTTCCTACATGGTGGTGGGGGGTCAGGAGGGATTAATAAAGCATATTATATCAACAAAAAAGAAAAGAGAGATTTACCTAAATAGGACTAAAACATATAAAAAATGCAAAAGTAGGATCATTAGTTTTCCGTTTAACGCGATAGGACTAAAAATAGGATTGAACCGCAAAATTGCCCCTGGTTTACGCGCTGCCTCACTTTCTTCACAGCTGCGATTAATTTGTGCAATGATGATGGCTGCGAAGAATGTAGCCGACGATGATAGCTCTTCTACATGCCCAAATAAGCTCCTCCTCCTCCTCCTCCTCCTCCTCTTCCTCTACCTCCTCATTTGTTTACTTCTTCTCAAACTCCTATGTTTTCTTCTTCCATAGTTTTTTCTGTTTTTCTCCTTCTTTTGGATGTCTAAATTATTTTTCTCATCATTTGAATCTGAGAATGTCATCATAGTGGTTTTATTACACACTAATTTGAAAGTAATGTCACTGTTATGTAATTACATTTATCAAGATGACAGTTTTACTTGACATTTTCAGAGTAAGTAATGACATTCTTGTGACATTTTCATAATAAACATGACATTTGTAATAAAGTGAAAGAAGAAGGAGAGACTTCCATGTTTTATACATGTGTAAATGTCATCTTCATGACAGTTTTACTTTACATCTTTTGAACATTTGAAGCAAAACTTGACATTTTCACAAAGTAATAATGACATTTTTAATAAAGTGAAAGAGGGAGCGACTGCCATACCTTATACATTTGTAAATGTCATGTTCATGACAATTTGATAACAAACATAACATTTTTTAAAAAAATAAAAGAAGAAGAAGAAGTGGAAAAAGAAATAGCAGGAAGAGTAATACATGAGACTCTAAAATTGAAGTTGGCATCACCATCATTTTACTTTGGAAGATGAATCTTCTCAACGGAAGAGGAAGGGGGGAAGATGGGGGGATGCAGAAGTGTTTCCAGTTCAATCAGAAATGGGAGAAGAGATAGATCGATGAAATTCCTGATAAAGAAAACTAAGATGGAGGTATAGAGAGATTAGAAGATGAGTTGAAGAAGTAATTGGGAATTTTGAACATCCCTGGAGAAGGAATGTCGAAGGCGGCGATGAAGACCAGCTTAATGTTGAAGGCGGCGACGAGGAATAAGAGAAGGATTGAGCGACGAGGAAAACAAGGGCTTTTCGGACATTGCAGAAACTGTAAAAAGTCGGGAGAGGAGCGTATGAGTCCTATAATGGGAATAAAACATGATAACTCCTATTTTGACTTTTTATCTATGTTTTGGTCCTATTTAGGACAATTTCTTAAAAGAAAAAGTATTTTCACAACCAAATATCGTTAATGAAGTATTAACAAATCAAAAGCTCTTAATAAATTACGTTTTATGATATTTGTAGGCGAAATTCTTGCCAATAATTCGTACTTTTAATGATTTTATAATAATAATCCACAACTAAGATGTCTATACAAATAATCCCTGTAAACACATCTACATAGATATTAAAAAAAATATCTTCCATGAGCAAAAGTCCACTCACTTAATGGACTTTTAATCTTTTTAAAAAATGATTATATTTAGTGTCAATAAGGATAAATTTGCTCCTTTATAGGAATATGAGGGGTATTTTTGTACTTTTTGAAAGTTCAGCAGTATATATGCACTTCAACCAATGTTCTAAAAGGCGCTAGGCGCTAGTCGGGCGCCAGCCTAGCGCCTAGCGGCTAGGCGGCTAGGCGGACGCCTAGTCGGGGACTAGTCGGACACATACATATTGCATTTTTATCTATATTTTTGCATAAATATGATAAGTAATGTTGTATTTTTGTGTGTATAAAATACATATATACATATACATTAACAAACACGAATGATAGAATTATAACATTTAATCATACATAGTATATGATAACTAATCACTTAATTTCATTATGTTATAAACATAAATAATGATAAAATTTAGGTATATATACAAACATATACTCCGTACAATTTTATCTTAATTTACAACTTCATTGCTTTGTATTCATGGCTAAAGCTAAAGTACTTATATCGTTTAGAAAATTAAAATTAAAATCTAGACGTCCTAAGCGGCCGATTGGGCGCTCTAGGCGGGAAACTGGACGCCATAGGCGGCCGACTATTTCACCTAGACGGCCAACTAATTAGTCGGAGCGCCTAGACGAAAATCGGGGCGTCCAGCCACCGCCTAGTGCCTAGGCGGGGACTAGTCGGACGCCTAGAACGATTTTTAGAACAGAGACTTCAACATATACTTCGGGGTTACAGTTGTTCCGAAAGATAGAACATAGGTATATTTGTTCTAACCCTCATACTACAGAGGTATATTTGTACCTTTTCGCTTTATTTTATTAATAATAAAATCATAGTTTTATTTATAATAAATATTAAAAATCAATAAACAATTATAAATTAATAGGAAAAAGGGGAAAAAGATAAATAAAAAATAAAAAAACATTTATTTTAAAAAACATAAAAAAGTATTAAAAAATAAAATAAAAAGACCTAAAAAATATTTAAAAACATGAAGGCCACTGCCATCGCATCCTCTACCTTCTAGCACCACCAGCTCCGATCGCTAGAAAAAATGTCATCTTGTGTAAAAATGCAACATTTTTATGAAAATGCCATGAGGATGACATTTTTACTCTATGAAAATATTCACATTTCTTTTCAAAATTGTCATCACGATGACATTTTTTTTTAATCCAACTCGGCATTCCTTTCCGGCGACCGGAGGTGTCTGCGGCTGTGCTGGAAGGTGGTTGAGGTGCTGCTTGAGGCATGCCTATTGTCTATTATTTATTTATTTTTTTACATTTTTTTAATTTTAATTTACTTGGGTTTTGTTATTATATTTTTGAAAATCCTATTGATAATGACAAGGGAAAGAGTAGAATATGAAGAGTCCGTCCATTTTGGGAATTTAAACTTTAACCTCCTATTGTTGCATTTTTTTTATTTACTTAATCCTAGAAATCTCTCTATCAACTACTCCCCACGAGTATTGGTCCTTTAGCTATATAGTTGGTTGTCATTGTCTCATGTTGGACTTGAAGCTATCCAGTGGCATTTAATATGTATGCTATTAAATTAGTTACTCCACCGTCCCGAAAAGGTTCGCCAAATTGACTTTTCTTAATCAACTGCAACCAACTTTGACCAATGATGTTTTTTAATACAAAATTATTTTGAATAGGAAAATTATAATCGAGTATCAAAATGTTCCTTATTCAAAATATTTTTATAAGAGTATAAAATTTATAAATTATATACAAATATAATAATTATTTAAAATTATATCCAAAATTTTTCATCATTGACCAAGAAAAGTAATGCTACGTATGACAAATCATTTCAGGACGGACGTAGTATTTATATGGATCGGAGTATTTGTAGTAAATTTCACGAAGTACTCATATACAACCAAGGTTAAACACAATGATATTGGTTTATATATGTATAATTCTACAATTCACATTCATGAAAATATCAATATAAGATGAAGTATATATGATCTGAATTAATTATTAATACACTTTTTGAAAGATAAGCATGCATCAAATTTTAGAATTTTTCGCATAAAAACTTTAACCACTAAAAATTTTGGTAAAATGGCATTAGTTAGAAATCCATAGATAACAAAATATGCTATTAACATTCTCTAACAACACAATTAAACAACCTTGATATACTAGTATATGGGTTATATATACTTATATCTGATACTTGTAAAATTATCAAGATTTTTCTTAAGGAATGCTTTGTTGGTTAATTTTTTTACATCGACTAAAATCACACAATTGTTGAAGATATAATAATACATAGCTTTCTCTCGTTCGCCGTGGACTAGCACAATCACCCCGATTGTGTGAACCACGTAAATTCTTGTGTTCTAGCTCTTTAATTTATCGTTTTACTTAACCTAATCGTAACAATTGGTATCAGAGCTATGGCTGACGAAGGGATGGTTAAGATCGATAAATTTGATGGTCAAGATTTCACTTTCTGGAAGATGCAGATCGAGGATTATCTCTACCCGAAGAAGCTTCATCTACCCTTGTCTGAGAACAAACCAGAATCGATGGCGGAGGCGGAGTGGAACTTGCTGGATCGACAGGCTCTTGGTGTGGTGAGGTTGCCGTTGGCGAAAAACGTTGCTTACAACATCGTCAACGAGAAGACAACGTTTGGACTGCTTAAGGCGTTATCCAACATGTACGAGAAACCCTCAGAGGCCAACAAGGTTTTCTTAATCAGACAGTTGGTGAACACAAGGATGAAGGAAGGTGCAGTCGTGATAGATCACGTCAACGAGTTTAATTCAATCATATCCAGGTTAGGCTCAATTGAGATTAAATTCGATGATGAAGTTCAAGCATTACTTTTGTTATCATCCTTGCCCGATAGTTGGTCCGGTACAGTCACAGCAGTTAGTAGTTCAGCTGGAACCACTAAACTTACTTTTGAAGGTATTCGTGACTTAATCCTTGGTGAGGATATCCGGAGGAGGAGTTCGGGGGATAGCTCCAACAGTTTGTTGAGTACTGAAGATAGGGGCAGAAAATCCACTAAAGGGGGTAACAAGAAAGGAAGATCAAAGTCGAGGAAGAGAGGTCAATCCAAGAACGGGAAGGACATCAATTGTTTGAATTGCAAGGAGAATGAACACTTTAGAAATCAGTGCCCAAAAGCCTCTGCAGACAAAGGCAAGAAGGAGGTGAACGTGGCAGATGATTATGAAGATGTTCTAATTTGCAACGCTGAGAATTCAATTGAGTCCTGGATCATGGATTCAGGTGCGTCGTTTCATGTTTGTCATTGCAGGGATTTGATGAAAAATTTCAGGCCCTACAGCGGAAGAGTTCGTTTGGCGGATGACAAATCCCTGGAGATCACAGGTATTGGGGATGTTGATCTCAGTACCACTTTGGGCACAACCTGGAGACTGAAAGATGTGAGGTATATTCCAGACCTGAAGAAGATGTTGATCTCAGTAGGACAGATTGATGAGGAAGGCCATAACGTTAGTTTTGGCAACAAGCAATGGGAGGTGACAAAGGGAAAGCTGGTCATTGCTCGTGGACAGAAGCATGGTACACTGTACATGGTTGAAGTGTCCACAGATGGAGCAAACGCAGCAGTTGAAGATGCAGGGGTCTCTACTTTATGGCACCAAAGACTTGGGCACATAAGTGAGAACGGAATGAAGATGCTGTCTTCAAAGGGCAAAATCCCAGATTTGAAGAATTCAAAGTTGAGCTTTTGTGAGCCATGTGTTCTTGGCAAACAAAAGAGGGTAACCTTTGTGAAGACAGGACAACAACCCAAGACTGAGCAGCTGAAGTTGATTCATTCAGATGTCTACGGACCTACAAAGGTCTCTTCGATTGGAGGTTCCCGCTACTATGTTACATTCATTGATGACTCTACACGGAAGGTATGAGTTTATTTTCTTAAAAATAAATCTGATGTCTTTAACACTTTTAAGAAGTTCAAAGCTGCAGTTGAGAATGAAACAAATCTTAAGATTAAGTGTTTAAAGAGTGATAATGGGGGCGAGTACAGTAGCACAGAGTTTGTAGAGTATTGTGCTGAACAGGGGATCAGGATGCTGAAGACGGTTCCAGAAACACCACAGCAAAATGGTGTTGCAGAGAGGATGAACAGAACACTGAATGAGAGGGCCAGGAGCACGAGATTGCATGCAGGACTTCCCAAGATGTTCTGGGCCGATGCGGTGAACACAACAGCATACTTGATCAACAGAGGACCCTCATCTCCCATAGGTTTCAAAATTCCAGAAAAGGAATGGAAAGGTCGATAGGTATCTCTTAATCACTTGAAAGTTTTTGGTTGTATTTCTTATGTCAAAGTTAGAGATGCAGACAGTGACAAGCTCGAAGCAAAGGCAAAGAAATGTATCTTTATTGGGTACGGGTTAGATGACATGGGCTACAGGTTCTGGGACAACCACATCAAGAAGGTTATCAGAAGTAGAGATGTCACCTTCAACGAGAATGTCCTATATAAAGATGGTCTTGCGGCAGATACAAGCAAAGGCAAGCAACTAGAAACCAAACAGCAAGTGGTGTTTGACGGGATGACTGAAGATGACATAGCACAACCTGTTGGTTGAGATGAGACGGCTGGAGGCTCAGGGAGCAGTGGAAGCTCAGGAGATACAGGAATTTCTGAAGATAGTGGGAGCGATGAAGATAGTGGGAGTTCAGAGGCAGCTACTCCACACATTAGACAGTCCACTGGAAACAGAAGACCTGCTAATAGATATTCTCCTTCAGCAAATTACCTTTTGCTGACCGAGAATGGAGAGCTAGAATCTTACTCAGAGGCGCTGACCGTGAAAGATTCCATACAGTGGAAGAAGGCCATGGAGGATGAGTTAGACTCACTTGACAAGAACCAAACTTGGTCCTTAGTCAAGCTACCACCAGGAAAGAAAGCTTTGGAGAACAAGTGGGTGTTCAGAATTAAAGATGAAGCCGATGGGAGCAAAAGATACAAGGCCAAGCTAGTTGTCAAAGGTTTCCAACAGAAGAAGGGGGTTGATTACAATGAAATCTTCTCCCCGGTTGTGAAGATGACTACTATCAGGTTGATTCTTGATATCATTGCTGCTGAGAATTTGCATTTGGAGCAGCTGGATGTGAAGACTGCCTTTCTTCATGGCAACCTTTAAGAAGACATTTACATGGCTCAACCAGTAGGTTTCCCAGTGAGTGGTAAGGAGAAGTTGGTTTGCAAACTCAAGGAAAGTCTATACGGACTGAAGCAAGCTCCTAGACAGTGGTACTTGAAGTTTGATAGTTTTATGCAGCGGAATGGGTACACTAGATTCAAAATGGATCATTGCTGTTACTTGAAGGAATTCGAGTCATCATACATTATTATTCTTTTGGATGTTGATGACATGTTGGTGGCTGGATCAAACATGTAGGAGATCAACAAGCTCAAAAAGAAGTTGCCCGAAGAATTTGAGATGAAGGATTTAGGGGAGGCGAGACAAATTCTTGGGATGAGCATAGTCAGAGACGAGGTGGAAGGTACTTTAAAGCTTTCACAGCGGAAGTACATTCAGAAAATCCTTGAGAAGTTCAGAATGACGGATGCTAAACCAAGGAGTACGCCGTTAGGGAGTCAGTTGAAACTCTCCAAGCAGCAGTCTCCAAAGACCAATGAAGAAAAAGAAGAAATGGCAGTTTGATGTATGCGATGCTGTCAACAAGGCCAGACATTGCTCATGCAGTGGGAGTTGTTAGCAGGTTCATGTCAAATCCAGGGAAGGAACATTGGGAAGGAGTCAAGTGGTTGTTACGCTACTTGAAAGGCACCTCTGAAACTGCCCTTTGTTTCAGGAGGAATGGTGTAATCCTAGAAGGATTTGCCGATGCTGATTTGAGGGGCTGTTATGATTCCGGGAAGAGCACTACGGGTTATGTGTTCACAATTGGAGGTACGGCAATCAGTTGGATGTCCAGACTACAAAAGAGTGTGGCTCTTTCAACCACAGAAGCAGAGTATATGGCCCTTGCTGAAGCGGCCAAAGAGTTGATCTGGTTGAAGAACTTTCTTTCGGAGTTGGGCATGAAGCAGGGGGATTGCGGTCTATACTGTGACAACAGAGTGCTATTCATCTTGCGAAGAATCCAATGTTTCACAGCAGAACGAAACACATCAAGATGCTATACCATTTCATCCGAGAATTGATTGAAAACGGTTCCATAAATTTGAAGAAGATCCTTGGTACGAAGAATCCAGCAGACATGCTTACCAAGGCGGTGACAACGGAGAAGTTGAAGCTATGCATGGCTTCAACTGGCCTTCCAGATACTTGATGAGAAGGCGTGAACGAGAGAGAGAGAGAGAGAGAGAGAGAGAGAGAGAGATCAGGGGTTTTATAGAGGATACATTTTCTTGGATGGCAGATGACTGTTGAACAAGCCTCCAAGTGGGAGATTGTTGAAGATGGAGCCTTGTTTTGAATACTGGAGCATATACCCGACCGGGTAAGTTGGATTACCCGATCGGGTATGAGGATGGTGTTACTCGGGCAACTCTCTGGATTCTACACCCGATCGAGTACATGGGTTTACTCGATCGGGTATGCGGGAAAGTGTTACTCGGGCAACTCTCTGGATTCTACACCCGATCAAGTACATGGGTTTACTCGATCGGGTATGCGTGAATTTTTTTAATTACGGGCTTAATTTTAGGCCTGCGACTCTAATCATTGTTTAGGTTTCCTAAACCTATTTAAACACATCTTATGTACATGAAACCTCTAACGCCGACATAATAATACATAGCTCTCTCTCGTTCGCCGTGGACTAGCACAATCACCCCGATTGTGTGAACCACGTAAATTCTTGTGTTCTAGCTCTTTAATTTATCGTTTTACTTAACCTAATCGTAACAACAATCTCACTTTTTGAATAAGCATGCCATGCAATTGGGAAGAAAACATTAGGAAGAAAATTTATGTCATTATAAAAAGCATGACAATTTGCTTTAAAGTGGAGAAACGTTAATTTGAAGTTCCAAAATAGGATTACTATAAGAGAAATGGTCATAAGTAAGAGTGTAAGACCTAAAAAGTCCGTATATACTTAAATAAGACTCCGTCTTTTTTAACTCGTAAATAGGAGTTCATTATTACTTTATTCCATAATTGTCGGTATTTCCTAACGTTTGCTCCACGAGATTCCTTTTCTCTTGTCCACAATCTCGTCAAACACTCTCTCTCGCTTCTTCCTCCATAGCCATGGCAGGCTAGCAGCTTCAAGGTGCAACACCATAACAAAGGAGTTGATCTGTACTGGCGTACTGGTGTTGTAGATGTGGTGAGACAGATTACGGCGATACGACAGCGTGGTGCGCTGGCGCCGGCAGCTCAATAGAGTAAACGCGGCGGCGCGACAGCGGCTGTGGTGGGATGCCGTGGTGCGTTCTCTTCTTCTTCCTCTTCTTCCTCTTCTTCTTTTCTTCTTCTACTCTTCTTCTTCCCCTTCTTCTTCTACTTTTTCTCTTCTTCTTTTCTTGGACAGATCTGGAAATTGTTTCTCTTGGGTAGATCTAGGAAACGCTGGCCGCTCCTTTCCCGGCATACGTAATGTGCATTTTTTTGGAATTTATTGATTTTTTATTGTTTTTAATATACTATACGCCCGATTCAGTGGTTCTTTTCAATCTATTTCCTTGTTTTGTTTAATGCTATTCTACTTGTTTATGTAATGTCTTTTTTTGAGTTCTAACTTTTTAATTTTTTTGTTTTATTTTTATATTAATTTTTTTTAGATAATATTTGATTCAAATGTCATTGTTAATATAACACTTTAATGTGTATTATGAGATAATTTTACAATGATATCAACATGGTCACACAATTCATAATAGCTATGTTGATAAATGATTTTAACATTCTGACATTTTGTAATATATTGACATTCTTTTCAAAACAGTTTGATTCTAATGACATTGTTGTTATTTCACATTGTCACAATATTAATAACGACATTGTCTTTATATCTTTGTTACAATGTCATTTCTTTTATAACATTGTCATTGACATTGTATCTTTGTTACAATGTCATTTTCTTTTATAACATTGTGCTTGACATTGTATTTTCTTAAAATTTTGATAATGTTAACACTATTGTAACATTGTTTGTTTTGGAATAATTTATAATTAAAATACATGACATTGTGAAATTTTCTAATATCAATGTTGACATTGTAAGAGTTTTTTTATTTGAATATTGACATTGTAACATTCACAATGTCATTTTTCAAAAAGTTGACAATGACATTCATTGTCATTGTTACAATGTCATTTTAATATCATTTTCATTGACATTGTGAGTATAAGTGTATAACATTGTCATTGACATTGTGAGTATAACATTTGTCAATTTTCATACTATTGATATTTAGAGGACTAGTGGTGGAGGTCGCCAGAGGAGCAGTGGCAGAGATTGCCGGAGGACCAGTGGCGGAGGTCACCGGAGGACCAATGTCAGAGGTCACCGGAGGACCAGCTGCGAGGCCACTGTGGTCAGAGAACCAGCGGCAGCCATGAGGTCGCCGGATAAGCTGTGGCGGCGGAGTTTGTCGGAGGACCGACGTCGAGGTCGTCTTTGGTGGCAGAGGTCTTCGTAATAATGGCGTTGGAGGTCTCAGGAGGACCAACATAGGAGGTCGACGGAGATCCGGCAGGCAGCAAAGGTCTGACGGCGGAGGTTGACGGAGGTCCGGCAGGCGGCAGAAGTCTGACGGCGGCAGGAGGCGGAGGTCCGGCAACGGTGGGCGGCGTGGTTTAGGGTGACAGTCGGTGGTTTATTTGAAGGCGTAACAATTTTTCTTCTCTGGCAAGCTTCTTTCAAGGTGGGGGCTTTTTTGTCTCTTAACATGAAAGTAGTCGTATTTAGGAGTAAAAAAGTGTTGAGTCCTATTTAAATTCCGTGCTCATGTATTAGTCTTATTCACGTCTTTTCCCCTTACTATAATTTCATAAATCAGATTAATTAATGCAGACATTGATTTCAATTATGGCATGAATAGTGCTATATTAACATATGGTAATGGCAAAATATGACAGTATGATTACATGCGCACACAGTACTTTACTTCTATTTAGAGGATAATATTATTACACCCCTATCATGCAATTTAACTTTTCTACTCTTGTTTTGAGAAACTCCTCAAATATTAATGGATTATTAGAACTGACCTCAGAGACCTCAACAGCAAATATGTCACTAGCACCACCTTGATTGGTAGGGACAAGAGAAAGGTAGTGAGGGTATTGGCTATTCTCATGGACCTTCACTGTGAGATTGCCTTCTGTTGAGCAAGGAACTCGACGATATTCGACGTCCAAAACACCTTTCTCTGTTAAAATGTCAGCCATCCTCGGCTGCTTGGCTAGCCTCTCATAGGTGCGGTGGTTGAGGATGAAGTCTATGTCGTTCCGCCCTTCTGTATAATCAGTTGCCATTACATTCTCTCCATCTCGACTGCACAGTCCATTGTTTTTGCACCTTACCTGAAATTATTACATAACTTTATACTGCGTATATATGTTGTTGATATATACGTAGTACAATTTTCACAATGCAAAATTGTTCGTTACAGATTTCATGAGTATGTTAAAATGTACGAGTACTTATAAATCTTCAATGGACAACTAACCTACCTATAGTACATAAATTGTCAAATGGATCGGTCCATGAGTTAGAGTGTGGGTGAGCTAAAGAGTGATTATATTAAATTTAAGTATATACTCTCTCCGTCCCGAAATGAAGTTCCTAATTTGATCTACGCACATATTTAATTATGTAGGATAAGATTTTATTTTGACTTTCCAAATATATCCTTACTATATGTCAAATGAATCAAAAAGTAGATAAAAAGTAAGTGTAGTTGTGACTTTTTGCATAAAAGTGAAAATTGCATATATGTTTTTAAAAAAATTATGTTTTTTAAATTATGAAATGACAACAAAAAAATTTAATTTCAATTTTATTTATTTTTTGCATCGGAACGTTTGCCTTTTTTAGATCATAATGATTCCGAAAAAAGGATAAGTTACGTTAGTATTTCCTAGAGCCGCTCTTCGAGAGCTCTAGAGCGTCGCCTCCTAGGGTTTGCCTAGGGGCGTTTGTCCGGCCATGATCGTTCAGTCGTGGTGCGAGTTTGGATTTTTCGTCTGTTAGTTGCTGATCTCGGCATAGCAGATCGTGTTTTTGTTTCTTCTTTGGGATTGGGGTCATCGACCTAATAGTTTTGGGATCTGTCTTGGTTGATTCGAGCAAGGCATTCGTTGATTGCTTTAATTGTGTCCGACCGAGGTGTTCGGTCTCAACAATGAGCAAGGTCGGAGTTTCTGGCAGAAGGTTAGAGCAACAGCTTTGCATGGATAGCTTCGTGGACAAATACAAGAGGATGGCGAATGGGGCAGAGGAAGAAGAACTGGATCTAGATGAAGCTGATGTTGAGGTTATGGTGGATGAGCGACGGGCGCGTCCCCCTCCCGAGCCGCCACCATGGAAGACAAGCAAATCTAGGGTTTTGAAGAAGATTTATTTTATTTGTCTCGTTTGTTTTTCCACTAATTTTTATGCCCGTTTTGTTATTTGCTTTTTCTTTATTGTTCCTGTTTGTAAGACGTTGATTTGGCTATGGGGATTGAGAGGAATAGGGTGACCGTTTTTGGCTGTTTGTTTCCCAATTATGGACCAGTGAATTTTATTGTTGCGGCGATTAATTCCGAGTCTGGTTCGAAGGATAGCGGTTGTTGGATTTCTTTCTGTCTTTTGACCCATACTCTGAAAATTATTGGTTATTAATAAAATCCGGATTTAATGAAAAGATTTTAATAATAATAAAAGTAAGATTTTAATGAAAAGAACTTTATTGGGTGAACTCGTATAAACAAGTGAAAAATTTAATTTATTGAGGAAGATAGATTACGGTTAACCATAGATTGGCAATCTTAAGTGATCCAATAATAAGAAGTCCTAAAAGGGAAGGGGAGGTTGCGTAAAGAATTTAAGCCCTAACGAATGTAATTGGGCAAATTAGTCCAAACAAAGTTATTATACGGCAATAAGTACGGAGTAACACGGCGCGCAAACTGCAGAGGCGGCAGAGCAATCCCTTAAATATACTATCGTATATTGCAGTGCTTTTGTTTTACGAAGTTGTAATAATATCCCAAAAATTTAGGTTGCCAAGGCTGTCTTCGGATGTTTTCCCCCAAAAATCTGGATTTGCGATTTTTCTTAATCGTAGAATTTAAGATTCTTCTTAGTCGTAGGTAAGTACGGAGTATTTTTTTGTCTTCTGATATGTATACTTCTTCTTTTATACGGAGTAGTTTTCTCAGGCTGGCCTACTATTTTATTTTATTCTACAGTGTATGGTATTTTCTGGATTACCGTTCTAAAACCTTGGTTTATGCAGGTGCCGCATACTCTAATCTTTGGACCCAGAGTCTTCTGAATAACACTGCTCTAGTTGTCTTTCCAATGGCAGTCCATATGAACATGGTAAGTCTACAAATTCCCTGAGATGAAAGGTTTCTTTTATTTTGATTTCCAAGATTTCTTTTATGAATTTGTCAAATTGATGAGTTTTGTGGAATAGTTGCTGTTTTGTTTCTTTGCACTTTTCTATTCTGAATGAATAGCAGTTTCAGCAAAGAATAATGGGATTCATGCTCTGGGATATGAATCCTAATGCTCCAATTTTCTGGCTTATATGATTTTAACAAATCTGATGATTGTTTATTCATGCAAGTAGATTATTTTATTAATATTTGTTTCGGTTTCCAGGAGTATGAGGATGATGATGATTATGTTGAGTATGTTCCTGTGGCAAAACGAAAGGCGCTTGAGGCACAGAAGATCCTGCAGCGAACGGGGGAATCTACACAGTCAAAAAAGGAAGCTGAAGAGACAAAACAAGTTGAGGAAAAAACAAGTTTGCTTATGAAGGCTACTCAGCTGAAGAAGGAGATGCCAGATGTGAGTGTTGCTGAGCAAATCTTTCAGCAAGAGAGAGAAATTATTGAGCATCTCTCTGACAGAAAGGCTCTGATGTCAGTGCGTGAACTTGCAAAGGGGATTAATTACACGGATCCTATGTTCACCGGTTGGAAGCCTCCATTAGGCATCAGAAGGATGCGAAAGAGGTCTCGTGACTCCATTCTTAAACAGTGGCACATTCTTGTGGATGGAGATGATACCCCTCCGCCCATTAAAAACTTTAAGGATATGAGGTTTCCCAAACCAATACTGGACAAGCTTAAATCTAAGGGAATTGTTCAACCGACTCCTATCCAAGTACAAGGATTGCCTGTTGTCCTGTCCGGAAGAGATATGATTGGAATAGCATTTACAGGGTCTGGGAAGACGCTGGTTTTCGTTCTGCCACTTATCATGGTGGCCTTACAGGAGGAGATAATGATGCCGATTGCGCGTGGAGAAGGGCCATTTGGATTAATCATTTGCCCTTCTAGAGAGCTAGCACGACAGACATATGAAGTTATAGAAGAGTTTCTAGAGCCTCTAAAGGAGGCTGGGTACCCTGAGATAAGATCTCTATTATGCATTGGAGGAACTGACATGAAGTCCCAGCTTGATGTGGTCAAGAAAGGAGTTCACATTGTGGTTGCCACACCTGGAAGACTAAAAGATATGCTTGCTAAAAAGAAAATGAGCCTTGACAATTGCAGATATTTAACACTAGATGAAGCAGACAGACTAGTAGATCTCGGGTTTGAAGATGACATCAGGGAAGTTTTCGATCGTTTTAAATCCCAAAGACAAACTCTACTTTTTTCTGCCACAATGCCCGCAAAGATCCAAAGCTTTGCACAAAGTGCTTTGGTCAAACCCATAACTGTGAATGTGGGAAGAGCTGGATCGGCTAACTTAGAAGTTATCCAAGAAGTTGAGTATGTGAAGCAGGAAGCTAAGCTGCTTTACCTTTGTCCCTGTGTGAAGAAAACGCCCCCACCAGTTTTAATATTTTGTGAGAACAAATCTGACGTGGATAAGATACACGAGTACCTGCTGTTGAAAGGAGTGGAAGCTGTTTCTATTCACGGAGGGAAGGACCAAGAAGAGAGGGAGTATGCTATTTCATCATTCAAAGCAGGGAAGAAGGACGTGTTGGTGGCTACTGATATTGCCTCCAAAGGATTGGATTTTCCTGATATTCAGCACGTGATAAACTATGATATGCCTGCTGAAATCGAGAACTACATCCATAGGATCGGGCGTACAGGTAGGTGTGGCAAAACGGGAATTGCCACAACTTTCATAAATAAAACTCAGAGCCCGACAACGCTTCTTGATCTCAAACGCCTCTTGCAAGAAGCTAACCAAAGGATTCCTCCAGTTCTTGCTGAACTTGAAACTCCTGGGGAAGATGCTGATGCCATCATCACCAATGCAAGTGGGGTCAAAGGCTGTGCCTATTGCGGTGGTCTTGGTCATCGTATTCTCGATTGCCCCAAGCTCGAGCATCACAAGACCCAGCAAATAGCCAATCAAAGGAGGGATTACTTTGGGTCTGGCGGATATCGGGGAGAAATTTGATTTATTCATGTGAATACAGCCATTCTCTGCCTTTATTGCATGTGCTACATTTAAGAATATGCTACTCTATTCTTTATGTTGTATAGATGAGAAATATATATGTACTTCAATGATTATGTATGACTGAGATATGTTTAACCAAGCGAAGTTTCCTGCCAGCTTAATATATAGTTATGTTGTTTAGTGCAATGCAGTGTGGTTACTCCTCTGTGCAAGCGAAGTTTTCTGTTATAAAATGTCTTTCCTTCTGGCCTGCTTGTTTAACTTTGTGTGTGTGATACACCTAGTAATGCAGTTTATAAAACAAAGTATATATATATTATCTGTTAATATTGGACTTTTTTATAATATTGGATTTTTAGTTTAATCAAACTGAATAATTTGAGTCAAATCTCAAAACATGGGTGCCACTTACAATTCAATTTAGTGCAGTGGGTGCTGCAATTGTTAGGATAATGAAGAGCAGAAAATTTGATTGAGATTACCTTGTTTATCTAAAAACTTGAACCCAACAAAAAATTATCAAACAAAGAAAGATCTAGCATTATCAAGCTTTACCAGAACCCATCAGCCTACCCCAGTCCCCCATTGAAATAAAGAGAGAAATAAAGTAGATTGCCCACAGGACAAGCTGTGTTACTTAGTCTTGCATTTTTTTTGGGGATAAAAACACTGTCAATAAAATCATTTGTTTCATTTTATTGATAAACAACTTGCACTTCTGACACTTCAAAACACAGTTTATCGACATTAAATGTCGAATTATCAAGAAAAATTTACTACCTGGGTGAATTCATTTTAAAATAAAATAAACCTTACACATCACAGTATCACACTATTATTTATTAGTATCTAAAAGTAAAAGGTCTATAGTAATAACTTATAATGTTCCTGCCAGGGGTGGGCACGGTCCGGTCCGGTCCAATATTTTTCCGAACTCATACTCATACCGTTACTATTGAAACGGTTCGGTTCGGTCTTAGACCTAAACCCGTTTGGTACGGTCCATTTTTAAACTGGACGGTACTATGCCATACCAATACCAAACAACGTCACTTTATTCCTTTAAGGAAAAATTAAAGTTTAGCCATCATCCAAAAATTCACACAATTTATTAATTTTCATATTTCATACTAGCTCCGTTCCAAATTAATTTGCAAAGTTAACCTTTTTTTGGTCAAACGGTTTCCTTTTATTCACTTAATTAGGATTTCACTTTTTAATTATTTTCTAATTTGTCTATTAAAAAAAAAGTACTTCGTGTATTCTAATTTGGATTTTGCAACTTTAAAGAGATTTTAATGTGGATTCTAAATATGTAAATTTTAATTTTTAAAAAATTGCAAAATTGTATTAATTATCATTAGGTAAGACTTAACATTGACAAAAAAATGTTGATTTTGCAAATCAATTTGGGACGGATGAGGTAATTAATAAATTTCAGATAAACTATACTTTGGTCTAGTTCGGTTCGGTACCGGTTCTCATTTTATGAGAACCCGTCATGACATTGTTTGGGATCGGTAAGGTCCGGTTCGGGACAAAACATTTTGAGATCCGTTTCAAACCCCGTTTATCGGTCCGGTGCCATACCGATCTGGTTCGGTACCATGCCGGTTCGGTATTTTTTCTCACCCCTAAATAATAGTCTCACTATAAGAATAGTGAGATGATGATTGAAAGTTAGGTGATTCAAATTCCAATACAAAAATTATCATCTCTATAACAATAGTCGCTTGGTTAAAAGTAAAAAAAGTATGAGTACCAAAAGTCTAAATGACAATAATGTGAGGACTAAAAATTAGATGCATGACACAAGCACAAACTCGAAAAATTAAATATTTACGCTAATAGTATTATAAACATATTTTTTGACAGATTAGATGAAAACATAGATAGACCATTACCAAAATAAAATGAAATAAGATAAAATGTTTAAAAAGCATGAAAGAGAAAATAGAATGTAACATATGAATTCCAAAAAATGAAAAGGAACCAAGGCTAGGTACGTTACGTTTGCCAAGCCATTTGAGCTCATAATGGGTTGAAATATTACCAATTCAGTCAATAATTTTAAAAGCAATCTTGTTTGGCAAAATAGCTGCACGAAGCTCAAGTACACGTTTACTTCACAGGTTATTTAACAGTGCTTATTAAGACTCGCGTTAATAAGCGACGCATAAAATAAGCAGTGCTGTAAGATCGTGTTTACTTTATGGGATTAAAAATACCGTTTAACACTCCAAAATATCCTAATACTTATATAGATACACAAACATTCATCTACACAAATATATAATGTAATACGTGAGGGCCACCTCGTACGCATACTCATTACCCCTAACCCCTGACCCTACCCATACCCCCGCCCTACCCTACCCCTACCACGACCCTTACCCCCTACCCATACTCCTCTACCCACCCCGCGTACCCGTTACCCCTCCTGGCCCCTACCCCTTACCTTGACCAGTAGGCTCTTACCCCTATCTCCACCCATTAACCCCTACCCCTAGGGCCATGGTAAGAGTAGAGAGAGAGTACTAAACCTTTAATAAAAAATGCTAGGGGTACACAAGTTGTACACAACTTGTACACAAAATGCCGGTCACAGACAATTGGTACGGAGTTGTCTGTGAGCAGAGACAAGAGTTGTCTGTGTACATAGACAACTTTTGTATGTGTACACGGACATTTACATTAACACTGACACCAGTTTGCAAATCAATCAATATACAACCATGCTTGATGTACCCACTCTTATACTCATCTTATAACCACAATGTTTGTGAAGGTTTTTTTTGTCTGTGAACCCGGTTCACAGACAATAGTTTGTCTATGCAAAATATTGTCTGTGAACCGGGGTTCACAGACAAAAACAAGGCTTTCACAAACATAAGTGGGTACAAAAGTGGGTATAAGAGTGGGTAAAAAGATCATTTTTTATCAACATATGTGCCGTGCCTGTGTGCACAGACAATATTTTCAGGTTGCACGGACAATTATTTGTTTGTTCACAACAATATTTACCACACAGACAATAGTTTTGCGGCTCACAGACAATAGTTGTCTGTGTGATCAACTTTAGTTGTCGGTGTAATCTGTTTTAGTTGTCTGGGTGAACAAAAAATTTAATTGTCTATATATATTCAAATGAATGATGTAGTTGTATACTTTTATGTGTGATCAATTTACATGTAATTTGAAAAAATAGAAAAATAATAAAATAGATGAAATAAAATAAATAAACCGATTTTGTGCAAATAATGGAAAAAATATGATATAAAAATGTAAAGAAAAAGAGGATGAAGAAGGGAAGAGGAAGATGAAGAAGGGAAGAGAAGATGATCTCTCATTTTCTTTTGAGATTTTCGAATGGGTTGGGTAAAGAGGAACGAGAGAAGGGAGATAGGGAAGGAGAGAGGGGAAATGAGATTTTTTGGGGGGCTTTTATATGGTGTACACTTTATGTACACCATGTGTACCTTAGGCACTTTTAACCTTTAATACTTGTCTGTGTACACAAACAATTTGACATCAAGTTCTATCCTTTTTAAATGAATTGTCTATGTACAAAAGTAATTAGGGGGATTTTGTGTACAATTTATGTATACAGTAAGAATTTTCCTAATTATACGTCCCCTTTCATCTCCTTTCCAAAATACTTCGTAATCTGCATTTTTTTTTTATTGAGAAGCCGTAGCTTGTGAATACCTGATAGCAAGCACCGCAACCAGCGCCATTCTTGAAAAGCCGACTAGAGACTGCACAAACCTCGCCGTTGTTGCTGGTTCTTCCATATTCTGCATACCCACATGCTCCACCTGATCATATACTAAAACAATTAATGTTTGGTGACAAAAATAATTTAAGAGAATTCATTAAATTCATGTGCAATTATACTGAATCCATACTTGGGTTTCCCATTTCGTCATTTGTCCTGTAATAAGTTGCTTTTGAAGAGAAGTTTCGTTGGGAGTGACAAAATGCTGGGAGTAAGAAAACAGAATACACAATAAAAACATTCCAATACTGGGGGAAAATGTTCATTTTCATTGAATCTAAGGTAGTTTGGATCACATATCTCCCTTAATTGTTTATACATTAAATATATTTCAGGAAAATATAATGTTTTTTTCATGAAATAACTGTAATTTCCGATGAGTAGTATGAAGCATGGTGCTCCTACTTTCTCCACCTAGACTTCATACAATCCATGCCTTTTGTACCACCACTTTAATCGGTGCATACTCAGGAAAGAATACCCAAAAAGATCTAAACTAATTTAATGCAATAAGTATTCTAAAATTTCATTTATGAAATAAATAATATTAATTCCGTATAATCTAACTTTAATCGCATCCTCATAAATGCTTCGTGTATTTTAAATTATGAACGTAACACCATAAAATTACATTTGTGAAAAAAAATATGATCAAGGTGATAACATAACTTTTATAAAAATATTGTGATACAGTACCAACACTCTCATATAAATTATTTTAAACTACGTGAAAAGCTTAATGAGACACTTATTGTGATACAGAGGAAGTATCGTATAGTGTCTCATTCTCTCACCAGTACCAGTTGTACTAACCCGAAGGGGCCCTCACTAATATCTTCAGGTTGGAGCTTGTACTTGCTGCCTGCACTCTCTTGCAAAGAGTGTGCTCGGGGAAGACTTTGTTCATGCTTCCCTATTTTGTTTAAACTTCACTTAGAAATTCATGGATAAATATTTTTTATATTACTCTTGTATTGCGCCTGCGTGCCCGCATTATTTTTCGTTGCATAATAATTAATTAATTTTTTATTTATTCTATTGTTATGGAATACTTAGTGTGTATGATATACATGATGATGCCTTGTATAATTTGTAAATGGTTAACTATGGTTTCTCTAGCTTAACGGTTGTTGACGACACCGGTGGGTCTGGGACATGAGATAATATAATATATTTTATAAAGATGGTTATTGATTACAGGAAAATTAAAGCTTGGTTCAACAAAATGTAATTCTTAGTTTACTACCTATTTTATAAATAAATTTAGTATGGATGCAATTTTGTTAATTTAATATCATTTTAGTACCTATATAGTAGTTCCGTTAATGCTTCAATAATATCATTTTGTTAAATGAAAATAATCTATTTAATTCCCAATCATATAACTAATAGTTTTAATAAAAAATATATTTTAACTAGCTAGCATAGTACTCCGTAATAACGACTAAGGAGTAGTAACTAGTAACCAGAACCGTCCAGTTTCGAACCAGAATCGTCGATTTTGATTCCAAGTTTTGGGGAAATTGAACCGGACTAGTAAACCTCCGATTCCAAATCAGAAGTACTATACATTTCCGGTTCCGGTTCAAAAACCGGCAATTCCGATTCCGATTGAAAAGCGCAGACGGGACTAGACGGAGATAGTTGAATTTACAAGTTACTGGAAGTCTCGTATCACTTATCGTACGCGATTACGTCCGGTAACACAAGTAATGGACCCCACGACCAACAAATTGCACATTAGTCAATATCTTTGCTTGCCAAGTCTTGAATAAGTATGAGAACTTCTTCCTTCTCTTTCTATTTTATTTTAAAAAATTAAAGAATGTTGTGAAATGAAGAAGATGAAGAACAAATTAAGAGATAGATATATTATTAATAAGCTCTAAATTACTTCTTCTTAATATCTAAAATTTTCTGAATTTCTGAAAGAATTTACGAGGCTTCATCAAGCTCCTATTTATAGTATTTGAGCTTGATGATAAGTCATCAAAAATGTTCAATCTACAGATTTGGTGGCAATAACAAATTGAGCCACCTATTCTAACTAGGTTACAAGGATCATTACAAAAATTATGAATTGCTTGGTGTCCTAATGACAAGAATGAACTATTCACACTTGTCAATTCCTAGATTTTACAACACGCACTCCCCCTTGAATGTTCATCCTTGAGTAGGTATATTGTTATTGTGAAAAATTAGTGTAAAAACTAAAATTAAGGGGTAAGGTTTACGACATATAATGTCGTTGTATTTGGATGTACTGTCTCGTTAAAAACCTTATCAGGAAAAACCCAGTGGGATAAAACCTGATGAAGGGAAAAAGAGTGCAGTGCATTCAAATACTCCCCTCTGAAATTAACATAAATTCTGAAGGCGGCGCATGCCGATTTTCTGTACAAATTCTATGAATTTCTTCGGGAGCAATGACATGGTCATTCTCCAGATGATCATGAGTAGAGATTAACTTTGGTGATATGTGTTTCGTTCTGTCTCTTTTGATGCAGCCTTCTTTAATTTGAGCTATACATGCAGTGTTGTCTTCATAGATCACAGTAGGGTGAACAGTAATAGACTTCATACCGCATTCATTTTAGATGTGTTGAATCATAGATCGCAGCCACACACATTCTCTTCTGGTTTCATATAATGCAATTAACTCCGAATGATTTGATGATGTAGCCGTCAATGTTTGCTGCATAGATCTCCATGAGATTGCGGTGTTACCATAAGTAAATACGTACCCGGTTTGTGATTTTGCCTTTTGAGGATCTGATAAGTATCCATCGTCTGCATATCCGATTAAAACAGCTTTTGCATATTTGTGGTAGAATAAGCCGAGATCAATTATACCACGTAGATAACGGAATATGTGTTTGATCCTGTTCCAATGACGCCTTGTTGGACATGAACTGTAGCAAGCTAATAAATTTACAGAAATGCAATATCTAGTCTTGTATTATTAGCTAAATACATTAAAGCTCCGATAGCACTGAGATATTGTACTTCGGGATAGAGTATTTCTTCGTTGTCTTCTCGGGGACGGAATGGATCGTCGTGTATGTTGAGAGAACGAACCACCATCGGTGAAGCTAGAGGATGAGCTTTGTCCATATAGAACCTATTCAGAACTTTCTCGGTGTAATTTGATTGGTGGATGAAAATCTCATTCTTCAAATGCTCAATTTTAAGTCCGAGACAAAATTTGGTTCTCCCGAGATCTTTCATTTCAAATTCTTTCATAAGCTATTTTGCGGTATTTTCAATTTCATCGGGAGTTCCAATAATATTTAAGTCATCAACATATACTGCAATTATGGCGAATCCTGAATTTGATCGCCGAATGAAAACACATGGACTAATTGGGTCATTTTTGTATCCTTCTTTAAGAAGGTATTCACTGAGATGATTATACCACATTTGTCCAGATTGTTTTAGTCCATACAATGACTTTTGTAGTTTAATGGAAAACATTTCTTGAGGTTTCGAACTATAAGCTTCAGGCATTTTAAATCCTCCGGGAACTTTAATATAAATGTCTGTATCGAGTGAACCATATAAATATGCAGTCACTACATCCATTAGGCGCATTTGCAGCCTTTCAAAAACAGACTTTCCAATGAGAAACCTTAATGTAGTTGCATCAACTACTGGAGAATAGGTTTCTTCATAATCAATTCCCGGCATTTGAGAAAAATCTTGGCCAACAAGTCGGGCTTTATATCTTATGATTTCATTTTTCTCATTGCGTTTATGCACAAATACCCATTTAAAACCCACAGGTTTTATAGGGACTATCGGTCCAAAAAACATCACGTTTTTCAAGTGATTTTAATACAGCCTAAATAGTTTCATTCCATTTTGGCCAATCGGGTCGTTTCCGACATTCTTCAACTGATGTTGGCTTGTTGTCATTGTTTTCATTCATTACATCCGTGACAACGGCATAGACAAATATCTCATTAATATCAACATCTTATCGATTCCATTGCATTCAAGTAAAAACGTAATTTATTGAAATTTCATAATTACAAACGTTTCTATCATTATCTGGAATATCTTCCTCATTTAAGGAAGTCGGATCATCATTTGAGATGTTTTTTTGTCAATATCATTTTCTATGCCAGTGTTTTTAAATTGTTCATTTTCTTGTTCAGAAGGATGAACATCTTTGGCATCACAGATCAATTCCTGCCTTTTAATTTTTCTTAGTTTTATATCTTTTGATCCAAGTGGGCTGCCACACTTCTTGTGTATAGAAGAATCATTTGTAAGAGATTTTTCAGAATTCTCCGTTGGGATTTCGATTCTAGTAGGAGCATTCATAGTAGGAATATGTGACTTTGTCACTTTCTTTGTATGTGTGAATGCATCAGGCAACTGATTTGCAACATTTTGTAAATGGGTTATCTTTTGCACTTCTTGCTCACATATATTTGATCTAGAATCAAGGTGCGATAATCATGTTGCATTCCATGTTATATATTTCGTACTTGGGTCTGATATATTATTTTCTCTCCTAAGGTCGGGAATACTGTCTCATTGAAATGACAGTCAGCGAACCGTGCGGTGAATAAGTCACCAGTCATCGGTTCAAGATATTTGATTATTGATGGAGATTCAAATCCAACATAAATTCCCAACCTTCTTTGAGGACCCATTTTTGTACGATGAGGTAGAGCAATCGGAGCATAAACAGCACAACCAAATATCTTTGTGTGTGCTAAGTTTGGTTCTTGTCCAGTAACTAATTGCATTGGGGAATATTCATGATACACAGTTGGCCTAAGCCGAATTAAATTTGCTGCATGTAAAATAGCATGTCCCCAAGCCGATGAAGGTAAATTACACTTCATTAATAATGGTCTAACAATTAATTGTAATCGTTTAATCAGAGATTCAGCAAGACCTTTTTGTGTATGGACATGAGCAACATGGTGCTCCACATCAATCCCAATCGACATACAGTAGTCGTTAAATGATTGGGGTGTAAATTCTCCTGCATTATCAAGTCGGATTCTCTTTATAGAATGATCCGGAAAATGAGCTCTTAATCGTATAATTTGAGCAAAGAGTTTAGCAAATGCTTAATTTCTAGTCGAAAAAAGACTAACACGTGACCAACGTGTTGAAGCATCAATCAACACCATAAAATATCGAAATGGTCCACATGGCAGGGCTATCGGCCCACAAATATCTCCTTGAATCTTTTCTAAAAATGCAGGTGATTCAGTTGGAATTTTGTTCATAGAAGGCTTGATAATCATTTTGCCAAGAAAACATGCCTTACAAGGAAAGTTGCTTGATAATGGAACTCTAATATTCTTTAATGGGTGTCCAAGTGAAGTATTAATGATTTTATGCATCATTACATGGCCTGGGTGACCTAAACGGTCATGCCACAACATGAATTTTTTCTGATCATCTAACTTTGTGTTAGAAACCAAATTTATTTCAAATAGACTAATATATGTGAAATATAGTCCTGGGGAATATGCTGGCATTTTTTAACAAATATATTTAGTGCCAGATTTAGTTGTCGTAAGACAAAGATATTCCTTTTGATTTTCATTCATGTGATAATCATTTTGACGCATATCTTTAAAGTTTAATAAATTTCTCCGCGATTTGCTGGAGTATAAAGCGTCATTTATAATTATTTTTGTCCCGTTAGGGAGCATCACATATGCTTTCCCAGAGCCTTCAATGAGTTTCGCAACACCTGATATTGTATTGACTTCAGCTTCAACTAAAGTCATTTGAGAAAAATATATTTTATTTCTCAAGATGTTGTGCGTTGTAGCGCTGTCTATCAGACATAATTCTTTATAATTTGAGTGATTCATATCTGTAGGGGATGCTTGGAGAGTTTTGAACAGATTCGTGCTCATAACGTGTTGTGAAATGAAGAAGATGAATGATGGAGTATATGGCCCAGGAACCCCCGGCCCAAAGACTCCCACTAATCTATCACAAGCCCAACAAGCTCAAGGAGCTCAGGAGGCCCAAGATTCGGCGGCCCAAGCGTCAAGAAGGCCACGGTACACACAGGGATGCCTTCGGCCACCTTGGCCGAAGGCTCCAGAACTCACAGAACCGCCATATTCGACCATGCGAAGTTACTGGGAGAAATTGACAGAAAACAGGAGCCCTCGGCACTATGGAGCCCTCGGCACTATGGAGCCCTCGGCACTATGGAGCCCTCGGCACCAGGGGAATCCCTCGGCTCAACCAAGCCTTCGGCTACACAAGGAGCCCTCGGCTACGCAAGAAGCCTACGGCTGAACTAGCTCAATCATCGAAGATTCCTTTTAGAGACAGCCAACCACCGCATTTAATGCCACGTCGCATCCGCCAACCGCATTCAATGCGGTTGACGTACCACTGCCGGTGCCACTAGGCTGATGTGACCCTTCGGCCGTTGGATTACTGACACGTGTCCTCTCATCGCATTTATTGCTGCTATAAATAGCAGCCCATTTCTCCTTGTAATGGACACAATCGACATCCCAACACACGCTGAGTTCATTTAATAAATCGACTCTCTCTCCTCCTATTTTGCTCTGACTTCTCTCTAGTTATTCCCGCAATAACCCCTCGGATAAGATACCCCCCGGGTAGATTGTCCATCAATGAAGAACAAATTTAAGAGATAGATATATTATTAATAACCTCTAAATTACTTCTTCTTAATATCTGAAATTTTCTGAATTTATGAATGAATTTACAAGACTTCATCAAGCTCCTATTTATAGTATTTGAGCTTGACGATTAGTCATAAAAAAGGATGAATCTACATATTTGGTGGCAATAACAAATTGAGCCACCTATTCTAACTAGGTTACAAGGATCATTACAAGGATGATGAATTGCTTGGTGTCCTAATAACAATTCACACTTCTCAATTCCTAGATTTTACAACAAAGAAACATTACTCAATGTGCTTTTGTTTGCCATTTGAATTTTGAAGTACGGGATATTTTTAATCAAGAAATTTTTCTAAATACTACTCCGTGGTAAACAAACAATTAAACATACTCCATAACAATTATTCTCAAACAAATAGGTGTAGCATTGTTTTCTTCTCAAACAAGTATTGCTACACTTAATCTGGAGGAAAAGATACTTCTAGCTTAGAATTGTGCTTATGTTTTACTCGAACATTTTTATTATTATTATTATGCTTGGCTCTTGGTAGAAGTTAGTCTGATCCTATTCAGGGAACAAAATTATAAGGATCTTAGTTCGATCCTAAGAAATTTCAAAATGTTTTTACTCCTACTCAAGACAATTCCTAAAAGTAAAAAAAAAAAACTTTTAGTAAAATCATGTACTCCCTCCGCTCAAATTCACTTGCAAAGTAAACATTTGTTGTCAACTACTATATATTACGTATTAAAGTTAAATCCTCCCAATTGATAAATAATTCAATTTTAATAATTAACGGTTACATATTCAGATTACTATATCTAAAGAATAAAAGAGTGTTTGGGCCTGTTTTATCAGCCCATCTTATATTCAATATTGAATATAAGATGGGCTGATAAAACAGGCCCAAACACTCTCTTTTATTCTTTAGACTATATTAAAATTTCTATAAAATTGAAAAATGAAAATTAGAACAAACTCACAAATCCATATCCCAATTAAATGAATAAAATGAAACTGTCAATGAAAAAAATTGATTTTACAAACTATAATGACAAGTTGTCGGGGATTCAGGGAATGCCAGCAAGTCACTTT
The DNA here is from genome assembly GCA_945859915.1 of Cuscuta epithymum. Taxonomy (NCBI): domain Eukaryota; kingdom Viridiplantae; phylum Streptophyta; class Magnoliopsida; order Solanales; family Convolvulaceae; genus Cuscuta; species Cuscuta epithymum. The sequence goes on from CAMAPF010000034.1 coordinate 912,487, forward strand.
TGTAAAGTAACTTTCCCGACCTATAAATAGATATGGTGTGTAGTTTATTTTAGGGCTGGGCATATATTAAGGTTTTTTTGAATTTCTGTAGTTCGGTTCGGTTTTGTTCGGTTTTCATCGGTTTCAGTTCGGTTCGGTTTAATATGGTTTGGAAGAAATAGTACCAAACTCAAATCAAATTGCATACGGTCCGTTTCGATTCGGCTTAGTTCAGTTTGGTATGGTTCGGCTCGGTTAAACCAAACCATTATGTTCACCCCTAGTTTGGGATAAAGACCAAAAATGACACTAAAGTTTTTAGCAAATCTCGGATTAGACACTAACGTCGTTTTAAGTAGACCAAATAAACACAAAATTATAGTTTTTGGGTCCATTTATACCACCCTTTAACGCCTCTGTTACCCTTCCCCGTCGTTTACTCCCCATCGTTCCAAAAGCCCTTGCCCCACCCCAATCCAAGACCCTGTCCCTCCCCAGCCCCAAGTCCAACCCCTGTCCTGCCCTTGCCAGCTCCCCAGCTCCAGATCCGAGCAGCCCACCCCCGATCCGCACTCCCTAGGTTGAACTCCGACCAGACATCCCCAGCCTCCCAAACCAGCCCCCACCCGAGCCCAGCCCCCACCCGAGCCCAACCCCTGTCCTGCCCTTGCCATTGTTGTCTGCTCCAAGGTAGCTTTAATTGGATGGGGGAGTTAACGGGGAAGGGGTGTTAACGGGGAAGGAGTTAAAGGGCGGTCAAAATGGACCCAAAAACTATAATGTTGTGTTTATTTGGTCTACTTAAAAGGTTAGTGTCTAATTCGAGATTCGCTAAAAACCTTAGTGTCATTTTTGGTCTTTATCCCCCTAGTTTATTTGGAGTCATTGATCAGGTTAATTATATATCTACGTTTTTTTAGAAAGGGTGATTCATGGATTATAGGTGGGCATTATGGGTGGTTTATTTTGGTTTCTGGATATGGAACTCTGGTTGTAGATGGTAGTGTTTCATGGAATGGGACTATATATCTGGCTGGTGACACTGCCGCTGGAACAACAGACAATGATTTCATATGTGCTACCTTGGATTGGTGGCCCGAGACTAAATGTGACACTAAGACTCATCCAAACTGTCCTTGGGCCAATGCTTCTCTGCTAAATTGGGTATGCCTTCCATCTCTTTATAAGCTAAATCTACAGTAACTTATATCGTACACCCGGTTGTACGGTGCTCACCGTACAACCGGGTATTTTTGCAATTAATTACAATTCCAATGGTAAAGATTTTTCCCAGTTGTGCTTCTCACTGATGTCCTGGGAGTTGGGGATCGGAAGGAGGCGCCGGTTGATATGATGCTGCTCGCCGGCTGAAGTCTGGAGTTCCGATCGTCGATCGATGCTACTGGGATGGTGCTGGCTCGCTGGGATTTCCGATGAAGGAAGAATTCGTTGTGGCCTCCAATTCTATCAAAAGACAAAGTGTCGTGTTCCTTATTTTAGTTCTGGAATCTGACACATTTCTATTCTATTTTAATATGGGATAAGGGTCAGTTTGGTCCTCGAAGTTGCAAAAAAAGGGTCAAATAAGTCCTTATATAGAAAATTCTGTCCGGACGTGCTATTTGAGGTGGCTCCCGGTGGAATTTTTTTATTAAATTTTTTGAGCATCTTATTCATTAAGTCTAGTTTACTCATACCAAATTTCAGATAAAAATTCAATCGGGAAGACATTCAAATGAATTCTTGAAGATAACTGTGCCGTTAAAAGCGCAGTTATCTTCAAGAATTCATTTGAATGTCTCCTCGATTGAATTTTTAGCTGAAATTTGGTATGAGTAAACTAGACTTAATGAATAAGATGCTCAAAAAATTTCATCAAAAAATTCTACCGGGAGCCACCTCAAATGACACGTCCGGACAGAATCTTCTATATAAGGACTTATTTGACCCCTTTTTTGCAACTTCGAGGACCAAACTGACCCTTTACTCATTTTAATATTATATTTTAATATTATATTTTAATACTATATTTTAATATTATGTGATAACATTTTCATCTTATTAATTACTAAGCTTTATGTTATAATTAGAATGAGCACAATGTATATAATAAATATGCATTACTCTTAAAAGAATTGAACATACATATTTAAATATTTGAGCACATTAGAAAAATCAAATGAGCATACATAAATGAATAAATATATTTGAACATATTAAAGAGTTCAAATGAGCTTTCTAATTTGGTATGCTCATTTTGTAGGTTATGTACACTCAACTCGTATTAGTTTTATGCTCATTATAAAATGACATATAAATGCATATTTCAAAACTATCACATTACATTGCATTCACATGAGAGTTGATTATAGACACGAGAGGAGAGATCATGATACTCAATTGCACACTTTTAATACTCAATAGAGAGGTGTTGATGCTCAATGAAAAATGTTTGATGCTCAACTAAAGATGCTTATTGTTTTCATATCAATGTTCATTTTGTAAGTTATAGGCCGGCCGTACTTGTGATGGTTCCCAAGGATCCAATATTACCACTTAGGTATACGTTGTGATGGTTCCCATATTTTGCTTTCTATAAGTCAAAATATGAAGAAAGAGTAGCCCGCCCCCCCATGACTAATCCACTTTACCAAGGAATAGAAAGGAAGGACCGGGGGCCAGAGGACGTGCTCGTACGGTTCATATAAGGATATGATAAAGTACTTTTTTATTGGGAACTTTCAGTCCTCTATATTCGAAATATGCCTTTCTAGGAGCATTACGATCTGCAGCTCAAATGGTCCCTTATGAAGTATCTATTGGTCTTATTCTTATTGTGCGCCTTGTGAGCGCGTTTGGATCCGCGAAGGCAATCGCTCGGATGTTCCCCTAACCCAACCCGGAAACGGACCGGAGGGAACCGCAGCATGGGGAATGTCCGCGCCTCGTCGCAAGGCTCATTTTGAGTTGTGGGTCATAGGGCGGGCAGCTTTATCTGATCAAGGGCCAGGGCACAAGGGTCCTGGTACTATCCAGGTGCGAAGAACCCCGGATGTGACTGCAATGAGCAGAAATCTAACTCACGGGCCTAAACGACGAGAAAACAGTCGAACATGAGAGCAAGGGATCACCTAACGAATGGACGAGATCAAAGGGGGGAGGGAGGCAAGAACCATGCTTTAAGAGAAGTGGCCTTATCTTCACTGCGAGAATAACTGACTAAGCCGTGCCATAAGGGGTCATTCTCCAAACGGGACGGGGCCAAGCCTTTAGGTTGGGTGACAGATCGGCCATAGGAGTACTCCGGGATATAAACCAGGGCAACAAAAGTGGAGCATACGACGATGCCGTCCGTTTTCATTTCGTGGAAGTCCCCGATAGAGGAAAGGGTTGTAGGTGATGGCTTATCTATAGAGGGGCGGTGAAATCCTTTCTATTGGTTCGTGCGTGGCAGCTAGTATATGATGAAAGGCGGGCCGCTTTTTCGGGACCTATTCTCTTCATAGCCGGAAAAGCGAAATAGGAAAGGTACTTTTGTTTCGAGAGGGTGTCTTTTTAGTCTTTCAAAGGCTCTCATGTGGAGCTAACATGGCAGGCTACATATAAGTCTAGCCAAATCAAGATGAGATGGGACGGACGGTCAGAGGCCGCAGCGGGACTACCATAGGAAAGCCCGCCCCCGCTAGCTAACATAGAAAGATATTCCCGGATAGCAGTAGTCTTTATGTCAATCTCTTCCCGACCGGGCCACCACTTGGGATGGGAATGGCTCAGCCCACATGCATCATTTGATGAAAGCACTCCAGTCCAGTCGCCTCCGATGATTGGTTTGTAAACCACGCTTTCTCTCCCTCAAAACAATGCTCTTCACACGAAAGTGTGCAGTTCCGCCCCCCTTCTCCCATGCTGAGTCACAGGCAGCGCCTCGGAAAGCACGGACGAGCCACATGCAGGGAAACTTGCACGTGTGGTTCTGGCCGGGGACCCCCCCAGTATACTGTACTAATATGTGTAGGTTCCCGTAATTCGAGTGACATTGTCATGGCGCAAAAGCAGATATGGTCCGTTATTCCCTTGTTCCCTGTATTGGTTATTTTCTTTATTTCTCGTCTAGCAGAAACTAATCGAGCTCCATTTGATCTCCCAGAAGCGGAAGCTGAATCAGTCGCAGGCTATAATGTAGAATATGCGCGGGATGCGATCCTTAATAGTTCACTGTTGGCGGAAGCCAATGTCCCGGGATCCCGGGGACTCATTCTGACTGAAACAAGGGGCGGGTCTTTACCAACTTCCAAATATTCTATTTTAGGGAAGCTGAGCGCCTAGCGCGAAAGCTTGCTTTACTAAGTAATAAAGTAATATAAGGCAAGAAGCAAGGGATTTAGCTAGCGTCTCAAGCCCTCTCCTTTCAGTCGAGTCACTTTGTACCTCTCGCTTTGCTTGTTTAGTAAAGTCAAGCTTTTTGATAGGAGGCTAGGGCACTCTTCATTCTTCATTTGAAACTCACGAGTGTTGGGTTGGGGATTTCTGCCTTGTTATCAAAAAGGGAGTTGGGTAAAGCAAACTCTCTCCTTGGAGGAGCACGGGCTTAGTCAAGTAGAACCGGGTTGCGCTGCTTGATGTTCCGATCGAAAACAAATCAGTGGGGCCATGCCGGTACGACTGAATATGCGTTAGAAAGGTCAACCCCTCCCCTACGACACCAAAAAAACCGGGCCGAACTTATAACCCGCCCGCTTCCATAGAACAATATCGTGGCAACGTATACCTAAGTGGTAATATTGGATCCTTGGGAACCATCACAAGTACGGTCGGCCTATATTTGAACGAGTAGCCCGCCCTAACAATTGATACTGATGTTATGCTCATTTTTAAAATATCATATTAATGCATATTTCAAAACTATTATATTACATTAGATTCACATATTGAACTTCATAGAAATTGATAATAGATATAATATAATAAGTTTTTATAAAAGAAAAAAAAAGAAAGTGAATTAGAAGATATAAAGCATAATATAGATTATGATGCTCAATATTAGACTCCTAATAAGCAATAGAATAGGCCTAGTGAAATTGATATCACAATACTCATTATTCGACTCTTAATACTCAGTAGAATACGTTTGATGTTCATTAAAAGTGTATTAATGCTCATCTAACGAAAACCATGATTTTCACTCAAATTACGAAAATGCCACCGTTTTTTATTTGTGATATCAGCTTTATTGTAATAACACGGTACTCATTATTAGACGGTTAATACTCATCAAAATTGAACTATTTTTCATTAATAGTGCACTAATGCTCATTTAGCAGAAACCGTGATTTTCACATTAATTACAAAAATGCCACCGAATTATTTTGCTATTTTTTCCCTTGGGCCTGATACTGAACTGGCTGTACGGTGCTCACCGTACAGCCGGGTGTATAATATACTTACTCAAATACTACATGTATCATTTTTAAATGAGTGAAATATGTTGAATTTTACATTATTCATATATTCTATTTTGATTATATTTTACTTATTAATGCATTAATTTTTTTAAGAATAGTACGGTTAAATTTGTTTCATAGTACATTTTCAAAAATATAATTTTTTAAGTTTTATGAACAAACATTTAAATATAGTGTGAAACTAAAGAATTGAAGCAGTTCTCTGTTTAGCAGAAGCAATGTTCGAATGAAGAAGATTATCTGTAAACCCTTACTGTAGAGTAAGGTTAAATACAATATATATAGTAAAGGGCTATGCTAATATTGAATATAAGATGGGCTGATAAAACAGGCCCAAACACTCTCTTTTATTCTTTAGACGCCCCCTCAAGATGAGCATGGATGTCCAACAGGTTCATCTTGTTAGCAAACTGACTGAAGAGTGGATTTCCAAGTGGCTTGGTGTATATATCTGCAAGTTGACAGTTATTAGGAATATGTGTAAGATTAATAAGTCCAGAACTAATTTTCTCTCTTATTAAATGACAATCTAATTCAATGTGTTTGGTTCTTTGATGTTGAATAGGATTATGTGCAAGATAGTAAGTAGACTTACTATCAGTATAAAGAGTAATGGGTAAAGAAATAGGAATTTGTAAATCATGAAGAATATAAGCAATCCGTTGGCCTCACAAACTACATTTGCAGCAGCCTTATACTCTGCTTCAGTAGAAGATCTACTTACAACAGATTGCTTCTTGGATTTCCATGAAATCAGTGAATCACCTAAATAAAAGCAATAACCAGAGATACTCCTTCTAGTATCAATACATGATCCCCAATCAGAATCAGTATATGCCTGAAGATGAAAAGTAGATTTAGAGGGATAAAACAGACCTTTTCCTGGAGAGCTTTTGAGATATCTTAATACCCTATGAGCTGCAGTCATATGGGTATCAGTAGGACAAGAAAGAAATTGACTAAGAGTTTGAACAGAGTAAGCTATGCCAAGCCTAGTTACAGTGAGATAAAGCAATCTGCCTATTAAGGTTCTATAAGTTTTAGGATCAGTTAGAGGAGTTCCATCATTTTTTGAAAGTTTAAGTTTAGAATCCATAGGAGTAGAAAAAGGTTTAGAGGTGAGATATCCAAAGTCAGACAAAATATCAAGAGTATATTTTCTTTGATTTAAAACCAATCCAGTTTTGGATGTGGCAACTTCTATTCCTAAAATGTATTTTAGTTCACCAAGATCTTTAATAGTAAACTTATGATGTAAAAAAGATTTAACCGAATTAATTTCATTCATATCATTACGTGCAAGAATAAGATCATCAACATAAAGTAAGATCACAGTAAAAGAAATATCAGTAGCTTTAGTAAAAAGGGAAAAATCTGCTTGAGACTGTTTATAACCAAAAGATTTCAAAGATTCAGAGAGTTTAAAATACCATTGTCTTGAAGCTTGTTTTAAACCATATAGACTTTTGAGAAGTTTACAAACTCTATGATCATTATCAGCTAAGTAACCAGGAGGGGGTTGCATATAAATATTTTCATTTAAATCTCCATGTAGAAAAGCATTATTTACATCTAGTTGATGTAAATACCAATTTTTTGAACTGGCAACAGCTAAAAGAATTCTGACAGTGGTTAGTTTAACTACTGGAGAGAAAGTGTCAAAATAGTCAAGGCCCTCTTCTTGAGTATAACCTTTAGCTACCAATCTGGCTTTATACCTATCAAGAGAACCATCAATTTAAGTTTGGTTTTAAAAACCCATTTGCAACCAATAATGTGTTGGTTTTCAGGTAAATCAACAAGAGTCCAGGTATTATTATCTTCAAGAGCTTTAATTTCAGTATTCATAGCATGTTTCCATTCAGGAAATTTAATAGCTTATTTGTAAGTTTTGGGCTCAGTAAACTTGGAAAGAGATGCAGTAAAGCAGTGATGAGAAAAACTTAAATTTTTGTAAGAAATGTAATTTTGAATAGGGTATCTAACAAAATTACAAGAAGATTTAGAAGGACTAGGAATGATAGAATTAGGTAATTTGTATTCAAAGTCTTTTAAGTGAGTAGGGATAGATCTTACTCTTGTTGATCTCCTTGGAGAAGTATCTTCAAAGTCGGTATGATCAGTCTGATCATTACCTATCTGCATTGAACTAGAAGAATCATTAGCAGCAGAGTCTATATTGTCTAACTGAAAAAGATTTATTTCATCATTAGTTTTAGTATCTATGTGAGTTTGAGAAAAATTATGAGGAAGATTATTCAGATAATCAGTAAGGAAATTATTATTTAAAGTATAATTGAAATCAGAATTAGATTTATCTGCAGAAACATTGTTTTTGTAAGGAAAAGTCATCTCATAGAACTTTACATTTCTAGAAATGAAAGTTTTATGAGTGTTTAAATCATATAATTTGTATCCTTTAGATCCTAAAGGATAACCAATAAAAATACATTTATGTGCTCTAGAATCAAATTTTGTTCTGTTAGAACAAATAGTAGAAGCAAAAGCCAAGCATCCAAAAACCTTTAAGTGGGTATAATCGGGGGGGGGGGGGGGTTGTATAACAGTTCATAAGGGGATTTATTTTGAAGAATAGTAGTAAGTAATCTATTAATAATATGTAATAATATGAACAGCAGTGAGAATACAATCAGACCAGAAAGTGATAGGTAAACAAGATTGAAATAAAAGAGTTTTAGCAATTTGTAGAATATGCCGGTGTTTTCTTTCAACCCTGCCATTTTGTTCGGGGGTTTCAACACAAGATAGTTGGTGAAGAATACCATTTGAAGTGTAAAATTCAGGAAATAGAAATTCAGTTCCATTATCAGTTCTAATAATTTTGATTCTCTTTTGAAATTGGGTTTTAATGAAATTATAGAAATTTAACATATGAAATTTAACTTCAGATTTTGTTTTTAGTAAGAAAACCCAAGTGCATCTAGTATAGTCATCAACAACAGTAAGAAAATATCTAAAACCAGTATAAGAAGTAACTTTATAAGGACCCCAAACATCCATATGAATTAAATCAAAGGCATTAGAAGCATGAGAAATACTAATAGAGAAAGGAAGTCTCTTCTGTTTAGCAAAATGACAGATATCACAAGGAAAAGAGTGTTTTTCATTATTAGAGACATTACAATCAGATAAGAAAGAAAGTTTATTAAAAGGTAAATGCCCTAATCTAAAATGCCAAAGAGCAGTTGAAGAAGCATTGTTTTGAATAGTTGCAGAATGCACAGTAGGAGGATGTGTAAAATCAGAATGATCGTGATATAAGCCATTTTTGTAAATCAGCAGAGCCAATCATTTTGTGTGTAAGGTGGTGGTCCTGCAATATAGCATGTTTAGGAGTGAAGTGAACAGATATATTATCATGAGATGTTAAACTGGAAATAGATATAAGATTATAGGTAAAATTAGGAACATATAAGACATTATGTAAAGTAAGATAAGAATTTAGTTTAATGTCAGCAATTTTAGTGGCAGAAATGAAATTTCCAGTAGGCAATTGGAGAGAGCCTTTACCCTTAGGAATCTTAACTCCTTAAGGGGTGAGTTCCTTTATAAAGGGTTGCAAATCCCTTGGATTTTCCGGTGTGGGAAATTAACACACTAGAAACCCATCATTTTTCCTTTCTAACGGGTAAACTTCGAAAAACAATTTCTCATTCACCAGTTATCCATTTTGAGCGTACCATATATCGAATTGTAGCCCTAAGCAAGGAAAATCCGAAACCACTTTGACCCGACCCAAATCGGAAGTGGATCCCACTCAAAAAATTGCCCCAAAATAGCCATTTAATGCAATTTTTCACACATTTTTCCAACATTATATTACGAGAGCCTTTAGAAAGATTTCCTAGAGTTTTTTTGAGTTGAAAAAGTCTAGGGCCATCAATTTTACCATATCGTAGTTGAATTTCATCCCAAAGGTCCTTAACATCAGTGAAATAAAGAAACGTAGTACGAATATTTGGAGATATGGAGTAAATCAACCAAGACAAGAGAAGAGCATTGTTACGATACGAAGTAGAGTATAGAGCTTCATCTGGACTTGGTTTCTTGATTGATCCATCGAGAAAACCCCATTTTGTTCTTCACCGCTATAGCCATGGATACAGACTTCTTCCAAGCACTGAAGTTCTCTCCTGAAAGCATTTCATAGATGATTCGAAGCCCCGCGTGATCACTGGGATGGAGATAGTACGGCGACGAAGGATGTTCGATGGGATTCAACGACAAAGCCATTGATTCTAGGGTTTTTAGAAGAAAATTGATCGAATCAAAGGAATCGATGAAAGCAGTAAAAATCGATTATAGAAATCGATTTAGGAGAATGAATCGAGATAAATAGATGAGAATCAGTAAGGATCGAAGCCTTAATATGATACCATGTGAAAGTAAAGAATTGAAGCAGTTCTCTGTTTAGCGGAAGCAATGTTCGAATGAAGAAGATTATCTGTAAACCCTTACTGTAGAGTAAGGTTAAATACAATATATATAGTAAAGGGCAATTCTAATATTGAATATAAGATGGGCTGATAAAACAGGCCCAAACACTCTCTTTTATTCTTTAGATATAGTAACGGTCAAAGTCAGACAAACATGAAAAAGGGAATGTTATACTTCAGTTTGCTAATTTTTAGTTTGCTTATGGTATGTTATTATAACTTATAAATGTGTTTCTTTTTTGTCTCTTGTTCTAGGTGTAGGATCTGGCTAATCCTATTCTTCTAAAGGCAATAAAAGGTATACATAGTCTCATTTATTTATTTTTTAATTTTTTTCAAAATAAAATATTTTATTAATAAAAGTAAATGGAAACTGGTACAAAGAGGGGAGGGCCAGACCTTAGCCCCTCATAAAAACACCCCAAGTAACAAGAGCTAACGGTAACAAGACCTTAGCCCCTCATAAAAACACCCAAGTAACAAGAGCTAAAGGTAACATCCAAGGCTCCAAGCCATACATAGTCTCATTTATATCCACCCATGGTCCCATATATATCCAAGTATATATATGTCATACTCGTGAGCAAGCAATTGCAGACCATATTAGTCTGACCATTCAATTCAATTTAGAAAAGAAACCGCACAAAAAAGGATGACACCCCATCCCTGAGGGCCCCCAACACCGACCGGACGGCACGATGGGAGGATGTAAATTGGACTATAATCATAATCTGACAGATAGAGAGTGGGGCTCTGTCCACGGTACTTGCAGAGGCCCTATGCATTTTTCAGCATAGTAACCCCTCATCGCAATTGCCGGGATTCGAACCCGAGACCTAACCCTTGTGGCACTCCCTCGCTACCAGTTGAGTTACGCCCACCGGTAAAACACTACGTAATAAAAGGAACCGCACAAAATTGAGCTAAACACCTTAAACATGCATTTTTTTTAGAAAAGAAACTGCACAAATGTTTGGTCTACATCATATACACCATCTGCACATATTGTCTGTGTATGCAAACAGAGTTATCTGTATACAGATATTTCTGTCTGTACACGTAGACAAACAATGTGTGTGCTAATGGTGTACATCAAACACTTTTAAAAACGTAACAAATACCTCTTGTGTAATTGATGTTGTCATCGGAGAGGATCAAAGTCATGCTTGAGTGTGATGACCTCATCATCTTCATTAGAAAAATGAGAAAAATAATTCAAATACTCCAAACTTTGAGGGAGTTTGAGCTAATAAACACTTCAAACTTGCTTATGTAATTTAAATACCTCAAATTTTATATAAAAAGTTATTTTAGCTCATGGTCATATGATAATTTAAAATTTACGGTTATATTATTTATGGTGAAAATTATATGTTCATGGTGCTAACATAACTCTAGATAATCTTTGAGATATTGAAATTACATTTGCAAGTTTGAGGTGTTTATCTCACACCCCTTCAAAGTTTGGGTTGTTTGAATTGTTTTTCTCTAGAAATATATTTATTACATATTTTTTAAATTCACGTAAAGATAAGATCAGTTATCAAATGAGATTATTTTGATTGGAATTTCACTACTCTTTGCAAAACATTTTAATTGGATGGTCATTATCAATTATCATTATCAATACTATCACTCTCACTATCATCATGATTGTTATTGTTATCATCTTTGCAGCATTCTCTCCTTTAAAAATTCGATTGGGTGGTACTTTACAAGATAAGGTCATCTACCAAACGAGTGCTAATGAAACATGCAAGCAATTTCGTTATAACAACAATGAATTATTTCAATTCACTGAAGGGTGCTTAATTACCTTTGTCGAAATGGGATGAACTAAATTGCTTCTTCAAACGATCAGGGTAATAGTCATTATACTTTTCAATGTCCAAGTTTGATCATCAATATAATTAATTGATTATTACTTAAATTTATTAAAAAAGCATATCTCAAGCTAAAATTAAAATTGATGCACGCATTTGTAAATATATTTTTCATAATACTCCGTATAATTTTGAGTACATAATTTGTATTACCCTCCATTTCTCTTTTTGGTAAGTGATTCACATAATTTCTTATACATTTCTCTCTTCTTTCCATAACTTTACACTACACAACACTAACTATTGAATCCTGGTGCCAAATATACTTTGAAAGATCATTTAGGGAGATAGGATATACATTAATTATACTATTTGGTGGACAATTCTACCTAAATGTGATTACATACCCGTGTTCTACGTTATTCAGCGCTGCTATCATTTTTGGCTTGAATGCTCTATATGGAAGAGACAAATCCTGACGGCTCTACTTAGCAAGACTGTGATTCAACAAATGCTGATCGAGTTTCTCATTCAATAAGGGTTATCATATATTCATATCTACGGCTGGGAACTGGGTAAGACCTCACAATATTATACTCCCATATGCGAAATATATACGAATTTTAACGTTTGTCTACACGCAAGTTTTATGACTTTTATCATTAATATATTTCGTTCCTTGTTAACTAGTAAAAAATTAAAAAAAAATCTGATTTCGAAAATGTAAAATGAAAGAAATTTAACAATATTTTTCAAAGAGTTAATTTATAGTGCAAAAATAAATAAAATATACTCCGCAATTAAATAGAACACGTAAATAGTGCAAATTAAAATTATCCAATATTCTAACTAAAAAGAATAGAGGTTGTATGTACGTAGTACTCCGTATTTCTTAATGTTGTACTCGCCCGCTTGTCCTTTTAGTTACTCATCTATGAATTTTCAAGCCTATATATATGATGCTCAAATGCTTGACCAAAATTTATTAGGGAAATTGCCCGGATTCCTTTAAACAACTTTCAGAATTTCAAAATAAGACTGCTATGTTTTTCTTCCTGAAATAGAAGTTGTTATTGTCATAATTGAAAATTACCGACATAGTTGAATAATACTGCCATTAATTATAATAAATATTGTCATGTTGAATGCATAATACTGCAATTATTTGGCAGTCATGACTAAAAAAATTTAATAAAGTCAAATAAAGTCTTCTACTATTACGAAATAGTCACATAAGACCATGTATTTAATAAAATGTTATGAAAAGCAATCAGATGAGTCCTAACGACCCGTTGATAACATCTTATTCCCGATTTTTTTTTGTAAGAGGTTGTCAACAGGTCATTAGGACTCGTCGATCTCATTGAATACATGTACATCCTTATGTGAAGATTTCATAATAGTAGAAGGTCTTATTTGACATTTTTCCCTTAGAGAGAATTTCCTAAATAAGAGTAAAAACGTTTTGAAATTCCAAAATAGGACAATCATGTTTTTTATTTCCTGAATAGGAGTAAATATCTGCCAAGTTTGGCATTACTAGGCCTTAAACATGGCATTTTCTCCAAACTTGACAGATTACTTCTATTCAGAGAATAAAAAACATGATAGTCCTATTTTGGAATTTCAAAACGTTATGTAAGAGTGGTCGCCTACCCACTCTCCCTTGTGAGAGGTCTCGGATTCAAAACTTAATGGAGTGAATTTCAGCCTAATTTACTCCAAGCCCCCCAGACCCCCTCCCCCAGACGCCTCTTGGACTAAAAAAAAAAATACTCCGTAGTTGTTAAGAATTGAAGCACTGGGCGTCGCTAACATAAGGGAAAATTTTTCATGATGTTCACTATGTTCCGATCAAGAAGCCACCACTCTCATTGGCATCATACTTTTGCACATCCCTGCAGTCGTATTTTAAGTTCAATTAATACTTCATCACTTTAAAAAATAAATGAAATGTTTTCACTGGTACAGAAATACCCTTTACATCAACCTTTATACATGGATTGTCACACAATATAACCGATGTGATTGAGATAGTGAAACGAGTTATATTTATTTTTTTTTTTAAATTATACAAATGATATGTGTTGCACTATTTTTCACTTGACCAAGTCTTGTCTCACAGCTGCCTCTGCAAGCTTTTTAACGAGCCGCCATTACAAAAGTGTCTAAAAAGAATAATGTATATATATCTTTTTTGTAATGTTTGTTTTGCAATGTACATCTAAGGAGGAATGTGTTATGTAGAGTCCGTTTGGTAGCACCAAAATCGGCTGTATTGGCTGATTCTGCTGAAATTTATGATATTCTGGCTGGAGTGGCTGTTTTGGCTGATTCTGCTGATTTAAGAAAAAAATATTTTAAAAATATATTTTATTAATAAATTAAAGAAAAAATTATATGTAAAAATAGCTAAAATGGTCCTCTACAGTAACTTCAGCCAATACAGCCAGAAAAGTAACTCCAACCTTACTTTTTCGGCTTATTACACAATTCAGCGCGCGAAAGTAAAAGTTACGTGTTTGGTGAAAAAGCTGGTTGATAAGCCTGATAAGCCGAAAACAGAGTTCTCCAAACGGGCTCGTAATATGTGGATGTTGCGATCTACTCCGTATTACTTTGCCTGGCTCATATGTATATTATTATGATATGTTCCATTATCATGTGACCCTAATTAGTCTCATTCTCCCATATATATGTGTGTGCGCGGGCTAGAGTATATGTCAATGAAATACACAACTTTTGATCCGATTCATTATACATTGCTAATTTTTCTTCACAAGAGTTTATTAATTTAATAAAAATAAATACTATTTTAAAATAAGAAAAGTAATAAAATTCATGAAAACTTAGGTTCTAGATTGATAGTTTTCAATCACTTGGACCCTATATCGACACATGTCGTATTTCAGGTCCCGATTGATAAAATTTCACAAGAATGTTACTAGAAATTAAATAACGGAGATGTTGGGATAATGGCCCAGATAAAGGGCCGGCCCATTCACCCCCTAATCCAGACGAACGTCTAACCCAACGTGGCAGCCAGCCCCGACGAACGTCTGCACGAAGACAAGTGGATCAGACCCACATGTAGTTACAACGGCGACGAACGTCGACTCCAGAAACCAACCATTTGGAGCCAGTCCAATCCGCGTAACAAATCCTTTAAGGGCCAGGATACGAACGGCCCATTAGCTTTTGCAGTATCATCAGGAGCAGGCCTCCATCCCGGCTGGACGTACGTCTCCACAACTTAGGCGGGAAACTCATATTCTGGCTGGAAGCGCATTTAATGCTGGAGATTTGGTGGTTGGGACACCAGCCACACACAGCCCTCCACGTCAGCATAGCCAACTGTCCATTGGTAGTATAAATAGCAGCATTTAGATTGCGCTTACTCGCCTAGCACCATACTATACACTCTATAGAAGCCTTCGTGTTGTTCCGGTCTACGCCATCGGAGGAGAAGAAATAGTTCGCGGGAGGGAAGCTGTACGCCATAGGAGAGTTGCACGTAGCGGGGTGACACCGGGGTGCCGCTGACGTCACGAGAGATACACCGCCGCCGAGCTGCCGCCAAGCATCGCCGTCACCAAACCAGTTTCCGTCGTCGAGTAAGATGATGTGGTTTATGAAGATTGATGCATTGAGAGCGCTCCTAGAAGACTTTTAGAGTAGTCTCATTTAGAATGAACTTTGTTAGACTTCATTATTCCAAATGTTGAATTCAATAGTTACCTTAGATACATTTATGGTGGTTAGCCGTAACATCCAGTCGGGTTAGGGCTGGGTGTGGCGGTAACACGCCCCTTTTTCCTTGTTAGTGTTTAATTTCGCTGCAAACAAATTGAAAGTTTTGAATAATTAATAAAAGTTTATTATTTCTTTAAAAAAAACAGCATTTATTTCATTGTAAAGGGTTGACAACTTACTATTCTTAGGGAGTGTTTGCAACAGCTTCTGCTTAAAAAAAAGCACTTTTGGAGATGAAATGAAAAAGTGATTAGTTGTAAAAGTTGATAGTGTTTGAGAAAAAAGTGATTTTGAAAAGTAAAAGTTGGTTGTGTTTGGTAAAATAAGTGCTTTTGGTGTATAAAAAGGGGAAAAACACTTTTGACACGAAAGCCGAGAAAAGTAAAAAATTGGTAGTGTTTGGTAAATAAGTGCTTTTTTAAGCCAAAAGCTGAGAAGTGCTTTTTTTAAAGTTGTTGCAAACCAACCTTTAGTACTCTAGCTTATATTGCTCTTACTCACAGCTCTTCTACTGCCTTGTAAGACGAACGGCCGACGAGCCTTAGCAAGAGTATTGTATTGGGGAGATATTAACTGATTAATAATACCTAATCTCTTACTTGCTAGTTATTATCTCTTAATCCATCTATTTGCTTGTGGGCTAGTTTATTCATACACACATACATCACTCCATTCGAGATCTTTGGGCTTACGTATTGGACCCAAAAGTTGAAGGAATAAACCTCAACAGGAGACAAAAGATTTAAAAAATATCGAAAGTGAAACTAAAAAAGACTAAGAGGATCATTCCACCCTTACTAAAATAAACCGCTGCAACCCCGCCCCCAAGATATCTTTTTCGGCAATAACATTCATCGTTGCCGACACTGTAACTGACGATTTAACAATAGCAAGCATCATGAATGAGATCTGGATATATCGATAAAGAAGGTGGCGAATTGAAGTTCCAGATTCATGGCGGAGGCTGTTTACGAACAACAAAGAAAGGAGAACAAGATGATCTAGAGACTCAAAAATGGCCGGCCTGGCAGAGTGCCATAATTAAGTGATGTTGCATAGGGCCCTTGCTTAAAGGAGGACCTCTACATTTCATACACATGTTAGGTCCATTGGATGTTCTTTTTAAAAATTTTGAACTTGCACTACAACAAATTTCATCATTTATAGAGGCAACTCGTTGGGGCAACTTACATATTATTGCCTCTAAATACCTACTTTTGCATCAAATGGATCATGGTTGCCTCTAATTTAAAAGATTTGAGGCAAACATACTCTATTTGCTTCTAAAAGGTGCCATTTAGAGGCACACTCTTACGGTTGCCTCTGAAAAGTCCGGTTTGGAGGCACACTTTTGTGGTTGCATCTAAAAGGAGCTATTTGGAGGCACACTTTCATGATTGTCTCTGAAAGCTACTATTTGGAGGCACACTTTTATGTTTGTTTCTAAGGAATATATACTCATAAATGTCAACTCGTTTTTTTTCTTCTCACTCGTTTTTCGACAGGCATGATTCATACCAAGTACTTAACACGATTGTAATTATTTTTATAAGTATAGTTATCATAGAGTTATGATTATAGTTACAATTGTAATTGTAATTTTAAGTATAATTATAATTATACGTATTAACTAATAATAATAATAATAACAATAACAACAACAACAACAATAATAATAATAGCAATAATGATGATGATGATGATAAAAAAAACTCAATCAGATCGAAAATAATAAATTACATCTTCAAGATTCAGATGAGAATGATTTGAATCAGATCAGAACAGATAAAAAAGATTCATACCAGCATATGCCTCTAATTAAACGTTGCATAATTTTTAGAGGCAATAATTTTGGACCACTAACATTCTTGATTATCTCAAAGATGTAGTCCATATTATTGCCTCTAAATCCTCCAAATGAGGATTTTTAATCCAATGAATACCTTTTTTACTTTTGCCATTAGTTGATTTGTCTTGCGCTCTTTTGGTGAATTCTACTAATAATTTATCTTTGGCTAAAGAGTCAAATAGGCCCTTGGACTAAATTAAAGTATTCAATTAGCCCCTTATATAGGAGGTTCAGCCCGGCCATCGCCAATTGGAGAGGTTCCCGGTGGAACTTTTTGATGACATTTTTTGAGCATCGTCTGCATTAAGTCTAGTTTACCCATATCAAATTTCAGCTAATAATTGAATCGGGAAGGCAGTCAAATGATTTTCCAAAATGTACTGCGCTGTTTAACTACACAGTTATTTTCAAAAAATCATTTGATTGCCTTCCTGGTTGAATTTTTAGCTGACATCGATCGGTATGGGTAAACTAGACGTAATGAAGAAGATGCTCAAAAAATTTCATCAAAAAATTCCACCAGGAACCGCCTCAATTGACGACGGCCGGGCAGAACCTCCTATATGAGGGACTAATTGAACACTTTAAGTTAGTTCAAAGGCTTATTTGATCCTTTAGCCTTTATCTTTAAATCTAGCCATGAATAATTGTAGGCAGCGAAAAGATTTTTCAATTTTAAAATTTTTAATTTTATCAATTAAGGACGTGAAAGGTTGATTAACTATTAATCTAGAATCTGAAAGATGAAATTATTAATATAAGGTTTCAATTAGAGAAAATATGATCTAAGGTTTAAATTCATGATATTTAAAATATTTTTAAATAGGTAATTTTTAAAAATATTTATAACTTTTATATATCAATAAAATATGAAGAAATAATAATCAGATATCGGAATAAAATAAATAAAAATTACTTATATGTGTAAATTTATGATATTTTGGGATTTTGATTGAAAGTGTTTTTGAAAGTCTTACTTATACTTATCTGTAATTTTCTTATTGGGTAGTGGGGACCTTAAATTTTTAACTGATTATTAGCCGCCTCATCTTTTAGCAATTCCCGCTTGGTTAACCCTAATTCAATCTTCGTCCCTTATTCAATCTCCGTCCAAAGTGTTCAATCGCTATAAGCGGCTAGCAAAAGAGACAGACCCCCCTGCCCTGCATCGATGGCATCTCATAAATGGCGGAGCATCTCATCAATGGCGGAGTTTTCAATTCGATTGCAACGGAGGACGCACAACGAAGGACGACCAGAAAGAGACACCTCAGGGTCGGCAACGGGGGGGGGGGGGGGGCTTCTGACTAGACAGGGTCATGGAGTAGGTGCTGTGGAAGGCAGATTGCGACCACACCCCAGAGGTGGCGAGACCGTCGGGTCGAATCCTACCCCCGATGCGACACTCATCGAACCGAGGAAGGCGGCGTCTGGAATTTGGAGGACGACATCAGCTTCCCCTCGGCAGGCTTACCCAACTGCTTGGTGACCTAGGCCCCGTGCTTCTCCTTGTGTGACAGTCCTGAATTGTGAATTGAGGAACGACGGATCCTTTTTGACAGGTCAAGGAGGCATTTCCAGAATTGACCGACACAGAGTCAATAGGACTTATGGTAATTTCGAGATGGAACAACAGCAACACAGACGGGAAAGAGGTATTGGTAATTAAAATGTTCCTTCTTTATGGTCTGCATACAATCTTTTATCTCATTCGGATGGGTTTGAAATTATAATTTTTTTATCTTTTTGTTTTAATATTCTTGATTACAATGATATCTGTATTTCTAAATCAATATATGGTAATTTATGTGCTATTAAAAAAAGATTATGTAAGATCTGATTTTCTCTAGTTGATAGGAATATCAAATGATTTTGATGCTCTATTCTTAAAGAGGGTGATTTTTTATTAGCCTAGTTTCTTATCAAGTTGGGCAGAATTCAACAACAAATAGTTCACTCTCTTGTTAGCTAGTAGAATACTCCTAGTTTTTAGTATATTGATGTTTTGTTTTTTAAGCCTTCATTCTTGATTTCTTGATTTGTAGGCCGCTTCTACACTCAAGACATACTCTAAATAATGTCAATGTTTTCTCATGCCTTAAAGAGGGTGTGTCTGGTTCCAACGTTCTACTTTTCAAACGTATTGAAATTCTTTGGATATGCTATTCATTGTATTTTACATTATAGCAGATTCACATTTTAACTAATTTGGGTTAGTCTTTACTCAGTCGGGATCTGATCTTGCAGAGAAACAAAGAGATTGAGATGATAGCATTAGTCTGAGCATCTTGATCACATTAATTTTGACCATTACTTTACATTATGCTCAACCCTTGTTGGAATACAATGCTTCAAAAAACTATGACAATTTAGTGTAACTTACAATATATGTATTTTTTGTTGTTTTCATTTCATGTTTAAGCAATGATGGGTGTAAATTGTTGTTTTCCGTTTCAGCTCATAGTTATTGGAGAGTCTGTAAGTGCAGTCCGGAAGCAGGAATTGGATCAAATTAAACATCTATCTATACATTTGTTTTTTATGCAGTAAGTAATATTGATTGTTAAATTTTGAAATTTTGCACTTTTAAGGGGTTTCTTCAAATAACCATTTAATAAGTTCTTTTTAAGTTGCAGTTGTTATATTGATTTCCTTAATGTCATATAGCTATTTTTATACACAGTTATAATAATGTTATACTTTGGTAATTTTTTTTCAGATTTGTTATTAATACTTAGTTAAACTGGAAGTTTCTTTTATTTGTTTTGTTATCAACTGGAAGATGAGAGCAACCCAGATTTCTGTTTGAGGTCTCTAAAAGAATTATAAACTGTTTGACCACTGCTATGCAGCAGCCAAAATTGTAGACTTTAAGCATGAAGATGCCATTGCTCACCTGCAAATTGTAGACCTGCAAATACCTGAATTTAATAGTTGCAGTTATATTGTTTTGCAGGTTGAATGTACTAGTTGACTAATGTGTAGCAGATTGGATATACTAGTTGCTACTTCTAACTTCATCTATTTTTTTCGGTGTAGACTAGATGGCCATATAATATTTTTTTGCAGTAGAAATAAAGAAGCTTGTGTGAGCTGAAAGTAATCTGTCCATTATATTATTGGTTGGATCACTTAGTGAAGGAGAGTTATTGTGCAAGTAAACAATTTTAAAAATGAAGTCAGAATTATGAAGGGGTTATGGAGAAATTCTTCAAACTTATGAGAGTTGATTTTTTAGGTTAATTGAGAATGAAGTATTGCATTAATCTTTTTCATTGTGTTTTTGTTAATAATTTTTCTAAAGTTGTTAAATACTTGTATATAATTTACAATATACTTCGCAATAGGTTGAAGAAGAGCAGAGCAAGATGATGAAGATGATGATGATGATAAAAACTAAGCAGAATGTCTACAGTTTACATTAATGTGTTTTCTTGAAGCTAGCTTTTGGGTCTGTCCTTGTTAAATAATGTTTTAGTGACTGTAGTTAGTTCCACTTTACGTCTTTACATGTTATACATGGGGATGTTGTAAATTAGATTAAACAAATTATTTAAGTAGTTACTCCATTCAAGTATTTAAATAAAATTATTTTCATATTTTGTGCTATACTTCAACTGATGCTATGCTTTTGTAAGTTATTTAGAATAAATTTTGGTGTATATAAAGTTTGGCATAAAATAAATTAATTTCCTCAAAAAGCACGTTGTCCAATTAGTTCAGCTTCGACGGTTGCCTCTAAAAAGCTTTCAATACAACACTTACAGTTGCATCCAAAAATTTTAAAATCAGTGTATAGTAATGCCTCTAATAACATCTTGAGTCATTCAATAAGGATGCCTCCAATAACATTTTGAAACAACATAATATGGTTGCCACTAATGACATTTCGAAGCACAAAAGTATGATTGTTTCTAAAGATACATTTTTTAGAAGCAAGCCATTATTGCCTCTAAAGGATGTCTTTAGAGGCAACCATCATTTTGCGACGGACTTTTTGTTGGCAACCACTAAGTTGTCTCTAAAGAGCATTAGAGGCTATTTTGCTATATTTAGAGGCAAATAAGGTATGCCTCTACAAATCAATTTTATTGTGGTGTTGCTGTCCACATCTCTAATCTCTACGCCTCCATAACTTCTGCAAGTGTAGGTTGTCCAACTGTCCAATTGGGGTTGTTTTGCTCCATTTGTATTCTACTTATTACTCGTATTTGTCAATGTAGTCTACTTTTCAATTGTACACTTCATATGAATATGATTGTATTTTAGATTGGGCAACGAGTGATTTTACGTCTGCCTAGAAGACTCATGTACTACAATAACCTAACTTTAGTTGCACATGCATGAGACACATGTGCAACCTATTTTGTGATAAACAAATTACAGTTTGGGCTATGAATATTGATCTTGTCATATAAAATATTGTGAGCCTTGATATTTGGGTAATGACCTCGTGACGAGTATGATTTCGTTGCACAAATAAATGTGTGACGAAATATGTATATTGGGCAACATAATATTTCGTTACCCAAACTTATTTTTCTTGTAGTGGAAAGAGGAAGTATAACATTACATTTTTTTATTGATACTATATTTAATATTTTAGGCCTCAACTTTGAACAGGGCCCCTGATATCCTAGGGTCGGACCGGGAGAGACTCATCATCATCGATCATCAGCTACCAACCACTATATATATTGCAAACCTTATCTTGATGCAATACTTCCTCATCCCATTATATTTTTTTTCTTTTTTCTTTTTTCATCTATCATATTTGATTTGTCTCATAACATATTTGGTAATATGTATTTATGCGGTTCTAGTTGATTCCTACTATATTCACACTATTAATTCAACGTTGTTACATCAAACCACCGCATAAGTCTACTTTTCTTGATAATAGCATCACTCCCTTTTGACCCAATTTTAGAGGCACAAAGGTAGTATATACTCCATAATTCGCAAAGACAGTTCAGGAATCTAGGTTTGACTAAAGTGAAAAATAACTATTAGGCTTAAACATTAGTGGGTGACTAAATATGAAAAGTAATATATTACACTAAAAATTTAAAAAAAAAATCAAGTTGCTTTGGGCTTGAGCCCATTATAACCCAAATATTGATAATTCATCACCAATCGTTTTCTTCCGAAAGTGACTAGCACAACACTCATCAGTATCATCAAAAACATTTTTTTGGGAAAAAAGTAAATAAGATTGCATTGATTACATCATTATGAAGAACATCAACAATGTACTAGGAGGAAAAACTAATCATAAACAACGTTCACACATAGAACTCGGTATTCATGCTAATGGTGTATGAATATTTAAATGCTAGAAGGCAACACTTGTATAGGTCATATCCCTATCTCTAATATCATCGGCCAGAAGACCACAACAAGAGAAACTTGAACCACCAAAATACAATGTTTAAAACTAAGAAGTTATACTTAAACAGAGCTTGCTTTTCTATAGTAATAATTGGAATGAAAATACAATATGCATAACATTGTGATAAGAATAAGTTAAGTTCGAACCTAATGTTTATTCTGACACCATTTTTAAATTCATATCATTGAACTTAAATCAAATGGTAGAAACGGGTACTTTTGAAATAAACATGTCAAGCAAGCTAAGCAATATTGCGATTTTTTACACGAGAGATGGAATTTATTAGTCGAGCTGAATGTGAGTATCGTATGCAAGACCGGGCTGCCATTCCGCCGGAAGCACGTCGGGAATCTCCACCCACTTGGTGTTTCCGTACAGGCTTGTTTGGAATCGGAAAGAAAGTGGCCCATTTCGTGGTGGGTTTTGGTGGTCAAAAACTCCTCCATATACCCTTCTCATGTTGCTCCACTCCTTGCTATCTCCCTGCATCATCATCATATATACGGATCGGAGTTCATATGGACCAATCAAAATACAGTAATTGAATTATTTAAATATAAATTAAAAAATGATATAGTGATTAAACTATGAAATGAATGATGGGTATGATATTCCATTTTTTAATTTGTGTACTGTAGTTGTAACCATTTTACTAAAATCATAATATTTCAATTTAACAAGAAAGAATAACCGATTTCAAAATAAATTCACATTAGTACTACTAATTTATCACCCCCTTTAGTAGCTAGAAGGAGATTGCTATAACGTTATTGTACCTGCCAAATTTGGGCTACTAGAATATCAGATAATCCACTTTGGTAGATTGGTATAATGGCAATGTAATTAGGGAAGCTGCTTTTCTCATGAACTTGGATCATCAGATTGTAGCCATTATAACGGCAGGGAATCCTCCGGTATTCAACGTCGACCACGCCGAATGCCAAGAGCTGATTCGCCGTTCCCGGAACCGCCATGTCTGAGTAGGCGCTAACGCTGAGAATAAAACCTGTTCTGTCTCCTTCACCATAGTCAGTCACAACTATTTTTGTTCCTTCATTGTTGCAATGTGTTGGAATCTTGCACCTAACCTGTTTAACCAATTATAATACAATAAACTTTTAAAGTTACAAAATTGTGGAGTGAAAATGTGGAATTCCAAAATAAGAACGCTACATTTTTAAAGCAGAAGTCGAATCAAAATCAGTTTTCACCTAAAAAAAACTGATTCTATGAATAAATTAGAGCACCAGAAACATTTCGATCTGCATTTTCACTCAAACACTTCAACTTCTACTTCTGCTCCTTGAAGGAGCAGAAACAGTTTTAAGAATCAGATTCAAACGCCCCTTAGTTTGAATTATTTCAAATCTTTTTTAGGTAAAGGAAAAGAATATCATTATGTTATATGAATAGAAAAGGATAAAGATGATCGACCTGATAGCATGCACCGCAGCCACTTCCATTCATGTAAAGCCTGGAGACGCCACTCACTTTGCCACCATTCACATAGTGCCCGTACTCACCAAACCCACACGCTCCACCTTCAAATTCATTTTCAATTGATTGAACTATTAATGAGCATCATTACGTATATCTTTTCGAATTGTTTTTGAATTTAAAATCACATATATTTATATAACTCATCATTAGGAAAATTGTTGTTAAATTACTAAAACTATGCGTTTTTTATTCAAATATAAGAGATTAAATGATTTATCTTCTTTTCAATACCACAAGCAGCAGTTGGCTCTTATGAGCTTCCCAAATAGACCCGCCCATAAATTCCTACTTTTTATCTATTGTACTATTTAAAAGGTAAGCTGTACGTTTCATAGAAATGCCCTATATATATATATAAACTTTAAATTTTATGCACTCTTTTGTGTCCTTTTTATGTGACCACAATTTTTATTCAATATACGAAGTAATACTTATTTGAACACGAAAGATTATAGTTCTGATATGATTATATGAAGCTCATTTCTTATTATAAAAAACTCACATTATCTTTTGGATGTATCTTATGTATGGTACATCCGGATATATAATACATCAAGTTGAGGTGGGTTAACAGCTAATTACATCAAAATACTCAAGGCATTTTTGAAAAGTCAACTTTATTTTCTATTCTACCTAAAACCCCGTGAAGTCAAATTAGGAACTCAATTTCGGGACAGAGGTAGTACAAAACTTCCTTGACTTTTCATACATAACTATTTATCCTTGTCTGATTCTAGCTAATTATTCCAGACTTCTAACTAAACTTTGGTGCTTAATATTGCTTATGAGGTATCAAGAATTTAACTGGAAGCTAGGATCAGGAATAAGCAAAAACAAATTTATGTTCCAATTATGGACAAAGCATAGATATAAATTTAATGTGAAATTGGTACCATAAAATAATACCTGATTTAATTATGAGGTCAAAAGTATTATTAATTCATTTATTTAGAAGGGAATAAATAGTAGATACGTATAATAAAAAATACATACTGGGGTTTCCATAGCATTCTGGACTCCCAAAGTAGGTAGCTCTCGTGTGGATGGAATTTTCTAACTGCTCGCTACAGCGTATGATGGGTAAAAGCACTATACTACACAGAATGCAGAATACTATAATCCCTAAACCCATTTCTTATACGTAGCAATAATCCAAATTGATGTAATATATGAAAATTTAGAGTACTAGTAATTAAGAAAAGGGTGGTCGAAGATAGGGAAGAGATGAAGAGTATAGCATATAATTGGGGCATATTTATAGTAATTATCAAATGTTTGGGAAGCAGCCACCTTGACGGGCAAATTGAATGGGCGATTGTAGTATGATTTGTTAATTGTTGATAATAATCGTTATCTTTTTCATCCACTATGGAGATTTGTGGTTGGGTTTTGGGTCCATCAATATATCTTGATAATCAAGTTCATCTAGTAAAACGAAATTCAAATTATGATGTTTAAATTAGGATTGTTTTTTGTCTAATCTAGTGCATGCGTTTGGTGACCTGTTTATCGTCCAATGAACAATGAATACACTAATTTTTTATTTCACGTGCTAAATTATGTAATTGTCAAAATAAGATTGGAGTTACTTTTTTGAACCAATTGGATAAAGTTACTCTAGAGGATATTTTAGTTATTTTTCATACATCTTTTTCTTTATTTTATTAATAAAACATATTATAAATATAGTTTTTGTCAAACATTCCGGGAGTCAAAGACTCCAAGGGCTAGCATTTTCATAATATAGCGGGTTCAGTCAATTAAGTCATTCCACTAAGAAATTTATCAATTGCAGGCTGAATCGGTCAATTCAAACAATTTCAGTGTTATCAAACTAGTTCCAATGCTAAAACGTGAACGATGCATACATGGCATGAGAGATAGCCAATTAAAAAATAATGAATAGAATATCTCTCTCCTTATTTGAAGGATCTTGTATCATTTTAGTAAGTTTTTCTTCACAATGTCAAACACAATGTCTAGATGTAGACATAGTGTTTGACATTGCAGATGAAAACTTATCAAAAACACATAAAACCGTGGAAAGAATGAGAGAGAGAAATGTCATAAATTCATTTTTTTTTATCTCTCTTATGTCACATGTGCATCGTGCCTATTGTAGCATTAGAAAAATTTCTCATTATAATATCCAATTCAACTGCGTAGTATAATTTCAACGTGTTTGATTGGATTGAGATTCGAATTTATAATGTTTGAAGGCAACATCGTTTGCAAGAAGTTGATATAAGAAATTGGCCTAATTGTCATTTTTCTGAAATGGTATAGTGCTAACAATCGTTTGACTTTAGCAATTTTATCAAACCACACTAGTGCATTGAAGAATACAAATTATAATACGCTACTCTAGTGCTTTGAATCTTAGAAAGTTAGAGGCCGTTTGGAGGACTAACAATAAGCTGATAGGCACAAAAAATAATACTATTGTTGGCTACTTTGTTTTAGCTGAAATCAATTACTCCATATTTTATTGTTGGCTAACGAAAAGACCATATTATTCTTCTTTTATTACTGCAAAAGCCTGAAATTCAAACATCTTTCTATTTCATAGTTTTTATTTCATATTATTAAGTCCTATTTTTATACGTACTTTTCCGTAATGTTCAACCTTCAAACTTAGTGCACAACCTAATGTCTCATAGGTAGAGGGCTGAGCATAATCCGGTCCGGACCGGAAAACCGGACCGAACCGGACCGGTCGGTCCAGACCGGACCCGGACCGGATAGATACCGGTCCGGTCTTCGGTCCAAGGGTTTTACCAATTCCGGTTCCGGTCCGATCTGTTCCAAAACCCGAAATATTCCGGTCTAGACCGGTTAGACCGGAATTTAATTATTATAGATAAATATATATTTATTTATATATGTATTAATTTTGTATACACAAACACGTGCTCCGTACGTAGTACATTAATTAATTTACTTAAAAAGTCTAAGGCAGGCAATTCAGTCCAAAGATATTGCCACCTTCGAGATAACACAGCAAGAGTAGCGGCTTCACCATTATTTACATATTTACACTAGTAAAATTTTGTAGAATAAAAATATTAGGAGTTGGAATATAGTGGCACATTATACTTACTTATGTTTACTTGTTTTAATCATAATACATAGTGTGATAAATTGAATTCTTTTTTGTTAAATCATTCAGTCAAATCATTCAATAAATTAATGGAGCAAGAACCTTATTTTCGCTTACGAATATGATCATTCATAAAATTTTATAGAGTCAAAGTTGAATCACATAAATTTCATATTTTCACTAGGCATAGTTCATGTGTTTATTTCTATTTATTTCATATATTATAATGTATATAATATAGATTAAAAACACATAATAATGCAAATAATACATATACAAGAATAAATTAGATTTTTTTAGAGAAAGAATAAATAACGAGCTAATAAGTAAATTTTTGGAAAGTTAAAACTATTTTTTCAAAAGATGAAACATTATAAAAATAATAAAATAAAAAAATCTGGTCCAATACCGGTCCGGACCAGAAAACCCGGAATAATCCGGTCCGGTCCGGTCTTGGACCGGAATTATATAGGTCCGGTCTTCGGTCCACTTTTTTCTAGAATTCCGGTTCCGGTCCAACCGGTTCCGGTCCGGTCCGGTCTTGGACCTGTGCTCAGCCCTACTCATAGGAGTACTTTGTTAGCATCAGTGGCGGAGTCAGAGATTTTTTGAAAAGAAGGCATACCGAGGACTTAAGACTATTGTGTATTTCTCAAAATATAATTAAAAAACAATAAAAGTGCAATATGTTAGCACAAATTAGTTCAATACATAATGCTTAATGCATATCTATAATATGGATAGATCAATCATACGAGTTTTAATTTATTCAAAATGTTGTACAATAACTTCATGCTTGGAAAACATGACCCCCGGCTTTTTCCAGGATCACGAGCTCATAGACTCTTGTACACCTATCCACATATTCATAATACAAAGACTCAATCTGACAATACCACTTTGTATTACTCTCACTCACTCTTTGTATCTGAGATTACTTCACTCTACGTCTCTACCTAACTCGATCACATACACTTCACCAAGCGATATCTTTGAGCATTCTTCTCTCACAAGAAGGCTCTCGCTCTCCTCTCTCAAGGAGACTCTCACTTTCACTCACTCAAGAGCTGTCTTCAAGGTTCTCATAGAAATGGGAAGCTTCTCTATACTGATCTCATCAAAGCTTCTCTAGAATTTTTTATACGCCACTACACATCTAGATTCTTCCCAAAAAGTATCCACAAGCTTCTACAATCTTTTAAAAGGATTTAGAGAACTTCACAATTCTTCAAAATGTTCTAGAGGTTCCACACACTTCCACACGATTTTAATGAGTTTCATACTTCTCTAGAAAACTACACATTATTATTCTAGAACATTCAATATTTCTCTACATACCTATAGAGAATCTTAGACATCTCTGAAAATTCTAAAATTCTCATGAATTTTTCCACTGGGGATGGAATCCAACATAGTCTCGAGAATGTTTTGATCTTTTTGTTGCAAGAAATGTGACAACATATTCGTCAAACATATATAATACCTTCTTGCTCACTATAACCATGAAAAGTCAACCCATGTGTCGTTAAAGGTCTTAAACAATCCACACTTACATTCAAATAAGTGTGATATATTGCAATCAATACTTCTATTCCTACAGACATGTACGTTTCGTGAAAGACTTTGCTTTTTATTTTTACACTTGATCTCAAATTATCCGATCCTTAATTGGTATTTATTTTTAAAAAAGAAGGAGAAACATTAAATATATTATAGGTAGTAATACTAATTTTATTTTCCCGAAGCTGGGCGCTTGCCCGGTTGCATCCCATGGCCCTCCCTAACTCCTCCACCGGATAGCATTATACACGTACCGTAAATAATTTGTACTCCGTAATACGTAGTTTTATGAATTACAGTATATGTATATATTGTTCTATTTCATCTGTTATAAACTTATAATTGGTGGATAGTCTGTGGAGCTGATGTTCGGTTTAAACGCACTGAACTTTAAAATGTGTTGGTCAACGGTTGCCGACGTACTAGAATCAGTTAATCCGGCTCAAAATATTATGTATCACATACACCCTTTACCAATTGGTACACTTGTCTACCTACTATCAAGTTCATACTCCGTATTAATTAAGCACTAGCAACTAGTAATTAAGCACTAAGCACTAACCTAGTAAAGCATGAGTCACGTCTCCGATTTTAATCTTTCTAACTACGATCGATGAGAGGTTACTGTGTAGAAATGTACAGTACATTTGTAAGTATCTGAGTCAGGACCTCACCAGCTATCTGTCAGCTTGTCATAAAAACCCAATTTACATTCTTGTAGTTAATTGTTCGATGCATGGAGGCCCTCAGAGATGGGGTGACATCCATTAAAGCATGCGTGTATCCACACATTTTAATCCTTTTTCAATTCCGCTACCCGTTACCCAACTCTCTTAATAAATAAAATTTTCTCACTAGTCTACATATCAGTGTGTATGTATTCCTTCAGTTAATTCAATTTTTTACTTTAATCCAGCAATATCAATATATTCACTCAACAAAACATATTATTAATTAAAGTTTACTTTTATTACGGAGTAGTATACATAAAAAAATTACAAAATTATTTGTGCGAATAATTATTATGATTTAAATGCCCAACATTCCAATGTAAAAATAAATAAATTTGTAGTTTAATTTTTGTGTTGTTACCTCACACCACGGCGCAGCTAGGGTGGCCAGCCCAGGCCCCAACCCACCCCAAGTTTCAACTTTGGTTAAATTATTAAGGTAAAAAAGCTATGTAAATAAATTTCCAAAAATATTCTTTGTATCGATCCAGCCTAATATATTGTCCTACTCAACCCTATTTGAAAAGAAAACTGAAAGATGTAAGAAATTAGATCTGAAGACCTCTAGCACTTCAAACTTTATATAATTTTAGATTTTATATGTGCGATATTGGTGGTGTGTGAAAGGCCAAGAAACGTTATGAACTTTGAAATATTTTTATAAAAATTAGAATACAAATAAAAAAAATTATACTCTGTAATAATTTAAAGAAATTGAGATGTTTATTTTCTAAAACTCTATGGTCTCATTATCATTTTTCATCAGTACGCCTAATTATCATGTTTAACATTATATTGAAAAATGTTGTTTGAAATGGATAAATTGTGATGTATTTTAACTGTTTTTATTAATATTTCTTATGTTTTTAGTAATAAATTAATTGTGAACGTGGATTTTGCTAGACTGTTAGTGCTGAAAATTGATGCTCTGTGCTCGGTTAAAATTTAGAAATTTTATTTCCTTTGTAAATTCAACTAATTTCAAGACTTAATAAAATTATTTAATTTGGATGGAAGCGAGATCAGAAGATGAAAAGAAGATTAGAGAAATCATTCCTAAATTAAATATGATCAATCGGAAATATTCTTTTATGTCAAGAACATAAACTCAATCGTAAATGTCCTGGTAAAAAAGAAGCCCATTTAAATAAGATGTATTTTTCTATGATGTTTTGACAAATGAGACTCTACTTTGATTATTTTGTTTAATATTATTAAGACTCAGTGTCTCATCCTAAAAGATCGACCTTATAGAAGGAGTAACTCATGTCTTAATATAGCACTTAATTACTTCCAAATTTTTCAGTGTGGGACTTTTAACAAATATAGAGTGTTATTTGTGTTTTGTTTTTGAAAGAGGTGTTATTTGTATCTAAATATGGCATTCGAATGATTGGGTTATGTGAGTGTGTCCCATAATGGAAATGAATGGCACTTTTTTATAATGGCATTACTACTGGTAGTGGTAGTAGTGTAGTACAAGCGAACATTGCTGCGTTGCTTCATGTAGTTTCAACCACAACCTTACACGCGTATTTGGACAAGGCAAGATTCCTCCTCGCAGATACCATGGGTCGGACATTGCCGACGTGTGTGACATTTAGCAGTTATCAATTACTCCCTTCGTCCAATAAAATAGTTCCCGCATTGACTTGATCGGAGTTTAAGTGGAAATGTATGATTATGGTTGAGTAAGAAAAAAGTAAATGAATGATAGCCACAAAAAACTTTCCAAAAAGGGAAATGAGAACTATTTTTTGGGACGTCCCAAAAAGAAAACCGAGAACTATTTTGCGGGACAGAGGGAGTAACAAATAGTGGATTATAGGGAAAACTGTCAAATAGGCCCCCCTAGTAATACAAAAAAGTCAATTAAGCCCCTGAACTCAAAAAACACTCAATTAAGCCGACGAACTATAAAAACCGAGGCAAAACAGTCCTTTTAGCAGGTAATTAAGCTGTTAAAAAGAGATAAGGAAAAAAGGAAAGAAAGAGAAAAAGCGAAAAAGAAAATGTAAAAGCATGCCACATCATTTGTCACACATGCAACTTAACTGGGAACGGTTAATATCCTGCTAAAAGGACTGTTTTGTCTCGTTATATTTAGTTCGTGGGCTTAATTGGATGTTTTTTGAGTTCGGGGGCTTAATTGCCTTTTTTCGTATTAGTAGGGGGGCTATTTCACTTTTCCCTGGATTATACTAGTAAGTTCTTAATAATGAATTCTGATATTGGGTTTGAGTAGCGGAATAAATTGGTGAGTTGCAAAAACATGTTTAATTATTTAGTTGTTTGGTCATATCAATTAGTAGAAAATGTCATATTTCAACACGTTAAACCAAAACGCTGCTATTTGTGATGTTTTCATTTCTGCATTTCAGTCCAAACAACGCTTTCATTTAATGCAGATTCTATGGTACCCAAAAGGTACTATACCTTTGTCCACATGGACCAATGAGAATGTAGCAGTGAAATTATTTAAATCTAAATTAAAAATGATAAAGTGATGTGGTCCAATCAAATGAATTGTAGGTACGGTACCCCATTTTTTAAAAGGGTACCGGAGTTGTCACCTTCACTTAATCATTCGAAACGCTAAAAGCGGATCAAATCGACAATTTTTGCTAAAATAGCATTTCGAGACACCCTTTATCTATTTGGACGAAATATACTTTACAATTTTACATGGCTTGAGATGGTGAATTAGTGATTCCTACTTCGACATGAACTTTTGACGCAACTTGGATGTAAATATTTGGCGAAAGTTGTCAAGTAGGTTTTCCTTCAAAAGAGTCAATTAGGTTCATACGAAGTACATTTAATTTAGAATCAATCAATCAAATTCTCAAACTCATAAAAGATGCACAGCTGAGTTGTTTTGCCGTTAAAGACCAAATTTATAACCTACGTGGATTGTGTAGTTGACTTCTCATTTTTTTTGTTTCCTTTGAACGAGTTTTCTGTTTCAGTCCATCCCGACCAAGATTGCTAAAATCCCAATCAAGAGAAAAAGTGCCTCATAAGACATTTATACCCTCATTCTAACATCTAATGACTCTTGGGATGTTTTCTTTTGGACTGAAATTTGCTGATCTGGTCTAGTCTGATCTGGTCTGGTCTGGTCTGGTAAACATCTGATCTCTGTGTATTTTATAACTACGGAAGTTTGATCTGGTCTGGTCCTGAACTGAAAACAATCCAAAAGAAAACATCATTGATCCTAGTGACATAATGCCACAGTGACAGTGACCCGCTACTGCTTCCCCGATTGACCCGCATCGGCCGCCTGCGGCCCGCCTTTGCTGCCAATGACCTGCCACCGCCGTTATTAGACCTGCCGCTACCATCAGTGACTTGCCATCGCCAGTGACAATCAGCCAACCCGACATATTACAATGACATGACCCTGTATGTTACAATTACCCAACTCGATCAGTTACATTTACTCGATTCGATCAGTTACAGTTATTTGTCTCGATCAGTTCAATTATCTATTCCCATAGTGACCACTGCTAGCTATCACCATCGGCCGCCGCCACTGGCCTCCACAGTCGGTGACTCGTTGCCGCCCTCCAGTCTATGTTGTAAGAATAAGATCGGGTATGGCGAATCGACCTGGAACCCGGCCACACGGTCAATTATCCGGTCCGATATACTCTAAACCGCTAACGTGAATAAACCTGGAAATAACCGTGACGCATGTAAACTCGGGCCAGAATCGGTCCAACTCAAACCAGGGAAATAACAAAAAAAAATCAGAGAAAAAGTAAAAACGAACAATAATCGTGTTGACAGTCAACATTGGAGGACCTATCTAAAATGTGAGAACTTAAATGTGAGGGTTCAGTTGATTGATTCTTAAATGTGAGAACTTAATTGACTTTTATGACATAATAATAGGAGGACCTATCTAAAAATTCTTCCAAATATTTAACAGTAGCTAATTTGACAAATATTGTCAAAGATGAAAATTTATAATTGACTATTTCAGTTAAGTTGTTTGTATCATCGATCAAAAAAAAAGTTGTTTGTATTTCAACTCTTAAGATAACGACCATGACGTGAAAAATGTGCCCCATAAGTTACAAAATTGAATTCTTACTACTCATCCTAGATACAAAACCTTTAAAAGAGTTGTTCACATGGATAAACACAAAAAGGCCCCTCTTTCATGAGGACCTCGCAAATTGGGCTAGGCAATTTGCAATTATTCCTGCGAATCAAAACATTAGAGATCTTCAACGCTACACTTTGGACATGAGAAAAATCCTACTACATCATCAAGTATTTGATTTTTTTTTCCTGCAATGGGCTCATTGTTCGAGCAACATTGTGCTGAGGTGTAATAAATGACTATAAGAGTGTCAAACTTTTTCAAATTGAAAAGCCAATTACACTGGCTGAGTAAGCTAAAGACTCCTCTTAGGTAAAACATGGGCAATTTTTATATTTTTAAGTTGAGGACTTTTTCATTTTGCAATTACATTTATTTGATTTCAATTAAATAAATGATACACGTATGAAACAATCCAATGTTGACAGTATGCATTGTATACCGCTTGGGAACTTTGATTTTCAGGCTTCAATTGCATCCTATATGATTTTTTCTTTACATTTTTTTTACCCCAGGGGTGTCAGGGGGAGGGGGTTTGGGGGTCTGGAGTAAACTGGATCAACCTCACTCCATTGAGAATTGAACCTGGGATCTCTCATAAGGGAGAGTGAGTCGGCGACTAGCTGAACTGGACCGCTTCCTCTGCATCCTATATGATATAACATTTCATACATATATTTAGTGGCATGTGTCACAATTTTGTTAATGTTAAAAGCTTAGCATTTTTTAAGAATATAAATGTTTAGCACTAAAGATGCTCTTAACAAATTTTTATGGAGACAAACATTGATTGTGCTAGTAAAAATATAGGAAACAAATTAAAGTCATATTCCATTAACGATTTCAATGATACGGAGAGATTTTTATAGCAAAAAAGAAGAAGAGATTTTTATAGCAGGTCCTTCCTTATTTGCACACTATAATGATGTTTGAAAGGAAAAACGGTAGAGAAAAAGTAGATGCGACAACCACATAAATTGTGGAAAAGTGAAATATTAGTCCAAACTCATTGTCTATATTCTTAGGAGACAATAACTTAACTACACCAAACTTTTAAGGGTGTGAGGTAAGCACCCTGACTTTACATATGTAATAAAAATACCTCAAAATTTATATAAAATTGAACTTAGCACCATCATAATATTTTTTTTGTTTCACAAATGTAAACTTTAGTGATAAAATTTAAAATTTAAATTACTTCGGGCATTTATAATGATGAAATTAGTGATCTAAGCTTCAATGTTTCAAGTGAATAACATTAACAAATAAGTTTACAATGTTAATTGCACACTAAAAACGCTTAGATATTACTCAACACTATAATTTTATATTTGTGAAAGAAAAACATATAGTCATAGTTTGAAGATAATTTTTTATATAAAGTTTAAAGTTCTTATATTAGATTTGCGAGTTTGGGGTGCTTATCTCACACCCTTCAAAAGTTCGAAGTATTTAAATTATTTTCCCCTATTCTTAATATTCATCTGAGTTCCTTTTGATTTCTTGAAATTGAATACTTGAACATTATATTTAACAAAATGTAAAACACCAACTATGCTTATTTTCCTTTCCATTATCCAAGGCAAATTTAAACGTAAGAAAAGAATATTATTTATTCTCTATTTTTTCTTCTTTAGTATTTAAAAGTTATAATTTTACATATGTTGAAGCAATCGCCGTGAAGGCCCAAATGCAAAAGATGAGAAACGTAAGATGCATATATTGTGAGAAAATTTAATTTGGTCTTTATGGAATTATAACAAGACTAAAATAGGACCATCTATTTTTATTCAGAGACTAGCTAGGAGCAAATTTCAATTTTAAATCATTCAAATTAATTTTATAATCCTATGGTAAAAATACCAATGCTTAAGGTACCGTCATACTTATACCTTCAAACGTACTCAAATTTAACCAACATTCGTGTATCTCAAATGATTTACATATTTGGAAAATCATTAATATTAAAACCAATCCTTTTTCGATGCATACAATGAATCATTTTGTCAATGTATTTGGCCTGCGTTTTTTAGACCATTTTTTCTCTACCAAGTACAAAACAGACATGTTTGCCTTGCAAAACGTTGATCAAATCATACATCTAGTCTCTATCATCACTTCTTCAGCCCGCCTTCCAAAATGGTGAGTTCTCTAATCCTTTTACCTTTCCCTTGTTTCTCATCATGGTCATCATAAACTTAATACATTGTTAATCAAAGTGTTATCCCCTTTCAGAAACCAGTAGCCATAGCGGTTCTAGAGGAAAGTTCAAAACAAATAAGGTTTTCAACGCTAAATAAACCGCACTACAAGTTTGCTCATCCTGCTAACCATTCTAGTGGGGGCGGGGGGTGCAATCGGAGAGCTTCACTTCTTGAATACTCTAGAAGACTACGAACTGCAGCACGATCAGAAACGTCGTCAAGAACCGATGCTGAATCGGAGATATCTAGGTTCTTGTTGCCGATCACTCCAAAAGAATACAACATCATACACAACACTCAGGTATATATGTGTATTCAAAAGATTGGACGGACCTATCCCTATTTTTACCCAGATACCGGATCAACATTTCAGTTCATAAAAAATAGGACTGGACAAATTCCCATTCTATCTTGTAAATTTTACAAAATAGCGAACAAACTTGTCTGGAATCATAACTAGATATTAAAACAAAATTATTTTATCCTTAGAAATGACATTAAGGGTCTGTATGACTTGTCTGTTTTTATAACTTCTAACACCTTATGAGACATATATTAATCTCACATTATTGAATTATGTGACAAAGAAAGTAAGGATCACACTTACGTTATAAGTTATACTACAAGTGCAAACCCACTTACAGAAAATGTTATAAAAGAAATACATGGATCACACTTTTACCACATCAAACCACATTTGCATCAATGGTGATCATAGAAGTCATGTTACTTGTTTGCAAGTTCATTTGTGCTTGTCACATTTTGCTTAGTAAAATATACCGAATAATACATACTGCAAAACTGTTTTTTACTGTAAATCCTGGATCCATTCAGCATGAAGTCGAGTTATGTATCATGGACCTTATGATGATGGCATTGAATAACATAACATTAGTGTAAGAGATAAGCTAGCTTCATATATATAAATGGAATTTTCAAATGCACATGTTCTTGAACAGGAAGTAGTTGCACTGCAGGGGAACAAACCAAAACATGCAACAACTCCGGCTTGTTTGGGGAACTGGAAAACCATAATGCCAAGCTTTCTTAGACCAATTATGGTATCACAAAATAAAAAGAATAGAAAGAAAAACAACCGATTTCCGACAATGAAAATGATGAAAGCTGTGTTGAAAAGCTTCCAGGTAATACCGCATATGTTTATACTATATCAAACCAAGTTTTAGTACGGAGTAGTTTTCTTCTGGTCCATCACTGTTTCGCTTCATGAGTTGAGGGATAATGCAAATGAGCAATTTATGTTCTGCCAGGTACGAGAGAAGGCAGGATTCCTTCATAAGTTCTTCACTTCGCTAAGAAAGCGACGATAAGTAATTATCTGATCCATTGATGTACTTTCACAACATGTACTCACATTGAGAGTTGAGAGGGGCCATAATTTAACACTTGGAAAGAAAGAGAATACTACTGTATTTTTTCTTAGAAAAGAGTGTTGCTTGTTGCTTAACCAAGGCAGCAATTTGACATTTTTGGTGCATAACAAGTGCAAAAAATCTATACTTAAATCTTATTAACATTTTATGGAGTAAGGTTTAGTTGAAGATCTATCTCAATTCATCAATCATCATATGATCCTGATTTATGATTATTTTAAGAAAAATATCATGAAATAAGTAGTTACCTACTCCTTCAGCAACAAATGGTCTAACACTGCATTGTTCTCATTATTAGTTGGTTACAAAAGTTCACAGTAAACTTTGTAATGGAATTGTTTAACTATCTTACAAGTGTATTTGAATTTTTTTTTTCATTTACAATTCAAAACAAAATTGCAACCATGATATATATATATCCCAACATGTCTGATAATTCCATTTAGTTTCATGCTTTAAATATCTTTCCAACATCTTGATCAGATATATTTATAGATACTGAAGTGGATTGGATTTGTTCATTTTGATTTTGTTCTCCATTGCAAAAGAAAGTCCTATTACTTCTCAAGACTCGCTATGTGTATTCTCTTTTATATCACCTTCAATATTATTTCCAATTGAACTTGTTATCTTATCTTGTTTAAGTAATAAAAATTCACCAACTTTTCAGTTTTCATTTAAAGTTGGTAAATTTAATCTTTTGTGATTAAAGAATAGGATTTAAAAAAAAATCCAAAATCAGCACCCTGTATAACACTAGGAGTCTCAAGAACACAAAATGTAAAACAAAAATAAATGAATAAAACTAAAAGTTAGGGGCTTTTAATTAGCATGGTCTCAAACAAGATGTCTTCTAATCTCATAATAAGTCACCAAGGTGACCCAGCCATGTGTAAATGTCACAAAATATTGATAAGTATCAAAAGACATATCTGAAAAAATGATAATTTAAAGATCTTCTCTAAGAACTTACAAAAGAAAGTTACTTTTGTTGGATTTTTCCAATAATGAGTACGATTTTTTAATTAATTCAAAAATTCCGATATTTCCATAAATACCAGTAACTGAGACAGAAGTAAGTTTCAGGAAACAAGTTCATGATTAATAGTCTGCTATCTGAGCTCATCATGCTGTTGGAGTTTCACTATTTTACCATTGTTTATACTACACGAATATGATACCAATGGTTCTTATGTAATTAATTTATTTAATTGATACAAATATATGTCGATAAATGTATGAAATTCAATCAAGATTATAAAGAAGTGCTTACATAAATGGCAAAAGGAACCCGAACGACATGGTTTCTATCACCCAACAGAATCATCTCCCCAAAAGAGTAAGCATTTGTAGGCTTGGTTGCATTCAACACAATCATGAGATGCCTTGAAGCATCTCCCCTGATCAAGAAGTTCTGCGGCATGACAGAAACCCTAACTCCAACCGGGTCTCTCATTATGACCCGATACCTCTCGTCCGACCCGCCCACATTAGTCACCCTTCTCATCACCGTTCTAGATCCAACCAAATTAGAGATCGTCACGCTCGGCGTGTTCAGATCTGAGCACCACACCCTTTTGTTTTCCGGGCAGCCAACGCCAACCGCCCGCCTCACCGATTTCTCGTCGACGCCTGGAACGGCACATAAGAACTGGATGTACTGTTGGAAGTGGGTGTTGAAGACGAGGCCCGGGTTGAGGGCCCGGGTGGGATTCACAAATCCGGATCCGAAGTCGAATGGGGTTGCGGGGGCTAGCTGGGAAGCTTGTTGGGATAAAATGGCGCCGCCCGATCGGTCGGTTACGTCAGCGGATGTCATCATTGCTGATGTGATGGCGGATGGCCTCCAGCTAGGATGCCTCTGCTTGATCAGCGCAGCTATGCCGGCTATGTGAGGGGTCGCCATGCTCGTTCCAGAAACCAAGGCAAAATTTTGACCTGATAACGGAGGGAATTATTAGAGCAACTCCGATGGTCTCCACCTCTCCAGCGGGTATAATTTGGAAAGAAAAATACTCCAGAAAATTTAGGGGGAACATTAATTTAAAGGACAAATTTTTAAAATTCCACTAAAAATGTTTTTTATTATCAAACTATCCTGCAGAAAAGGGTGGAGGGCTACAGCCTACATGTTTTTAACGCAAGTGAGAAGAGGGTAATAATTGTGACATGAACCTATTTCAAGAAGAATATCAAAGAAAATACGCCAATAATATCTAAGTATGTGATAAATGAATAATAAGGACATGTAAGGGGCCCTTCACGGTTCCAGTTCTAGACCAGCCGGTTCTGGGTAGAAGTAGGGAGGAAACAAAATCTTAACGCAGAATGTTGATTCCCATTCTGCTTTGAAACCGGGTCAATACCGGTTCTTTTGAAAAAAATAAAAAATTGAAGCGAAACAATATAGCCAGAACCAAGTAGAAAAAATTGAACGAGTTCCAGTCCAAAACCGAAAATCCAAATAACCATTCATGTTCTTTACTCGCACGGTTAAAGTTTAGTCTGATTTTAGCACCGGAACCGGTTCCACCCGTAAGGACATGTAAAATGGATATGGAGGACTGGAGGTTAGGGACTAGTATATAAAAATATAGTGTTTACTCTTTACCTTTGATATATTTGTCTCCCTCACTGTTAGGACTCCAGGCAGCCCATATGGAGGAACCAGGGGCCATGATGTTAGGTTTAAGAACATCAGCTGTGTCTAGCAGTGCGTTATTAACATCAGGACCCCTTGATGAATATGATGCCACAATTGGACCAGCTCCGGTATATATCGCTCTCCTTCCGTCTAAGATCCTTGCTGTTGCTCTGAATGCAACTGCTCTCCCATTTCTGCTCCTCAAAGTGTTCATATTGTAGTATTCTCGTAAAGCCTATACAGACAAAGTAAATAAACAAACCAACAAAACAAACTGATCCTCACAACAAGAAGTTTTATTGGATATGTAGTTTTTTAAAATAATTCCAGCATTATTTCAAGAGTATTTTAAACTTTATTCAAAGTTCAAATAAAAAATATTAAACAGACGTGTGAGATCAGGTCTTGGAATACCCTAGCTAATCAGATTGATATCAATTCTATTAGTATAGTTTGGCCCATGAATATGTCTAGCCGTGAGCTTTCTTGGGCTGAAGCACAATGCAATTCTTCCAAGTTTTTGAATTTTAAGGTGCTATTTTTTCTGTTTAAATTTACCAGATCTTTGAGGCCACTAGTTCTATGTACAATGTCTTGTTGATTTTCATCACATAAGTGGCTACAATGATCAAAAAGTGACAAAAATCATAGCAACTCCCCAAAAGTAGAATAAATTAAAAGTTGGGAGCTTGAGGCCACCAGTGGAAAGACCTAGTCCCTAATAGCTCCGGAACCAAAAATAGAGTCTTGTTGAATTTCTAGTATTGCTCATAGTTCGGACAATTTCTTGCATTGTGGCGATTGTAATAAATCCATACATGACTCTGAGGCTCAGTGTCGCTAAGTTTTTAGCACTTTTTAGCTTTGCCTAAGTACAATTGAAATAGGGTTGAATCCTGTATTGTTAAAAGCCTCTTCTACGATGTACGATTGACCTATCAAAAATTCGTTAATAAAACACAAACTTGGCAGGATCCCAGAGTAGTCTATTGAGTAAGCATATTTCATGTCATTTCTATCTTGTTTGGGTTTCTTTTCATTCATCGAAACATGGTTCACATCAGACGTTGAGTGCATTATAGCATAGTTGAGTACTCCCAAGTGGTTTATTTTTGTTCTGTTCATAAGCCCCCCAAATTACTTGTTTGTACCCAAGATTTAAATGCTCTGAGGACACTAGTTCAATTCATGGATGACAACATCAAGTTTATCTGGTCATTACTTCAAGGTCTATGGGCGATTCTGGTCATGGATGGCAACATCAAGTTTATCTGGTCATTACTTCAAGTAAAATGACTTGAACACTCAAGTTATAAAAAAAATACTCCCAATACAACAATGCATTAAAAGCTCCCAAATTCTCTATTGAACCCTACATGTTGCACGTGTTATCGACATAAGTCACTGCATTCTAACTTTCAAAGTTCATAAAATAGTTTCTTCCGACTAAACAATCCATGTTCATACAATAACATCTTCTAAGAAAAGATATAAAAGTCTCTAAATCACCGGGACTCTGGGAGCTTCCTATGTAGAACCCAAAAACTTTGTTGTTTCCTGGGACTATCTTGTATCTCAAGTTTGTAGATTTCTCGATCTAAATGCTATTAGTTGTACGTTTGAAATAACAATTTTTATAATTGTTTTAAAATGTTAGACTTCTTATTAGCTTATAAGATAAAGTCGGATGCTTTTGACATAGATCATAACTTTATATAGTTAGAACAATGTTAGTCATTTCTTATTAAACAACTAAGAAATCATTTAAAAATTACTCAATTCATAAAAGCTACTCAATTCATAACTCGGAGTAAGAGTTACTAAAAAGCTCCAAAAATGTGTTAATCTATTAGTGACAAACTTAAACAATATGATAATGGGATCAATAAAGCAGATACATACCGTGGAGGACTCCAAGTTGTTTAAAATAAGCCCGGGGACTTGTAAGGTCAATGTGGCACCCTTAATCTGTTCTGAGGCAATGTCAGGGTCCATGGTGATCACAAAGCCAGCAGCACCAGCCTTGCTCACAGTATCTGCAACTGCTGCAATACTTGCTGTCTCAGACTCGAAATCGTAGGTGTAGGTGCAGATTAGCAGCTTCCCTCGAACCAATGATGGGATGAACTGCCCTGGATCTTGGCAGCTCTCTACTGTCAAGAGACCGGCAGTTGAGTTCCGTTCACATACATCCACTGCTGCTGCTAGTTGAAAGAACTCTTCTCCTATTGTTGGAGCTGCAAAATTGAGGCATAAAAAAATTAAGCAAAAGGCTTTCACAGATGGATCAAATATGTTTGGAATGAAAAAATAATTATAAGTTGGTATTTCATTCAACATGCTCTAATAAGTACTAAATCGTTCAAAGCTGGAACCCGAAGTGAAAGAGTCTAAAAACTGTATAGAGGTAGTACAAACTAACAGTTAAAATCATGGACTTTATAATCTCTGTGAAGATTTAATTTCATCTTAAATAGTATTAATAATAATTAACTTACTTGAAGATGTATTTACTAAGTTGAAAATTGATTAAAACTCAGTCACACAAAAGCTCAACACTACAGGTGGTAATATCATTTGAAGATGGAACTCAAGTCTTAGACCTTAAAAAGAGCCCTGTACATTTAAGATTACATCAATACAAACTAATACTCAAAGAATTGGAAACTCTAATCTTTATTAAAGTTTCAAGCTACTTCTTATAAAATTAAAATGAAGAGTAATTGCCCCATAAGATGATGAATCGTTCAAAGCTTTGAAGCTCTTCGGTACCATATTATATTTGAGTTTTATTCTAAAGTTAAATCCAATTGGAGTACTCCATGTTCTTATATGTATTGTAACTCGAGTCCTTATTTTGTAGTTTCTTTAACAAAGTACAAACCAGTATGCGAATGTGAAGACTTAACAACTTTATGGACTTGACTTTATGGAAAGAAGAATTTTATATGATTTAAAACAGTATCCTAACTATATCAAAATATTTAAGAACATGATACCATTTTAAAAAATTGACTTACATAATTTGTCATAATAGTATGATCTCAATGAAGTATCTCTAACAAGAAATTCATTTAATTAATTGATAAATCATATATCGCACATAGCAAATCAGACCATTTCTAGGCTAACCAATTCCGAAAGAAACCAAAACATAAGGCAGATATAGTCATGGCAAATTTGCAACAAATAATAATTGCACTTAACTCATGATAACCTCATAAACACTTGGTAAAACTATTAACTACAGTCTTTTTTCAAATTCACATGAACTTAAAGTTATCAAGTAAGATTATTTTAACTTTCATCGTAGTATCGTACCATTCTGAAACAATTAAATGTAAGTAAGACATCAATTTGCT
Organism: Cuscuta epithymum; assembly: GCA_945859915.1. NCBI lineage: Eukaryota > Viridiplantae > Streptophyta > Magnoliopsida > Solanales > Convolvulaceae > Cuscuta > Cuscuta epithymum. The sequence continues at coordinate 955,811 of CAMAPF010000034.1, forward strand.
CCAATCAATAGCTGAGACAACAAAATGTATAATGTATTCATCAAATTCTTAACAAAATGGATGATACTTCAGGAAAGAGTAATTGGACAAACTTACGGGAGAGTCCGGTACCAGAGAAGGTGTGTCCGGTGCCTAAAATGATGGAATTGGAGTATCTGCGATCGGTAGTGCTAGCAGCAACACTGGTGATCCACGGGCTGAAAGAAAGCATGGATCTTGCCGACGGGCCGCCGTTTCCGGCGGCTTGAACCACCAGAACGCCAGCCCTCGTGGCAAACAAAAGCTGGGTTTCCAAGACATTCAGGAAAGCGGAAGGGCCTGGTGGAACACTTGATGGCCCCACTGATAGACTAAGAATATCAACTCCATCTTCTACTGCCTTTTTATATTCCAAGCCAAAAAAACGGGTAAAGGGTCAGTTTGGTCTTTGAAATTGCAAAAAAGGGGTCAAATAAGTCCTTATATAGAAGATTCTGTCCGGACGTGCCATTTGAGGTGGCTCCCGGTAGAATTTTTTGATGAATTTTTTTGAGCATCTTATTCATTAAGTCTAGTTTACTCATACCAAATTTCAGCTAAAAATTCAATCGGGGAGACATTCAAATAAATTCTTGAAGATAACTGCGCTTTTAACGGCACAGTTATCTTCAAGAATTCATTTGAATGTCTTCCCGATTGAATTTTTATCTGAAATTTGGTATGAGTAAACTAGACTTAATGAATAAGATGCTCAAAAAATTTAATCAAAAAATTCCACCGGGAGCCACCTCAAATGGCACGTCCGGACAGAATTTTCTATATAAGGACTTATTTGACCCCCTTTTTGCAACTTCGAGTACCAAACTGACCCTTATCCCAAAAAAAAACAGTTCTCAAAGTTATGAATGAATGATGAATGAAGTAATGAACTCAATAAACTAATGTACATTTCAAAGATGTCAAATTTTGGTCGGTAATATAACTATTAATTTGATCCTTCTACTATCATGAAAAAATCTATTAAATTCTTGTACTTCTAAAAAAAATGAATTAAATCATCGAATATTCTAAAATCGTTCAATTGTCAATTAGTTAGTCATATGCTGACTTGGCCCACATGTGAAAACCAATTCAGCAGTGACTTTGTTGATGTGGTGCACATGTGGAAGCTCAGTCGACTATTTCCCGATGACGTAGCATGCATATGGACCTCAGTGTGTGCCACGTCAGCGGGTCACCAGGTCACATGGTAAGTAACCTGCTAATTGACTCAATTGAACATTTTTCAAAGTTTGGGGTTGATTTTTTAAAGTACGAGGACTTAATTGGTGTTTTTGTAATAGCACAACCGCCAAATTTACCGTTTTTCTCTTTACATATCAAAATGGTTAAAAAATAAAATTGAATTAAAATGTTTTTTGTTAAAAATGTTTAAAATTTATTATTTTCACTAAAATATATAGATGTTAAAGTAATTAACAATGTTTACCACCATTAACTAGAAAGTGGGGTATATAGTATTAAAATGCAGTACTCTAAAAGATTTTGATAAGATAAATACTAGATATTTGAGTAATAAACGTTCAAGTTAACAAAGTTATGCTCAAAGAGTCAAACGAACTCCGAACTTCTTTGAGAATGGTTGTGTGAGGAATGAAAAATGTTTTAAGCTTTGGCCATTTGTGGAACCTGGTCAACTGCAGCCACAACATCTGACATGTATCCTCCAAAAGAATATAGAGCTTTGTACACAGCAATCCTAAACAAGATCCAATAGAACTATTAATTATAGAGATTATTTACTATGTGAAAAGTCCTATATTAGTAATTATACCTGTTTCTCGATAGAACAGAAGCAGTTTTCAAAAGAACAATATATTTAAAACAGGTGTAGATCATAGTTTAATGTTTGACAATTATGCTTCTATGGAGCCATCATGCTTAGCAAGAAGTATAAGTAAATATCTAGCTCACACTCTAGTCTGATAAATGTCTAGTCTCTACGTATTTTATAAATGTTCAATTATGGTTTGATATGGACTGGTCTGGTATTGAAAACGGTCCAAATAAAAACATCATAAATCTTTGTGGCAAAATTGTCCCGCCAATTCTAAAGTACAATTGAGATAGGTACATCTTTTATTATGTTATATTCATGTGTTATATGGAGTTTATATGTTAAGGAAATAAAGTGGGAGCAAGAAAGTATATTTAAAATAGGTAAGACTCTGTAATATAATGTTACCCTGCGCCTGGAGCCATCCCACTTGCATAACCATATGTGAATCTGTTTGCCATGACCGGAATGCGGTGATTTCCAGCTGCTGTTGAAGCAGTATGGCTGCAAATTCGCAGCTCTTTCCTTACATTATTATGGTCTTATTATTTTAGAAAATGGGAAGAGTAAAAGCAAAAGATTTTCCTCCAGTAGTATTAAAAAATCAATGGTGGAGCTAAAAGTTCATAAAATATTACTAGGAGTGGGAGATTTATATTTGAGTACATTTTTTATAATTTATAATTATTACTCCCTCAGGTTTTATTTAATCTTCACACTTCACACAAAATAAGGAAAGAAATTTGACTTTACTGTAGAGTACACTGTTGAGGCACTGTTTGACATTGTTTGGCACTATAGAGACACTGTTTGGCATTGTTGAGACACTGTTTGGCACTGTTTGGCACTGATTAAAAACCGGAGGGAGTAGCTTTTTTAGTAAATACATGCATAATTTCCTTTGGTGCTGATTAAAATAATGCTTACTGCGTGAAACATTTTACTTAAAAGGGGATTTTACAATTAATTACACAACCACACATCTTATTGATAAAGTCATAAAGACAAACGTTTTTCTAGTGACTTGTTATCAAAATTCTTGAAGTTAATGTAACATTGTCTGATTTTTCAATTTCACTGGTAATGTGTTTTCACTGATTTTTTAGTCAAATGAATTTTAGGAGTTGGGCAATGGAAGTTGAGAGAGAGAAACTGTGAAGAAGATAGAAACATTTTAGTACTCCGTATTTTTTAGAACTATATGTTTTGGTTATTATAAAAAATTAAAAGTGTTTTTTGTCCATTGAAAATCTGGTAGTTATATTTTTTACCGTTCTTTCTAATAATAGTGTATCCATCTCAATTTGTATTTCACATCCACTATTATGTCATGTGTACCAAATTTTGTCATATTTATTCTTTTTTATTTATTCATCTCTATCATCCTATCTCTATCTCTCTCCTATGCCACATAAGATGGACTACACTCTACTAGATTATTTCACTAGAGATGCTCTTAGAGCATCCCCAATGGGATAGTGGATGAGAGTAATGTCTATCCTACGTGGCAGAGGAGAGAGATAGAGATAGAATGATTATTTTAATTCAACAATGCTTGATGTACCCACTTTTATACCCACCATGTTTGTGGAAGTTTTTTTTAGTCTGTGAACCCGGTTTCACAGATAATGTTTTGTCTGTGCAAAATGTTGTCTGTGAGCCGAGGTTCACAGACAAAAAAAACACTTCACAAACATAGGTGTGTGCAAAAGTGGGTATAAGAGTGGGTACAAAGATCATTTTTTATTTTAATTTAATATGGAGAAAGTGGTGTGTATGAGAAATGAAAAGGAAGAGAGAGATAGAAGTAAGATGTAGAGAATGTTTATGACAATGTCCACAAATAGACTTTACACGGGAATCGATGAGTGAATGTGGATGAAAAGTGGATTAAAAATGATGTAGAAAAATGAAAAATAAAATAAATGTAAAGATATGTAGGTCCTACACATAAAATTTGTGAGATAAAAAATGAGGCCATGTGTAAGAGTGTGTAAAGAAAGTAGACATCCCCATTGGGGATGCTCTTAGAAGATTAGTTTGTCTCTAAAAATATAAATTTCATTATTAGTACAAAATTATTAATATTACTGTTTATATTTGGTTATTAATAATTTATATATTGACTTTAATTGTGATCAGTCCTCCTGATTCAAAATGGGGCAAAGAAATTAGAAATTGGTCTGGAGGTTCTAGTAATGTACTTGCCTTCCATGACCATCAGCATCATAAGGAGAAGCATAATGACGCGAGACATTAAAGTCTCCAGCAGCAATGGCAGCTCGCGCGAAATATTGGGCCCCGACAATTTTATTATTGCAAGCCGTTGCTGGGAAGCCGTCGCCAGTGGTACATTTTCCGGTGAATTTTCTAGACGTCATTAGAGGTCTACCAATGTTTTCTGGAGTTGTGAAGCTAGGATGCATTGGATTAATTCCGGTATCGATCATACCTATGACGACTCCTTCGCCTGAGATCCTGGGCCCACCGAGTTTGGGCCAAACTCCATTGGGAATTCCCAAAAACTCTGGTGTGTGTGTTGTCAACTTCTGCATTTTAACATCTTCATATACGGCTCTAACTCCCTCTGCTTTGCGCAAAATATGAAACGCCTACAAGGATGTTTATGTAATTGCACGATGAGATGATTGACATACTACGTAGTTTATAACACATTTCTTATGCCTTTCTTTATCTTCATCACAAAGAAGTCTTCTTAATTATGCTGAAGAACACTGTTATGAACATGACTTTTTAAAGAGACTATTTAGGGAGGGTTAAATGTGTCAAACTCCCCGCTCAGCCACTCGATTGTATTAATTCTACTATTAATTTCATATGATTCAAAAAATCAGCCATCTATAGTTTGACTAATTAATTTAGTATTGGATAAAACAAAACAACATAATACTCTTATTAATTTAAGTATTGGATTAACATGTATTTTTAACCATATTTTTTACAAACATGCATGATTAACTATAAAACTAATACATGTGATTTTCAAATATATTACTAAATTTATTGATTCAATGTGTTATGAGCATGATAATTAAATTTCTAGCACACGAGGTTTGATGGGTATTTTACAATTGAAGGGATTTACTATGCAAATTTTGCATTAAATCCGCAAATGAAATAATGGATTATTCCTATTTCTATGCTTACCTCCATTGCACAAAGGTATCTTTGCTTTTTTATCCAACCACATAAAAAAGATACTACATACTAGTATGATATAACAATTTAAGACTCATATCCAAATCTCAATTTACTTTGATAAGTTTTTTCCCACACATACCTCATCTGATTTCACATGAATTGCAAATCCATTTAGTAAATGAGTGTAGCTATATAGTTTGGTGTAATCACTTCTTTTCAGAAGAGAGCCCAGCAAGATATCGTGTTGCTCCATCGCCTTTTCCTTGTGGATTGACACATTTCTAGAAGTACTCCTGCAAATGAAGATAAATTCCAAGCATATAAATATATCTCTCACCTATCTAAAAAATCTACCTGGCTAGACACTATATTGCTAGGGCTGCTAGACTTTTCAATCCTTATTTCTTCTCTTATAACTTTGTCAAGTTTGACCAGTATGGTGGAGTAATAAGTTAAAAATTGTGTGATTGAGGTCTGTATAGATGACGCAAACTAATAAGAAACAAAAATTCATTACTATGTATCTAAAGAGGAAATGCCAAAATTATTGGAAAACCCATATGAATAATATTGTCAAAGATATATTAGGGACGTAAGTAGTGTTATTATGCTCATCTATACTCATGAAACATTCAATAATATGAAATTAAGTGAAAACGTACAGGAAAATGATAATTATACATGTTTGGCATATATCTTTCGTACACATAGGGTCGAATTGGGTCAAGAATCATTGTCTGCCAAACTTAATCGCAAAGAGATTGTGTCTATATATGGTAATTCTTCTGAAAAGCTGTGATTTGTTAATATAAATTATTAACGGCAGTGTGCTGACATTGATAGACGTGCCGCTCATCTGACAACATTATAATTAGGGGTGGGGGTTGGTGACCTTGATTTTTGTCAATACATTGGATGAATAAGGTCTTGTACATTGTTATTAGAAAGTGGAACCTATTTTTCCACTTCTCTTCTTTACCCTTAGTCACTGTGAGTTTTAACATTCCTGTTAACTGAGGCTTAAGCGGCATCTGCTGACAGCTTCGTCTTCGAGCAAACCTAATAAACGAGGGGATAATCAGCCTCAGATCTTCAGTCGATCATTCATCTACCAGCTCAATTAATGGTATTAAATTCAAATCCTCTTTCCTTATTGTGCTTCTACCACGCCCTCTACGTTGCTGTAAACGGCCTGTTCTGCCACAGCCATGGTTATCCAACACCCGGTTGGAAATTCAAGGGTTTTGTATATGGCTATAAATAATTCGTGCCTCAGCTAACCACATTCGGGATTTCTTGTCGTCGCTTAGTCCTGTAATTTTTTCACAATCTTGTCATTCTATTTGGTTTGAACTTAATTGTGGTAGAAGCGTTTGCCTCGTTTATCTATGTGGGTGTAAATAATCGTTCGCAAGGCAGTCTCTCTTACTGGCCAAAAAGAAGCCCATATCAGATTCTTTTGTTTCTGATTCTAGTTGTTAATGAACGTTTGTTAATTAACGTACGTAGTAACATTATGATTACGGAGGCAGTTAATTGGTTGTTTACAATACGAAAATGTCTTTCATTTGAATCACAATAATGAAATCTTTCAGTTATATGGACTATGGAGTACGCTTTTTGACTTTATTTAAATCTGAAATTTAAACAGCAGTTTATATTTTTCAAGCATGGGTGGCTGTGTTTTTTCCCCTCCCGTGTTATCCCAAAAGTCTAAAACAGAGCATAATGTCAGTCTATAGGAAGCAGAGTAATGTTTAGTTCAATAGTTTTGTTTGAACCATCACTCCCCTAGTGAGAATTGTTCCAAAATGTTTTTTTCCCTAGTGAGAATTGTTCCAAATTGTTTCCTTTAATATTTACTACTCAGTATTAAATATCTTTGGCTCTAACATGGTGTATCAAAAATATGACTGATTCGGCAATTTAAATAAGATATACTACGTACTTCGTATGAAACTTTCACACATTATTGAAGGACCTCCATGACAACCTCACATATAATGGGTATTCACAAAGAAGAATATTATTTTGACATTGGGCAAAAACTATCGCGCCTTGCGCGATCAAACGCTAGTACATATATATTGATAGACAATTTCTTGTCCATGACCATACATTACTTAGTTAGTGAAATTGATTTTTTTCGAAAGAGGTTGTTTCGGATCCGTTACATAAAAATTAAAATTTGTTGGCCAAGAGAAACAATCTAAAGGAGTGAATAGACTGTTTTGGAATTCTCTTTTTCGGTTGACGGAATCAAAGGGTACATTTAATCATATTTTTTGTTGAAATACATATATGTGTAGATTTGTTTTTCAACAAAGAGTACCATTATTCAAAAGTTTAGTTTTGAAAACTTTAAAACCCTCAAAATTATTGTTCAATACACGTCAGGCCTCGTCCAATTTAAAACTTTGTAAAAAAACTTTATTTATGCATAAAACAAGTTACATGAAAGTGTATGAAAAAGTTACATCCTAAATACATGTTCTTCGATCCTGATTTGTGAAAAAGAACTTTGGCTCTCGCAAATATTTTCGTATGTGACGTTTTTGGCAAAATGACTTCATGGAAATTAGAAAAGGACTTGCATTAAACATATTTGAAAAATGTCTAAGTTTATGTGTGTTTCTATGATAAAACAATTAAAAAAAGAGTTGTAAACAAATATCTCACATAATTTTATTAAACTTGTGAGTATATTATATTGTTTCCCACCAATTTTTACATTGCAATTTTCTTCTTTATTATTTACTTTCCAGTAATTTTGTAGGAATCAAAGGAATCCATAAATTATTTCCCATTATATATTATTCTGTATTTGATAGTGTCAATTATTGTATTCCCAATCACTTCTCTAATGAGTAATGAGTTTAGAGCCCAACACTAAATATTTTACAAATTCAAACAAGATTTCTTATCATTTTTTCTACCCGAGATTATATCATGCTTATAAACAAAATTTATAATATACACAAAACGTGCATCACATCATCACATTTACATATGAAGTATATTATTTCTTCGATTGTTACAATTCAACATATTATATATATCCTCTTCATTTGTTTCAGGTAGCAATGGATTGTGAGATTATAAAAAATAATAGAATTGTGCAAAAAAGGTGCTACAACTTAAAATTTTATTGTCCTTTCAAAGAAAAACTTAATACTTTATTGAGAAAATTTCCTAAATAGCATAAAAATAAGGGCAAAGTTCATAAATGGAACTATAATTGTTTATTATCAAAATATGACGCATCAACTCATATTTTAGAAGGTTTCATCAATTTAATCTTTTAACAAAACTAAATAAGTCATGTTTAGGGAATAAAACATACTTGATCCTATTTTAGATTCTTTTTTTGTTTTGATTCTATATTGAGTAACTTCTAAACTTTTATTTTGATTTGTCAATCATGATTTTGGGCATACAGACATTGTTTAAGTCAATTAAACAAATAAGTGACACCATAAAATTTTACTATTTCCCAAATGATGATAGGTGTTAAGGTGAAAGCAACATAAATAATGCAAAAAAATAGGAAGAAGCTCACTTGATTTTGGTGGATACAAAGGAATCATGTTCCATTAAGACCATAAAGATCTTTCCTTTTGCCAAGAAGAGTTTGAAAGCAGCGATAAAGTAAAGAGTAATTAGTATGTATGGAGACTTCATATTTAATCTAATGGGCAAAAACTGAAAAATGTATCTTATGAGGATGAAGTTTTTTCATGCACACATTCTAATTCTAAAGCATATGCATGTCTTTCTTATTTTTGAACTACCGTCTCCATGCATGGAGAATGACACTCTACTCATGCAATTGATAACATTGGGAGATCTTTTTATTATTTAGAGCAAGTTATAACCATTACAAAAATTGTTATAATTAACTTAATATTCTGATCACCTTTGAGCTCAGATCTAGAACGGATCCACAACTCGTATTTAGTAGGACTAAGTCTAATTATGTAGTGCTCCATAAGGTGAATAAAATCCTACATTGAATAATGGGAAATCATCTTGAAATGAATGAGAATTATGCTGAAAAGTCTGTGATGCTAGTTTTGTGTAGGAGATTTCTAGCACTGAAACCTTAATTTAAGAAAGTTGGAGATATTTTATAAGGCAACCTTGGCTATTGGGTTAGGATCCAAAGGAGAATCCAAATTTTGTACGTAAGGAGGGAAGACCTGCATGTTAACCGCCTCTCAAATCATTAGATGGCCCTGCAGGCTACAAAGCTCAACCCCTCCTTACAGAACAAAATTTACCTCCTAAGCTAAACCCCTAAGCTAAACCCCTACCCAGGGTCTACCATATCCTAACCTAGTGAAAGTCGAGGTCCCAAATGGGCCATAAAAACAATACCCATCACATGAACGGGTGCTACATATAATCAATATTCCTTTAGGTGTCCCCATTTAAAATTTTTGAAGTATTTATCTCATTCTAACTTGATATAAAATAATAAACTACTTTGTAATATATAAGAACATATATGGTTTGCGTCTCATATGAGGTTAATCTTTTTATGATGAAATATGGAATAAGAGCTCGTGAGAATGAGTTTAATTGTTTGTTTGACATCAATGATTTAGATATTCTAAATCATGTGACTATTCTAATTACCATTGATGTAAAAGTGTTGTAAATGTGATGTGATGTGTTAAATAATGTGATGATGCCACACACCCCCTTTGTAAGATTTTTTGTAAGAGTTTTTATACTTATTACAATGAAGTTTTAATATAATAAAGAGTACTAGAGCTATCAAAGAAGCAAGTTCATATGTTAGAAAACGGAAAATGAGTAAAGCATAAGGGCATTACGTTGTGGCTACTGGCTAATGTTATATAGAAAACACCTAATCAGTGAAATTAGGAAAGTGATTATGATTATGTCTCAAGTTTCTACTTTGTCAGATTCCATGGTTGCTTCAACATCAGCACAAAAAACATGAAAACACTAAGTATATGAAATGTAAAAAAGAGCATACTTGGATTGCAAATGTGAGTTATGATGCATTGTGGTAGGACTCAAGTTGGCCCCAATCTTTTGTGCTATACACCACAAAAGGAATAGTGAAGTTTCCAGTGTTCAGGGAATTCATGGAGTCTATCTGGCGCCCCGTAAAAGGAATATCTATCAAAGAGATAGGCGAGAAAAGGTACTTGTTCACTTTCTATCATATTGTTGACATGGAACGTGTTCTAGGTGGCGGACCGTGGCTATACAAACAAAATTTATTAGTATCGAGGGCGCTGAAACCGGGGGATGTCCCTCTTAGGGTCCCGCTGAATGAGGCTGAATTTTGGGTGCAGGTTCATAGCGTACCTTATGATTATATGAATTTAGGAGTTGCTAGGAGAGTTGGCAACTTCATTGGTAAATTTATCAGTTTTGATGAAAGTCAGTTTGAAGAGCGTTGGAATTCTTACATGAGAAATAGGGCCTGTATGGATGTCGGTAAGGCTTTAAAAATAGGTACGACGCTGAGGAAAGAGAGGGAAGCCGGACATAGAGTGGACTTTAAATATGAAAAACTGTCGAGTTATTGTTTTGCTTGTGGTATTATTGACCATGCTGACAGGTTTTGTCCTCTAGCTTACGAGTGTGAGAACAAAGTGATGGCTAAACCTTTTGGGGTTAATATTCGTGCTGGAGGGGGGGCTCAAAAGATGAAGGCCAACAAATGGATCGTGTCAGAAGACTCAAGCGAAAGCTCTCTGAACCATCTGGGAAGGAAACAGAGTGTTACGAGTGCCAGAGGTGAGGCCACTGGACCCCATGGGGTTAAGGAGAGCGGCACCGGAGCTACGGGAGGAGACTGCGGAAGGTGGAGGGGATAACATGGCCTTGGATTTGTCAAAAAATGGAGAGGAGGCGGGTTCAGACCTCTAGGCCCGCCGAGAGATTTGAGACTAGTCCGGGATAGCAGAGGCCGGAGGATGTTTGTCAGCTGTGGGAGACTGAAGTTGGGTTCCCACTACTTTATTTTCTTTGTCATTGTTTATTTTGATCATACTACATTTGTTTTTTCTGTTGCTTTTATTTCCGCCAGACTCTTGCATTAGGTTGGACGATGAGGGGCTATTCTTACCACGTTAGGCTCATTTAGACCCTCTAAATGAGTCATTTTATCTTCTTTTCCCTTGCTGAAGGCTTTGATATCAATTTAAGCCGCTTGTTCAAAAAAAAGGATTGAGATCCGATTAGGAAAGTCCCTTCGTTCAAAAACGAGGTAAGGGTCAGATTGGTACTCGAAGTTGCATAAAAATGGTCAAATAAGTCCTTACCGTCCGGCCGTCGCCATTTGAGGCGGTTCCCAGTGAAATTTTTTGATGAATTTTTTTGAGCATCTTATTCATTAAGTCTAGTTTACTCCTATGTTTAAAAAACCGACCCGACCCGGCCGGGTTGACCCGGAACCCGGTGACCCGGACAAAAAAAACCGGTTCGGTTTTTCAAAACCCGGAAATGGTCAAAAACCGGAAAAACTCGGCTGACCCGGGAAAACCCAATCAAGACCCGGACCCAAGAAACCCGAAAAACCCGGTAAAACCCAGTTTTTGGGCGTTTTTACCAAAAAAAAGTAATTTCTTTTTAATTTTTAATGCATTTTTTATACCAATAAAATTGCAATTTCAATACCTTAAAAAGAAAAACTACGTAATATATATATATATATATATATATATATATATATATATATATATATATATATATTTAAGAATTAACATCATGCCAAATTATAATATAGATGTACAATAAAAATAAAAATATCATGATATAATTTTATAAGATCAAAATATACATTGAAATATTATGAGAGTGTATTAAATGCTTAATAAGTAGTATTGTTAGTTGATTATTATGCATAATAACTAATTTTTATTATAATTTTATATATAATTATATGTTTACTATTATTATATAGATGTATAATCATTGACCGGTTTTCCGGCGTTGACCGGGTTGACCCACCGGGTCCGGGTTGACCCGTGACCCAGTCATGTGGCCGGGTCACTCTCCGGTCCGGTTTTTACAACATAGGTTTACTCATACCAAATTTCAGCTAAAACTGCAATCGGGAAGACATTCAAATGAATTCTTGAAGATAACTGTGCTTTTAACTGCGCAGTTATCTTCCCGGTTGATTTTTTAGTTGAAATTTGGTATACGTAAACTAGACTTAATGAATAAGATGTTCAAACCATTTCGTAAAAAAATTATACCGGGAACCGCCCCAAATGGCGACGGCCAGATAGAACCTCCTATATAAGGACTTATTTGACTCTTTTTATGCAATTTCGAGTACCAATATGACATTTACCTCTTTCAAAAACTACTTTATTAGTGAAAAATCTCGTCATTGTGATTTGTGGAGAGACGTACAACTTTGCTGTAGAAAAATAGCAATGTCAAAGTGGGAAAGGCCATTCCATGTTGAAGCCAGCATTTAACGCTGCTCTTTCTCGATATTGCGTCTTCCCGACATCGCTGCTGAGAGTCGTTGGCACAATAGATCAATTTGCTTCTCCACATTGCTTCCTCACACCACGAGTCTTTTCTTCGTCAACAAATCTCTCGAAGCGCAAGGCAAAATCTAAAACCCTCGTATGAAATCCCTTCTAAATACTAATTCGTTTTTGTGGGTTTTAATGTGTGCGTGTGTGTCTGAGGGAATTTCAGTATTATTATTGCATTCGCCACACTTTCAGTAATCGTTTTCTTCATGATTGACCACAGATGGAGGGGGGGAGTTACAAATTCGGGCCGTACAAAATTGATCCCAATGAAGTTTTCTTATCAACCAAGTTTTCATATGCTTTGGTTAACCTCCGCCCTCTTGTTCCTGGTATTTGATTTTCTATTTCTTTTAACTGCATTTGTGCCTTAAGAAAGCTCCTTTACTCATATTATCTGTTACAGTACAAGTGTACAACGGCTATAACTGCTGTTTAATTTTCAGTCTTCAAATTCTTATTAAAATGTCCCTTCTCTAAATTTTCATTTACTTTTTCCATTTCTACAAAAGCTCGAGTATATGCATGGTAAAACGCTCAAATTATTGTCTTTCTGTGATTAGCCATGCATTTTCTTAAATGCCAGAGTGAAGTTGGTATAATGAGCTGATTGAGCTAAAAGGATCTAATTGTGGGTCGTTTTCTTCTTCTTTTTCTGTGCAGGTCATATCCTTTTTATTGCAAATAATTAGTGGTAGATTGGGATTTATTGGGGATAAGAATGTGCATTTTGCTGAGGCTGGAATGGAGAAACTCCTTTAAGATTGATGGATAAAAAAGTTAGAAAGTGTGCTTGGTTTGCTTTCGGTATATTTTAACAATCATCCATGTGTCCTAAATAGTGTCTTGTTTCAAACAATTTATTGTTCCATTCATAAAGTCAAATTTGGCCAAATGAGTTAATTTTTCATTAACTTGCCAAAAACTTACCAAAAAAGAGACCCACAAATTTCATATGTAAAGTCTAGTTAAGCAAACAGATAAGTTTGAAAAATATATGTACGGTCATGAATACGTTAGTTGCAGCCTGTAGGTTACGAAAGTAAAAATTTATGCATTGGTCTAACAAGCCTTTTTATTTGGGCAAGAAGTTCTTAGAAACTTTATCTAATAACATGGCAATTGAGAGTACAAATATGGATGTCACATTGGTGAGAGCCCCCAGGGTTGTAACCATGCACTTCCCATATGCCAGCTGATAAGTGCTTAGTTAATCTTTGACATTTCACTCATAAACATATACATCTCTCTTTCTGTATTTTAATTATTTATAGTACATAGTAGTGTTAGTGGTGGTTTTTCGGGGGGTGAGTATGTTGGGGTGTTGGTTGGTTGGAAAGGTTTGACTTGCTTTAGCTTAGCTCCTATGCATGAACTTCAAGTTGTTTCACTTGTACGTCGGGTTGGCTTAACATAATGGTACACGTGCTTGTCTGCCCAAGGCGTGAAGTGAAGCGCTTTGCTGATCTCAGTGCTGATGAGACTAGTGATTTGTGGTGTATAGCACAAAAGATTGGGGCCCAGCTTGAGACCTACCACAATGCATCATCACTCACATTCGCAATCCAAGTATGCTTTTTTTTACATTTCATATACTTGGTGTTTTGATGTATTTTGTGCTGATACTGAAGCAGCCATGGAATCTGACAAAGTAGAAACTTGAGACATAATCATAATCACTTTCCTAGTTTCACTGGTTAGGTGTTTTCTATATAACATTAGCCAGTAGCCACAACGTAATGCCCTTATGCTTTACTCATTTTCCGTTTTCTAACATATGAACAAGCTTCTTTGATAGCTCTAGTACTCCGTATTTTATTAACACTTCGCTGTAATAAGTATAATCTAGGATTGATCTGTTCTTCCTCCCTCCAATTTATTATTTATTTATTTATTTATTTATTTATTTATTTATTTATTTATATATTTATTTATTTATTTATTTATTTATTTATATAATTAAGGTCTTATGATTTTTTGGAGGAAATATGGCATTTACTAGTGTTTTATTGGACATTTCACTTTGTACCATATGTTATATTTTCGTTTCCATTGCACCCTAAGTGGAGTGTGAGGTGAAATATTTGGATAAACACGGGGTAAGACCGTAGGTCATTTCATTTTCATTTACCCCAGTGCCGCAAAGGCTCCCACCTACGGTGGGGTAAGAGGGGGTCGGATGTACGCAGTCTTACCCCTGTACTAAAGCACAGAGAGACTGTTTCCGGATGACCCACAGTGAAAATCGCGTCCAAAATTGCATGAACTGACTGCTGCTTCATAACAAAGAAGCGCAAACAGTTTAGTGAGCCATTTTGCTTTATTCCATCATATTTCCAAACCAAAAAATAATGAGTCTTTGGCTCTATTGATCTTAGCATTGTTACTCTCTGTTTACCTTAGTATTTGATTTTGCACCCACTCTTAGTGCAAAGTCAAAGAAAATAAAATATGAGATGCAAAGTCAAACATGGAGTGCAAAAACCAAATTTCTCTGATTCTTGTTCGTTATTCATCCCGGTGATACACAACACTTTCTGTTTAATCGCTCCCGCCAACATCCATTTAAGAACAAAAATAAAAGATATTTGCAGTGAAGAAAATCACATTTAAGCTTAACATAAAGGCAAATTTGCTCATATCTGTTGAAATTAATGATAGTTGCATTTGCATAGTTGGTCTACTGTACGCTTTAGAGTTGGGGGCTGTTCAAGTTGCATTTTCTGTTTACTCCACCCATGTCATGTCTTCAACCCTTTTTATTAGGCAAAGCCCCATCCTTGAAATCACCCCAAAAATGGTTAGTAATGAATATTTTTAGGATATGAACTAAATCCACCATTTGCTGACTTTGTTTTTTTTGTAAATCTTTAGGATGGACCTCAGGCTGGGCAAACTGTTCCTCATGTTCATATTCACATCATCCCCCGCAAAGGTGGTGACTTCGAAAAAAACGATGAAATTTATGATGCTGTAAGGATCAAATTCGTGTAATGTTTTATAAACCTCTCAACTTCATTAGCTGAGAAGCCTTAGACCTTATAATAAATCATCTTTGCGTGTGGTTCAGTTGGATGAAAAGGAGAAGGAACTAAAGCAATCCCTTGACTTGGATAAGGACAGGAAGGACAGAACCTTAGAGGAAATGGCTCAAGAGGCAGCTGAGTACAGAAAGCTCTTTATGTAAAAGTACGAGGATATCCTACTAATGGTTAATTGGTTTTATGTCGGTTCAGGCATGTTGCACTGACGCTTATATTACTTGTATTGATACTAAATTCTCTTATGAGTATTCCCATACGTAATTTGAACTGGGGACTAATTCAGAGGTATTGTGTGTCTTTTTTTACCAACTCGCATTGAACCATGTGTTGATTGCAACTTACTGATACTCCAAGTTGTTATTCTATACAGCAGTTTGTTCCAACTCAAACTGCTACCTATGGTCATTTAAACTGGGAATTTGATCACCGTAGTGCATTTGGGATTGAGACAATTTGTTTGTAAGATCTTTCCAGTGAGAATTAAGAGTGTCTAAAGTGAAAGTTAGGTATGTTTGTCCGTTTGACAAAATATGAACATGCTTATGTGACGAACCAACTTGTTTATCAAGGTAGGGTTTCAGCAGCTAATAACTAAACGGGTTTAACTAAACCAAATTTGTCCTATCTGTATCCATCCAATGCTTTCCCCTAACTACATTTTTTTTTTTTTACATTCTTCTAAACTTATTATAGTATCTGTTCTAGTCTAACTACATTCTTGAAATCATTTATTTCAAGAATTAGATATTTTGGGGTACATATAGCCAAACAGTCCTCGGCTTTGCCTACATATTGCCTTCCCATTTCTTGTTCTTTCCAAGTTTGGGAGTTGGTTTTGAAACGGGATAAGGGTCAGTTTGGTCCTCGAAGTTGCAAAAAAGGGGTCAAATAAGTCCTTATATAGAAAATTTTGTCCGGACGTGCCATTTGAGGTGGCTCCCGGTGGAATTTTTTGATGAAATTTTTTGAGCATCGTATTCATTAAGTCTAGTTTACTCATACCAAATTTCAAATAAAAATTCAATCGGGAAGACATTCAAATGAATTCTTGAAGATAACTGTGCCGTTAAAAGCGCAGTTATCTTCAAGAATTCATTTGAATGTCTCCCCGATTGAATTGTTAGCTGAAATTTGGTATGAGTAAACTAGACTTAATGATTAAGATGCTCAAAAAATTTCATCAAAAAATTCTATCGGGAGCCACCTCAAATGGCACGTCCGGACAGAATCTTCTATATAAGGACTTATTTGACCCCTTTTTTGCAACTTTGAGGACCAACTCAATTATAAACAAATTGGAACTGTATCAACTCAAATCAGTCCGGTAGGGATGGCCTCGGGCCGGTTCGGGCCCGGTTCGGGCCTAGGCCCGGCCGGGCCTCGGGTCTGTTTTGTTGGGCCCGAGCCCGAACCGGTGGCCACCGGTTCCGGGTCCGGTTCCGGGCCGGGCCACCCGGTTAGTTTATTTTTTTTCCTTTTCTTCCCCCCCCCCCACACCCCCCACCCCCCCAAACCCCCCAAACCGGTCCTAAACATCAAGCCCAACTCAATAAAGCCCAAAAAATGAAAGAAAAAAAAAACAGTTTTTGGCCCGGACCCGGGCCCGACCCGGCCGGGCCGGTTCGCCAAAAACTGTAACCGAGCCCGGAACCGACCAAGCCCCCGGGCCTAGGCCCGACCCGGACCCAGAAAACCGGGCCGGGCCGGTCCCGCACAGTAGCGGCCGGGCCGGGCGGCCCGAACCAAGGCCATCCCTACAGTCCGGTAAGGGGTTTTAGCTAGGTGTGCTAATCAAGTGGGTTTCATTCTACGTAGTAGCTTGTATTAGATTTTACTGAATGTTCTTGATAAAGATCAAAGAGTAGAGTTCATTCCACTTAAAAATATATAATTTGAATATGAGCTGATCTAGTTTCATATTTTTAAAAATCATATACTACTTTAAACAGATGATCTTATTTGGTATCAACGTATAAACACACATGACTACTGAGGAATGTCACTAATTCTTTAGACGTAAAAAGCAGCTTTATAATTCTCAACCTAGTTGTCTCTTGGACATTAAAGCTCTCTTTGCCAGCTATGAGCCTATGATTTATACTAACTAGCCGGTCCTAGTCATTGTTTACAGAAGCCTGGGCCTGACCCAATCATATCCAGGTATGGGCCAGTTTTGAGTACACCCCTTTCCAAGGCTAAAAAATTGAGACTCCCAGACCGTTACTGGGATCGGAATAGCCCGGTTCAGTCCCCAAATTGGTCAATCGAGATGTGGTACCCCTCTTGAGCGAAGAGAGTCGGTCCCAAGCCCAACATTGGAAATTTTGGACCCGGTTTGGTCCCAAACAATGCCAAACCAGGTTCCAGATCGGGTCTGTGAGGTCTGTCCCTAATTAGAATGTTATCTTAAACATTAAGAAACACATGAAACACTAATATATTTTTAGTGGGAGATCTGCATAATTTTATGCATACATTTATACTATAATCATCTAATGTAATGCTTAAATTTATGAATTTAAAAAACAAATATTAACTCAAAGTTGAGTAGCTTGGGTTTTCTAGTAGAATTTACATACAAGTGACTTTGTTTTGGATCAAATCGAATTCGTGCACGACTCAAATTTGAATAAAAATCAAGACGCACTAGATCGAACAACAGCATCGGTCTCAAGTTGATTAGCATCCTAGTTCTACGCTTCTGATTTCTGATTATTATACAGACACACAAAATGCGCCATTACATGTTTTCGATAAGACTTCCGATAAACACCGAAACAAGGTTATTGGGATCTTTGTTGTCGACTATATTCCCAAAGGGCAATGGCACCACTAACGTGAACATTGAGTGAACGAACAACTCCCAGCTGTGGTATCTCAATACAAGAGTCCAATATATGGATAATATCCACTGGTATGCCCTCTTTCTCTCGCCCAAGGACAAGCACCTGGAAAATTAGAATAAACTTATTGCAAATCTAATTTTCTCACAAGTATTATTAAGAAGAGATATGATCATCATAACTATGACATATAATCTGTGGAACCACGTATCCAAGAAATACAAGTAATTATCAACTCCCCATTTTGGGTAGGGTAAATTTGGCGGAAATGACTAATGAACTGAATTTGATTATACTGGAAGTGAAAAGAAAGAATATGCTGCTTGGTCCTATATTGATAATTCTCCATCATTCGGGTCCTATATCGATACATTTTATCTTTCAGGTCCCGCATTGATAATTCTTCTATCTTTCAGGTCCTTAATTGATAAAATTCCTAATTTCATTTAGAGTACTCCATATTTAATATTTTTAAAAGATTAAGATAAAAGAAATAATATTTCAAGTGTAGAAAATTCATTTACCTTCATTTTATTATTGAGTTCAATAAAAACACTTCTACAACTTTTCATGTCTATCGGGGATTCAAATAATGCAGTCAAAGAGGTAGATATTAATCAACAAACTGAATGACAAGACTACTAAGTCAAAAAAAAATGCCAAACGGGCTCTATGGTAACGTGTAACTGGCATACCATCTTTTTGGGAAAGGCATACTGGTCAAGAGATATGCTATTTGCAGTCTGCTCCAGACCCAAGATGGAGAAGCCCTCACGCTTCTTCTTTTCAAGAAACGCTTTGATACTACTTACGGGTATTTCTAGAATGGGGACCCACTTCTCTGCGGTTACACTAGAAACAAGAAAGGTTACACTCATTAAAAAGCAGAACTCAACAAGAAAAATCGTGCAGGCAATTCATTCTTTATGATTTCCACTGCTGCACAATGCAGAAATAATAGCAAGCTATTATAAGAAAGTCAAGTTGTATGGTTTTGGTTGATCTAAAAAGGAGGGAAACAATACCAACCACAGTACCACACACACCTTCCCATAAAACGAAAAAAATGGGAATAAAAAATGGAACATCCCAAAAGGAAATGGGGATGAAAATTATAGGACAGGGGTGGTATTACTTGATGGTAATTAAATTTCTTTTTGGCATCAATTTGATCCTCGACTATACAATTCTGTTCCAGTTAGGATGTTTTTACTTGGACTATAATTTGTCCCAGACCAGACCAGAGTCACCAGACCAGCAAATTACAGTTTAAGTAAAAACATCCTTAGTCCTCATGCATATACTGATCTTCTTAAGAACAACACTTTCGTACACTAAGGACTGAATTGGGTCCAACTAGTTGACTGCAAAAACTAGCACAAAACTAGGTCTAAATTTTCGTGAGTGGACACAAGTCACACAACTACTCATCTTATTAAGAACCAAAATTGTGTAAAGACTAGATTGTATTCAAACTTAATATTCAAGAACTCGAACTCGAGAACCAACATAAGTAGAATAAAAAGCTGAGTCCCAAATGGAGTACTAGACTACTAGTTCAAAGGAATAAATCGAGTATTCACTATGGAAAAGTAAACACACGTCAATTGTGCAAAAAGAAATCAGTGATAGTGGAACTGGGTTTTTATAGATCCAAACAAAGACCCAAACTGAGTGGAAATACTTGGAAACCTGGGTAAAACATGACCACAATACAGTGTTCCTAGAAGAAGAGGACTTAGAGCAAATAATCTACAACATTCTTGATTTTCATTGATCTGTGCTGTGGAGGCCACAGACATTATTTTAAACTCTCAACAGGAAAAAACTAACGGGCAGATTTACAAAACCTGATGAGCTGGAACTGCTTGTCTTTTAGAACCTCTTTGTTTGCAATTGCTATTCCGCCTACTCTAAATACCTGCAAAGAAATCATTAGAGGAAAAAATGGATTATACAAGGGGAGTCGAACAAATTTCATGGCTTGAGCTAACAAACCCTTGCATGGCCCACAAACAGGCAAACAATAAAATATGATACACACCTCACATGTCCGTGTCAAACCTGCGAGATTAGGTATTCGATCAATAAGTGATGCTACAACAATAATATCTTGTCGACTTTTTTTTAGCTTCTCAAAAGCTGCAGTTCTTAGATGTAGAGCTTGATCGAGAAGCAGGCCTTCCTTTTCCATGTCTGTATAACACAATAGAAGGGAATAATATTTAAAAAATACAATGTGTTTTGAGATTTTAATACTAGGAGTAAGACAAATCTCTAAAAATATGTAGGTTCATCAGCTCATTAAACCTTTAACATGGAAACAAAAATGACTGGAAGCAATCATGTAAGCAATTTCCATCAATGTAAACTCCCTGCTCCACTTTGCATGTGCTCACGAAGATGTTAAAGCACGTGACAATGAGATTGGGAAATATATTTTTTTAGATTGGTAAATATTTAATCATCATGATTTTCTCGATTTTTTTGCATGACTTGCAGATTAGTGTGTAATATATCAAATGTACAAGTGGCGCAAATCTCTTTGTAGCTGAAACGCCAATAAAAATATAGGAAAAAATGAACTTTCTTAATGCGTTTTACATTCCTCCTAAATTTGAACATATTTAATGTGTTCAGATCCTCAGCTCCAATCATTATTTATTTCTTGGTTACTGTTTTTTTCTTTTTTTTTTCTTTTTTTTTTTCGTTTTTTGGCAGGGGAACATTTTACCTGTTTTTCTTGGTTATTGATGTTGTGCTGGAAAATCGAATTAAGCTTTAGTTTTTTCCAGCGGTGGGATGATAGAAACATATACTACCCCCTAATGCAGAATGTAAGCTTTTTAACTGGGGGTAGTACAGAGTATTTGTTTCTACCTGTTTACATAGCTTTCATTTTAAACAAATGATTGGCTCACGGGTCAGCTTGGACCCGGCGGGTCAACACTAGGAAAACACGATCAACTTTTATATAAAAAAATTATAGTAAGAACATATATGAATATATATATATATATGTATAATAAAAAAATTATATTTCAATATAATAAAATAATAATAATACTTGGTATGAAATTTTCTTATACGTTCAAAAATGCTATTTGATACATAGTATTTATTTTAATTTTAAAAAAATTGAATATAGTGTTGAATAAGAATAAAGTTTTCATATTTGAATACTTAATAAGCATTTTTGAATATTTAATACAAAGTATTCAAATATATTCACATTCATCATATTCTAAAATATAGCTTTAGGATTATTTGAATACAACAACAACAACAACAACAATATTACACAGTGCCGCAAAGGCTCCCAAGTCCCACCTACAATGAGGTAAGGGGGATCAGATGTACGCAGCCTTACCCCAGTACTAAAGCACAGAAAGACTATTTCCGAATAACCCGTGATGACGAAAATTACATGGACTGACCGTTGCATCATAGCAAAGAAGCGCAGGCAGTTTAGTGAGTCATTTTGTTTTACTCCATGATATTTCAAGCCAAAAAATAGTGAATCTTTGGCTCCGTTGGAAATGAAGGACATTTTAGGATTATTCGAATCAATGATATTATTTGATATTTATTTTGTACCTCTATAAAATATATACATAGGACTTTCTCTCTAGAGAGAATATTTAAATATATCACATACTCTTCTCAAAAATAAATATCAACACCTAAACTCATTATAAAATCTCAAAGTATTGTATCAGCATTTTTAACTTATATTTCAATGTTTTATTCATAATCAGATACTATAATAATAGAAATAATATGTATTATAATGTTTAGCCTAAAATTTGTTTTTTAGTCCATCTCTAACTCCGAAACCACTTTAATTCAGAAACAAATTCTCAGTGGCATAAATCTAATAGAAAATGTTAAATTTATCCTCTATATTTTTTTAGGTTAAACCAAGTAAAGCTAAGTATTCACACTTTCAAATAATGTATTTTTTATCATATTTTTAAATAATGTATTAAAAACCTTCTAAAAATAAAATTAATTTTTTTTAATAACATGTCAAAGAATTAGAGAAAACCTATTAGCCGGGATTGTTTCATTGTCAAACGGAGGTTGTTATCATCAGTGATGGACTAAAAAGAAAGCCAACATAAATTTCAGGGATGAAAATAATAATTTTGTAGGGGTGTAAAACGAAATGCACTATATTTGCAGGACCAAAAACAATTTTAAACCTAATGTTTATTATGTAATACTTAGTTAATACTGTATAACATTTCAACTTATTAAGAAATGTATATTAATTTGCAAGAAGCTTTCACTAACAAGAAGCCTTAGTAGCAAGTTGGTGGGCTGGTCATTGTCCTCTCGGTACACCCAGGTTCGAACCCCAGCAGAGACAATTTTTAAATAACTTCAATTTGCCTGGATTCTTCTGGGTCTCCAGGGTATAGGCTATTCTGGTTTGGGCCCGGACCATCGGGGTTTTCCGAGTTCTAGTGCATTTACGGGTCACTATGTAACTGGACCAGGTTAGGCATCGGTTCGTCGGTTTCAGAGCCGACCTGCCTGATCCGGTCCGGTTTCCTTAACATAGAATGGAAGACAATAATTTCAACACTAAGTATGAAAGTTTAGACTCAAAATTCACACATACCAAGAAGTGACTGGTATGATACTTTGTCATCCATGGAGAAAGTTGAAGACAAATATTGAATCTCATGCTTGGAAAACGTAACTTTTCTCTGAAAATCAAAAGATATATCCTTCGAGAAAGAGGTTGCCTGGTTGACAGATAGAATGTCCAATATGTCATTACACCTATCATCATCATCAATGCTTAAGCTTTCTTCCTTGATAGTTGCAGCATCCTTAGCCATTGAGGACCTAAGGTCATCCCTAGCATCCTATAATCATCACGGTGAATTACAAAGCATATGGAAACGCGATAAAATGTGAATAACTTGGCACTTACATTTAGGAAACTGGTTACACGATCCATAAGGGTTACTGGTACACATTCAAATTCAAGATCCTTCAAAAAATAGGGAGGGTTAGCATCTTAATAGTAAGCAAAAAAACTTGAGTAAAGACTGCACCATACATCTTTAAAATATGAATTGAATGAAGAACAAATGACACTACGAAGTAGAGTTTGTTGGAAATCCGACATGCAAAAATACAAGAAACTAAGCACTTTGATGGAATCATGGAAAGAAGTTGTTCAGCAACATAAACAATGAGAAGGAATAAGAAAAGATACCATGCAAAAACACCCATCCTTTTTTGCACTGCCTTTCTCTTTAAAGTGATTTCCTATACTTCACTCTCATTTCCTAGCTGTTTTAATAGTTTTTCCTAGTTTATACCAAAATGGCACTCTTGAAATGATTTGACACAAGTGGCCTACATTCTACTAGTTTCATCATATCAAAGCTAAAAGCAAAGTGGCCTTATATGTTGGGACAGATGGACAACAAGAACAACAACAACAACATTACCCCAGTGCCACAAAGGCTCCCACCTATGGTGGTGAGGGGGGCGGATGTACGCAGTCTTCCCCTATACTAAAGCATAGAGAGACTATTTCCGGATGACCCATAAATCCATAATGTAAATCGCGCCAAAAATTGCATGGACTGACTGCTGCTTCATAACAAAGAAATGCAGAGTTTAGTGAGCCATTTTGCTTTATTCCATCATATTCCCACGCCAAAAAATAGTGTCTCTTTGGCTCCATTGGAAATGATGGAAAATGTTGGGACGGATGGAGAATGACTAAACTCTGTTCCCGATCGACGCTCTAGTACTAACTACTAAAATAGAACTAATAGAAGTAATTGAGTAAATTCCACTTTTCCCACAGTTGAAGTGTTTTTCACCTTTTACTCCTTGGCTTCAATTTCTTCCATTATTACTGCTTGAAATCAAGAAATGTTCCACATTTCTAGATTTACCCCAAAACATCAAAATCTATATATATTAGGATGATGTTTTTTTAAATGTTCAAAGTGAGATTGTTTTGGGAAAATAGTAAACTCAATGGTAAAAAAAAAGTCGGATTGGGTGTTATGCAACATATTCTTTCCTAATAAGCATATGTGTGATGACTTCTAAGTCATCTATGATACGACTTATATAGCATTTCCTATTTTCTACTTGAGTGTATAAAACATGATTTCCGACCAAAGACTCTAATTTTGTCAATATGATGAGGATTATTCGGAATCTTGAGAAAGCGATACATGTTCCCAGCATTTTGACATTTTTGCAGCCAAAGTTAAAGGCACATGTTTTAGGTCTTATCCTATTTTAATATTACCTCAATGAAATACAGATTTCAGTATTACAAACATGATTATTATTTTGGACGGAAGTAGTGTTTTGCAGACCTCAACTCGAGTGCTGAAAATTCCTGCTGGCATAACAGACTTCTGTGGATCAAAATCATCAAGATATCCTTCCATTGAAGCTCTTAAACTATGACAGCAAAAGTAAAATATCACCAGCTAAGGAGATCAAGACCAGTGGCCACGATATTATCTATATGTTTGCTATATATAACCGTATCTGGTGCACAAACCGGTTTTCAATACCCTAAAATGTGTCAAATTTTGAGTTGAAAACGGGAGATGCAGTACACATCTCTGAAGTTCAAAGATGCATGATCTAATTTTCTAGGAATTAGAATAAAAAAATAAAAAATAAATAACATTTGTGGATACCAGAATGAGGTTAGTCCAGAGCACGAAGGCATCCCCACAAGGCAAGGGTCCCACCACAAGGGTGTATAAGGGGCAAGCCTTTCCCTGTCAAATTTTGTATAAAGGGAAAGCCTTTCCCTGCCACGTTTTGACAAGAGGCCGCTCCTATGACTTGCGGATACCAGAATATTGCAAAAAAAAAAAGAATCTTTTGGGTGTCACAAGCCTAACTGCACATTTAGGCCAGAAAAATGTTGCCTGAAAGTGATTCACAAGCCAACGCACACATGTCACGGCAGTGGGAAACAACTGCTCTTGTGAGTGTGTGACAATGGCAGCCAGGATATTGTGTAATGATATAGTGACTGCTGGTTCACTTATAAGACAATGCAGATGACATTGGTATACACTCTCTTGCAGTCTTTTTTCAGACATCTTCCAGCCACAAGAGTGTTGGTGCTGATGCCGTGATACCATGTAAAACTTTATGAAAAACAAGACATATTACTCAACATAGTAACACCCAATTGTTTAGAGTACATCAGTATATATTGGAATGCAAGATATACAAATGATTAAAAAACTGCAATAGGGAGCCTATAGACTCTGCTTAAGGGAGACGAGTGGTTAAGAATGCCAAAGCGAAACAATAAAATGAAAAAGAGAGCTTGCTCTTCATCAAGATTGAACTTTACCGTGCACAATCAGGATTGTTCATCAGATAAGATTTAAGCTCCTCAAAACATCTTCTCTCTATAGGCAGGTCTGTGGAACAACTAGTATTTGTTGGGAACAATGTTTGCAGAACCTTGTATACTAATAACTGGAAAAGTAAATAAATAAATAAATAAATAAATAAATGTGTGTTAACATTTTGTAGTACTGTGCATAAGCAGTACACATGATCCTTCAAAGGGACTGACCTGGGTGAAGCCACGCAGTGTGTGATGATGTGATGTCAACAATGGAATTATAGGAGGAAGTAATTCGCTAAGCCTTTCAGATTGTGCAGCTCCCGTTGAATGCAGGATTATATTAGCAGCTATAAACACATAAGAAGATAAAGCCTGCAAGAGTACATAATATAAATATCGCAGCTAGTGCAACTGACCCTCATCCATGCATCTTACATAGATGATGCTCTAAGGCCATGCTCAATTGCTCATAAGTAATAACTCATGTCCAGCCAGATATATGAAGCAATGACTGATTTATGAAGAGATAACCGAAGTAGATAGATCAGATGAACGAGCAGGGTTAAATCATTTGAGAATTGAGGTGCAAAACTATCTGAATTAAATGCTTCGGAAAAAATATTATTAGGAAGTCAAACATGAAGCAAAGAGAGAACAGAGCTTATTGTTCGGTACCTACGTACACATGCATGAGAATTCCTACATGTGCAAGCATGTATTTATTCTTCTAGGAGTCTTTTTATATATTATCATTTGTTTATTATTTATTTGATTGTACGGCTTTATCTCTTTATTTTAGCCGGACATGTAGCACATGTATAGGGGTAGAAGTCTATCCATTTACATAGACTAGCTTTTAATTGTATATATGTATACGGATGTATTCAATTCACAATCAATCGAATAAAGAGTTTTATTCGCACTAGAGTTTTCATGGTATCAGAGCTAAATCGATCCAGAACAATGGTGTGGGCCCCCTATAAAAAATGACGACACAATTATAAAAAATGACAATGATGAACCGATGAGAAAAATGAATGACGGCACGATCTAGACACGACGAAGTGTCTGGTTGTGAGGAGGGGTGATAAAGTCCTACACCGGATATCTCTGAAAGAATTAAACATCATATTAAGATCTGAGGTACTCCTCCTATCAGGTTAACCTTTTAGGATAGAACCCCGGGTCTTAACACTTATTGAATAACATCTCTGATTAAGGATAGAAAATAGCATTACCTTTTTTTTAAATAAACTTAGGAGGGATCGCAAAATGGAACAGCTGAAAGTTTGAAGAAAACGACCATGACATAATGAGAAAGTGAAGTTGCCGCTACATTATAATGCATTAATATAAAAAACGGGAGCCTTGAAGCACCAGTTATGGTGTTCCCGTGTGATCAAGGCCACAGATTCAAGTTTTGGGAGAGACCTCTTATCAAAATGACAAGGAAAGGGGCTTGCCCCTTATACACCCTTGTGGTAGCCTGGTAGGTCCCTTCGGGGGACGCTCGCCTTACGGGGACGCCAATGTGCACCCGGCTGCACGATGGACGATAGAATGTGTTGGAAATAGAATTTAAGCATGTGCCTTTTTATATTCCAACATGTGCTTACTTCACTTTCCTTTATGACTTTTAATTTTCTTTTGTCCTTTTGACACAGAGAGATGAGGTCTTTTTGCTGACAGCTGGAGGTCAAGATAACGAGGTTGACGCGGAGGGATGGGGCCGTTTTGTCAACGATTCAATCTTTTATTCGACCTTTCAGTCTTTTTTGCCGAAGATTTGAAGACTTTAGAATTTTCCGACAACTAGTTGGCTAGTCGCTATTGAATCGTGATTCACCTGCGATTCCATGAGTTTAAGGTTCTGCACGGGCGATCCCATCGATTCAAGTATTTTACTATCTCTAGTAAAACCGGTATCACTGGGAGCAGTAGAGATCGTATGTTGTGAACCATATCAAAATCAAATGAAAGAAAAGGCATTTGCTATGGTACTCCACTCGAGCTGTTAATGAAGGAAGAAAACTAAGGATTGTAATTGAAAATCAAGGAGAAGAAGAAAAAAGAATTGTTGCTGACTACCCCAGCCCCTTATTTTGTATCCCAATTCGGTTTCTCACGGGTAGGAATAGTACATGGTGCAGATAAACATAATGGACTGACAAGGGAAAAATGGAAAATAAAAAAGTCATCCCTCAATTCTTAATTCCCACGCCCAGCTCTATGTTGCAATTATATCCGAATGGAGGATAGTATGCTCCAGTTTGAGGGGGAGTGCTGGAAATAGCATTTAAGCATGTGCCTTTTTTATTCCAGCATGTGCTTACTTCATTTTCCTTTATGAATTTTAGTTTTCTTTTGTCCTTTAATGTACCATTTACTTACCTATATATATATATATATATATATATATATATATATATATATATATGGGAGTTATGATGTATGATCATCAGATAATAAAAACAAAAGGTTCTCTACCTAAATTAACAGAATGCATTTTAATATACATCTCACCTGGGGCCGCATTTCAGAATCTCGAAGAAGCGGAACTAATTCTTCCCTGACCTATTAAATGAACATGAGAGCTCACTAAGTCTCACGCAGTGTAAAAATACCAATATTAACAGGAAATGATATATTCCATACACCACAAAGAAGAATATCTTGTCTAGATTAAGTGTTGTAGCCAGGAAAACAAGAAAAATCATGTGATCAGATAAATTCATACCAGCAATCGAAACTTCAAGTATATATGAATTGCAAAGGTTTCCAGGTACTGCCGAACAGATGGCAAATTGTTTTTCTACGTAGAGAAAGAGGACAATAAATCACCATGATCAGTAGCACAAAAACTAACAGGCATGAATGAATAGGAACCATATTCAGAAATATCATTTTTAATATGCATATGTAGGTTCTCAAAGTGCCGGAGTTAAGTATTGTGGCAATTCAATTGCATCATACATTCATACTCCGTCTCTTCACTTTTACTTGCTCCATTTTCCCTTTATGGGAGTTCATTACTACTTGTGCCAATGTTCATTTTGACAAATTTTTGCTACATCTCTAAAAGACATAAGTACCCTTACTTTTTTATCCTCTCCAACTTTCCGCGTATTTTCACCTTCTCTCCTACTTTTTCTACACTATTCACTATCCCTTCAATTTTACTCTTTGATCCCATAGAAACCCTCCAGGAGCAACTATAAGTAAACGGATGGAGCCTTTTTATTATATACTTGCTAAGGTGAGGTGACAAGTCATTAAGAGAACCTTTACCAAGGCTCTATAAATTTAAAATAAATCACAAATTTCAGCTATTGTCTGCTAAAACTACTGAAAAATCTGAAGTTATGGATGAATCTGTAAGATTATGAAAAAATCATATTCAAAATTATATGAAAAAACTAAAATGTCCTTATCAGCTAGTTCAGCAGAAACTGAGAAAAATAACTACACCCTTACTTATTTTGATCATTAAACAACTCAGCGCGCAAGCTCAAAAAAATAATGTTGGGTATAAAAATGACTTATAAGGCTCATAAGCCCAAAAAAGTTACTAAATGGGATCTTATTCGAGTAACACATGTTTTCCCCTTTTTTCACTTTGTTTCTGTTGTGTTGACAAGAATCACTGAATATAGATTGCGAAAATAATCTAGCATTGGAAATGAATGAAAAATAATCTTACAGAGAGACATGTATGAAGACTATGAGTAACTACATGCACCATATCTTGCTCAACAAACCGTGATAAAATGCAAATCATCTGCCATGCGCGAACTTTGCGCCTATGGATCTGACAAGAAAAACAAGTGATATGGTATGTCGGTAAGCCATAACGGTTTTTCAAGATGTAGCCATACAAAAAAGAGGCACTGAGCGATTAAAAATGAAATTACTAGTAAATCATCTGAACAGCATGATAGCATCAAATGTAATATGCACACATGAACAAAAAATAATTAATAAACAGATCTCCTCTCTCTTCATTAATGGTCAGATTACATAAAGGTATGAAGCACATAATACAGAGTAGTTTTAGTTCGTCTTGAACTCAAAATTGATTATGGTGTTGGAATTGATTGTGCTGTGCAGCAATGGTTTTTAATATCTTTTTTCTATATCTATCATAATAAGATTGCTTCCATGTTTAGTCCTCTACTAAAATTATTTTTCTGATTCTAAATTTCGACCTTGAAATCAACCGCTTTTGGTCTTTTAAGTTTTAACTACAGTGGTTGTGCCACATTTGGTTGCCCAGCCTATTTTCCAGCTAACCATTATAGTAAAAAAAACAACGGTCACTTTTAAGATGAGGAGTGACGACTAGAGATGACAAAGCCACTACATCATACAGTCATAGGATAAAAAGTGGAACTCGCCCATCATATATATTTGCATTAGTTCGCAACAAAAGAAAAGCAGTTTGTTCCAAACGTGAGTGCTAATTAGGTAGATGAATGTTTTGATAGATATATCCATCTTTAACATATTAAGTAATTACTTCAAGACTTCAGATGTGGTAATTTTTCCATCATTTGCAATGGAGCCAAAGACTCACAATTTTTTGGCTTGGGAATATGATGGAATAAAGCAAAATGGCTCACTAAACTGTCTACGCTTCTTTGTTGTGAAGCAGCAGTTAGTCCATGCAATTTTCGACGTGATTTTCACTATGGGTCATCCGGAAACAGTCTCTTTTTGCTTTAGTACAGGGGTAAGACTGTGTACAGCCGACCCCCCTTACCCCACCATAGGTGGGAGCCTTTGCGGCACTGAGGTGATGATGATGATGATGATGATGACTTCAGATGTGGTAATCAATCCAAGAAAAATATCATTCATTGATTTCAATTCCATATAGTATGACGATGATAAAAATAAAGTAACTTACAGCACTGTGTTTCTTATATAACTCCTTAGATAAATCCTTGTCAGTAAGCTGTATTAGCATATAATCGTTAGAAGACCTCATTGTACAAAATGAAAATAACAGATATTAGCTAAAAACATAGTTAGAATTTAGATTGTAGAGGTAACAAACATAAACCCCCAAAAAAGAAAAAAAAATTAATGTTTAACTAAATATGCCAAGCTAAGAAACACAAAATAGGATGTCAATATGTCATGATGTGAAAGGGTGGGAGTTTGAGCATGTGTCCATGCATAATATAAAACAATCTGATGTGTGTAGACAATTATGAGCCCCCAAAACATGGCAAATCAAAGCATGAAATTGAATCTATTATATACGAATAAGGAAATTTAAACAAAGATCGCTTTTATTGCATGTTGATATTTCTGGAGACAATGAAATGACTTAAGAGCAGATTTTGAAGAATCAATACCGTAGAATTAAGGAGTTCCAGCAAGAATAATTTTCCAGATGCAAGGGCAGCACTTCTATCTTTGTTTTCTCTGGTTAATTCCTCCATACATACAAGATCTGCCAATCTATAGAATAACACAGCAACAGATACGCGTGCATACAACTCTGTGTTGATAAATTCCTGATATAAAGCCAAGATAAGATATGCTAGACATAGGCTTATGTAAAGGAAATCTGCAGAATTCTATCGAGTGTGGACCAACAGTGAGTATTTTATAGATTAAGTACTACTCTTTCTGTCCAAATATAATTGTAGTACTCTGTAATATTTGTAGCCCTATAACCAAAAAACCTTTTGAGTTGAAATTGAACTAAAAAAGAACACATTTAACATGGAACAATATCATATTATACCAACCTAATTAACTTTTGAGGCTATATTAAAAGGGCACCTAAATCTGGGTATTTTCCTACAGCACAGTTACCCGGAGTAAAATAAAACAACATCCAAGCCTTAGTCCCAATAGATTTTGGGTCGGCTAACATGAATGAATACATGACGGAGCCAAAAGAAAAAGAAAATACAAAGATAAGGTATCATAAAAAGATAACAAAAAAGATAAGATAAAATAGAGATAAGATATACATAAAAATGATAAGATAAAAAGGATAAAAGGGGTATATATATACTAGTATGTAATAGGGAGAATTTGACATTACACCCCACTTTTTGGGTGATATTGGACTTTGCACCCCATTTTCAAAAAACTTTGACTTTGCACCCCATCATATAACATTTTGTGAATGAAAATTTCTAAATGGGGTGCAAAGTCTAAGGATTTTGAAGTGGAATGGGGTGCAAACGGCAAAGTCAAAGTTTTTTTTAAATGGGGTGCAAATTTCAATATTATCCAAAAGGTGGGGTGCAAAGTCAAATTCCCCCTATATAATACAGGATAAAAAAACATAAGAAAGTTAGGGCCTGTTCACTAATAAAGATATTTTCCAGTTTTCTATTTCTGTTTTCCGTTCTCCAATTTTCTGTTTTTATTTTCTAGTTTTTCTATCTCCAATTCTTTATTTTCATTTTTTAGATTTTCATTTTCAAATTTGTAAACAATAAACATGTTCATACAATTTTTTCACCCGGTTCTGTGACCGACCAAAAGACCGAAAGTACGGTCCCAGTCTGGAACCGAACGTAGTTAACCGAAGTAGGGTACTGGGTCCCATGTATAGGAAAGTCAGGATCAAAACCAACCGGTCCTGGTTGATCTCAACAACTAGTTTGATGAATTCTTTTCCTATTTTCCTATTATTTGACAACTCAACGGCTCTTAAAACTCTTCACTTTAAAAAATGATTTCGAAAAACCAAGACTGAACCGCCGGGTCATTGACCAGCCCGGACAGGGACCGCCGGGTCATTGACAAGCCCAGACAGGGACCGCCGGGTCATTTATAGGACTGGCTCGAGGCAGCCTGATTGTCGATCGGATCAAACACAGACCGTCGGGTCATTTGCCAGACAGGATGGTGACCGCCAGGTCGTTGACCGGACTAAACGGGGATCGCTGGGTCATTGACCGAACCGGACGGGGACCGCCGAGTCGTTGACTAGACCAGATCGGACCCGGACTGCCCGACCATCGATCGTACCAAACAAGTACCGCCTGGTCATGGATCGCACCGGAAAGTGACTGCCGGGTCATCGACCGTAACGGAAAGAACCGCCAGGTCATGGACCAGACCGGATAGGGGTCACCGGGTCGTGGACCGAACCGGACAGGGACCGCTGAGTCGTTGACCGAATTGGACAAGGACTGTCGGGTCATCGACCGGACCAGACATGGACCACCGGGTCAATGATCGGACCCGACCGCCGGGTCGTTGACCGGACCAGATAGAGACTGTCGTGTGGTTGACCGGACCGGACTAGAACTAAAACCGGAGTGAGACTGGATCCAACACTAGGTGTAAGCATGAAAACTCATTGCAGCGTCATTGTAGCATCCGCGTTTTCCAAATTTGGAAAACTAGCAAAAGTCACTTCTCCAATTCATTAAGGAAAACAGAGACATCTCATATTTTTTGTTTTGGAAAATGATTTGGTAAATGCAATTTTCTTTTTTCCTTTCTCTAGTTTTACAGCAATTGTTTTGGTAAACATGTTTCTGTTTTCCTTTTTCCAGTTTTCCTGTTTTTTGTAAAACTGAAAAATATCTCCGTTAGTAAAACAGGCCCTAAGTTTTAAAAGGCGTGAGGCGCCATAGGGCGTTTTTGTTAAAGTTTGCTAAGGGGTGAGGTGCAAGGCGAAGGCAGCTCCTCATGGAACTTAAACATACAGATTTGCTAAAATTAATTATATAACTTGTACATGATACCTTCTACCCAAAAATAATGAAAATTTCATAAAAATACCACAAGCCATTAAACAAGCATATTGAAGGCCAAAATCAGTCACAAGAGAAACAAAATAAACATTCAGTAGTTACTGAATTAATGTGTTCCGGACTTTAAAGTATAGTGATTTAACTAAAGTTTATCAAGTAAAGTTTATAATTTACTAATTCAATGTGTCCTATACTTTAAATATTAAAACATACTCCGTATCAGTTAGTTACATACTTAATCACATGTTTAAAACATTAAAGCTTCTAACTTTAAGGCTATGAGAGTGGTTACAAATTAAGGCCTGCCGGTTACAATAAAAAAATTATATTAAGGCTTCTGGTTTTAAGAATATCATAAAGATTACAAATTAGCTTTAGGACTTCTAGTATTTGAAGGCTTGTAGTTATGAATTGGAATTTTAATGTTAACTTTAGTTTGCTGGGAATACGAAACTAGGTCAGTAACATATTGATAGCTCCCAGGTTACACCGAAGTGCTTAGAGAGAATGGAGAGCTACTAGAGAGAGAAAGAACTTGCAATAAATGGTTTGAGAACCCCTTACAACTACTCCCAAGGGGGTATTAATAGGGGAAAGTCGGGCTGGACTCCCAGATCTTGGGCCTGGGATGCCCAATTACAATAACGGGCCACAAATGGGCTGTTTTACAAGCAATATGGCCCAACACGGGTCCTGTGAAAGTATCTGGCAGCATGGTTCCCCTTCAAACTCTCGGACCCGCTGGGGAAGGAATTTAGCCTGCTGGCGCACGGGGAGTATCCCTCCGAGGTGAACACTCCGAGGGGTGGTTCTCTAGACTTCTGCTTCCCAGGTGGGCTTTATATCCCTGGTGCTAGTTTGGGCCGTTCGCTAATCTGGGAGTGTATGGGCAGTGGTCCCAAGCCCGTATACTCCATCACATATATAGTCATGCACACGACTAGGCAAATAATTGACTTCCAAAGAATACAGGAGACAAGAGCCCAAACTGCTCTATCTGTGATTGGAGCAAAAGCGCAGGAATTGAGCGGAACAGAGCATAGGGAAAATACTAATACACTGAGAGAAGTGGGAAAATATGAATCGATTAAGAGAAGAAAGAAGGTAAAAAAACTTGCGTAAAACAGTGCAACATGCGAAGTGAAAGGGAAGAGTGTGTTTTGTGATAAATAAGATGAGATGGAGTGGTTTTGGACTTCGGATGTACGTGGCGTCTTATTAGATACTTCCCAAATAAATCGCCGAATAAATTGCATATAAATAAAGCAGGGAAGAGTTTGATTTGTGATATACAAAAAAGAGATAGAGTGGTCTTGGACTCCGGGAGTACCGCACAGCAGAAAAAATCTAGGAAACTTACAGCATATAAACCATCAAATTTACAAGAATCACTGGAGCGGCTAAAGCGTTTGCCTCCTGTGGCGCAAAAGCGCTCAAAGAAGTGATGAAAGTGCACGCCTTATAAAATATTGGAATCTGCTGCGCCTAAGCGCCTTGAGCCTTGAGCCTTGCGCCTAGTGCATTTTTTTTTAACTAAGATGAGAAAGATAAAGAAGATGAACGAAAAAAATGACAAGAGATCAATCCGCCACGCGAAGACCCGCCATCCCCTTTGCTCTCTCCAAGAAAAAGCAGACTCCTCTAGTCTATACAAATATTTAAATGCTATAATAAAGCACGAACCATATGAAGAGAAGAAATAATCCTAGGCATTTGAGCTTATGGAAATATAATGCATTGATGTACTGAAACACACAAGAAAGAATATTTCTTTGACTACATTTTATTCATCGATGTAATACTCCCTCTGTCCTGAATTGTAGGACACTTTATGGTTTACGATGTTTGACCAACGATAAAGCAAACGGATCCATGTCCGCACTCAAATTATTTTTAGAAAAAAATAATTACATATTCAGAAACTACATTAAAATCGCAAAAACCAGAATCAATTTTGATAAAAAAAAAATTGATATATGTAGTAAGAGATTAAGAGTAATTTGTGTTGAGCCTGTTAACCAAGTGAATAGGAAACAAATCTTACAAAATGAGACTGAGAGAGTACACAGTAATAAATTATATTATAAAAATATCATAATTTCTCTCAAAGTAAAATTCAAATCTATAATTTTTATATTTTTTACTAACAGTCAATTAAATATATTGATGGTCAAATTCATGCCTTGCAAACGTGAATTTATAGGGAGTTGGAACTAAACAAGAATTCAAGAACAAAGATGTTATTACTTTAGGTCATCAATTTAACAACAGTTGCAATTTGGTACTTTAATAACTATGATAAATATAAAATATTGCACTACTATTAAATAATAATTTTACATGATTTCAAACTAGAACAGAATAGACCTATAAACAGATCCGGCCATATAAAAAAATTGAAGTCTCACTTTTCGAAAAAGTTCCTCAGATAAGGAGGAAAAGATAAGAAGGAAAAAGGTAAAAGAGAAATGAAATCAACGTGAAGAATAAAACAATCTGCGAGCCCACCATTAATTTAGTGACTCCATCAGAAATATATTTCTTTTAATAATAAAATCGCCATTAATGTAGTGGGAAAAAAATAAACTCATCTGAAAGATTTTTTAGAAACAGTTTCACATTGAATTTAGGCAACTCCATCAGAAAAAATCTATATTTTAATAGAACGATAATGGAGTTTGAATAATTAGAAAATAAATAAAACCTATTCGGAAGAAGGAAAACTGAAGACTGCGCCATTAACTAAGCTGGCTCTATTAGAAAAATAGCCACTTGTAATATGGAGGAAAAGGAAAGAAAGTAAAGAAGAAAAAAGAAAGGAAAAAAACAGGAAAACAAGAAAATAAATAAAATAACAGTGAATGCACCATAGTCCAAAGAGGAATGCATAAAAAGACAAAAGAGGAGGAGGAATGATGAGGAAATTAATCCGAAGAGGAATACATAAAAAGAAGAGAGAAAACCACTAAGGAAGAAAGAACCAAAGAGGTTAGTTGAACAAACGAAATGAAATGAAATGAAATAGATGTAGTTGGGGGGGGAGTTTGAATGGTTTGATACTTTGATACTATTTTAGTTAGTATAGCTAGCTTAATAGTTTTGATACATTGTATTATGTTACTTTTGGGTGTTTAATAAATTTACCTTTCATCCAAAAGAATAGATGTAGTTTATCCTCTTCACAAGGTAAGAAGAAGAAAAAGATGAACTTATACTTTCGAAAAAGAAAGAGAAAAAAGGAGGAAAAAATGGGGGTGCAAGGATTTGCTGCAAAGGGAGAGAAGGCAAAAGAAAAGGGATAAAAAGATAAAACTTGGAACAGCATGTCATTAGCCAGTCAGATTATTTTCAGATTACTGTCGAGTAGAACTATTCTGAGAAGTGAGAACACCACTGAAAGATGAGATTTTTAGTTTCAATTTTCCTTTAAACATTTCCTTCTTTGAATTGTACTTTTATAAAGTATTGTAAAAATTATGTGGCACTGCAACATAAATAGATTTTGGTATGGTCATGCCACATCAGTGTACCGAGTGCCAAAGCTTCCACACCGGCATTGTGGATTGGAGTGGGGATAATCTGGTTACATTTCTGTAAGGAGATGGATTCAAACACTAGACATCAACATACACAAGCGGAAAGACCCCACTAGTTGCATGATATACGCCATGCTACTCTTATTGGCCAATTAATCTCACTGCAATATATACATGAAGTCATGGACCTTCAACTTATCTATAGTTAGCCTTTGGTTATATTATATACTTATGTTATTGGTCCAAAAAAGTGTTTATCTTTCATGAGTACAGCGGCCGCCAGCCAAGGGTTAATGGAATGATGGAAATTTGAACCAAAGGAAAAATGTATGCATAAACATGTTTTCTGATCATATCTAAAAAACTCTGCAGCCTTTGTTATGAGGGATGGAAATTCAGAAGTCCAGAATCGAGAAAAAAAAAACCTACTTCAGACAGCTCAGGGTCGGGGCTTTTTGCCAGCACAGATACTTCAATTTTTGCGTCTTGATTTTCACACAATTCAGCTTCAAAATCCTCATCAAATGCAACTAAAGCAAGATGAATTAAAAGTTAGCACAACTAAGAAGTACTTATCCAAGGGAACAGTTCTTTGTTTCATAAAACACTGAAATATTGACGTGAAAGTGGTGAAACCACAAGAATTACAAAAAAAATAGGAAATCACTGCCATTTTAGCAATACAAGTATAAGCATACCAGAGCCATATAGAGTTAACTGCTTTAACTCTTTTATGTAGTACTTTATGATAAGGGGATTTGCGAGCAAGAGACCAGTTAAATGTAATGCAGCTAAGCGAATTGTACGTGGACTTTTAGTGCCTTCTTCAAGAATTTTTTCTACAAACTGCAAAAAAGTTGATGAATAAGGATCCTTTTTCTATAGCTTTCTATAGCTCTTAAAATTGTGTAATTTATAAAGAAACGCTAGAAAAACCGCCCACGAGGGGGGGGGGGGGGGCATTTAAAGAGGGGCAGCAACCAACCCATTTGAAAGGCCCAGGTGCAGTATCCACTTCATGCATTTGCTCATCACTAAATGTAGAACACTGCAATACAGAGGACAA
The DNA here is from genome assembly GCA_945859915.1 of Cuscuta epithymum. NCBI lineage: Eukaryota > Viridiplantae > Streptophyta > Magnoliopsida > Solanales > Convolvulaceae > Cuscuta > Cuscuta epithymum. The sequence goes on from CAMAPF010000034.1 coordinate 993,915, forward strand.
AAGTGCAGCAATAGGAGCAACTCTCCTCTTCTTGCAGCTAACATGTAAGATCCAAGAAGAGTGCACTAACCTCCACATCATCTGCATTGACGATAAAATTAATTAACAACTCAATGCAATGTTAAATTGCAACTATATATTAATTTAAGTTATTAAGATTAAGATTCTGAACTAATGATAATCATGTTAACCTGCTGTCTTGCAATGTATTTGTTGAATACTGAGGATTTATAGGACTAAGTAGACTAGCAGAGCAGGTTGCGTTAAGAAGCGACCTCCAGCTAAATATTTATATATTGACTATGCTAGAATGTGACAATATTATGACAATGATTTATTTCATATGGAGAAAATTATAGCACTTCAGACACTGGCTTCTGACCAAGCAACTGTCATTTTGGCCCTTCAGACACACCTGAAGCGACCTCCTAACCCTAAGGGATCTCCATTGCACCACTAATATATAGACACTTTATAATGACAAAAATTGCCGCCACCTTGACAAGGACTTCAAATACACGATCTGCATAGCATGAATGTGTGACTTTAAAACCTCATGATAAATTTAAGCATAGAGCAATCCCACCTCAGTATTTATGCCAGCACAAGAACCCATTAACCCCTTATGTCCACGAACAAACAGCTCCAACAGCAATCTGACTGATCTTAGCATCGGCAAAACAGAGGCCTCACCAGCATTTTCAAGGCTGCAAGTTCATATAGTGTAAAACAGATCAAATTGCCCTCTGCATGAGCAGTATGCTGCGATTTATGTACCATAAGCTTATTTGATAAGTAAAAGCTTTTGTTTTCAAGGGTAAGAGCATGCTTATTGTCCATCTGCATATAACAGATTCATAATCACTTACTTGTCAACAAGATCATTGAAAGTCAATCTTAGTATGTCATTTGATAAGTAAAAGCTTTTGTTTCCCAAACATACTCCATTCTGAAAAGCAAACTTGGGAATTGACAGCAAAGATTCAAGGCATATCCACTGAAAGGATTAGAAGAAGTCAATCAGCATGGCTTACATTATACTTACTAGCAAAAACTTCAAATGATTTGGTTAAAGAGTGAGTAGATGATTTAGTTAACCACAAAAAAACACAAGAATTAAAAATGATAGCCTCTCGTTACTTCACAGTTCACTATAGACTATACTGAAACAAACCAAAATGGAAGATGCGACTAGCCTTTTCCAATCCCGAGATTCACTAGACCGCGGCTACCTCCAGAGCATAAACAGTCTACTACAACTCACACATGATTTTCTATCCCAGACCATTAAACTAAAGTGGTTTTAGATCTCCTGATAATCAATCATTCTAAGGATTTGGGTTCATATCTATGGCAAACAAAGATAAACTCCTTTTGGGCTTGTCCTTCCCTTCCATATTCATTTTCCATCATATGCATGACGAAAAGTATATGAACACTTCAAAAATATTTTTCTTTGCAAATAAACATACTAAGACATGATCAATCACCTTCCAGTGCAATAAAACTGCTCGCCTAGTGCGGACGAGCATCCCAGAACAAATTAAATTGTTAATGTTCGGTAGGAAAGCACTAAAAAAGGAATCCAGACTCAGTTTATCATGTGCTTCTGATAGAGGTAAAACATCATTGAGTTTTAAAGGATCCAAAGATACAAGAGGAAATATTGACGCCATTTCTTTCAAAGCATTGCCCACTGCTTCATACGCTGCTAGAGAGATTTCTGCTCCAATCTACTAATGACAATCCAGCCAATCAAAGATAGATTAGTTAAAGAAAGGAAACCCAATTAAATATACTCTCTGTCTCTCTTCATTCCTTAATTGACCCGTTGCTTTAGAAAGAAATTTTTTGTTCTGAAATAATTGGTTAGTTTCAAATGTCAAGAAAACAGTACTCGCACATTCTGGCATTCTGCACAATTCTCTTTCATCTTTTATATGCTCCACGGTACTTTATATACTTTTATTCCATTAATGATACTTGAGGAGTGATCAAGTCATATTATAGCATATTAGTTTATTTGAGGAAACTTCATTGCTTACTTCAGGTGTGTCTGAAGGGCCAAAATGACAGTTATTTGAGAATGGGGAGATGTATTGCATATTTGCATATATATAAAACAGAGAAACAGCATGCAGCTACTATACATCATGTCAGAAGCACCTCTGAGTTCACGGGTGAGGATATAATAACCTCCCAGCAGGCATTCCAGAGGTAGGCTATGGCAAAGTCAACTGGAGCATCTCTTTTTATATGAATGCACCACCTTGAGATAGAAGCTAAAGATTTTATGGCTGTTATCTGTTCATCCAAAATTATATATGATTATAAAAGGTTGCAATCCAAAAAAAGTCAAATTTTAGCATTCAAGAGAATGACATTTTATATCAAGAATTCAATGAGTATAACATATTTCATCAAAATATTGCAGTGTAACACGCGGGCATCCCTCAAATAGAAACACAGTGTGTCATCCCTTCCATTTCAAGGTGGGAAGACAAGAAACTAAAACGAAAATAGATTTGGAGTATGTAAAAGGATCATACAGCTGTCAATACAGAGCTGGTAATAGAAGATCCCATCCGACGCTGACTTGGACCTCCTAGCCTTCCTTTGATGGAACCAGAGAGAACTCCGTCTTCTATTACATTTTTCGGGTAAAAAATGTCGCATGACAATCTTGCAAATAAGACCAGTGAATCCTGCATATGGATAACCGTTTGCTTTAGACAATTTTACTTTTCCTTGTAAGCTTCACTTTAGAGAAATGTGAAGACATGGTATAGATGGAATAGAGTTTGGATAAGGGTCTAATTCATACCAGCAATGCACAAAATGATTTGGTAAACCTCTCAAACATACGAGAATCCTTTGTCATAAGAATGTCATCTGCTTTTTCATGAGAGTTCACGCCTGGTTTCAATCTTATGCGTGTGCAAAACTGGACCCTATCTTCAATTATTTGTAGTTCGTAAATCAAGCTCAAAATCAGGATGAGAAACTTCACAGGAATCCACTCCAACAGGGTCTTCTCTTTGCAAATGTCAGCACCATGTTCTTGAATAAACTGCAAACACATTTTTCCTGGTATAAAGAATCCCAGATGACACGCAAAACAAGCAGTGCTGCAAAATTAGTTAGGTGGGTGGGTGCTCAGGTGATGCCTAGCCTGCCTAGGGTGCTAACCAGGTGCATATCCCACTTAGGGTGCCTATCAGTACCTAACCCGACAAAAAATGAATAAAATTGAAGGCTCCAGTGGCAGTCTAGACTACTTTCTGGAACAGTTCATAGAGGAAGGTGGAACTATGTGCATTGAAGATGTGTCTGACATTGGCACAGACAAGTTGAAGATGCTAGAGAGATCGTTACGGGGACATCTCATTCCCAATAACTCCCAGATTAATTGGTTCTTCAGTTCTTCCTAAAAAGCATTTCAATTGTAGTCTGAAATATTCTGAAATATTTTGTCACAGGAAGGAGATTTAGAGTTTCTTTTAAGTACTTCACTCTCCCAGTCTCCTTTGAAATTTGGGCCAATTCATGGCAGAAACAACATTATGAAGACAATGTATGTACTGCCTTATTGGTATAGAGAGTTTTAGTCTTTTGGATGGATAGAGGTTGGGAATTATTTAGTAAAAACTCAGTTTTTAGTAGGGTTTCTGGAAATAAAGAAAGTGTTGTGACAGTACGGTGTAAGTCCCTAGACTTGTAGCTCTAATACCAACAACAACATCCAAGCCTTAGTCCCAAAAGAGTTTGGGGTCAACGCTAAAAAGGATTAAAAGATAAGATTAGATTAAAAAAAAGTTAAAATAAAGATAAGATAAAGGTAAAGATAAGAAAAAGATAAAAAAAAAATCAGATAAAAGGGATAAAAAGATAAAGAAGATAAGAAATAAATAGTTATTGATCATATAAAGATTTTTCCTTCACAAATAGTATTAAAATATCTATTTACCCATGTGGCTTTACTCCCCCATGGCCTCATATGGAAAGGATAACACATTAAACAAGTAGGTTTACAGGCAGAGTAGTCTGTCTATACATGTCATGTAACATTGCATGGCTATATATAGAAAAGCTTGAAACTAACATTATAGAAATCTAAAAAATCAAACAGGCAGAGGCAGTTCTAAAGATGCCAAAAGGTGCAAACCATGAATATGGGATCCAATTCTTGTTCCCTTTCAATTATGAGAAAAAGCACCCTCGCCCATCTTTTTGCTTCAAATTCCCATGCCTCCAAGTCTTCATCATCATATGTCACGAAGCTATGTAACATGCTATGGCAACTTATAAACTTTTTTGGGAAACCACATAGCGCCTGCAAAAGTTGAATATTTAAGTTGCTGCAATTTGAAGAAAGATTCATCTTGAAACTCTGGAGCCATGTCTGCACTTTGAATCTCAACGAACCTAGTAGAATGTGAACAACCAATGGAGGACATTAATGTTCCAGTTAGAATATCCTTTTTCCTTTTGTAGAGAGCAGGAAGATAGTTTAAAGCTGGTGTACGGATAAGTGCATTCAGTACTTATCTTTTTCTTCACATTTTAATATGAACTTGATTTTTTTTTTATCAAGTCAATTATTAGCGGAATGGATTATGGTTGATATCAACTTACAAAGTTAAATAAAGAGTATAACAAACCAACAGTCATGGACCCGGAAATGTCACTGACAATGATAATACAAAGACAAGCAGGTCAAGATGGCAACTTGAATAAATTAGAGTGAAACTGAACAAGTTATTGTTTACTTTGGCATGTTTTAGAGTTTATAAGTGACTCACACATGCACAAGCTATTCATTAGAATTTTGTGGACCATTGAGCCAGTTGCATGAGCAAACAAACAAATTTGAAGACAAATAAAATTGCTACTGAAGCTTCAAAAAAATTTAATGCTCCAAAAAGTAAAAGTTGAAGGAAAGAATATAACTCTGCAAGATATAACAGCCAGTGGCTGGATTTTCCCAAAGGACAGCCCCGTGGTTGACAGCTGCCTTTATCACTTCAACATTTGGGGTAACATTATCTTCAACCAGACAACATCTTCGGAGGATGGTCAAAATGTTCTCAGGGAGCCTGTCAGAGGGCGTCCACCTCAGTGAACCACCTTTGTTGCAACCACCTTAGCTAACTAACCAATTCTGTCTTTTTAATTGGAAGGACCCCGATCTTGATGGAGTGCAGACCACCCATGGCATGAAAACTACAGTATAATAACCGACCATCGACCATGTCTTTTCCATGAATGTGTCCAACATTACTGAAGGTCAGCTTTGCCTTTTGGACTGGCTACGGCCCACCAAATGCAGCGCAACTTATCCGATCAGTACTAGCCAAAAGGCCTCTGGATTGTGACAGAGGGCACCCGCCATCTGTATTTTGTTTATAAAAGGAGTAGCTTGTTCCGAGTTTAGAACAGACCATTCCAAGTCTAAAGGTATATCTTCTTTGTTCTTCCCGGCAGTAGCTCCTCCTTTGCAGCAAAGCTTGAGTTTTCACAACTTCCTCAAGTTTGTTCTTAAGAGTAACTTTATATGTATTTTACTCCTTTAACTGCGTAGATTATGAATATGAAGTTCTTATATCCAATCATGTATTCGTGTTAGGTATAAATTTTATGTTTCAATTTGTTTGAAAATTTTAGTTTTAGTTTTAGGCTTTTAGCTCTAGATTTGTTGTTATTTATATAAACATTATTTTTTTGAATGTGTAGAGCAATTATATGATGTTTGTCTTTCAGTTTTGTTAATTGAAAATTCTGAAATTTGATAATTTATATTCATAATTTTCATTCTTGTATATTTTATCATGCTTGCAATAATTTCTTGCTAATGTCTCTTAATTTATTATTTCAGTTGACGAATTTAGTCATGACTCGTGAACTGTTTAGCTAAGCCATTTTTGGGCATGAATTAAGTTAAAGATTATGGGTTGACTTGGTTATCTTTTGGGAATACGGCTTGGATGTTGTTTGTTGTTGGGTTGACTTGGTTGGCCCAAAATTAGGAGTTTCAAGTTTGAATTAATTGTTTAGACTGGTCTAAAAAGTTGAACCTGATTAATTGATAAAACTGGCTACTTTTTAAACTAAACTTGAGAAAGTTATTTCTAACTTGTCTCTTAGATTAGAAATAACTTAAGCAACCATATTGAGTGCATTAATGAAGTCTCGAGATAGGATATTTATTGCAAATATTAAAAAATTTAAATCATGTGTGTGACATAAAATCACTAGCCCACCTCTAATAAAAAATACTGCCAATTAGACGAAGGAACATACCATATCTCGAATATTCAACTCATCACTCTTAACTGACTTAATCATTTGATGTTGACATTCTAATTGAATTCGCTTTGTCATTCAATTTATTTGTACTCACTCTAACTATGCTCAATTTGAATTGACATTCTTGCTCAATAATTAAATTCATGTTGCAAGCCTTGTTATTTAAGTTGTTATTGCCAATATTTAATTATTTCACAATTTAACTTTCCAGTTTTAAAATTATAAGCTATCTAGGCCTTTTTATTCAAATATTACTATTAATTAAGAGATTTCTAATAAAGTGAGTTAAGTTCCAAAAGTCCAAAAATATGACTTTCAGCACACCGTTGCACACCAAGGAACAAGGCCACTAATTCAGTGGCACACCAATCCATTTAACATCATGTATAACTAAAAGGCCAATAATGAATTTTAATCCTGAAAATGGGAAAGAGTTACCCCTGTATCCACAACCGCCACTGTTACCATCAGCGTCGCCAACAGTCTTGCTGCACCACCAACAGTCTTGCCGCACCACCTCCAGTGACTTGCTCCGGCCACAGTGACTCCGGTCAAAGTGACTCTGACCATCATAGTGACTCCGCCGCAATAGTGACCTGCCACCACAGTGACCCGTCGCCACAGTGACCAGTCGCCACAGTGACTCCGGCCACAGTGACTCTGTCCAAAGTGACTCCGCCATCACAGTGACTGCCCACTGACCACAATGACTGTCCACCGATCACATTGATTGCCCACCAGCCACAGTGACACACCAATCCGGTCACGGTGACACGCCGTCTCCGGTGTCCCCTGCTCCCTCAGCCCCGTCCTTAACCTACCCCGCGCTAGAGCGGCCCCCTACCATCAGACCGCCGCCGTCGACCACCGCCCCCAACCTCCAACCTACCACCACCATCATAACCTTAGCCGCCAGTCCACCGACTGCCGCCGCCCCATAACTGTGCCCTCCCCTGTCCCAGCCCTCTCTCAACGGCCAGTCACTTCTTCAGCCTCCCCTTCCCAACTCTAGCCCTCTTCCAACCACCACGTACCTTGAATGCCTTGGATTTAAAATGTGTGAACTCTAGCAGCCTAAGCATAGGTAAGCCTGCATCGGCTACCCATCGTCGTCGCCATATATCGCCCAACCGCCAAGCCCTAGCCTCCGCCCTCTAGCTACCTCAATCATCATTTTCCACGGCCAACACAAATTGGACGGAACAACCGATCGATTAACGAGAAAGAAAGAAGGAGAAGAAGAGAAAGATGAATAAGATGAACCTGTTGCCAGTGAATCAGACGGAGGCGGCGACGATTGTGATTTTGTGTTGGCGGAGACGATGGGACACGTTGACGGAAAATCGAAGGGACAGAGGGGAGGCGATGATGGCAGAGCGAGGTTTCGGCGGCGAGAAGTGTTAGAGATGGCGGAGGCGGCGTGTCATGGTGGAGGGGGAGGGAGAAGATTGCAAGGGAGAGAAGATTGGGAGAGAAGAGACGAAGGGAGATCAACTGGGTAAGTGGGCTGGAGGAAAAAGTCATATTTTTAGAAAAATTTAAAAAAGTAATGTTTTGGTAAATCAAAACACGCGTAGTGATACTCCTGCAATTTTTTCAGCTATTTACTAAAGCAAACCAAAGAAAATAGTTTACTTGAGAAATCTTTCAATAATTAGCAATCACTTGACAAACAAATAATTAGTAAAGTTAATTGAGAAACACATCCATCATCGTGCGCTCATGTCCGCGTGAGTTGCTAAAGATTAGCACATCTGACTCTACATATCACCAAAATATGTGTGGCTTGCTTGCTTAAGTGTGGCTTGGGCAAGATACATAAATTAGTATATAAGTTAGTCTGGCTGACATAAGATATTTAAATTTGTTAGTCTAGCTTACACAAGATATATGAATTGGTACATGTGTAACCAACATCCTCTTTGATACCCTAAAATTTAAATTAAGGTGAAACACATGTGATAATAAAAATGAATACTAACACAAATGGAGCTAGAAGTGGAAAGACGTATGACCAGACTAGTCTAGAATGCAAAATGGAACAAGTGACATAAAATTCTCCATACCCCCATTATCAGTCAGTTCTCGTGGCAAGCTTGCAGCAAAAAGAAGTAGTGTTTCAAGAGGCACATCATGTGGAGCCATCACAGACATAACAGCATCAAGAATTCCCTCACAAACTGCGAACATTGAGAGAACATTCATAATAGTCTTAATAGATATTAAAGATGTAAACAGATAAATAGCTAATGTGAAACCTTGATGCCTATACGCGGGATTGAAATGCTGTCTACTGTTTTCAACAAAATATCTGCACAAATCCAGAAAGTCTGCTTTCTCTGTAGAAGTGTCTTGTGCAGATCTGTGCATAGTGCCGACCAATACACCATTCTCTGGATCATTTTCAGAATTGCTATGCTTTTTAACTCCACAAGCAGCAGATAAAATACACTTCACGAGGCACATTAGTCCAGGTCGCCCAAAATTGATTGTTTTAGCAACAGATGCCAAGCTTCTAAGAAAAGCCACCCTGTACGAAACACAATTCTGTTAATTATTAAGAGGAGGGAAAAGGCTTTCCATTCTATTGTTAGCCTAGGACTGCAGATATTGACTCAAGGTTAGCAGAAAATAAGGAGTAGATTTCAGCTATTAGTAGAACCATCGTATATGTTTCAATCATTACTTCAGAAAGCTGGAATAATTGTTTCTCATATTGAACCAAACATTAGATATGCATATATACAGGGAACAGAAAACTGAAAAACAGGAGAGATAAACCATTTGATGAGTGAAATCAGATTGAAGAAACCAATGTCTGCTAAGTTGTGGTCCGATAACCAGGCTGCTGTACACATTGCCAATAATCCAGTATTTCATGAGAGAATAAAGAAAATTGAGGTTGATTGTCATTTTATTCGAGAGAAAGGATTGATCTCTACAAAGAGTCAAAGATACCTGAAGACTGGAGATCAACTTGGAGATTTTATTCATATTTTTTGGATGAAATGCAAGTATATTAAAAAGATCATCCAAAAGTAACAACATACATGTGTCAGAATTGACTATCTAAGCTAGTAAACTAAGCTAAAATAGTAACTAACCCCCCTCCCCCCCCCCCCCACCTCACGGAAAGGGTAAGGGAGAGAAGAAATTTTGCAAAAGAAATCATGACTAGCACGGGACAGGCCCCGGATCAGTACCAAAAATATGAACATAGATTCACAGCAAAAACTACCAAATATTGGGCCATAATCTGTCGGACCCAAATAAATTCGCAGAAGTCCAAGTCCACCTGAAGCAGTTAGGCTTCGAAGCCAGGAGGGCTCAAAAACCTTACTGCATCATCCGAAGTCCATCATCCCAGGCTGTAGCGAAGCCCACTTTGTTGGCAGCAACAAAGCCCATCAAACAAGCCCATCCCAGCATCCGCATCCCAGCAGAAGGATAGGGTTTGGAGTGTTCCTCCGGGTCAGCCCAATAGCACATCGCATCAAATGCGGGTGGCTATCTTGTTTATCCAAAAAACAAACCTAAGTGCAAATTAATATGCAATAGGTTCAACTGCTGATGCCCAGTCACCAGCAAACAACATACATTATTTTACCAAATTTTAGATGGCATCACTAGCTCATCTGCGCCAAATGCATATGAGTAAGGCTGAAAGGGTACAATGTGGATTCTTGATGTGGCATGATCATGATTAGAAAATCTTGTCACACCGCCAAAATTTCAAACAGCAATGCACATCATAGATGATGTCAATAGATCGGGATACAACTTTTTTTATCATTGCTCGCAACGTATTTGCTTAGGTGCATGATTGAGTAACTTCCCCAAATCTATAAAAATCACATGTGCATCTTTTTCCTATGATCTACCGGAGTTGAGACGATAAAGCTTTCAACTGACATCTAGCAGATTTGCAGTTTGGCATACATTTATGTATTTGGGTTTATGTTTATAAAGCTATTTTAGGGCATTCTTGATAAGGAAATTGGATTTAGTCACCAGTGTATGATAGTCCAACCTTTGATGGAGAGAGTTGGCATATACACGTAGAAATGTAGCAGCATCTTCAATTGTCCTTGTAGAATAAACACCTTTTACACCTGAAAATCCATATGCATCTAGTCAAGAAAAAGGAATAGAAAATGAAGAAACATGACTTTCTTTGTGGCACCTCCCTATCAAGATCTAACAAATACACACAGCTTAAAAGCCCCAACAAACCCCTGAACCTGGAAAAAAAGCAAACAGAATAGACTACAAAGCAATTTGTCATGCAGCATACTCTGCACTCATGATGGCTATCAACATCATAAAACTATAACAAAGGGTAATGTTTAATTTCTTCAAAGTGTGTAATGTAATAACATTATCCACGATCGACCATAAACATTTAATGGTTCATTTCTAACAATATACCAATTACCATTAAAGGGGGAACCACTTAGCTGTTTAGGAGCAACAAACATGAGTACATGACAATAGCAAATATCGCTATTCATAGCTCACTTTTTCCATGCAAGTAGAAATAACCTATACTAATGGCAGTTTTAGAATTTCATCTGATTATTCCTTCTTATTTTTCATCACAGACCAATTTTTCTATAATTCCTAAAATAAATCACTTATCGCAAGCACAAGTAAACACAAACACTGCATGAAGTCCTAAATCAATTAGCACTTTTGAAGTTTATTCCACCGGCCACATGTAATTGAACCTTGGGAGTGAAGTGTTGATGATGATGATGGTGAGGGGAAAGGAAAACAAACCAAAATCTTTATGGTGCACAGGATCATTCAAGCCTTCCATAAGTGGCCCAAATATAAAATTAGAGGGAATTAGTTTTGCACATTGTTCATACTTTATCCACTCAATACCCAGAAAAGAATGCATAATCAGGCACCTTACTGCATCATAAAACAAAAGCTGTTAGTTTCCAAAAATCAGATAGGTCGTCATGTGAAATAACAACACCAAGTAAAATATAGTAATGCCAAAAATATTAAATTCAAAAGCTCTTTTACCATGAGGATTATCATGGCAAAAGCCACGCTCCCACAGTAAAATTAACCAGCCAAAAGTTTCCTCTAAAGTGTCCATACACATCCCGTGAGGCTCGCTGTTTAATACAGTCTCTGTAGATGGAGAAGAATGCAGCAGCACAGTCATCTGAAGGGAAGCAAAAAGGTAAATAGACATCTGTTAAGTAGTAAATCATAAATGAAGTCAGCAGTCAAGGAACAAAAAAAATTGAGAACTGCTAATAATAATCAATGGCAAATGTGTACACATATGGTATAATAGAGAGGAAGTATTTCAAATCCCAACATATCATGAAGCAAAATACTATAACTACAATAAATCACCTCATATAACTACTATATTGTAGTGTTAAAATAAGTCCGGAGAAGTTCCACTTTGAGTACATTTGACTATGTCTTTCTTTTCTATTTAGAAAAAAACTAAACATAGGATTCACAAATCACATGTTAACGAAGGTACCAACGCGTGCAGATCATATTTGTAAGTCCGAACCTGGTGATTCCATGCTGCCACAACCAAGTGTGTACCATACTCTTCAAGCATTTCATACAAAAGAAAGAATGCCTCCCATTTCTGTGAACTTCTAGAAGATTTAGCAGTGGAATTACGTATTTCACCAATCCCTAGAGACTTGGCTTCTGTCTCAGCCCACCGATCTCTCTTTGTCATTCCACGAGGAACTGAACTACTCCCTTCAAGGATTTTAACACTAGAGTTGATTTGAGGTTCCCCACTTGAATATATTGTTCGTCTCAAAGTGTGCAGGGATTGCTTCCTCACTAAGCTCTCTTTACTGACCTAAAAGAATCAAGACAATAGAGATAATATCATCGCACCATGATTGTTGGAGTGTTTGGGGAGAAGAATGGGCCAATGCAGGAAATCAAATAAAGTTAATTTGAGACATTAGTTGTAAATTTAACACTCAAACCTTTTAGATTTAACCTAGACGAGCACTCTGTAATATATAATAGAGCTCGATGTACACTTTTACTCGGCTGATTAATAATCATCATCACCACCACCAGCAACTTAAGCCTGACAATGTTGGGGTTGGTGACATGTAATTTTTATAGTGTGAATTAATTATTTAACAATTCAACACTAAATTCATGCACACTGTGCAAACTGGAAAGGTTCAGTGCCTCCTTCCTGTCGCATCATTCTTAAGAAGGAATAAGGACATGAAATTCTAAGACCATAATTGTCATAGGGTTTATCAAATGCATGGAAAAATCAGGGAAGTTGAGATAATATACAGCAGCAATATTTTCCATGAATGAATAACATCTCTGATAGAGATCTCCAGAATTCACAACAATTTCAGTAAAGATTATCAAGAAACTGTAAAAAAACTTTATTGATGAAGGTATCGATTACAGAAAGAGAACAGAAAGGCCGAAGCCACCCAAAGCCGAAGCCCCCAAAAGATCGAGATGTTCAGTCTCGTATCCTTCCCAGTCCCAAGACCAAATGTCTAAAAGCCTGCTTTCTAACTCCCTTACCCATCTATTTATACTAGGGTACTCAGACCCTTATTACTAATATTATTATTAATACTTCTATTATTAGTCTAATATAAGTGGGTTCCTATCAATACACTATTATTAGTCTAATATAAGTGGGTTCCTATCAATACACCCTCCCTAAACAACCACCTTGTCCTCAAGGTGGGATGATAGGAACCAATTCTGCAATTCCGCTTCCTCCGGGTGCCTCTCCCCTCCCAATATCTAGCTGGTGGTGGTGTCATACTTTTCCAAACTTCTAGTCCTCTATATGAAAAACTCCTGATCAGCCTCAGCCTAGCATTTGCTTCTGACTTCACCCTATCTCTTGATTGAAACTTCACACTGAATATCTCATGCAGAACTTCATTCACACACATGTCAGAAGAAGGTCCAAGAGAACTTGAGTCATACTGTGTTTCTATATTTGAATTTAAGAACTCAACAATCTCCAATTGTATTCCCCAATCCTGACCCCGAAGTAGCATTTGTTCCATGATATTGCACTCCCTTCTATCAAACTTAAGACTAGGCCCATTCCTTTTGTTAACTGCACCCATCAGCATCAATACTTGACCATTCATCTTCATTTCTTTCACCCTTGAAATTCCTCTCCATTCCCATAGTTCCTGCTTCTTGCTTTGAATACTTATCCTGGTATTAGGATCACAAGAAACTCCGCTCACAGCTTTGATGTCATCAATTGGTAAAGGTTTCAACCATAGTGGCGGAAGATCTGGTGAATCAATAACCAATTCTTCACGATGTTGTCGTGGTTTGGTCCACATTTGCCTAACATAAGGTAAAATGTGAACATCCAAAGGCTGTATGCTACCAGGAGCCCTAATTACTGGAGTTTGCTGGTAACTCTTTGGGTTCAACCTCTGTAAAAACCTTGTGAAGACTTTATAAACCTCAGGAAGTAATAGGTTATGAGCTGTCATTGCATAGATGTCTCCCAACAATTGATAACTTTCATTTACTCTAAGGGAATTATGTAAGTCAGGCTTGGGGTAATCTAACATGCTCTCAACCCATGGCTGTAATTCTGCTTGTTGTAATTCGAGGTGTTGGCCATGGCTAGATTTATCAGCAGCATTAATCTGTGTGCGGTTTCCCCGGGTGATAGCAGATTCTTCAGAAAAAAGATAAACATGATCCTTATGAATCTTTGGATCAGACTTTTCAGGAACCATTAGGACTCTTTCCTCCCTGATTTCATCTTCCTTATTCCTTTGCTTGATTACAGGTTCAGTTGGTTCCATCTTGATTACAGGTTCATTTGAAATTGATGATTCAGCCGGATTCCATCTTGATTCGGAAACCTGGGACAAAGGTTTTGATGACATCTGCAAATCAGTAACAATTCCTTCTGATGACGATTGAAGATGATGATTAATTAGCGAGTTGGTCAAAGCGGTACTCGATTTCAAACATGGAGTAACATTAATTCGCTTAGAAGATTGCGAACTGGAAGTTCTTCGTGACTTGGATGACTCCTGTTTTACCGTCTTCCCTGTCTTCTGCAGGTGTTTAGGTGGAAAATCCCTAATCAAATCTTCTTTTAGTGCATCCCAACTGTCTTCTCTCTTGTGAAAATCCCACCATTGAAACCAGTCATCTGCTTCTTCCCCCATAGCCTTTGCTGCCACATCCACTTTAAATCTTTCTGCAATAGCTTGGACTTGGAAATATCTTTCCATCCTCCCAATCCATTCGTATGCTTCATGCTCGTAAAATAGAGGTAATTCCTCCTTTGAAATATCTGACTTCCTAGAATTGACTTTAGACCAAGAAGGTGAACTGTGAGAATCCTTTGGCGACGAATGTGATGATTCTCCACTCCCTAGCTTCTTTCTTGAACGCGTACTGATGTCCGTTGAGAAAGTCTGATGCGAAGAGCGAAAATAAGAATGATGAGAAGAACTCTGCGAAGAGTGATGTGAAGAGCTTGGCGAAGAAACAGTTCGATCGCCAGATTTTCTGCGATGCCTCAGATCTTCTGATTCCTCTGAAGTTGCTGACTTTAGCGAATTATGATGATCTTTACGATGCCTGTGAGGATCGCGATCACGCCCCGATGCAGAATCACCCGACTGATTGTCCGATCCTTCAGAACTATCTTTATACCTCGTACGCCCCTGGTGTGACGTAGGGTGCGATGAAGTCGATTTATGCGATCGACTCCCTGATCGACGTGGAGACCTATTCTGCAAATCCGCGATACTAGCTTGCATCGTGGCCAGAGTAGTCGCGATACTAGTTTGAAACTCCCGCAGACTTCTATCCATACTCGCCTGCCTCTCACGTTGACTTCTTTCCAATTCCGTCATTCTTCCTTCCGTCACGGTCATCCAGCGATCAACTGTCTCTGATACCAATGATAGAGATCTCCAGAATTCACAACAATTTCAGTAAAGATTATCAAGAAACTGTAAAAAAACTTTATTGATGAAGGTATCGATTACAGAAAGAGAACAGAAAGGCCGAAGCCACCCAAAGCCGAAGCCCCCAAAAGATCGAGATGTTCAGTCTCGTATCCTTCCCAGTCCCAAGACCAAATGTCTAAAAGCCTGCTTTCTAACTCCCTTACCCATCTATTTATACTAGGGTACTCAGACCCTTATTACTAATATTATTATTAATACTTCTATTATTAGTCTAATATAAGTGGGTTCCTATCAATACACTATTATTAGTCTAATATAAGTGGGTTCCTATCAATAAAGTGGGTTCCTATCAATCTCAAATTTGTTAAGACCCGGGGTTACATCCTAAAAGGTCAACCTTATAGGAGGAGTAGCCCAAAGTCTATATATGTTAAGACTTGGGGTTTCATCCTAAAAGGTCAACCTAATAGGAGGAGTAGCCGAAAGTCTTATATAGTTTTATTGTTTTATAGTTTTCCGGTGTGCGACAAATACTTTAACAAAATTAATAGACTAAGTAGTGCTTACCAATCCCTTTTTAATTTCATTCCAGAATTCTGTCTGATCTCTCAAATCAAACACTGTTTCATTGCTACGAACATATAGATCTTTTTGTTCATGAGTAACAGGAAAGAAAGACAAATACAAAGAAAGTGTTGCATATGCATCCCTTCTCTCCAAATGCCCCAAAGAGAACAGAGCCCTGCAGCTCTTCCAAAGGTCAGCAAGAATATTGCTCCTGGAAAATCACCAGTGAGTGTGAGTCATTTACAGGAAAGTAAAGCAATCCATTACATGAAATGGCTTTTTAATCTGATAAATACTTCATATTAAAAGTAATATAAAAACATATATCTACCGAGAAAGCACGTGAGCTTTCCCAAGTACTGAGACTTCAAAAGTAGAATGACAATCAAATGCTCCAAATATGGAAGGCAGCAGAATACTAATTGCAGAAGACCGATGTTCCATACTTTGCAAAAGCATTTCAATTGCCAAACTGGAAAGATCCCATACCACATTCGCAGCAAATACTTTCAAACAGAAACCATCTCCCACTTTCAATTCAGAAGTTTTTCCTATCGCTTGTAAGGTTTCCAGTACAACTTCCAATATCTGGGTCAATATGTAACAAGATGTCTGCAATGGAATATAGTTCGGCTCAGATTGAAATGTGATGTAGCTCATCTCAGCTTTTTTAACCTTGCAGGAAGCATCTTGTATAGATTGCAGAACAGAACACAGCCCACCTAAATTATCAGTATGGAAGTTCCATTTATATACAGCTAGCTCTTTACTTTGAAGCACACCCATTGATAGTCCAATTGATCTTAACAAAAAGGGCACAATGGTTGATTCAATAATTTTCCAAGAGTTTGTTGCAATGACTACTCTGAAAAGAGAATCTGCAACCTACATATCAGATGCATAAAGAAAAAATTAGCATCATCATCTACAAGTTAATCATAACTAGCTAGGGTCGGTGGAAATAATTCGTAGTGCCTATTAAATGTATAACTTCAATTAACACTATTATTCATGCAGAAAAGCATAGTGGCAAAGTTTTATGCCAGATGCCCTTACTGACCGTAACCTTCGTAAGAATGTCAAAATAGCTTATGCAAATATATGCACATACCTTTTTCAATAGCTCTTTGTCATATGAATGAACTAACTTCATCAAAGGAATAAAAATTTTCCAAATAAATAGCTGCACTGAATTACTATCAGCCCCTGCATAAAAACACCTTTAAATTATATTATCAAATCAACTTAATCTAAATTAGAATGAGACCAAATGCATACAATTATTTATTTAATTGCAAAAATAATGTTTTTATGTACAGCATCAGGATATTATGAAAATAAAATAAAAGTTGAACACAAAGGTGGAACTGCTGAATCCTTTATAGTCCTTGATAGGCACAATATCATAAGCAAGTGTTATTTTTAAAACATACAAAGTGGTACTAATGACGACCAAGGCACCAACTACCTTGAAAGAAAACAAACATTAGGTCAATAATGCAGATAATAAATCACATTTATTTGCTCATGGACAAAGACATGTGAATATTTGATAATCAACTAACAATCTAACATCATATAGTGAGCAACATATAGAGATAAACCCAAAAGCTCAAAAACATAAGGGTGTGAAAATGTGCAACATAATTCAACTCTTATGTAAATCAAGATGGAGACTCTTAAGATAGATAAACTGGAATACGTCTAATTTACATCATGACAAAGATAAATTATTATAAGAACTTTTTTCTTTTAGCCTGTTGGATATGAGGCGATTCTTGACTGAAATGGCTGAAGTGGCTAAAATGGTGGTTGAAAATGCTGATTTAGTTGAATGGACATCTAAAATTATTTTTATGTGGTAGAGAAAATAAAATATTTCCATCATTTCTAATGAACCCAAAGGCTCACTATTTTTTGGCTTGAGAATATGATGGAATAAAGCGAAATGGCTCACTAAACTGTCTGCGCTTCTTTGTTATGAAGCAGCAGTCAAGCCAGTCAGTCCATGCAACTTTCAACGCGATCTTCATCATGGGTCATCCGGAAACCGTTTCTATGTGCTTTAGTACAAGGGTAAGATTGCGTACATCCGACCCCCCCCTTATCCCACAATAGGTGGGAGCCTTTGCGGCACTGGGGTAATGTTGTTGTTTGTTTGTTTGTTTGGTAAAATAAAATATGAAAAGAAAGAAAGGTGAAGTGTAAATTTCAGTAATAAAAAGAAATCAATCGCACTACCTTTTTCTAATGAACCTATTCAGGCCATGCAGGACAATAATTTAGTGTTTGCTACAAAATATAGGTTGATAAGCAGTGTATGTTGTCTAGCCAACGGGGACCAAACGGATTCAAAACCAAAACAGATTTATGAAACATAACTCACCAAGCTTCATCAAAAGATGACACAACGCACCAACAAACGATTCGATATTGTTATGTTGTTCATGTTCCATGTTCTGCCCTTCCTGTATTTTTTCCTACACAACAGAATTCGTTTTGAACTCCACATATTAACTCAAGTCAAATTAAAGTTAGCACATCGATTCATCAAGTATCAACATCTAATGGATCAAATAAAAAAATAGAACAGCTCATGAGTTAAGTATTACTCCCTCTGTCCCAGTAAAGGTTCTCACATGCTACTTTTGGACAAATTAGATGACAAATTTCGGACAAACTGAGAAAGGATTCCATTTCCATTTTAGGAAATAAATACTCTTAGTTGACAAATTAATCATCACATATTAAAATCAATCAGTTATGTCAATAGCGGGCTATAGCAGAATAGCAGAGCGGGGTCTAGGCTCTATGGGAATGCCTATGCAAAGCGGTTGGCAATAGCGGCTGTAGCGGGCGCTATAGCGCCGCTATAATTTACAGGGCAACTTCAGTTCTAATTGAGGGAATTTGGGAGTACTTTTTACTTTTAGATGTTTTTGGAGTAAAAAATAACCTCAATACACCCTCCAAAACACGTGGGGGACAAAATAACCCTACTAAAAATACTCAAAACAGAAACAAGATCAAACATAACCTACACCATACATCTCCATGTTAAGGTAGTTCATGGCAATTCCAACAACCATGATTTTCCTATAATGAGATATTAATGAGACAATTTTATCAAGAATTATATGGAACTTAATTATTATGTTTAGAGGTAAGGTACTTAAATTATTTTTTTCTTTTGTTGAAGACATTAATGCCTCGTTATTGGTAATTTAGCAAGTGTGGACTATAAATTTCATGACATTTGAGTAATATATTTTTGAATTATCATTTCTTGGAATTGATATGTGCATGACATGTAATTGTATGCATACAATCATACATATAATATGTATTTTGCATATATATTGTCTAAATAGTGGTCATCCCACTATCCGCTATACCACTGTAGTGTTTCCAGGGTTGGCCACTATCCATGATTGACAACACTGAAATCACTACACTCATAACAGCACAATTATCATCTAGTACCCCATTATATTATATATATTCATCCGAACTACTTCTCAAACTATAATTAAATTGTCTTATTAAATTATTATTGGCTAAAAAGCTCACCATTTTAAATGAGAACCTTGAAGCGGGACCAAGGTAGTGTCTATTACTATGTACTTTGGTAAAAGTTCACTTTTTGAATGTTTTTCCCCTAGCAACCACTTATCTGGCCAAACTATTGCCTATTTCATACGAAGTATAACCTAAGCCAAAGTGGCAAGATAAGGTTCAAGACTTCTCTTTTTTTTTTACAAAAGCTGTTCAATTGCTGATTGTTTAGTAATTTTAATACCATATAACTTACTCAAGTGCTCTCCTCTAGCTAAAACGAAAACTACAATCAGAACTTTCTTTGGACTTTTATGTCCCAATGTGCACATTCCTTAAAAATGTGGTACCTTGAAATGTCTGGGAAACTCTTCAAGAAGAACAGAAAAAACTGAGAACGGAGACATAGATGTGGAAGCCAATATGCAATCCAGTATCCCCGGAATAGCTGCCGGTGGGACCTGCGGGAAACTGGTCAAGAGTGCATCAACAATTGGGTCCATTGGTCTGGTAGAGGCAACAGAAAAGCTGTGCAGATATATTATGGTTAAGAATTCAACTATAACGGCATAACATGAGTTTAATATGGCTGGTAAACCCTAGCTGGGATTTGGGCAGGGCAGAGCTTGGAAAAGTGGCAATGAGCAGACTTGGAAGAGTGTAAATTTTTCTATGCATGTTTTATCAAAGAGGGTGTATGATAGATAGAGGAGTGTTTGGAATTGATTCTGCTTCTGCTTCTTTTTTAACTGAGAAACAGAATTAGAATCAGTTTTCAGAAGTTGGGGTCTAAAAAACTGATTCTGAGAGTAAATTAGAGCTCCAGAAGTGCTTTTGGAATTTCACCCAAACACTACAGCTTCTGCTTCTGCTCCCTGAAGGAGCAGAATCAGTTTTGAGAATCAGATCCAAACACTCCTAGAATTAGCTATATAATTTTAAAAGTTTGTAAGAATTTAGGGTATTGAAGGTAGATTTTTAAAAATTAAAAATAGGGAAAATGGAAACTAATAATTCAACCTTTTAGCGTCTTCTTTTAATAGTCCCACCTTTTCGTTATTCATGAAAAAAAATCAAACCTTTTCACCTCATCTTCATTCACTGATCTCTGATCGGTTGATGACCTGCTATTCCAAGTTATTTTCTTATCTTTGCAAAATATTATCTATGTGAAAGGTGGAATTTATGATATAATAGTTTGCAGAGATAAGAAAATAACTCGGAATAGCAGGTCATCAACCGGTCGGGGACCAATAAATGAAGATGAGGTGCAAAGGTTGGATTATTCATGAATAACGAAAAGGTCGGACTATTAAAAGAAGACCGCTAAAAGATTGGATTATTAGTTTCCATTTTCCCTTAAAAATATTTGAATGTATTCAATGTAGATTTTTAAAAAATTAAAAAAAAAAATCTAAGTGTATTCAAATTTTCATTCATTTTTTAGAACTTTTAAAATCACGGTTCAAGTGGGCTTTTAACTCATTTTTAGTACAATAATTCTCTACAATTAAGATATATAGAAAAAAGAAACAGTGATCACATCTCATGAGAACTAAATCTCAAACTCGAATGGAGTTTTGAAGACTAGGGGTAGGGGTGATCTTGAGAGGGATTATATGTTGTACTATGGGTTCGGTTTTTTTCTTTCTCCTTTGCTCTGCTTATCTTGTTTTATTTTCTTCTTCCTTTCTTGTAATTTTTTACTTCTCTTTAAAAGAAATTAAAAAGTGATTTTTTAATGTAGGGTGAGATCGATTTGGTTTTGAAAGAAAATTTGGAACCGCTTTTGAGATCAGTTTTGGTTTCGAAGGCGGTCGTAGATCTGCGTCGGCTAGGGTTTCGAAGAAGTTCAGAAGAAATGAGTCAATGTTTTTAATGAGGCACCATTAACATTGTGTATAAAGAGATTAATTCATATTCTTCATGTAAATTTTTTTTTATTTGAAAGAAAATTTGACCATTACATTAAATCAAACTCGCAGAACAACTAGGAAAATTGCAAACCATAAAGTAATCATCCAACACTGACCTCCCTCTAAACCAACCTAACCATAAGTCCACCGGCCCCATAACTTCTTTATCAGACATAGCTTCTTTATAGTCCACCCCAAAAATAGCGAGATTAATCACTGAAAACATGAAAGTTTTAAGGCATAAAGTTTAGTGAGTCATTTTGTTTTATTCCACCATATTCTCAAGCAAAAAAATAGTGAATCTTTGGCTTCATTGCAATTGATGAAATATTCTGTCGAAACAAATCACATTCCCAAACAAAACATATTACTATATATAGAGAGTATAATAATAATATAATAGTAATAGAGTACATAGTTTCAAGAGGGATAAAATATGTCGAAACATGAAATATTCTGAATTTGACTATTTAAAAGGAGGAAACTTTACATAACATTCCTTTCACTTTGAACATGGCTAAAAAAAATAGCCTTCCTTTATGCATTATACAAGTAAGTCTATGATAACTTCCCTTTTATGTGGTCCACATGAAACTAAAAGTTTGTTTATAGACGGAATAGTAATTTTAGTTTAGTATGAGCCAAGAAAATAGTAATTTTACATGCCTATGATATACATATGCGCGCACACACACATAAATATACTCCCTCCGTTTCTAAAAGAAAGTCACGGTTTGACTTCACGATTATTAAGGAAATAAATTGACTTTATTGTAGAAAACACTGTTTAGACACTGTTTGACACTGTTTGGACACTGTTTGGCACTGTTTGGCACTGTTTGGCACTGTTTGGATGTAGATTTCTTTGCCAAATAAGGAAATAAGGGAAGTGTGACTTTTATTTTGGCACATCCAAAAAAGGAAAGTGTGAGGTTCTTTTAGAAACGGAGGGAGTATATTAAGTCAAATGTATACACATGTATATTATATACTTCGTATATTATTTTGAAATATGTTTGAGAATCTTTTATTAGACTCGATAATACAAACTCGTGAAAAAAAATCATGAAAATGAAAATGAAAATAAGCAATCTAGTATTTATTTGTAGTTTTTAAAATAACTGCAAGATAAAAAATTAATTGTATATGTAAGAGATCCGACAAAAGTCACAAAATAATATTGATTTGTTATCATCCTCGGTGTTATAATTAGGGGATTGTACACTTTCTTAAATTTTTAATTAAAACACACAAAATAGAATTATATTGAGCTAGTTCAAAATAAAGTTGACAACATAAATATATCACACAGTTGGCAATGTGTTAAGAAAGTTTTAAGCATATAGCTAAATATTTTGTTTTGAGGGTCTTCCTTTAATTTTCCGAGTATGGAAATCCTTCAATGCAAGACTCAGAAAATATGTTGGCTATCAATTAAGGGCATGAAGGATAAAAGGTATCAGTTAAGGACTCGATTGATTCAACTCAATCAATTAAAAAACTAAACCATCATGGGTTTTGATTTCTTTACTGTAGAATCATTTTATTTCTATTTTTATACTGGTTGTACAATAATTTTTCAGTTTAATAAAACCAAATAATATTTAAAACAAACATTGAAATTCACAGTGCTTTAAGTCTTAGATTTATACTTTTCAATCATTGGAGTTCGATACCAATAATTTTTATCTTCAAACCCTTGATTGATAGTTATTGTATCTTATAGGTCATGATTTGGAAAAATCTAGACAAGCTTATAAATTTCTAAAATAGATTATATCTAAACTTTTTTATATGAGAATAATATTATTTATTATTACTTACTTTAAAAAGTATTATATCACTAAGTGATATACACTAGAACAGTCCAATAACGCATGATTTAAACAATTAAGGTAACACCATATCGTATTGTGTTGAAGCCATTCAAAAGCAAGCATTTAGAGACTTTTTAGTATAACATATTTTACACTAACATATAAAAAAGAAGAAGTGCAAAAAATATGCTTTAAGTGTGACCCTCAAATGGATATATAAAATGGGAAGTAAGTAACTTAATTTTTAGGATATAACTTATAAAATACACAAACATGTAGCGAGAAACACAAACAGGTAAACTACATTATATATAATGTTTGCTCAAATAATATTAAATGTGTAATAAATCTAATTAGTTTAGTATGCGCCTTAATAGCTAGATAGATGGTGCTTACAACAAATGAAACTATAAACAAACCTTTAAAATAGACACACTAACGTAATAAAAAGTTATAGTGGTAAGGTAAAAATAAAATGATTAAAATATATACAATCAAACTATAAAATGTTTGAATTGGGTTATGTACCTAATTTTGAAGAAGAAAAAGGTGAAATACACCAAAACAGTGCTCTTCGGAAAAATTAGTCAATTAAGCCATAAAAGTAACACGAGTCTTACTTATTTGATTATCGCATAATGTATCACGCAAAATCAAAATTCTTGCTAATAAGGTTAATAAGTTGAAGATAGAGGGCCCTGATTATATCTAAATTAAAAGGAAAATATAAAACTATAGGAAGAATCCCTATATAAAACAAAATGAAAAAGGGAAAATCTTCATAAAATTCGCGTCAAACATTCTAATTATTTTAGCAGCCGCTTCTTTTGTTTTCTCTTGCACTAGGGAAGGGAAATTAGTTTTCATCTAGTCATCATCACATTGCCCCATGTTGTGAACCCATAAGTTGTGAAAAACCTAATCCAACTTTAACTTTTGGATCATGGCTATATAACATACGTGCAGGTATGAAATTTCTACTTCTCTGTATCTATATAATCCTTTCAATCTACTTACATAGGTGTGTGACAATATTCATATATTAATCCTTAGTGGAGTGGTTGTTTTCGTATGGGGAGGGATGAAGATGGGTTTAAGGGGCCGTCGGGATATTACCCCTTAGAGTTCAGGGGAAAACAATATACATACATTACTTGTATATATATTTCATATATATACTGTAGTTCTTCCCTCCCTTAATTTTAAAATAATTTAAATCTCTAAATAATATGAGGAGTACTCAATATGACTTGTAACGTCTTAAACAGAAAATAAACTAAAATAATTCAATTTAATTTATGTTTTCCTCATCAACATAAAAGTTACTAATATTTAGTATAAACTAAAATAACAATAGAAAATTAATTGATTTAAGATATATGTTATCATAATAATATACATGTAGTTTTACAAATTTATTTTCTATAGGGACTTACTTTACAGTTTTCGTATTTAATTATTAGGAATTGAGAATAATTTGAGTACCAAAATAAGATCATCGAACTTTATATATATTTCATTCACATATAGGATAAATATACAAAAATTAACTGTTATTATAATATTGGGAATAAATAACTAGCACCCGATTTAGCCACCCCGGTTGAGCTTTGATGATCATCGTCGGTTTCCGATAACAAATTCTAGATTTCGTCCATGACAACCGAATTGGTCACCATGCCAGACTCAACCACCACAATTAATCACAATCACTATCAAAAGTCACAACTTTATTAAAAACATAACAAAGGGAATGCAATTAAGGGAGCCAATACTCTAAACTTCAATGACGTATTGAAACAATCACCGCATCGGCAGAACAAACTCATTTAATGGCCACATCACATCTATAGAACACCATCACAAAACAAATTTGTAAAATACGGACATTATGGGTTGTAGGCACTATAAAGCACCACAACTCAATAATGTCGTT
The DNA here is from genome assembly GCA_945859915.1 of Cuscuta epithymum. Taxonomy (NCBI): domain Eukaryota; kingdom Viridiplantae; phylum Streptophyta; class Magnoliopsida; order Solanales; family Convolvulaceae; genus Cuscuta; species Cuscuta epithymum. Next base: position 1,018,963 of record CAMAPF010000034.1, read on the forward strand.
TGTCGAATTGACATTGATATCTATGAGTTTATCACGTTTGGACTTGTGGAATGCAATATAGATACATCTCAATATTGCATTTGGCACTATAAAATGTAAGGAGTCATTTTTAGTAACAGGGTATGTTACTAAAAGTACTATGTTTTTGGTACATGTAGTAACATCAATCCAGTGAAACATAAAATATAGTAAAAAATGAGAACAAATATTTATTCATCTTCATTTATTTCCAATAGCCTTTTTTCTATTTTCTTTTAACCCGGAAGATAAACCGCCAAAATCAGTGGGGTAAATGTCGAAGAACATTTACCGAGTTTTATTAAAAAAGAAAAATTACAAAAAAGAGAGGGGGACAAGGACGAAGCCTCTCTTAAGAAGGCATACCTTCTTAAAATACATCGAAGAGAACAAAGCATGGTAAGTATAGAAAGAATTAGGAATAAATGAATCTAAATAAAATAAACCAAGTCTATCTGCAAGTAAGGATTTTATAATCAGACAAGGCAATTTAATGTACTGATAAAAAAAACTTTTAAGGCATCCTCATTGAAATATGTGGACATAAAATGCGCTGGTCAGTTAGCTTCACGCCAAATGTGTCTGAGCAAGATATCCGCCAGCAACCATCTGACTTATGATATCTTCCACAATCTTCCGCCATGAACCAGATGCTCCTCCTTCTATCATCTCAACTACCAGACTTTTTTCTAGTTTCACCATCACAAGGCATGTTTCAAAAAACGCTATACTCCAAAAATCACAATTAGGAAAAAATCATTACAAGATAATGTAATGACTATCTTTTAACGTCTACATAAATAACTTAACAACCAAGGTGATAAATAAGCACAATTAGGAACAAATTATTACCTACTAAACAATTATGTGATTAAAAAATGGCACATTGGACTACTACGAAGTGAGTGAAACATAAACATTATACCATGAGGAATCCAAATTACAAACAACAGTCAATGATAACTACACAAAAATACATTATAATTAACATTATTTCATATGATTAGATTCTTTTAAGATAGATTAAATGAAATAAGTAGATATACATATTTTTCGTAACGGAGCAAGAATAAATTTTTCCCATCGTGGAGCAATGCAGACATAACTCTTTTGTAGGCAAGATCTGACACCTTCAGATTTTTTTCACATGATGTTGTACATATTGTATCAGGGCACATCCACCTGAGCTGAAGTTGTGAATCTCTACCCAAACCTTCTATGTGCTCCTGCATTGCTTTATAAAAGTCTTTGTATTAGAAGTTTGATTTTAGTAAGTATGATACCAATATGTACTAAAGAATGGAGACCATAGTTCTTCTCAAATACTTGAACAAAGAGGATATTAAGCATTACACCAAATAAAAATTGATCGATATCCTCATTAGTGAGAGAAGAACTACCATCTTCTGATTTATAGTGGAACAAATGAGCATATGAAGTGAAAATAATGAGATCATCACTAGAACGAAAAGTTATCATCAAATGCAACCTTTTTGCAATCTCTACTGAATGATTGGATAACCTATTCAGAAACAAATGACTATTTCCTTATGGGTGTATTGCAAATGTCTAATTTCTTCTTTTCTGTTGATGTATTAATGTTTGTGGCCTATAAATATATATACTTTTAACTACTACATCTGTCCTCCTAAGTTTGGGATAAGAGAAGATGACACGATTATTAATAAAAGTGGGTTTATGTGGTTGATATTGAATTGATAAAGTAATAATAAAGTAAGGATGTTTTAGAACCACACAAATTTTACCAAATAAGGTATGAGACAATCTTAGTGGGACGGACCGAAAAGGTAAAATGAGACAATCATAGCGAGACAGAGGGGTAATAAATAACATATAAAGTAATACTCCATCTGTCCCATTTTGGTTGTCTTACTTTTTTTAGGTTGTCCCAAAATGAACATCTTGTTTCCTTTTTTGGCAATAAATATGTGTTTCATATCATCACTTTAATTTACTCAAATCTCAAGCACATCATTTCAACTACTTTATTAATAATTATAATTACGCCAAACTAAAATAAGGCATCCATTATGAGATGAAGGTAGTACCATGTTTTGTTTGGGTCATTATATATAAATACATATATTACCTCACTAGCATGTCTCACACATTTATGACATCTTTTGCCTGTTGAAATATTAAACAGTGTCCCAACAATTGCATCAAAAACATTTTTTTCTATATACATCACATCAAACCTACATTCTTTGCATTTTCATATACATTTCTTGCATTTCTTGCATCAAACCTTTTTTCTTTGTTGAAATATTCATCAGTGTCCCAACAATCGCACCACAATCATTCTTTTCTATATGAATTACATCAAAATTATGCCTAATCAATAAGTGTTATCAATAAGGAAGTTTCCATAACATGAACTGTTTTTGTTTCATAGAGAAGTCGTCTCTCTTGTTTTTTAATCACTCTTGCCAAAGGCAAGTGCAATGCCCTTACTACAATCATAAACTTCCCTTCCAGTCAAGGGTCTAGGAGCAGATCTCAACTCAACTTCTCCGTCAAATGGTTTTTTCTTTTTGCAATGCAGGTGCTGCTTAGGAAAGAATCTTCAAGTCTTCATGTACACATACTCCCCCAATGAGTTAGGTATTTGGAGTGCACGTGTCCATCACAAATGAGACATGGTTTCGGTCCCTTCACTTTATACCCAAACAAGTCAACATATGTCGGAAAGTCATTAATAGTGCAAAAGGGTATTGCCCACAATATGAAGTACCCATTATCATGTGCATCAAAGACCAAAGTTCCTTCATCCCACATCATTTTTAAATCATCAATGAGAGGAGCAAGGTAGACATCTATGACATTTCCGGGTTTTTTAGGCCCAGATATGAGAAGCTACAATATAATGAATTTGTGCTTCATACATAATCAAGGTGACAAGATATATATGACTAGAAGAACCGACCATGTACTATGTTGACGACTAAAGCGTGCTCCCATATGGATTCATGTCATCTGTACACAATGCAGACCTTAAATTTCACACTTCTTTTCTGAATTATGGAAATGATTTATCAACAAATTTCAATTGAGGAGAATAAGTGAGATGTATAAGCATCTCGTATATCTTTCATTGATCTTCATGCCACCTCAAGTATTTTGCAGTTGTTTTAAGCAAAAAAAGACGCTTGAATCTCAGAATTGTGGGGAGATACCACAACACTTCTGCTGGTGGACCTTTTCCACCATATATTGTTTGACTCACTGTCACACTTGTATCGAAACTAATTTAATTACCACATCGTGGACACTTATCCAACATTTTGCATTCATTTCAATACAAAATGAAATCATTTGGACATGCGTCAAAATTTTTGTACTCTAAACCCCAAAGGAGGTGGTGGCGTGGCAAGCATGTATAGAGACGGGTGGCAACTGTTGCGGGTAGGCGGCATGGGGATGGCCGTGGTGCTGCGAAATGGAGACAGATGTGGTGTTGTGGCATGAGGATGACCACGATAAACATACATGGAGGCAGCGGTTAAGCACATAGGCATGGGGGCACCCGCGGCGCCACGACATGGGACGGCGGCGGCGCATGAGGATGGTTGTTCCAACGGGGGAGGCGAGTACCGCGGCGACTGGGGGTGTGGGTGTTGCGGCGACTGGGGAGGCGAGTGCTGCAACGATGGGGCCGGCGACATGGGCGGCAGGGGGATGCGGTGACAAAGGCGACGGGTGCCGTGGCGACGGGTGCCGCAGCGACGAGGGCGATGGGTGAAGCGGTGGTCGGAGAGTAAAGGAGAACAAGTAAGGGTAGGTTTTTGAGAAAATGAATAGAACATTAGGGTTTTGTAATATCAATCTAAGGGCATATTAGCTCATAAAAATTATTTATTTATTAATTAATTGTTACGAATTTAAATATTATTTTGAAAACAAATAGTAATGAGGTCATAGATTGGAAAAGGGAATAAGTTCTAGTCATACATAGGAAAATTTTCTCTAAAATGAATCAAACTTACACACACAAAAATTAAATGATAAATACATAAACTACTATAAAAATATGTGAGAATGGAGTTAAGGGATAACCGGAAACAAACTCCTAATCAACGAAGCCTGAGCGGCGGCAGTAAACAGCGAGTGAGCAGCGGACGACGAGTTGCAGCGAAGAAAGAGATGCAACGGCGGTCCTATTGCAGCGACACACGACCTGGGACATCGGATGACCAGCAGTGGTGGATGGCCAACGACGATAGATGAGCTCGACGAGGGGGGGGGTTAGATTCGTTTTTTGAGGTCAAAGCTAAGGAATGAGGAGACCTGAAACAAATTTGGTAAAGCCTGGACAATAATTTTATACTTTTATGAAAGTGTTTTTAACAAATAACATTTCCATATCATTTTTATATTGTAAATAATTTTGTTATAAAAATATATCATTATCAAAGTTTAACTTGGTTGATCAAGAAATTCAATAATGATAAAATTTTAAGGACAAATGAATTAATACATTTCTTTGGAGATATTACCCGAAATAGGACTAAAAAGGTTTGAAAATTCTAAAATAGGACTGCCATATTTTTATTCCCAAAATAGGACTAATTACTGCCATGTTTTGGCAGTACTAGACTTCAAACATGATAGTATTTTCCAAACGTGTCAGTAATTACTCCTATTTTGGGAATAAAAAACTTGGCAGTCCTATTTTGGAATTTTCAAACTGTTTTAGTCCTATTTCGGGAACTTTCCCATTTCTTTGTTTCCTTACTCGTATTGAGGTGGTAATCGAATTTTGACACCCTCAAAAAACGGACAACTTTTCATTTCCATCGTCATTCTTTTTTCTTTCTTGATGGCATCGATATTTGCCGTCGGTATTTGAAAGTGAGTACTAAAAGATCCGGTTTCACCAGCCATCAGGAAAGAGAGAATTGATTTGACGAGCAACCAACAAAGAAAACTCAATTGAGCTGAAATTGTCCGGATCATCGATACGTTTGACCAACCACTGAAAAGGAGATGTAGTTGAGCGCTATCTTTTTCGTAGAGTGAGACGGTGGTTCATGGGGGGCGCAAGTAGTCGAAGCTTCAAAAGAACTAGGTTGAACATGTCTTCCCAACCATGAATAATGAATCACTCGATCGGTTACACCGACGGGGAAGGCAAAACCTGTAGACATTGCTAGGAGAAGAACAAAACACACGCTCACCTGAAGCGGACATAACTCTCAATCATAGAAGAAGCTGGACCAAAACCAAAACCCTAAAAGGTAGAAAAAAAAAAGAGCAACATAAGAAAACTTTTGATTCACTACTACTCAGAGAACGTCGTCATCATCAAAGATTGTTGCCAATCGGAGAAGAGAAAGCTATAAGATTAGATTCGTCGAGCAGTTCCCCGCCTAGGGTTTCTTAGAGTACAAAAGTTCATCCTCCATATTATAAATTGATGAATTTCAACATCGAAATCCTTGATCTGATACTACTATTATATGTTTAAGGTTTCAATTTTAAATCCACAAATTCCCCAGGAAATAATCAAGGGTGATTATTGCATAGTTTACTACGTGAAATAAAAAAATCTATGTTTAGTAAAAAATTGACTAAAGAGGTTAATAGGTTGAAGATTAGAAGCTAGCAAACGACGAGCCCTTATTATAGCTAGGTTTAAAAGAAAATATAAAACCACTGCAAGAAGAATCCCTATATCAAACAAAATTAACAAGGAAAAATGATCATAAAATTTGTGCCAAACATTCTGATTTCAGCAGCCTCTTCTTTTATTTTCTCTTGCACTAGGAAAGAGACATTAGTATTCATCTAGTCATCATCACATTATATTGCCCCCATGTTGTAAACTCATAATAGTGAAAAAAATCACCAGTAGGCGTAGGTAGCTCAACTACTAGATATGGGTGCCACAAGGAGGTAAGTCTTGAGTTCGAGTCCTGTCAACTGCGATAAAAGATTACTATGTAAAAATGCACATGATCTCTACAACTCTACAAGTACCTGAGTCAGAGCCTCAGCTCACTCGCTATCTGCCAACTTCTAATTAAAATTCAATTAACATTCTCCCAGTTAATAACTGTCTGGCCGGTGATAGGGGCCATCAAATAAGTTACAAAAAATCTAACCCAACTTTAAATAATCCTTTCTATTTACTTGCATGCGCTACAATATTAATTTATCGATACAAAATGTTGTTTGTAAGGTTGACATTGATATCTAAGAGGGTGTAATACAACACGAGCATCAGACCATAGAGACATGAGTTTAAGTTGTCACAGTGGACTTGTATTGAATGAGGATACATCTCAAATCCCATTGTATTTGATTGGCACTAGAAAATGTGATTATGTGACTCATTTTTAGTATCCACGCCATGAAAATGATATATAAGAGGGATTAATGACTTTTAACAATTGAAAATGATCATATTAAAGAATCTCAACGTACTTTATAAGTTCTAAAAGAAGCTATATTCATTTTACAGTGTATGTCCCAAATATAAAAGGGATTAACGAGTTAACGACTTTTAACAATTGAAAATGATCATATTAAAGAATCAGAATTGTATAGTAATATGTATTATTTCTCTAATGGAAAGAGTAGCATGAAAGTTCAGCACACTATTTTATACGATAGTACTCCGTATCATTTTACTAAAATTTAGTAGCTAGTGAAAACTTACTACCCTTAAAACTTTGTCGTGTTTACTTGATTTTGAACAATGACTTGGTAAAATTTGGGCAATTTTTTTAATTAGTATAATGTTATGATGCTTAGAAAAAATATACTTTTATGGATTGTTTGTATCATTTCTATATCATTTTTATATTATAAATAATTTTATATAAAAGTAAATAATCACCAATCAAGTTTAACTCAATCGGTCGAAAAATCAAAATGATAAAGTTTCAATGAACAGATAAACACTTTATGTTTATTTAATTCTCCTAGTCGTATTTATATTGAGGTGGTAATTAATATTTGACACCCCTCGCAAAAAGGATAACTGTTGATCATTTGCATCGTCATTCTTTTTTGTTTCTTGATGGCATTGATACTTGCGGTCGGTACTTGGTGAGAACTAGATAGGAGAGGGAATGATCCTGTCGAGCCGGAGGGACAGGATCCTCCGTCCGGCCGTCGCCGTTTGGGGCGGTTCTCGGTGGAGTTTTTTGATGAAATTTTTATGGAATGTTTCTCATCAAGTCTAGTTTATCCACAAAAAATTTCAGCTAAAAATTCGATCGGGAAGGCAGTCAAATAATTTGTTGAATATAACTGCGCCAAATTAAACATATAAAACTCAGTTATGTTTCAAAAAATTATTTGACTGCCTTCCCGATCGAATTTTTAGCTGAAATTTTTTGTGGATAAACTAGACTTGATGAGGAACATTCCATAAAAATTTCATCAAAAAACATCATCGGGAACCGCCCCAAACGGCGGCGGCCGGACGGAAGATCCTGTCCCTCCGGCTGGACAGGATCTTTTCCGCTAGATAGGATATAAACAACAATGCTTGATGTACCCACTCTTATACTCACCTTATACCCACCATGTTTGTGGAGGTTTTTTTTGTCTGTGAACCCAGTTCATAGACAATATTTTGTTTGTGCAAAATATTGTCTGTGAGCCGGGGTTCACAGACAAAAAAAAATACTTCACAAACATAGGTGGGTACAAAAGTGAGTATAAGAGTAGGTACAAAGATCATTTTTGAGATATAAATTGGACTATAATCACAATTTGACAGATAAAGAGTGGGGCTCCGTCCCCGATACTTGCAGAGGCGCTCTATTGAGTAACCTCTCATCGCAGTTGGCGGGAGTCGAACCTGACTACCAGTTGAGCTACGTCCACCGGTTGTTTAAGCTACTTTTACTAAGTTTTTTTTTTTCAAACAACTTTTACCGAGTTTTACACGCTTGTTTAAGCTACTTTAATGTATCCTAAATTAAACTTGCATATAGTAAGCTATACTCCGTATAAAGCTACTATAAATTACAGGCTTGAAAAGGTAACCGTTTGTTACACGATCCAATTAGGCAAATTATACCGTGGGATCGGTGCACCGGTCCCAAAACGGCATAGTATTACTCCATATTAATTAAAAAAGAAAGCATTCCTCGTTGTTATTGCCCCAGATTAGAGAGCTTGCGTCTCTTCCGTCTTGAGAGAGAGCATCGGAAGTTGGTCATGACACTCGCCGGAGAGAAAGTAGCAGCGGTGCAACTGCTCATCCTAGAGGCGGTGATGCAACTGCTGAACTGCTCATCCTCGAGGCGGCGGCACGGCAGCGGCGGCGCTTAGCCTTGATGGCTGATTTGAAGCGTAAATCTTGTCGCGGCAGTCCATCTAACCCATGCTCTGTTCCCATAGACTTCTGAGCCTGATATTTTTGTGTGCACTTCGAATTGATTATTCATTAAGAGGCTTGATCTGTGTCTTGCGAGATAACAGCGAAATAGAGACTCGATTTGGGCGCACTTCATCTAATACTCAAAAAGAAAAAAACTGAGAACTCATTGGAATTTTGCACAGATTAACTTTTAAGAACTCAACTGGAAGTTTTTAGACCTTTCTCAATTTACATTTTGCGTACGCTCAAGTTACATCTGGATTTGCTTAAAGTTACATATCTATAAGCGTGAGTTACATGTCAATTTTTCTCAACAAGTTACATCCACTTACACGTGATTTACATTTTTCATAATGCGAGTTACACCACAATATAATGTGAGTTACACACTTCAATAAGCCTCTGCTACTCAAAGAAAAATTAATTTTATTAAAAATGATTTTTATAGCCTTGATATACTAAAAACAAAACATATACACTATTTTTGTAAAATAATTGTACAATTAGACTCTTATTTCCATTATTTAAATTGAAATCAATGTTTTATTTCTTATACTATGTATTGGACAAGTTACATTTCGACTAGACTTGAGTTACATTGATCAGTAACGTGAGTTACATTTCTTTACACGTGAGTTACATCACACTGCTACTTGGACAAAGAAAAAAACTACTGTACACGCGGGTACTGTTCATGCGCGAAAATTTTAATTAAAAAAATGCAAAGCTGTGTCGTTTTGATTGCAGGAGTACGGTGCTCATCGTGGGAGGGTTCCACGATATACGAACTGATCCAATTACGCGCACCCTTTGGATACTACGTAGCGAAAATGTGGAGTTAAACAAGTGCCTTTTTATGGTGGCCAATGAGAACGGCATATAGAATTAACTCTTCACATGTGTCGTCTCTCTGTCCGGCCATGTTCGGATCTTTGACCAGTCAATTTCGGATGTTTGCGCATCATGAGTTCGTTGGAGTCCCATTGGAAATAAAGAACCGCTTTAAGGATGACAGTTTTTCCAAACTCGGCCGAAATTACTCACAGTCAATAGTGCAGTTCATGTGAAGTATTAATGGTGCACACATGACAAGAGAAATATAGATACAAAAAATTACTACATAATTAATAGAGAGTTGTTCACATTTTTCCATGGTGTAATAAATATTTAGTTGTTTAATGTTCACAATATCAAGCACATCATCTAGATCTAGACATCACACTTAGTATTGTGAATAAAAGTAACTAAAACTTATTACACCGTAAAAAAAAACTTTGTATTGATTAATTCTTTTGTGTCTATGTCCCTCCTACTACGTTTGCACCGCAATTGCATTTGTTTTTCATGTTTATGCTTTTATTTTTAATTAGTTTTTACGGCTTGTTGTTGTAATTGCACATTTACGATGCTGACAGGGACGGCGCCAAGCATGGAGTTGTGGTGTCAATTGACACCACTCAATTTTTTTTAATTGTATATATGTATTGAAAATTTAAAGAATGACACCATAGTTTTTAAAAGTAAGATCAATATATAAGAAATGACACCACATATTCTCAAGATCTGCTCTCTTCATCTAACATTTTTTTTTAAGTTTGATTGAAACAAAAATCAATAAAATAAGAACTATTTTTTCTGACAAATTTGAACAGTGTTAGCAGTTAAATGATTATTTTATATGTAGTATATGAAGTAATACTTAGTATATATACGGGGTATGTTTCTTTGTGTTTGATTTAGTTGATGTATAAATACTAAACATGAATTCAATATTATTGAATGATTGAGTAAAATGAACACGAGAAATTTAATTGATGTCGATGTTCTAAGTAACTCCCACAAAACTATAAAGGGGTCGTATTTTTAAGAGTTAAAATATAAAAATTACTTATGTATTAATATTTTTATGCTTTATTGTTTTTATAATATTACTTTAATTGTTGACACCACTGATATTACAGTCTTGCTCCGTCCTGACGGTGCAATCATTTTACTTTTTTAGTTTGTTGTACTAAGTAACTTTAGAATGATTTTGAACAAGAATCAATCAAGACCAACAAAGGATCAAGGAAGGGATACAAGATCAAAGTATATTGACATACCAGATCTGATATAACTAGATTTCAGCACTTTCGTAGATACTGTCCAGAATACGCGATCGAGTATTCTCTATACTCGATCGGGTATTCGACCCAACCTCATCAAAACACCTATACATACACCTTATTCATTCCCATTTTGAAATACATTCTTCTATATACTTAAACTCAATTTAGAATAACATTTCTTTTATATTTTCTAGCATCTTTAGTTTCCAACTAAGGAGCTAACCCTGTTATTCTTGGTTTTGTTCTTGAAACTTGTTAATATTAAAGCTGCGAGTTATTTTATTAAACACTTTTCTTTGAATATGAATTTCTCCCTTAGTCTATCTCTATATAAAAATTGAGTTGTTGGTAAGTGACGAATAGTGAACGTTTTGACATTAATTACTACTATAAACAATCAATGAACCAATAGTTAATCATTGGTGATTTCACAAGTAACTTCGAGTTATTAATGGATGATCTTATAGTTAGAAATCTTACATGGGATTAATTGTGTTTGTTAAACCGTTGAATTGAGGTTATCAATATCAATTGATTTCATCAAAAAGTTAATATATTAAATGCTACTATCAAGTCGGTACATGATGGTGTTCTAAACTTGGCTAATTATAAGTATTTTTAATGAACGGTCTCGTTATTAATAACTACCTCCGATGAATTAGGGATGCTAGATGATTGAAAATTCAAGAGGGGAAAAGTTAAAGATATAACCGAACTCAACAAACATCTCAACAAGTGGAAAGTAACAAAGCCAAATCTTTTTATACATCACATTGATTTAAATCATATTAGTCATTCATCTAAGTATTTAAGTATTACCAAGTCAAACAAGCTTAAATCCCTCATTTGTTACAATTTCACAAAGAAAAACACATTTCTTTGTGGATATGAATCTTATTACTCTACATTACGGTATTAGTCTGAGTATTGATTTTATTTTGCATTGGAGATGCTCTTAAACCTGCGACTTTCATTGAAAGTGTCGCAATAATGTCATCGAACCACAAAGTGATTGACAAATATGTCGAACAAATTTCTATCTTAAATATGAAAATACTCTTTAATGAATACTTGAAAAAGAAACATGTAATAATAATAATAATAACAATAATAATAATAAATTTCTAAAATTGTAACAAGTTAGTATAAACAAAGTACTCCTCCGTTTCTTATAAATTTTAGTCTTTTTTTAGATGTCATCAATGATTTTATGGTTCTTATTTTTTTTCTCATTTACACAAATGTCAAACACATAACGTTTTAGTTTATTATTTATCCGTATCAATCAAATTGATAAAGTTTCAACAACTATTGAAAGTTTTATTTTGACACATAGGCACATAGCGTTGTTTTGTCGCCTAGTAAAAAGCGTGCTGCCCATTGAAATGTTAGTAATTGTTTTTACAATCCAAACGTTAGTAACTAGTTACAGAGAATATTCTTAAAATAAAGCAATAATATATTATTAAGTAGTGTAAATCTTTATATGTTCTTGAGACCATGTGCACTAAAGGAATTGAACGAGCTATTATGACTAGCCCACCACTTAACGTTTGCAATTCTCAATGGAAATGTGTGTTAACTGTTAACTTGTATTTAAGAAAGCTCCATCTAATTATTTATTATGATTAAATTATCTGCATTTTCCCCATTTAATATTGAATAATTATTATTATTATTATTATTCACAAATCCTTCTAAACCTATTATACTATCTGCTCAACCATTTAATATTGAATTGAAAATTATAATCCAAACTTTCATTCTCAATTCACAAAAAATTATTTCGATTATCCCCGTTTGATGATAAAATGAAAGTTCTCTCAAGAACCTTTGTTTTTTATTCACAAAGTTTGGTATTCAAGTTTAAAATCAAAATCAAAAGATGAACAAACTTGATCAAATATACAAACAGTTCCATTCATAATATAGATGAACAAATTTCTCAAGTTTATGTTTCGAATGATGCAGAAAAGAAAAAATTAAACATGAGGCGTGCTCAAGAAAGGGAAGAACAACTCCAAACTGTAAAGGCCAATAACGCACCTAAAAGGAACAAAATTGGATTACTCCAGGGAATTTCCCATTAACACCTCTTTTGCCTATGCCATTGTGGAAACCCCCGGCCCCTCCCCACATAAAAAAATCTTAAAGGAATTTCTTTTGAAGAAAAAATATTTGAATAAACGTCATTCCTAAAACTCAATAAAAAGGCTAGCTAAAAATTCAAAGGGAGCTGCCGTATAAGATCAAAGGCACAAAAAGTTTCACAATATTTTGTGCTCTCAAAAAATTGAATTTATAAGCTCTCTGTGTGATGCAGACATGCATTTTAATCTTATATCATTGTTCATATTGAATAGACTTGGAATAAAGACTAACAAGCTCTAATGCACAACAAATCAACAATGGCGCGTTAATTGAAGGACTAATAATTGAAAAATTATTTAATTTGGGTATTAAAGAGTAGATATTTTGTCATAAATTATATCAAAATAGAGGAAGCTATGAACAGAAAAACCTTTGGGTAAAACCTTTTTTTTTAGAAAAACCTTTGGGTAGTATTAACGATTGGGTATTTTGTCATAAATAATACGGAGTATCAAAAGAGAAGCTATGAACTAAAATAGGACTAGTTTTAAAAATTCCAAAAAGTGGATTAAGAAGTTGTTACGTTCACGGTTCGCCTAATTTAAGAGCTCGTTTGGTAACACGAAAATCGGCTGATTCGGCTAAAATTTATGAAGTTCTGTATCAAGTGACTGTATTGGCCGCATTGGCTGATTTTGCTGATTTAAGAAAAAAATTATTTTTTAAATATATTTTATTAATAAAACAAAGAAAATTTTATATGTAAAATAGCTAAAATGATCATCTACAGTAGCTTCAGCCAATATAGCCACAAAAGTAACTTCATCCTTACCTTTTCTTATTATTACACAATTCAGCGCGCGGGAAAAATAAAAGTTACGTGATTGGTGAAAAAGTTGATTGATAAGTCTGGTAAGCTGAAAAACAGTGTTACCAAACGGTCTCTAAATGTTTTTGATCTCATTTTTTTGAGGCGTGATCTAATTTGATTTGAATATGTTTTTTATTGATATGATATGTCCATCTTTTATGTAGACTTGGTTAGGTCAGTAATAGTCTTTCAATATGGCCCATAACAACTACGTACATAATATGCAGCTAGTTGCCTAGTTGATTGCTAAAACCTGAGTTTACGAAGAAATCATTGAGAGCTAAGAGAGGAAGGGACATCACACGTAATATAACTAAGTTACCCTAACTTCATATGATGGCATGTGTGGTATTTGAATGTTGAAGAAATGATCACTTTAATGTTTAAATTTGACACTTTTTTATCACTCTATGTTCGAACTTGTAAGAGCGATAATTTGATATTTCAAATATTGGTTAGTAGTTGTTCTGGGGTTGACATGCGATAATAGACAATGAACGAAAAATTAAAGTTTCGATGAACTAGTCGAGCTTTACTGGTCATTATATAATGAATGTATATTGTAGACTTTAGACATATGTTCTGTATGGGTATGTTTGGGAGTTTGGAAGGAGAGGACAAGGCTTTGAAGGTATCTTGTTAGAGGGGAAAGGCAGGGGAATGCGACAAAACTCTTCGTATTTGAGAGAAATAAAATTGGAAACGGGAGATTTTAAAGGAATTATAATTAAAATCACTTTGGGATATGATGAATTTAAATCATTGAGCTGATATTCATTTTTAACTTAACTTAAATGACCTTCTTGTTAATTATCCTCCAAAACCCACAAAATTGGGGAACTTAAAAATTGAGTAATTAGAAGGTTTTGAAGGGTTACAAAAGCCCTCCAAAATCATTCCCTCCAATTTTTTAGACATAAATAGATGCGTTGCAAGTTCCATATATATAACTCCCAAATATGAAAAGGATGGTCATAAACCCCATTAACCTTTCTCTCCCTCCAAAACTCAAAACTCCCAAACATACTCTATGCAACTAAATGCTTCCACACAACTTTAAGCAACTAAGTGCCCAATGCCAATTTCTTTGACAAGTTTAAGCAACACTTCTCTAATTAATTTACATGATTGCAGGAATAAATAAAATAGGGAAATTTGTATAGACACACAAACCACACATGATCCAACACCCATCCCTCTTTATGATGGATCGTTTGACTCCAACATCATTACCATATGAGCACGAATTGGTGAAACGCTATTAAAGCATCATACTCGAACTTCAACCTCACGCCCTCTTAGACACGACATGTAGCCACACAACACATTAGTGAAATACATACGATGATTTAACTCATAAACAAATGAACCACAAAAAAATGCATGTACCTCGCTACAAAAAAAATTATGGGATTAACACAGATTTGACATAGATTTATCAAAAAATCCGTGCCAAATAGCTCGTGTCAAATTGTTTTTGACACAAATTTGACATATCCCTCTCAAAATCCCTGCCAATTTTGAGAAATTCCTTCCAACAATCCCTGTCAATCTCGTGTTTTTTTTGTAGTGCGTGGAGGTGGCACCACTATCAATTGTAATATTTAAATCGGGCCAAATAATTATTTTTAATTTCTTTAGGATTAAACTATTATAAGAATAACATTCTATTTGGTGGATTTGTGATTAAACAAATCATAATTTGCTGAGTTGTTGCTTAATAATATATCACCTAGAAGCGCATTTTTTAAGTGTTTAGTCAAGAATAAACATGGAAGATAATAGATCAAGTTACGAATGTAATCTCTAATCTCGTATGTTACATGTGTCGCAATTTTCACCTCAAAAATACTCCCGTACTTCCTTTATGTAACTGTAAATAAGGCTTTTTTGCCTGGATATTACTAAAAATAGAACAAAAGACAAAAAAGTGAAACGTTTTTAAAATTTTCAAAAATGGGACCAACATCAAATTAGCCCCGGCAATCCAAAGCGACTCCGGCCAAGTGACTGTCCACCGGCCACAGTGACTGCCCCACCGCCACCGTGAATGCCCCGCCGACCACAGTGACTGCCCCACCGGTCACAGTGACTGTCCTACCGGTCACAGTGACTGTCCCACCGGTCACTGTGACTCTGGTAAAAGTGACTCCGGCGAGTGACTGCCTCTATTGGCCCCTTCCATTAAACCATCTCAAACCAACCGCCCTAGCCGACCAGGCATGCAGCCACCGCACCCCAACCCAAGCCCCAGTCCACCACACCACACCCCGCCCCAACCCCACCACAAAGTAGCCCTGCACAATCGTGGCTCAATACTCTACCCCCGCCTCTCCAATGAACCACCTCGCCTCCGCCGCGACCACTCCGGCCAACCACCGCACCCCAGCCCCATAACACCCCAACCCAGCCCTACACATTCGCCGCCAGGAATTTCACCATAGATCTGGAATCCTCGCTGCACCCACCAACATAGAGGTTGGAGATCTGGCACCGGCAGCTCCATATCGAAGTCGTTGTTCACAGAGGACAGAGGATCCAGTATCTGCGACACTCCATCGAGAATAATATATTCACCTTAATAATTACAATTGCATAACATAGATTATATACCATAGCTTATATCGAAGAGATAAGCATGGCCATAAATATTAGCTATACATTCGGTAACTACTGGCTAAGATCTAAGTTAGTGGATCGCCTAACAAGATACATGCATACACGCCTCTACGTACTAAGATAAATAAATGTGACAACAATAATAAATGTAACAATAATAAAATATTTGCTAATAAGCCCCCGCAAGATGGAGGTGTCGTCGTTAACTCCCATCTTGGAACGAAACTTTTAAAATGGCTCTCGACCGAGTGGTTTTGTCAAGATATCGGCAATTTGTAACTTTGTAGAGATATGTTGAACTTTGAGTTGTCCTTGGGCGACAAGATCACGAACAAAATAGAAATCCAATGCCAAATGTTTCATGCGTGAATGGAATACCGGGTTGACACAAACGTAGGTAGCATCAAGGTTATCACAGTAGAGTGTAGGAGTAGAAGGAGTGGAAACTCGTGGTTCTTTAAGAACATTACGTACCCATAATAGTTCAACACTTGCATGAGCAACGGCCCGATATTCCGCCTCAATAGAAGAACGAGAGACACACTTTTGTTTAGTGGACTTCCATGAAATAATATTCGGGCCAAGATATACGGCGTATGCAGTTGTAGAGCGGCCTTCATCTTGGATGTTTCCCCAATTAGTGTCACGCCCCAGACCGCAATCCAAGCGCGTGCACAACCGCCGTATAATCGAGTGACGTCACCCGCGAGTCAACCTCACTCAATTACACAAGGCGTTCGAGAAAATAATCCATCCATACTCAGTAGTAAACATACATAACAACATCACATTTAAACCAATGAATAGCGGAAATATTCAACGGTAAGTCATGAGCCACAACCGGCCAACAACATGGGCATGCAAGCCCCAAAAATAGTTTATGGTAAAACAAAAACCCATGAGCAAGTGTTCGGTAGTTTGAAAGAAAATAAGGAAGCACGAACCACGTCTTCCTGATTTGATATCACCCGTGAGAAGGTGCAAGTAGCAAGCCCTAGCTTCAACCTGAAAATGGTGGGGGGGCCCGAAGGGGTCAATACAAGTACCGAGCGAGTAGCAGGCTAAATATAGGATAACTAGCGTTTCAAGTATAAGACCCAAACAAAGGGTGATACTTAAATAAATAGTCTTTTCCCCAAGTTATGAAATACTTATTAGTATATATATACTTGGAAAATATCTGATCCGTAGATCACCGTTTTATTTGAGAAAAATAGTAATAGTCAATATTATTGGCTAAAAACCCCAACCCACCCATATACCTATGAGGGTATAGGACTCCTCCTTGTCCCTATTTCAATATCATAATCTATGAGTTTTAGGATCATAATCCTTGGGTACTCCACCGGTTTGTGAGTGTTAAGGACTCATAAGTCCTAGGGTCCTCCACCAAGTTTTGAGTGTTAAGTACTTTTAAGTACTAGGGTCCTCCACTAAGTTTGAGTGTTAAGGACTTTAAGTCCTAGGGTCCTCCACCAAGTTTTGAGTGTTAAGTACTTTTAAGTACTAGGGTCCTCCACCAAGTTTGAGTGTTAAGTACTTTTAAGTACTAGGGTCCTCTACCAAGTTTGAGTGTTAAGGACTTTAAGTCCTAAGGTCCTCCACCAAGTTTTGAGTGTTAAGTACTTTTAAGTACTAGGGTCCTCCACCAAGTTTTGAGTGTTAAGTACTTTTAAGTACTAGGGTCCTCCACCAAGTTTTGAGTGTTAAGTACTTTTAAGTACTAGGGTCCTCCACCAAGTTTTGAGTTTTAAGTACTTTTTAAGTACTAGGGTCCTCCACCAAGTTTTCCTATGATCAACCTCCTATCAACCTAGATAGAGTCTATATCATACTTAGTTACTCATAACTAATCCAATACATAAATCTTATGTATCACAATCCATGCAAAACCATGCATTTATATAGATTTATAATTAATTAATACCAACCGGTATTAATTAAATCATTTGTCCTTCGGTCCACGTTTTCGTTGACCGCCATTTCATGCCTTGTGTGTATCAACTTAATCATCATATAATTAAGTTAATAATATTCATTTGTGCTTCTAATACACTTCAAACAAATATGCATTTCATATAATTCTTCATATCATATTCCATGCATCAACAATTAATTTCTTTCATACAAACTTAACCCTATTGGCTAATCACATGTTTAAATATCTTTTAAACATCATTATGAACTCATATAACATTTATTTAGGTAATCTCATAATTAACCCAAAAGTTATAAGATATTAAGCCGTCCACTCACCTTGAACTAGCGTTATGAAGTTCTACCCTTCTTGGTTGAACTCCGGTGAAACTCCGGCGACTTTTGGTCAACTCCGGCGACAACTACGGCGACTTTTCCAACTTTGTGAAATCACTTGAAATACCCTTTACAAGTGCCTAACAAGGTTTTATAATCATAAAACCCATGTTAATACAAATAACCTCAGAAAGGTTATTTTCCGGTGAACCGGTCGTTTTGGCTTCTACGTCCATTCTTGGACGTAGAATCACTTTCCAACCCATTAATCCATGCTTATAACATGTAGAACCCTCTCAAGGATCCTTCACATGATATATATCTCATATGGTAGGAGAAAAGTAAAGGAAAAGTTATAATAAGGTCATTACCTTAATTCTACACACTTTTCCTAGCCTTTTTCCTTCTTTAATCCCACTCCTTGGACTACTTTTGGTTGAGCTCGAGTTGCAGCAATGGAGAATAGCTTGAGAGCTTCCTCTTCATCCTCCTTTGATGGTTTGGCCGAAAATATGGGGTGGGTGAGTGAGGAGATAGCCTCTTTGGCTTTTCTCTCAAAATAATGTGGGAATGGGTCCTCCCCATTGTACATTTGATGCCAAATGCATCTCCTCCTCATTTCCTCTTGTCAACCCAGCTCTCAATTGATGTGTTTAGCACATAAAAACGTGGGGTGGCCCCCACTCATGTGGGAGGTCATCCTTTTGTGTCCCGATGTGTACAATCGGTCCCGAAAGTTGTATTTTTTTCGGACTCTTTTAAATATATTTTATTTTATTGGGTCAAATAAAATATATTATGTGCTCTTACTCATTATGACATGTATAATGAATATACATTCCCCAACTTTAATTTATAAGTCTCCGAAATCCAGTTCGGGCTGTTATCTGTTAAATTACCAGTACCGGTAATTTGGGCTTCTTTTGACCAATCGGTCAACTCCGGGCCTTCCCATGGCCCAAATGAAATATCCACCACTATATATTTATTATCTAGACCAAGATGAATAAAATATATGGTCTCGGGAAAGTCGGGCGGCCCCCGCTCCCAGTGTGGGTCCCAGGTGCAATTTACTATGGGCGAAAGAATAAATAAAAATTTACAACTTCGTAAATTCATAAATCATTCCATAAGGTTTATTACATCATTTACGTAAAAGTAAATACATTTGGGGACGGTGTTACAATTAGATTCTGAGAAGACCGTGAGAGAAAGTGATGGAGCAAGTTTGATAACAAGACCAAAATGAGTTGTGCCTTTTAAATATCGTATGATGCATTTGACCGCTTGCCAGTCTGTTTCCAAAGGATTGTGCATATGTTGAGAGAGCCTATTAACAGCAAACGAAATTCCGGACGTGTAAATGCCAAATATTGCAAGAGACCTAGGGCCTGACGATATAACGAGGGTTCACTCATAGAAACAGTAAGAGAATCAGAAGGTGTAGTGACCGAGCTCATAGGGGTGGGAGAGGGCTTCGCACTAGACATATGACATGTCTCAAGAATATTAGTGATGTACTGTTTTTGAGATAAGAATAACCCAGTTGATGTGGGAATAACTTCAATTCCCAAAAAATGATGAAGAGAGCCTAAATCCTTTACCGAGAACCGAGCAGTGAGATATTTGATAAAATGATTGATGTCCGAAGTAGAATTGTGAGTAACCACAATATCATCAACATACACTAAAAAATAGAGTAGTGTGTCCCCATGGGAGTAGATGAATAATGAATTATCTGCATGTGACCTACAAAATCCGGCAGAGAGGAGAAAGTTGGACAATTCTTGGTACCACGCACGTGGTGCTTGCTTCAGACCATAGAGTGCTTTGCGGAGACGACATATATGTGTAGGGTGGGAAGTATCAACATACCCTAATAAGATCAAAGACATAGTCTGGCCCCGGCCCTGACGGGTTCAACGGGCAATTCTATCGGACCTGTTGACACATTATTGAGAATGACATGCTGACAGCTATTCAGGAATTCTTTCTGGGGTTACCTATGCCAAAGGCCCTCTCTAGCACCTGTATAGCATTGATTCCTAAAATCCCAAATCCCAAAAGCTTCACCCATTTTCGCCCTATTAGCCTATCAAATTTCATAAATAAAGTTTGCACAAAAATTTTGACTACTCGACTCAAGTCGATTCTTCCGAAGATTATCTCAAATGTGCAAATTGGGTTTATGGAAGGGGAGGATATCCACCATCACATTCTCCTTCCAAATGAAATCCTCCACCACCTTGACAAGCGGGTCAGGGGCAGGAACATTGCAATCAAGCTTGATTTAGCACAAGCGTTTGACAGGGTCTCATGGGTTCTTTTGGAGGCGACACTTTTAAAGTTAGGTTTTGACAGGAGGTTTTGCCACCTAAATTTAACCAACCTGAACTCCACACATATTTCTGTCTTGGTCAACGGACAACCCCATGTCTTCTTCAAGCCACGAAGGGGGGTCAAACAGGGGGACCCCCTTCCCCTACCTATTCCTGTTAGCAACTGAAAGTTTTACAAGAGCTTTACAAAACCAATATGATAACAACCTCATAAAGCACTATCTTATTGGTAATTATCCCAGTCCTGTCTCCCAGCTTGGATACGCGGATGATGTGATCCTCTTCCTTAATGGCTCGGCCTTCTCCATCCGAAACCTTCAGAGTTTCATCAACCTATACACAGCAGTAACCGGGCAGCTTATTAACTACAAAAAAAGCACGGTACTGGTTAGCAAAAAGATGCAACTGGCAAGGAAAAGAAGTTTGACCAAAGACACGGGAATGAAGGTCACAAACCTCCCATTGACTTATATAGGAGCTGTTCTTCACCAAGGCATAACCAGACCCACCCACTGCACCAACATCCTACAGAGCTTTGAAAACAAACTGCAGTCCTGGAAAAAGAAACATTTAAATCAATCTTGGAGACTCATACTGATAAAACACGTGCTTAATTCAATACCAACACATCAAATGGCAGTTACCAGATTCCCAAGAAAAATCATCCTAAGTCTACACAGGCTCATGAGTAATTTCTTTTGGGGATCATCAGGTGAAAAGCACAAATATCATTGGAAAAGTTGGAGTCACATATGCAGAGAAGGAAAGTAGGGGGGTCTCAACATCAGGTCATTAACACATATCCAAGAT
This sequence comes from Cuscuta epithymum, assembly GCA_945859915.1. Lineage (NCBI taxonomy): Eukaryota > Viridiplantae > Streptophyta > Magnoliopsida > Solanales > Convolvulaceae > Cuscuta > Cuscuta epithymum. The sequence goes on from CAMAPF010000034.1 coordinate 1,040,431, forward strand.
GCACTACAACTCAAAATATGGTGGAAGTATAATGAACAACAGTCAATTTGGGCAAAGTACATGTTCACCAGATACTCTAGACAAGGTACAATGACTTCTAAACCGGCAGATTCGCCAATATGGAAGCAAATTTGCAAAATGGTCCAACACAACCCACCCCTCATTCTTTCAGTCAATGACAACCCTTGGTGGTCTTTGAAAAAAATGGCCATTTTACCTTAAACAGTGCTTATCACCACTCTAGGCCACAACACCCCACCACATTCTCCTTCTCTCAAAATTGGGCAGCCCCTGTACAACTTAAAATCAAAATTTTCATTTGGAAATTTCTGACCAGCTCTCTACCCTTTCCAGACAACCTAATTCGTTTCAAACTAAACCTTGTTACCAGATGCCCCTTCTGTCTAAACCATCAAGACACACAAAACCATGCCCTTTTCAGTTGCCCACTAATAAGACCTATATGGAGATACTTTTCTTGTGTTTTGCATGTGAGGAATGCTCAACAAGAGGAACTGAAACAGGCACTATTTATTTGGTGGATGGGGAGGCAATCAAACAACACTATAAGCACACTACGTCAAGCAATGCCGGGAATAATCATGTGGCACATATGGAAGTCCTACAACTCATGCATTTGGGAAGACAAACCATTTTGCAGAAACAACATAATTTCAGGGGTCAAAAGCTACACACGTAACTGGTGCTACTCAAATATTAACAAAACATTCTACAATTTTGATGCCGAGCTACACACGGATGGTCTCATGCCATACATCAAACACACAGAAAGATACAAAGTACATATTAAGTGGAAAACAGGTTTACACCGACGCAGCCTTCAAAAATGGAATAGGGGCTGGAGGAGCCATCCTCCGAAAGTTCAATGGAGATCTGCTCCAGGCCTTTGGGGTTCCCGTTGATGGCACACAACCCGCTACAAGCAGAAATACTATCCATGGGACACCTCGATTCACATCATCAAAGAAAAAGGTCACAAAAAATCCCAGGTTCAAAACGACTCCAAAGTTTGCATTTAGATGATCGAAGGATCTATTCGAGTGCCGACTTACCTCAGGCAACCAATCGTCAGGCTTCAATTGGCGATGGTTAACTCTCAGGCCAGCTTCCTTCACCGTCCACGTCAAACGAACTTCATCGCCCATTTCCTCGCACAGTCCAGCCTCAACACCTCGTCATTCACCAACTACACGTTAGACCTTCTTCCATCCAGAGCAAAGAAAGCCTTCTACAACGACAAAAACAGTGTCGGATTCTTCAGAGATGCCGGCTGATTTAGGCTTGGGAGGAGCGACTCTAATCTCCTCTCTCAAAAAACGTTCGCAAATGAGGAGTATGGTTTTAGGGTGTGCAGACATTCGTTTTTGGACTATTGTGTTTGGCGCAGGTAATATTCCGTGGTGGTTTCCGAAATGGTCATCGTGAGGATGATGAAGGGAAGAGACGGGGAAAAAATACATGAATACAAGGCTCGTTAGAGATTTGCTCTTGATACCATGAAGAATGATATATTCACCTTAATAATTACAATTGCATAACATGGATTATATAATGTAGCTTATACCGAAGAGATAAGCACGACCATAAATATTAGCTATACATCCGGTAACTACTGGCTAAGATCTAAGTTAGTGGATTGCCTAACAAGATACATGCATACACGCCTCTACGTACTAAGATAAATAAATGTGACAACAATAATAAATGTAACAATGATAAATTATTTGCTAACACAGCGGAGGCACGTCCATTGAAGACGACGGAGAAGCCACCGATTTCACTTAAAGGCGGTGGAGAAGAAGGGGCGAAGTAGAAACGAGAAGAAACAGAAGTTGTGCGACGGCGGTGGCGGCAGGAGAGCGACGGCGGCGGCGGCAGAAGAGCGACGACAGTGGAGACAAGAGAGCGACGAGGATGGCGGCAGGAGAGGGGGAAGAGGTTTGGTCTAGGTCTTCTCCTTCAATTGATACAGATGGATTGCATTGGGCGGAGAAGATAATACGCAGATGAGTCGGTGAATCTGTTAAGTGGGTTGGGCTTGTGCGAAGACGGAGATCACATTTTTTGAAAAAGGTCAAATTTGTTATATTTGTGGAAAAGAAAAGTCTGGTAATCATACGCATGCCATTTTTTCTGTAAAAAATGTTAGAATGCACATTGTATAAAGAAGTACTCACTATTTAAATATGATGTTACAATCACATGAGATCAACCGGCTTGAGAAGCAACCCTAGAAGTACATAGACTCAAAATCGAGCACTCTTGAATAAGCGACTCAGTTTGCTAGATATGAAACGGGTGACTTAAATCCAATTTTAGCTATTTTTATATCATGTTACTCCACATTACAGGTTGGCCGAGATTCGAACTTGAGAATTACCCCTTGAGGCATTCTCTATCTACCAGTTGAGCTACGCCCGCCACTTTAAAAACCAATATTCATGTCGCTAGAAGAAGACTTAATGAAAGGAGTAGTAATAACTAATTAAGACATCACATAAAAACAATAAATCACAAGCACGCTATGATCACCTCCACTATCATCACCTCCCCACGATATGATCAAGTGCATCTCTTACTTCCTTTGCTCAGATACAACCTACCATTGCTATCTAAGGCTCCTTGAAGGAGTTCAAACATGCATGTTCCATAATGCGAGGCACGACCCCGTATTTGAAAGTGAAATCTCAATCACCATTTTGTTTCTTATTATGAGTATGTTTAACATAACTACCTGAAAAGATATTTGTATAGACGTTTTAGTAAGTGTTAGTTTTTATTGACTGAAAAGGTTTTAAAAATAAAAGGTGGTAGCTGTTTGGTAAAAATTGACTGCTTGATTTAGTTCTGTTTGGTATAAGCTGTTGGGACTTATTAATACTAAAAGTCACAAACTTTTCTAAAAAAAACTTTTTTTTAACAAACTTTTCTCAGATGCTACTCCTTGTAGCATCTCAAAAAAGATATTTTATTTTTTGAAAAGCTCTTAAAGGTTGTCACACCAAATATACAACTAGAAGCATTTAGAGACTTTTTAAATACTCCCTCCGTTCCACTATGATTGTGCCATTTTACCATTTAGGTCCGTCCCACTAAGATTGTCCCATACCTTGAGCCCGTTTGGTAGCACGAAAATCGGCTGTTTTGGCTGATTCTGATGAAATTTATGAAATTCTGGCTGAAGTGGCTGCATTGGCTGATTCTGGTGATTTATTAAAAAAATATTTTTAAAATATATTTTATTAATAAAATAAAGAAAAAAGTTATATGTAAAAATAGCTAAAATGGACATCTAGAGTAACTTCAGCCAATACAGCCAGAAAGTAACTTCAACCTTACTTTTTTCTGCTTATTACACAATTCAACGCATGAAAGTAAAATTTACGTGTTTGGGGAAAAAGTTGGTTGATAAGCCGAAAAACAGTGTTGTCAAACGGCCTCCTTATTTGGCAAAGTTTGTGTGGTTCTAAATCATTCATACTTTATTCTTACTTTATCCATTCAATATTAACCACATAAACCCACTTTTATTAATAACCGTGTCACCTTTTATTGTCCCAAATTTAGGGGGACGGAGGTAAGGATGTTTTCTTTTGGACTGTTTTCAGTCCCAGACCAGACCAGACCAGACTTAAACAGACCAGACCAGACCAGACCAGACTTAAACAGACCAGACCAGACCAGACCAGACTTCCGTAGTTATAAAATACACAGAGACCAGACGTTTACCAGACCAGACCAGACGAGTTCAGACCAGACCAGACCAGACCAGACTTAAACAGACCAGACCAGACCAGACCAGACTTAAACAGACCAGACCAGACCAGACCAGCAAATTTCAGTCCAAAAGAAAACATCCTAATAATACAAAAGCTAGAAGACAATGACTTATGCCTTCCAAACATAACCTATACATATGTAGTACTTGCTCAGTTGCTTGGTGTGTGGAACATGATATATTAGATTACTTTTGTCCTGACCAAAACCTGGATTGTTCTAGACCGATTAGATCGAAATACTACGTATATGTTAGGACTTAATCTCAATCAACAATTTTTACATGTTTATACAAGAAACGTTAATGTTTAAAAAGGAGGAATAACTAGAAAAGTGACTTCCGTAATTTTTTTAAATTAAGAGCCCATTTGGTAACGTTGAAATCGATTAAATCGACTGATTCTGTTGAAAATTTGAAGTTATAATTGAAGTGACTGTATTGATTGATTCTACTGATTTATGAAAAATTATATTTAAAATATATGTTATTGATAAAATAAAGAAAAAATGATATGAAAAATAGTTAGAATGATCATTTACGGCAACTTCACCCTATACCGTCGAAAAAATAACTGCAATCTTAATTTTTCTCATTACTATTACGCAATTATTATGCGTGCGAAATCAAACTTACATGTTTACTTAAAAAATTTGTTGATAAACCCAAAAATATAGTCACACGGCTCTACAATATGCATTTGGTGCCCAAAATGGGTTCGATCCGATCATATCCGAAATACGGAGTAGTCCGGAGCTATCAAATTCGAATTTCGATCGTGTCCGGTATTGACCATTGTGCTGACCTCACGTGTGACTCCCACGATCCCTCACCCTAACCCGAGTCCAAAATAACCCATCAGAACTTTTCAAGTAGAGAGGGCCCGAGTTTTCAAAAGCTGTGGGCATCAAATCCTGACCGTCCATTGAATGACACATGGGGCTATGATTGCGCCGCAGAGTCGTTAAATTACCGATAAGTCCTTGGAAATCAGGAATAAATTACAACGGACTTGCAAGGAAAAATCACCGGCTTTCCAGGCTCCATAAACCTCTCCAAAACTCTCTCTCTCTCTCTCTCTCTCCAGGTCAAATTATTCCGGTGACCTTTGCTCATCGGTATGTTTCAAGTTTCCGGTGCTCGTTATTTTGCGTTTTCTGCCATTTTTTGATTTGCTCGTTATGTTGATGGGAGGGGGGAGAGGCTTTGAACTTTTTTCGACGTTCCTTTATCCGCGAATTTTCCAAATTTTGAGAGGAAAATTTGCGTGCTCAGGTTCCTAATATTGTTTGAAAATGGAATGGAGAGCTCTTTGATTACTATTTTCAATAATTTGTTTTTGCATTGCGCTGATTCGTTTGCTTCGGAAACGGCAATCGAGGAATTGAATGTAGCATTTTTTCGTCATTTTGCGCTTTTTTGGGAGCATTAAGTTTTTCCTCGAGTTATTAATAATTGTTTTTCCAAAAAAAGATTTCTCTCTTTTTTGTTTCCGTTTTTTTCCGGTTTAGTGTGAATGCGGTGAAATATTCGAAACGTAAAGTTTATTGAGATGGATACCAATGCTATTGCATTTACTCTTCCAAAACAGTGTGATTTCATCTTGTATTTACGTTTTTTAATGTGAATTGATACCCAAATCACTAATTATTCCACAATTGGTGTTGTGAATACTGCCCTTTCGTAATTTGCAAGGTTAAGATGGTTTTGATGATATATTGTAGCGAAAAGGCCTAGACATTAGGCGGCCATCCAGACAGCTTCTCTGCTTGCTCCATCACATTCCATTAGATGGGCTGTTTTCAGTCTACAGCAACAAAGCAGTTTCCTGGACATGAAAATCCTGTAGTTCTTGCTTCTCAAACAGCTTGTAAGCCATTTTTTTTATCTATTTGATTTCTCATTTTCCTTTTGCTATCATTCACTGATTAGCTAAATAAACTGGCGTCATTGCTGATTTCAGATTTGTGGGACTTTAAAAGTCAATGGTTCAAGTCACATTAATTTAGTGTCTATTCTACGTTTGATACCCTCTATTCTCTAAAATAGTCTTGCTTTATCGCTTCTTTTGGATATTAGTCAGATCTTTTAGTGCTTGGGTTGAAGAATTGGGTAAGTTTTGCTTTTGAATTCCTAACAACCAAGCAGTCTTTATGGGGTGTACCTTTGGAGATGTGGATCAAGAAATTGGAGGCATTGGTGAAGTTTGCTGCATGTATCATCTAAGAATTTCCCAATAAAATATCACAATGTTGTTGCATGCTTTGTGCTGCAATTCTGCGTGATGTTCATGGGCTAGGTAGTCACCAAGATGGGTGGTGTTTGCCTGTTGGGGGAGTCTGCATTGCCCAGTCTCGGATTGGGCGAGTCTAGAGGGACAAGCACACCCCAGCAAACACGAAAGATGCTTTCCATTTACTGGGGGCCTCTAGGGTGCTTATCTCTTTCTCCCCAACCTTTTCTAAGTAACAATGTCCATCTTCCAACTTTGGTCTTTAAAGTGATTAAAGTTTCACTCTTCTAATGTCTAGTTTTGTGTTCCATTGGAAGATTAAAGTAATCATAAATGAACAACACATCTCTTTTGTTTTGTCTAGATTTAGAGATGAATATGTAGCACCTATCGTTATTTTTAAGCTCCAGGCTTAACCAGAGACTGTGTCTAATATTCACCGATCTATAGATCCAATACAATGTTCACAAAAAGTCTTTGTTGTTGCTCCACAACTGTAATCTCATCGTTTATTTAATTTATGTGGAAGCTCTCTGTACTTTGTACTGAATATGTTTGGCCCACACTATACATGCAGTTAGTGTTAGCGAAGTGGAAGCTTTATTTGAGCTGTTCAAGAGTATCAGTAGTTCAGTGATTGATGATGGGCTAATAAGCAAGGTATGTAGTGCTGTGGCAGTGCTGTACTGTTTAAACCGGAGAATATGAATACCCCGAACCATGAGCACCTTTACATCGATATTTTTGACTTTTAGAGATGGCTAGCTATTAATCTGCTAATAGTATCTCTGCACAAGTCTGTTAAAAAGCTTTTATAGTTCTCTGTTTTTGTTTTATTTTTAGTAATTGTATTTTAATAGTAGTTACGTAGAAGAGTGTGTTAATATTTGAAAATAAAATGTTCTAAACAAAAGAATTAGAAGCAATGGTTTGACTAAGTCTGCTTTGTGATCCGTTATTAATATGTGAAAGTAATTCATGCAAAATTGAAAAATTGAGTAGATCCTACATCACATATTTGTTGTCTTTGAATCTTTGGCATCCCACACGAGCATTGATTTGTTTCAATCGCATATTGTGGTTTATATTCTCTTGGTGACAAAAAACCATGTTGCATATGCAGGAAGAGTTTCAGTTGGCTTTATTTAAGAACAGGAAGAAAGAGAACCTTTTTGCTAATCGGGTATGGTATAATTTGCGTTATGTTTAGAGTATGAGTTTTAATAAATTCAATCATATTATGGTCATGGAAAAGGAGTTTCAATGTCATACAAATATTAAAAACATCAAGTGAACTTGAATATCATCATCATTATCAGTACCTTAATCGCAACCAGATGAGGTTGGTGGCATTAAATTTATAGTGCCTATCAATGGTATGAAATCGATTTCAACTCTAAGTTCACGCAAAATCATAGTGGTGATTTTTTTTTTATGCCAGATGCTCTGTGTGGCGTTAGAGCTTGTATTTGTTACATATGACGCCCATTCTTATGTCAATGCAGTTTCTTACTTTAGAAGAATAAAATTCTAATGCATCTAGAAGTTGTTCTGCTTGCAGATTTTTGACCTCTTTGATGTGAAGCAAAAAGGAGTCATTGATTTTGGTGATTTTGTTAGAGGGCTTAACGTTTTCCACCCAAATGCCCCACAAGAGGATAAGATCAACTGTGAGTGAAATAAATGCTTTATTAGATCTACAATAATATCTGGCACACTGCTCTGTCTTTTCTATGGTAAAACTATGTCCATAAAATAAACTGGACACTGGTTGTGTTTTTGCAGTTTCATATAGGCTTTATGATTTGGATGGCACAGGGTTCATTGAGCGCCAAGAGGTGTTTGATATTCTCCTTATTCGATTCCTCCCTCATGTTAGGCTATTGAGCATCTGCAAAACTTATTTAATAAGGCTATTGGAATCGAAGTTTGAAGTGTTTTTGTGATAAAAAGTCTCAAACATTTACAACTGCAATAAAATTATATGCGTTCATGTCTGTTATTCTTTCTAAGCAAACTATTTTTCACTGTTTAAAGGAGTATTATTGTTGGCTGACCCGTCTGATTAAATATTGAGCAATGTGTCACTGTTTATTATTTAATCCGTAGTCTATTTTTTAATAAACAAGACAAATTTGCCAGGTTAAATGGCCATTCTACTTGAACTTTAGGGCGCCTTTAGTTAATTTTGTTGCTTTGGGTGAATGGTTCTTTTATCTATGTTTGATTTTTGTAGGTTAAACAAATGTTGATTGCACTTCTATGTGAGTCTGAAATGAAGTTGGCTGATGAGACTGTTGAGATCATACTGGATAAGGTAATTTGCTGATTAATAATGACTTCAATTTTAATTTAAATTATTTTTCTGGATCAACAAACATGCATCCTATTGACCTCAAATCCTCAATTGAATTATTCAATTCATATCAGTTATCTGTACTTCAATTCTGAGAAAATTTTGATGTTGTATGAGGGTGCTTAATTGTAATTATCCGAGCTAGGTGGGAGTATTTATAACAATGCCAATTTATGGCTTTGGAGATGGGGAAACCTCTCATTACACATAGCTTCTCCGATTCTCTATGGACTTCAGCTTTCTTGCTTTGCTTGTGACATGCTATATAGACATTAATATTTTCATATTATTTATGTGGACAGACATTCTTGGAGGCGGACACAAATCAGGACGGGAAGATCGATAAGTGCGAATGGCACTCCTTTGTCGCAAAAAACCCTTCATTGCTTAAAATAATGACGCTTCCATATTTAAGGTATGTTGCCACAATGTTAGTTTATACTCTATCCTGTTGGCTTATTATAAGGCAGAATTGATCAAGTTCCTCAAACCAACAATGTTATGAGTTTGACTATGATGCAGGGATATAACGACAACATTTCCAAGCTTTGTTTTCCATTCTGAAGTTGATGAAGTTGCTACCTGATGATTAAGAAGAGCAAGAAGAAATACTCCATATGTAGTTTCAGCTGTGCTACTTGCATATTTTGAAGCGAAATTTTTATAACCATAGAAAGGCAGCAATGTATTGTGTATTGGCGTGAGGCAGAAGACGTAGTTTTCTTTAGACATGGCGTGTGGAGAGCGGAATGTCGCTGTGTGAGTCAACCGGCAAGCTGCTCTAACGATTAGGAGAATTGTATATTATTGAATGAATCACTTAGGGGCCATATGGCGTCTGTTACGGTTAGGGAAATTGTGATGCGGTTTCATGAATTTTGGCCGACACGACAATTGTTTGAGCCTGTAATAGAATTCGGGAATCTCACTTCATTAGTTTCTTTCTTCCTATCTATGTTCTTAACAGATACGGAGTATATATATACTCCGTATGTTTTTACTTGCAAGTTCTGAAGATGAATATAAGGTTTTCACGCATAGCTTATGCTAACTGTTAAGGGCGGTCTTAGTCTCTTAGAGCCACTGCAAGTCTCCATTACGTTTACATACAACTTTTTCCTTAATCTTGAATTGGTACCACACTACCACATACAAATATGCTTTTTGTATACTTTATTAAAATCATATATTTATACTGACAAAAAAATCTTTTTAGTTAGATAGAACCTAATTTTTTATCCAGAATTCCTATTAAATGAGAAATTTACGTTAAAGCACTTTTCTATAATCTCTACAAACTTTGTTCTTTTTTTAGCAAGTACATGTTATAAAAAAGCATAACACACGGATGTTAACAGGTACAGTACAGTAGATAATAGAATGTGAAATTAAAGTTATAAATATTGCTTTTGCTCTAGATTCATTTTTACCAAAAAAAATAAAATCTAAAACAAACACTGGCTTTCCCTTGTGCGCCAAATATCCAATAAGTAGCAACAATTACTACTCCGTACGTATATGACTCACTGACTTTCAGAAATTCCAAGTTATCCACAAAGTGTTGGAAATGCTATTAGCCTTGCAACTTCAATTCTTTGTGTTTTTGAAAATAAAATAAAAATTTGGAATATTAAAAGGGTCAATTTTTCTGTTTTTTATGTTCAACTTTCAAAATTAACGTGGGGCGGTGGGGTATGCAACTTTTTCCGGGATTCAAACCATCGGGTATTCAAGTAGAAGATATTGAAAAATGAAAACGATTCCTTCTAATCATCCAGGTGTTTGTTTTATCGAACATGTTCAATATTTATGCGATGATTTCAATTTCAAAATGACTTTCTATTTCTTCGATCTTTACAAATTTTTCGTATTTTCAAAGCTTCAATTATTCTTATCTCTTCCTAATTATCACTTTAAATTATTAGAAAATTTCCTCCCGACAATTATTCTTCCAATCCATTAGAGCGTCTCCATTTATGATCTCTAATAATCAATTTTTCTATGATTCTTACCCTTTAAATATTGTTATGCAATTAATTTTAAAATAATCTCAAAATTCGTTTACGTCTCTCAATCATCATCTTCAAATAATCTTTTTTTCCTCTGTCCTGAATTAATCTCTATTACATATACTTTTCAAATAATCTTAAAATAATATGAATTCATATTTTGATCCCGGATTATTGTAGCAAATAATTCCATTAAATAATCTATGTCACTCAATGATAATTTTCTAAAAATCCTGCCATGTCACCAACTTAATCTCATAATAATCCTACCAATGAGGAGGCCCTTAATGGTCTACTTTCTATAACTTCATTGCAGCATTAATAGAAGTGGTAGAATCTATGGAGTTGTATTAGAATTCAATTCATAGATTCCATACGTACGTAGTAATATTTTAAAAAATCAATATCTGTTTTAATCAAGACACCCCTAGGAACTAAAATACACGGTTTGTGAATTGTGATATTCCATTCTTTTCATTTTTAAATGATATTAGTCATATCTATTATCTATTACTGTAATACTTGCATAAACTTTAGATTGTCTCATGTGTAGCCAATTCCAATCAGGTTTGACTATGTGAAAAAAAAAGAACTGTGATGATTGTTTAATACTTTTGACGTGTACTTTGGTCGAAAGATATTCAACGTAGTATAATAGAAAAAAGATATAATATGATTAAATACGGGGTTTAAATGTTTAATAACCAGTGACAACATTCCAAAAAACAAATAAATGGTCACAAGTGAAGGAAAAATACCTACTATATAGTTAAATTCATGTACGTTATATTGACTAACCATATTATATACTGTTAGATCTTGATTTTAATGAAGTTCCATCCATCATATCGATCAATACGCATTTGTCAGTTGTTACTGGGATTTTTCTACGGTGTTAGACGTCAAACATGATAATTGATAAACCACAACACCAAATTATATTACCATATTAATATTTATATTTAAAAATCTGTGACTATGTTTTGAATAAATAATTTCCAAAAAATGTTTTGAATAAATACTACTACGTACATTTTTTCTTCATGATCGCTTTAATGTAAAATCAAGTTCATGGAGGAGGGTGTAGTCTAATGGATGACTATACACTCCCAAGTCTCTCCCTTGTGAGAGCAGGTGATATTAGTCATGTTGGATTCGTTCTTTGGTGACAGTACTGATGAAGTTAGATCCAGATTTATCTTTCTAGGGGGCTTTGAAGAGTAATTCATAAACTCCAGGATTATGAGAGAATAAATCTCGATATCTGAATTATCAAAAAACAATAAAAAATAAAAATAAAATCAAGTTCATGTCATAGATTTCTTCAGTTATCTTATCATGTTTTTAAGACGGGTAGCAGCTCTATCTAGGAATTTATGATCGACGGGGTAGCTGGCCTGGTGTTTTATCTTCATGGATGACCCATACTGAACACTTGCAGTTCAAAGCTTGTGCTAAGTTTATTAGTTTTGGTTTGGATTTGCCCATTTTGTGATATATATATATATACCCCTCGAGGAGGTTGACACAAATACATCAAATCCGAGCCAAATTCCGTGCCAACACCGTTTTGTCACGAGTTATTTGGTACGGAGCTGCGCAAAAAATATGTTTCCGTCCGTGCCAAACTCTGTCAATTCTGTGCCAATAACGTTATTTTTTGTAGTGCATTATATATAGAAAACTTCAGTTTAAAATTACAATTACACATAGTTATAACTAACCCATAATTTTGCACGGTGTATGACCAACTCCAATACGAATTTATTTTCACTTTTTTATAGTTCAGACATAACAATGACAAACATTATTTTACACTTAAATGTTTCAGTCGTGTATTTAAACAAAAATATCATTCAAGTATTGAGTAAATGTATCAACTATATGTCTATATATAGATGTTGCCTGACAACATTTCTCACAAAATATAATTAAGTCATCAGTAACGTACAATTTCAAAATTAATCTTTTCTAGCATTTCATGCTTAAATATTACTGATCCATTCAACCTCTCTTCAGCAATGATTGACAATAATAATTATTAAGAATGTTCAATTTTGAAAACTTCATTGCCTTAGCAACAACTAGATCTACTATTCATAGTAGATCTATAAACAATTGTTGCATTGGATTACAATTTGATTTTTGACAAAATCAGAATTCTAATGGTTATGTCTATCATTCAATAAAATATTGTGCATGCATCTTCAATCTTTGAATTGAATTATACTATGTCATGCCTTGGACCTTCCCAAACATGTCAACAGCCGACGTATAATTATTTCCACTTTTGGTCCTATGAGTTTTATGTCATTTTCACATGTAGTCCATGTCTTTCAGTTTGTCCACTTTTAGAACTTGACTAATGTTTCTTGACCATTTGTTGTCCTTCTCCGGCAATTTTAACCACCGGAATTGTTGCCGGAAGGACCATGTATGGGTGAAAACACAATACTCATGTACCAAAAGTGGTCAAAGTCAAAGACGTGGACCAAATGTGGAAATGACATAAAACTCACATGACCAAAAGTGGAATTAATTCAATTCGGATAAGCCAACCACATTCAATCTTACCCGAATCATACAAGGTATCATGATATCATTTACACATAGATCATTCATAAACTAACATAATGTAAAGTTTCAAAGAAGAAGCAGAAACAATATACTTGGAATCAAAGACACACCGGGCAAACTTGAGCACACAAGCTCCTAAACAGTTCATAAGAAAATAATATCCATGAACATTGTTTGTAAAACAGAAAGGGAGGACGCATGAACCACGTCTTCTCTCTAAGATTTCCCGAAATAACGGGCACATGAAGTAAGCTCTAGTTTCTTCCTAAAACTGGTGGGGTCCCCCCCAGAGAGAGGTCAGTACTTTGAAGCATTTGAAAAGTATAATGGCAAATACACAGTATATAATCAATGCTTCAACCTATAAACCCTTAGCACAGTGATGTGTGGTTTCTCGCACTTAAAATAGATCGTAATATAGTGGTGTAAGTACGAGTATCGTCTCCACAGGGACGGACATAAGGGAATCAAGAATTAATTAAATTCAGCGATTAAAAATAAATAAAATAAATGCGTCGTGCGAGATATGATTGGTATGAAAAATTAAAATGCAATTAAACGATTAAAATAAATGGGTTCTCTCTAATTAATGACGAAGGGAACAAGGATTGATTCCGGGGTAACCAGATTTCTGGCAGATCAGGCCTAATTACATGAAATTAATTCAATTGAGCCTAGCTAATCATTACTAAGTTCTTACCGCTCTCGCGGCGTAGAGTACAATAATTTAGGGGACCAGACTGATCTCTCATGCGACAGGATCCTAAATTATTGCCAAGACGAGCGAGCTTACGGCCCCTTAATCGCTACTAATCTCTTAGCGAACGATTAAGTGTGTGTGAAGGTGTCCTAGAATAAACTAGATCTCTCTTAATTTATTCTACAAGCAATTGTAATTCTAGCGCGCGTTCTAGGTTACAAAAGATATTAGTTAAATTATTCAACCACAAATTAAACGGCATTCATGCAATTAATCCATCAAGAAACTAGCCATACATCATGATCAACCCCTTCATCAATCCCAATCCCTAATTAAACTACTCACAATTCATAATTGAAGAATCAATAGAATTGGAATAAAATATTAATCGTCATTAATTAAAAAGGTGGAACTTACAAAGAATCCCAAAAGATTGATGAACAAGGCTGAAAAGCCCTCTAAAATTCGTGTTAGGCACTCTCTCTAAGCTCCCCCTGAAAACGGGGGTTTACAGGCTGTTTAAATAGAAAAATCGGGTGAAATTTGAGCTGAATTAGGATTTTCGGAGCCAGGCACGATGTCAGGCACGATCGTGCCTTCGATCGTGCCTCCGGAGCAAAAACGCGCATTTTGGGCAGGCACGATCATGCCTGGCTGGCAGTAACTCCGCGGTACTTTTCTCTTCAGGCACGATTGTGTCTGACTTTGAGGGCACGATCGTGCCTACTTAACTTCCGAATGCTTCCTTCATGAAAGTTGTAGATAATGAAGTCCTCTATCCACCCCAAGTTGCCGAATGTGATTTGAATCATCCAATCAAGAGATATGATCAAAACGGTGGAAGGTGTCTTTCTGAAATCGCAGCAGAGATCATCTGACTTCAACGTCTGTTTTCACCTTCTTCCTTTCAGATTCTCGCAAAGTTGTCTTCATATGATTTGTAGCCCTTGAAGTTAGCTTTCATATGGAACTTTAATCGTGTACATTGGATGTTGCTACAAAGAGATATGCTTGAACGATTGACAGAAGGTCATCCTGATCGTCGTTTTCAAGCTTCATTCATCTTCTTTTGACCCCGTAGCCAATCCTAGAGCTCTTTTTCCTTCAAATCTTCATCGTGAATCTTCCGGTGACCTCCAAAGCTATCAAATCATTCTCAAATGCTTCTCAAATTATCCCGATTGTTCCTCAAGTGCCGGTACCGGGCTCAAATTCCCTGATTTTGACTACAAACAACACAAAACTCGAACCAACGCCCGGTAAACATAACTTGAGCTAAAATTGAGACTTGCAACACCTTAAAGCTGGGAAAACCATCAAAATCCAATCCCAACACACATCAAATGTGTGTCTAAATATGGACTTATCACACAGGGTGATATTATGATCTAGGCAATGACCCATAGTTATCCCTTTCAAAGTATACGTAAATCTATAAAGTCAAATAGTCGGTTCGTAGACCCATGTGTATTAAAACAAACCCGTCATACAACCCATCGGTCTATCATTGCTTCAACATATCATATCATACAACTCGATGTTGGCTCTATCCTTCCAAAATCAACATGTTGGCCGTGTTGCTCATAAGTTGACCTCGTTGACCATCTAGCTCCGTGAATTGATCTGCAGAATAATCACTAAAAAGAACTAAAGGTATATCAGTAGCTCGAGACGCGTCAGACGCTGTCCTAAGAAATTATTTTCGGCGTACGGAAATTCCCCCCAGAATATAACGAGCCTTAGTACAAGACGAGTAACAGAAGTAATATAACGACAAGAAATTAGTATATGAACTCAGCAATAAAATTTATAAATTTTGTATAAACAATTTGTAGGTGTAAAATATTATTTCAGTGCATCAAAAGGCTTATGTGATTTTCCTCACTCGAGTACATGAAAAATATATACTAGTATTTATATAGTTTTGTATTGTTGCTGCACTTAGGCCTCTACCGATTTAAGGTATCCATGCATAACTTTGTATGTACATATATGTGTGTATTATATATTACACACCGTTGTACCCGTATGAGTGTCTTGCAAAAGTTACTCACCCAAAAGATGGAAAACATGGTAGAATTTATATGCATGCATGACTTGGATTGAAACAAGCAATCAATATAATTTAATATAGTAAAATGTAATGTCCGGAGTGATTCAATTTAATAGCAATTATAATTTATAACACTAATCAAATTAACTAAAACAAAACGTATGGGAGTTGGAAAATCCCTAAAAGTGAAAGTTGAAATAATCCTTTAAAGAATTAAAGTATGCTCATGGTTGGACTAGAAAACAATTTAAGGATAACTTTATTCATTTGAAATATTTTCAAACTTTCCAACACTCGAAGGGCACATCAATCACACACAGCTGACACACCCACATGTGTAGTCGGAGGCCGCTTCTATGGTCCTCAGACTGATGTTCAACATTTCGCCCCTAAACTCATACCTTATTCTTGTAGGAAGGTAAGACCCATGCGGGATCCTATCTTAAGTGTTACCGCAGTGAGGAACCTCAGAGGGTATCCAGATAAGATTCCACTACTACACATAATCATCTCGTAAATCCATACAACTGGGCACGCTCTCTAGAGTCTAGCGGGGCCATGTTCCTGATATCTATTATTACGATACGAGTCCATGCAGTCGGGTACAATCCTTTGACTTAGTCGGGCCATGGTCCTCGTCTATCCATCAACAAGTCCATGTGGTCAGGCATCCTTACACTAGAGGCAAGCCATGGTCATGGCTACAATCAAAATATTAGTTACAGATTATCCTAAGGACTCCCCAGTAAACAACATCAACAATCAGTAAACAACATCAACAAATTAATACTTAGGATCAATATATATCATTTAGAGCATCTCGGGATATCCGCGATGAATACCCAATTACAATACCTCACAATCCTAACCTTAGGATCCTTATTATTAGTATTCAAACTACAACCTCATGCTAGTCACCTAATACTACCCGGTCTGCCCTTAGTACATGTGAGCTTTAAATTTGTGTATGCTTTACCTTCTCTAAGTGAGCATGACAACCAAGCCATGACTCGTTTCAGATACATTTTATATTCATATTTATATTAAAAAAGTCCATCTTTCGAATGAGAGTGCCCGTTTCACCTCAATAGCTCATCACTAGTTCAATTAGCACAACATTTTAAGAATAACAAGTAATCATGCATTACTTGTTCATAGACTTATTAATCATGCACCGGTTCTTCATCATAGACAATAATATTATCATTTCACATGTTATTAGGCATTATAGTTCACGAAATCATGTTTTTATAATTTAGGTATTCTCATGAATTAGCACGCTAATTATAAGCAACATAGCCGGCCATCCTCGATCACCTTAATTATGCTTCCCAAACCGGCCTCTCCTAGCCCGTGGTCAAATCTTCGGTCAAATATGATCCAAATCTTTGTTCTTAGGCAGAAATAATCTTAAAAACATGAACTAAATTTATAATTCAAAAAATGAAGGACTATAAGTGCAATTACCCTCAAATTAATTAAATTACACTTATGTAATTAGTACTTTTATATGTAATGGAATGAGGAAGTGGTAAGATCAATGGTTTTTAAGGCATCTCAAATACGTGGAAACAACATAATTCAAAAACGCTTTTTCTTAATTAAATCAAATATAGCTTATAGTATAAGACTTTTTATCATATTCCTTAATTTTTACACTTTAGGGTCATTGACTACCTTTTAACTCAAGCAAGTCCAAGAAACCCCAAGGCACGTAAACCTAAAGAAATATTAACCATAAAAAATCTATCTATTGAGTTGACAAACAGGTCCTTCAATTAAAGATATGTGAATCACTTTGCAGATTAAGAGAATGGTACAACTTTTGTAGGCTTGATGTTTTTCTAATAATAACGCCAAAGTTTATTTCAAATCAATCATGCTAATTCATGTACATCACACTTTTCTTCTGGGATATATATTCTTTGTGTGAATTAATTCATACTCCGAGTCTTGCACAAATCTTTACGCATTTCTTATGTTTGACAATCATCCTATATGTCTTTGTTATTAGTTTTAGTTACGAAACAATTAATCTCGTGCAACCATTACCTTCATGTTTCTAAATTTAAGGACAAACCTATTTTCTTGTCATTTGGATTTGAAAACACTTATATACCCAAACATTTAATTTGTTTGTTATTAGTCTCTCTCAATGCACCCACGATACCCGCCCATAATGTTATTTGAACTTCTTTAAATCCGATCACCTTATTATTGATACCATCTGATATCATATAGAATTTGAGTGCCTAAATACGCTCGAGACTCATTTATTAGTATAAATAACATTATCATATATACAAAGTTATATAACATTATTATATATACAAAGGGAGAGATTTCGTATCACATTCGTTAAATAAATGGAATATGAGAAATATGTGCAATAGTGCACAAAATACTCTCTCTTAGTTTACCATATGCCTTGAATGTGCGTTACTTCAATCATGTAATAATTCTCAAATTTTATTTGTGGTAATGATTTTATAATTAAATAAGAATGGTTCTAACAAATTTTCTTTGGTGGGGATGTGTATATTTAATTATTTCTCTAAATTTGTATAGAGAAAAGCATTAGATGTGCGAGTTGTGTTTTATCTCCGCCGGTGTAGTTGATTTCCACCTAAGCAATGCATGCACTAATGTATGTCTTCATAAACTAAAATGGAATGACGTACTAATTAGAGGCTTAAATTCACATTCATATTGTATATATTAGATCATGGACCCCAATCATAATATTCTCATATTGTGTCACCAATAGTGGAGACAGGGAGGAACTCAAGGGGATCTTACCCTCTTCCCCTAATTTATTTTTGCCAAGAGATGATATTCAATAGACTACGTATATAAAGGCTTTTGTATCAATGCAGTATGTTGCTGAGTTATCAAAAAGATGAAAAATGTGTTCTAAAGAAGAGTAAAGACGAATGTGAATGTGGTGATGTGAGAATTGAACAATAAAGGAAACAAGGAGTCATGTGTATTTTCAAAGACAACCAAAGTCTAAAGAAAAAAGCATCATTAAAATCTAAGGGACCTGAAAAAATATAGAAAAAAATTACAAATAGGACTAACTATGTCGTCTCATTATCAAAATAGGAGGTACTTATTAGTCTTAATAAAAGAATGAAAACAATAAAATAAGAGAGATTGAATCCTAGGAATTGAAGAAAATAATGATGATGGTGTTTGAGAAACTTAACTTTATTTTACTCCTATTTATTGAATTATCTCAAAATTTTCCAAATAATGACTATTTCTAGCTTCTCCAATCTTTAAGTTAGTATTATACGAAGTTTATTTTATCATTAATCAAAATACCAATCTATGATAATTTAACTAGCATACATCAATACTTCCATAATTTCACTAACACTGACTCAGCCACGTACAACCAGTGAGGTAGTTGCTACATCGTTATTGACTCAATCACTAGTTAAACTATGTCTTAAAATAGTCATAAATATGAAATGATGTATACTTTGATATTTTTAGTACCCTTTATTTGTTAAATTCGCCCATAACTCGATGCAGGATTATTTGTGTGAGCTCATTTTTGTATCACTCGAATGCTAACTTATTAAGGGATGCAACTTTCATGAAGATAAATATTTCAAATCGTGACAAGTGCATCATTTTTTGGATAAAAAAATTCACACACACACACACACACACACACACACACACACACACACATATATATGTTCAATCAGTGTGACAACAACTACAACAACAACATCCAAGCCTTAATCCCAAAAGATTTTGGGGTCGGCTAACATGAATCGAACCATGATATAAGTGCCAAAAAAGAGAAGTCAGACAAGAAGAAAAACAAGGAAAAAAGGAAAAGATAAAACGGATAAGATAAAGATAAATATAAGATAACAATAACATAAGAACATAAAAAAGATAAAAAGACAAAAGGATAAAAGAGCATAAAAAAGCTAGAAGTTAAAATAACATAAGAATATATAAAGATAATGAAGATAAATGATAAAGGAACCAGAAAAAGAAAAGATAGAAAATAGATCAATCATCCACATGAATGTGCGCCCTCCACTTTGCTCTCTCCAAAGCCATACTCTCGTCCAACCCAAGAAGACGCATATCAGTTCTGATTGCTCTAATGCAAGTCTGTTTGGGTCTTCTCCTCCATCTCCTCCCCGCCTCTTCTCCCCATCTCTCAAGTCATCTAATAGGTGCATCACTCGGTCTTCTACGCACATGACCAACCCACCGCAAATGAGACTCATGCATCTTATCTTTTGTAGATGTTACTCCCACCTTTTGTCTGATTATCTCATTGGATTAGTGTAGTACTTTGGATTCGTCCTCGTTTTTAAATCAATTGAACGATACATAACTTAAAACTTTACAACCTTCATGAAGAAAACATGTTTCAAATCCTAACAGATGCATTAGTTTTTATTCAAATGCGTCTTGTAAATATATTGAATCAATATGATATGTGGTAGGAACTTAAGTTCCCGAAATAGGACTAAAAAAGTTTGAAAATTCCAAAATAGGACTGTCATGTTTTTATTCCCAAAATAGGACTAACTACTGCCAAGTTTGGAAAATACTGCCATGTTTGAAGTCTGGTACTGCCAAAACATGACAGTAATTAGTCCTATTTTGGAAATAAAAATATGGAAGTCCTATTTTGGAATTTTCGAACTTTTTTAGTCCTATTTCGGGTATTATCTCCTATTCATGTTGGAGATTATAAAGTAGTTGATCATTACACAGTTTGATCATATGGTAGAAACTTAGCTTGATTATATTCATGTGGAATAAACATGATCATATTCAACCGATGATAGTGTGGTGCTTCGCGTCTATGTCATCTAAAGTGATGTCATTTCGAGTTACTTTGAGAAAACTTGAGATCAAAATGATGTTGTTCCGAGTTTGGATTTTGAACAATGATATTTTCTTCTTTTTCAGCACAACATTTTTCTTCCCAAAACCTTCTATCTATAACATTTCAGTCCAAGCACTTACCTAGGATATTATAGTAATCAATCAGATCAGAAGCGGGGGCACAAATATAAGACCTCATTACTTAAACTGTAATATCCCGCAAAATTTGAGAGAATTTTGAAAAATATTTGAAATTATGGTTCGTACCGTTTAGAGATCTCTAAATAGTTTGTCATGGTTGTTTTAGTGTTTGGGACCAAAGGGAGGTCCAAATGGGGAAGAAAAGGAGCAAAGACTAAAGTTTGGGACGCTTGGGAACCCCGCATGGCATGCGGGCAAGATCCGCACCTCGCCCGGATTTTTTTTCAAATTTCGACCAAGGTTCTGCCAGGTCCGCACCATGGTTTGCACGGCGTGTGGCCGATAGTGCAGACACCCGGATTGCCCTTTTGACCCAGTTTGACCCAACTTTGGATTTTTGCTATAAATCCTAATCCGAATTTCCTCATTCCAAAAACCCCTAAGTCCGACTTCCTAAACTCTATTTCTTCCAACTCTTCAATTCTAACATATCCAAGAAGATTTTTGGAGACCAAGAAAGAGATCAATCAACCTAATCTTCCGGTAAGTGCATTATGATTCTTCCCGTTTTCTTAGTTCATTTGAATTCTCTCTCCTAAGTTGTAAACCTACAACCGTATATCATTCTAGGGACGTGTGTGTGACCTCTCAAGCTAGTATCCAAGTTTAGGATTCGTTGCTAGGCTCGAGGTAAGAACTATTGCAGCCAAAATTACTATTTTACCCCTATTATTTATTAAGTAGGGTTTGAGCTATGAATTGATTTTCTTTCTGAAATTTTATGAGTATTTCGGATATTTTATGATGGATATTATGATCTATTTTTTCATGGGAATTTATGAGCATATGATTTTTGGAGAATTTATCAAATCAGTTTGTTATGGCCGAAATTGTGAATTGTGAGAAATTGGTATATTAACTTGGAAAATTTTAGAGATTATTATGAGACCAATTATATATTTTTAAAGGTAGAAGTTGGTATGAATATTTATATATGTATACTTGAATTTCAAATATCCTTATTGGATTATTTCGAATATGGTATTAAATACTATTTTGGAACTAGTTTTGGTTAAAGCCTGATTTGTGAACTTTGACCTTGAATTGGAGATGCTTGGCATATGGTTTTGAGACCTGAATCTTAAATATATATATTTTTACAAAGTATTTTGAAGTTAAATGATATGTGAGTAACCTATGAACTAGATGTTCATAACGATATTTGGGTAATCTATGAGCTACATGTTCATAATGGTATGTGAGTAACCTATGAGCCAGATGTTCATAATGATATTTCTCTAATCTATGAACTACATGTTCATAATGATATGTGAGTAATCTATGAACCATATGTTCATAATGAGAATTGGAGTAATCTATGAACCCCAAGTTCATAATGAAATTTTGAGTAAACCTATGAACTACAAGTTCATAATGATCTTTGGAGTAATCTATGAACATGTTCATAATGATCTTTGGAGTAATTTATGGACAACATGTTCATAATGGTAGACAACTCGAGTATTCACCTGACTTGGATAATATTTTTGAATTGAAGAGTAAATGATTCTGAAGAATTAATTGTGGATCAGTATTTATTGGAATATGAAATCTATATGGATAAGTATTTGTATGTTATTTTGGGGAAGTTGATATATTGAAAGTGAAATTGTGGAGAGTGTTTCTTCTTCCTCAGGGAGACATGAGTGGATAAGCTTATAATATTTTATATTGAATCAAAGGTTGTTTTGAGTTATGCACGTGATTTTAAACTTGAAAATTGTATATTGAGAACTAAATGGATTTTTGAATCTATAGTTTAAGTATCACATCTATTTTCCTCAAACTATATTATTTACAGGGTTGGTGAGTCTTACTTAGCTCTAAAGCTATTTTTTGTTTCCTTTTCTTTGTTTTGTTTTCTGCACTTTATTTGGTGCAAGTGATGAAGAATATGCTTGATGAAGAGAGCCTCGCTAGATAATATAGACTAGCACTAGTTACATTTATTAAATCTGGAATTTCAGAACTTGATATCGTTTTACTTATTTCAGTTTTGAACTTAGCACTAATGTTTATTTTAGATTGTGGTTTAGCATGTGCATTTGGTTATGTGAGAACCGAGTGTAGTGGTAAGACCCATTGATTATTTACTTCCGTATAAATTTAAATTCTTTTAAATTTAAATGTTTTGGGAAAACTATCTTTATACTTGCTGTTTTGATATATATTTTGGGGTGGAATTTGGGGGTGTTACATATACTATGTAATATTTTTATGATTAGACATGGGTAATCAATATAAGACCTCAGTACCAATACTATTTTCCATGACTTGAAGCGGATGCGCTTTCCACCCATGCTGTTATCCACTGGGTTGGAAAATCCTTAAAATATAAATAGGAACTTTATTCATATACATAAGGAACAAATAGGTGGAGACCAAGAATGGAAAGATGAGTTCCATGCATTAGAGGAGGAAGAGAGGTGGAAAAGGTATCACGAAAATCAAAACATAGTCTTTAATAATGTTTTAATTAGTTATCATTATGAAATATTATTGAGTATATTTCGCACATGATGACCTTAGGGACATAAATATGGATTTTTTTGTGTAAGATAATGTCTTAGGGTTGAATATAATCATAGATAAGAAAAATACTAATCGGGGGACGAATGTCAAATGAAAATATGTAGAAAGAGTGAAGAATTGCAATCCACAGAAGCCGAGAGCCGGTTTGCGTTTGAAAACGTCAGTCTGCATTCAATGGTTGCGTAATGAGTGCCAAGTGAAAGAACGGTGGCTTTTGGCCAATTTTGGGCTACATTTGGATTGATGAGATGTATTTTGAGCTACAATGACCAAATTGAATGCTACAATAGCTACAATGACCAAATTGAATGCTACAATAACATGTTATTTGGACAACTTCTACACGACTATAATCCAGGTTAAGGATTGGGTTTTTATTTGCTTATAATTAGAGGGTTTTCCATGAGATTATCTAGCTGTAACTTATATTATTATTATTAATAATTTAATTGATACACAAATACACATGTTGGAATTGGTTTTATACAATTTCATTGGCTAAAATGAGTCACAAAGTAACAATTTAACTCAAGCTATGGTTTGTCGGGCTTTTCTCTTGTGTTTGGTATTTTTGGCATTGAAATCGGAAAATTGGGCCCGACACCGACATTGGAGGCTTTGTTTGATTATTGGAGAAGCTATGAAGATCAATGAAGTTATACATGAACAAAGGGTCACAAAATATAA
This sequence comes from Cuscuta epithymum, assembly GCA_945859915.1. Taxonomy (NCBI): domain Eukaryota; kingdom Viridiplantae; phylum Streptophyta; class Magnoliopsida; order Solanales; family Convolvulaceae; genus Cuscuta; species Cuscuta epithymum. Next base: position 1,064,444 of record CAMAPF010000034.1, read on the forward strand.
TATATCGGCCACGTCCGAACAAAGTGCTTATGTATAGATGTGAAGGCTTTGCTTGGAATAGACTAGAGACGTGATCACATGAAGGGTGGACATCGACTCGAGGAACCTCATGAGGCTCTGATAGTAGTAACACACGGGTCCAAATCTTATCTTCATACGAGATTTGGGTATTGGCGTATAAGCCAGATGGTCGGAATCCAGACCGGCAGTAATTAACAATGTTTAATTTGTACTCTTTAATATTTTAGCATAACATAGTGACTGAATTAATATAAATAAGTTGGGCCTATAAATAGAATGATTAATTGGGCCTCCGAGCTGAATATTGAAATTGAACATACATGTGAGTAACTAAATTGGACCTTCAGGACAAATAAGTCAAACTAAGCTAGACTTACAATATAAACAGTTAGGCCTATGGGTTAGAAGTAATATTCTAAGTCATTATTTCGCAGAAAAATCAAGTAAAATTTGTCATGTGCTTATAATTTTAAAATCAAATATACAATATGTAAGTGAATTATTTCCTCCACATTGGCTGGACTTCGATAATACTAACAAAGTAAACAAAGGATCCAATGAAGAAAAGAAGCTAATGTTTTTGTGGTAACCACTTGAAGTAAAAAAAAACCATAACAAAATTACAAATAAGAGAGCGAGGTCAGTCACCTTTCTTATTCCCTAACTAAATTAAAATACAATCTTTGCATTTTCTCATTCTTTAAAATGAGTGAGTGATTGGGTTCGTTAATTAGCGGTTGACTAGATTCATTCTCTTTGGTTTAATTTCTCACTCCCTACCTAGTTCACATGTAGTTTTGGCAGCCGGTGGCATTAGATCTTTGAAAGGGGCAAGCATAGAAGATGTTCAATTGCTAATAAAATACACAATCGCGAACAATATAACGGTGGACTCAGATGGAGAAAAAGGGATCAAATAGAGGGGGTGTGAGGGTTGGGAGCCCTCCACCTTGTGCATGTAGGTGCTCACTATAGGCTTGCGAAGGAGTGGTCCCATCCATGGGGAGATATAAAACGCTTGAAACACAACAAAATACATCAATATATGATCAAGTCAAATACTATACCTGTTTGGAGTCAACTCAGTAATGATTTTTATTTTCTGGGGGGATTAGTCCAGACAACTTGTTTGGATTTACTTTTTGCCGTAGCTTGTGGATGACGTGTTATTTTGTTTTCTATACTGTGTTGTGCTTAGTGTTCTAAAGATCAATATTTTTTTATTTGGGCATAAGCCAACGATAACAGATCCTAGACGAGACCTGAAGGTAAGGGTATCAATAACATATTATATACAGAGTATAAAAAATTTTATAGTTGTGATAAAAAATATCATTACATGATAAAAAGCTAGAACACCCACGTATTTAGCGGTGCACTTATATTGGAGGCACATTTAGAATATTTTTAAGGAAAAATTGAAAATAATAATCCCAACTATTGCCGGTCCGCTAACAATAATCTCAACTATTGATTATTTTTGTATAATCCCAATTATATGGACCATCCGCCAATAATGGTCCATGACCAGATAAAAAGTGAATTTCAAATAGAAATTAAGCGTAAAAATTAAAAATTGGGATTATTTATAGGGATTACTTGCTATTATCTCTTCTCATCCACTTTAGAAACTATAGAAATTTATTTATTGCCGGTCACGTGGGACCATTATTGGCGGAAGGTCCCTAAAGTTGAGATTATTCTGAAATAATCGATAGTTGAGATTATTATGAGCGGACCACCAATAGTTGGGATTATTACTATCAATTTTTCCTATTTTTAATTGGGTTGGTTTCAACTCCAAACCAAACTTAAACAGGTCATTAAGATCATGCCACATCAAACCAGACTTAGATAATTTTAATACATATAGAACAGACATCTACTAGACCAGGCCAGACTTAAAGAGACCAGATCAGATCAGACAGGATTAGAATAGACCATATTAGACTATAAAATTTTAGATCAATTAAAATCATCATTAGAGGAATACCAAAAAGGTATCAGCGTTAGCTTAGTGATCAAAATCTTATGGTTAATCTATTTCACGGCCAGAAAAAAATTGGTGAATTATATCAGTCCATTGGATACTATGAAACAATGTAAGTAGACAAGTTTAAACAATTGTGACCAATATATATTGTGTCCATTTTACTTGAAGGTAAAATATGGGACCTTGAAATACAACCCATTTTGTGTGAATTTTAAAACCATAAAGATTTTTTATATGCTACCATTTCAAGTTCTAACACTAGTGTTGGGTTAATAGGCCCGATAGCAGATCGACCCGTTACCCCTTAGCAAGGAAACCGTTAAGGCCCAAGTTGGTGCTCAATCCGACAAGGTGCCTATCAGACGCTCGTAAATACCTCGAAGACGCTCTGCCCCAATAACCTCGGTCCAATATGAGCCAGATGATGATCCATGGTATTCGGCAGGGTAGCCCGCATGAGCCGAACGGAGCCTCCCCCTTGTGCCCAACCAGAACCGGTGCCTAAGATCAGGAGGACGCTCTTCCAAACCTATTGGCGGGAAACCAAGATATTAGCGAGAAGCGCATTTAATGCAGTAGATTTGGTGGTTGGGAAGCTAGCCACTCACAGTCCTCCACATCATCATTTTTACCTAGCTCTCGATAGTATAAATAGTACTCCGTAACATTTATTTCATTGTAAAGATTTGACAATTAATACCTTCTAGCAATAGCACTCATCTCTAGCTCTTCTTACTGAGATAGACGAACCGCCACAGTGCTTGAAGTGAAGGGTGTTGTATACGGACCCTTATTTTTATTGAATAAGATAAGGCCCACTCACTACCATTTTGACTTGTTCATTCCTTGTTTGCTTGCACCATATTACCCACTTAGGATGTTTTTACTTAGGACTGTAATTTGTCTCAGACCAGACCGAATCAGACCAGACCAGACTTGGATAGTTATAAAAATACAAAGAAACCAGACCAGACTAGTTCAGACCAGACCAGACCAGACCAGCAAATTACAGTCCAAGTAAAAACATCCTTAATCCACCTCATATTCCACTCGAAATCCAAGAGAGGGTGTTGGGTCTTTAGGTTGAAGGAATAAACCTCAACAACTAGTTAAAGTGTTGTAAAATTAGAGACCTTTTTAGAACCTTAAAATACAACATATTTTTGTGTGAAATTGAAACCATAAAGATTTGTTATAAGTGTTCTAAATTCATGTTATATAAAGATTTGGTAGATGCGAAGTACTCACCTTTTTACTAGAAACTGTTGCCATTCTTAATTTTAAAAGATGAATACTTCACAAGGACCATAATTGTTTAGATTGTAGTTACTTTTAACAAAACAAATACAAACATTCATATCTCCTTTACAAATGAGTGACTCATCCCATATCTAAAAACCTCCCAAATCTGTATCTAATGTTGACAGGTTGCAACAATTGATTGGCACACTCCTGTTATATACACTGCACAGCATCTTCTGTACAAATCATAAAAGACTTGTCCCCTTCATTTCAACTCCCAAAAATTAATCTCAAAAGTTGCTCATATTTTTGAGTTCAACGGCTAAACCCTAAATTTACCCCTCTTTTCATTTCCACCCCTGATTATTGTTTCTTCTTCATTAATTGGGTCGGCAACATGCATAAGAAAGGTGGTGGCGGTGGATCTAAGGCGGCGGCAGATATGAGCCACGCCGCTGATAGAAAGAAGTTGAATGTAGCTTTGGACAAGCGCTTGGATCGTTCGTCCCCGTCGACTTCTACCACCGCCCCCACCAGAGTGTTCACCTCCAAGGATCCTCGGTTGTCGATGTATAAAACGGAGGAAAATCATCACAAGGCATCTCGCTCTGCCGCACCGGACAACAACAACTCCGACGGTCTCTCCTCCTCCACCGTCTCTCTGTATATGCGTGTACATAATCTTACTTTTCTTAGCCACTGCTTTCCGGTGATGTTCGTTTAATTGTTCTGGTTGTAATCTCGCATTCTAACAAAATGTGTGTGTCTGAGTCTGTTTTTAGTAGAAATCAATGCATCCTTTGTTTGCATAGATTTGAATTTGCTGGACTGTTTGAACTCTCATTTGAAAAATGGAGTGCAGTTAAACAAAAAGCTTGCTTTGGGATAACTCTGTTATAGTGTTGTTCTGATTGACAGAAATATGTTTTAGGTTTCTAATTTATTCAGCCTGATATCACAACTGTATTAGGCATACATAAAATTTTCAAGTAGCAGGTTTCTCATCTGTACCTGCTTTGTTTCCAACACGTCAAGGGAATTTTAAAATATTTAGCTACACTGAAGTGTGGCCTTTCTTAAGCAAACATAGAGAATTTGCATGATGGAGCCAGGCTAAACTACTGATTACTGATTAGCAATTGACTGTTTCTAGTAATAGGAATATGGTTACTTTTGTATAGGAAATATGTTTTTAAGAAACCCTGGCTGCCACATTCCAGGGAGTAAACATTGTTTTCCCTTGCTTGAAAAGCATTTTTATGTGTTATATTTATGAATACTTGAGCCTACTTTGTTTCTTTGGTATAATGGTACCTTGATGGTACATTTCATTTTTTGCATAAATAATTTTATTGACGAAACTAGTAGTTGTGTGTGGTTCTAGGTATCTGCTCATTGTCTCATTTGTTTTGTATTTAGTTTAGTTTCTCCTAGCCTCCTAAACTAATAAAGGGGGTCTATAAGTGAGCTCTTATATTATTGATTGATACATACATTAAATATCCATATATAATTGTCAATGAGGCCACAAAATACTTAAATATCTGTATTTTCTTCTAAAATACAAAAAACATTTATTCAAACAAAAAATATATGGTAGTGTTCTAAATCTAGGTGAGGTGCATGTATACATTTAAGTAAATTGCATATAAAATAATAAGTTATCAAACTTAAGGGGAGCCAATGCCCCCTTTCCACTATGTAGATCTACCAGTGGTTCTTGTTGAGTATAGGATGTTAGGGTGGAAAAGTTCATGAAAGGTCACACCCTAACAGTCAATTTGATGAACAGTGAACCTCGAAATCCATAAGAGAGATGGGATTTTCTAATTTTTTAGTTTGAAGAGCTTAGGTTCGATGATAAAGATGTATAGGGAAATATATCCAGTTCAGTTATCTAATGTGGCATTCCAAATTGCTACTCATCATTGCTTGAGACAATTATGTACTCGGCACGCCCAGTAAATTGTATGTCCTACCTTGTGGTTGTATAATTGTATCCATGAGCATATTCATGTATGGAGAAATAATTTCTGCATTATGAGCACTTGGCTAAATATGTTCCAGGTTGTTTTAACATTGGCTGTTTCTTTTCTTTGACAGTTGAATCTGAAACAGACAGTGAGGGATCAGATGTTAGTGGTTCTGATGGTGAAGATACTTCATGGATTTCATGGTATTGCAATCTACGTGGGAACGAGTTCTTCTGTGAAGTCGATGATGACTACATCCAAGATGACTTTAACCTCTGTGGTCTTAGCAGTCTAGTCCCGTATTACGATTATGCACTTGATCTGATTTTGGATATTGAATCTTCTCACGGTTGGTTTACTTCGATTGGCTCAATAGAAACATAGAGATAAACATGTATACTTTTGTGCTGTATGATGTGCAAAGACCTGATTTATCTTTTGAGATGTTTTATCTTTATCAACTTGAGTGGATTCTTTTTCCTTTGTATTTATTTATCTCTTCGACAATATAGATGATTTTAATTAATAAGATATGGGGGAATTGATGAAAATTAAAGTGTCATACAGGACAATAAGAAGAAAAAGAAAGTCAATTTCTCCATTATCAATGATGATTTTTCTGATGAGTTTTATTTTCACCTGCCTTGGTCTTTTTTCACTTTTGTGCTTGAAAGAAAACTGTGCTAATACTTGAGAGGTAGATATTATCCAATGAGCTCTGGTGACCATACTTTATAATCATGTTTCATATATGATTGTTTGGATTTGTCTTTTCATGATTGACTCATTAGTGTACCATGAGATGTTACTCATCATCATCATCATCATTACCCCAGTGCCGCAAAGGCTCCCACCAACGGTTGGGTTAGGGGGGTCGGATGTATGCAGCCTAACCCCTGTACTAAAGCACAGAGAGACTGTTTCCGGATGACCCATGGTGAAAATCGCGTTGAAAATTGCATGGACTGACTGTTGCTTCATAACAAAGAAGCGCAGACAGTTTAGTGAGCCATTTTGCTTTATTCCATCACATTCTCAAACCAAAAAATGGTGAATCTTTGGCTCCATTGCAAATGATGGCAATGAGACGTATTTTGCTGATGATTTAATATTCAGTGTCTAGGTTTCCTTTGTGACATGCATTTAATTTGCAGTTGAGGCATATTCTCCCCATATCAACAGCTTAAGTCTATAGAAATTAGGTTTATAGAGCCAACATATGTTACACATTTAAGCAATATCTTGCCTTCTGCAGCTGCTATAGTTCACACTTCACTAAATGGTCTACCATTGTATTCCATCATCCCATAATTTTCTTCCTGATTGGTTTTGAAAGCTCATGAAGAATATGAACTTGTCTACTGAAAATTATGTATGAATGAAGTAAAGAATATCAACCACATAAGCCATTCCTTCAAAGGAAACCAGGAAGTTTAGTGACAATCCAAAAAAGAAAACAATGCATTTATGGGAGGGAGGGAGTATTTTACTAGTTTCAGATATTTTTCTCTGATGTTCCAACACCAACTCCAGTTTAACTTCAGTTATGCAGGCTTTATAATAACTCACAAACTTGTCAAAATTTAACACTTTGTGAACTTTAACTTGAGTGTTTGTAGATTGTAATTTTTATTTCCTGATTGTGATCCTTTAAGGCTATGGGAATGTGATTGATTGCAGTGGTATGTAGGTGATATGTTTACGGAAGAGCAGAATGAAATTGTTGAGTCAGCAGCTGAGATGCTTTATGGTTTAATACATGTCCGCTACATACTGACAACCAAAGGAATTGCTGCAATGGTGAGATTGAATCTTCCTTCATGGTAGAAATTCATGATGTCACGTCTTTTACAGTGTGGGGAACTGTCAATGCATTTTTGCAGCAGGAGAAGTACAAGAATGCTGAATTTGGTAGATGCCCAAGAGTTCACTGCTGTGGTCAACCATGCCTCCCTGTTGGCCAGTCAGACATTCCCCGACAGAGCACAGTAAAAATTTATTGTCCCAAGTGTGAAGAAATATACACTCCTCGTTCTCGATATCAAGACGGTAACCTTTTTCATTTTTTGAGATACAAATCAACAAGTCATGCCTTTTCTCACTTTTCATTTCACACTCTAATGCCCTTTGCATGGGCAGGTTACTGTTGAATTAATTGCTATTCAATTTCAAATGAATTAACATTGCACAGTCTAACAATCTTGCTCTGAAGGAGTTATTTTTCCAATAGTTTGTCTTGTCCTGTCAGAACCTGGAAAATTTGGGAAAAAGTGGAAGGAAAAACATAGGAAAGTTAGTAGGAAAGTAAATGTGTGTGTGGGGCGGGGGTGATAAATAAAAGATTGGATAAATTATTATGATTTTTGAATATGTGTTTTGACACTGATTTGAATAATTTATGACTATTTTATACTCTCTCCGTCCCGAAAAGGTTGGCCAAAGTTGACTTTTACGTGGATTAATAAAGTAAAAATTTTGTTGTTGAAATTTGTGCAGAGGAGAGAGAATTAACTTTAGCCACATATTCCTTACTTTAAATGTAAATGGCAAATCTTTTTGGGACATCCAAAAAAGGAAATTTGGCCTACCTTTTCGGGATGGAGGGAGTATAATACTCCGTATAAACTAAGAATTTTAAGTTTTTGTAAAATTTTCGGGAAAAAACTAATCACTTGTAGTTTCCATTTTCGTTTACACTTTACAAGGTAAAGCAAGCATGAGAAAAGAGCACATTCATTTTCTTCCTTTTACCTAGCATTTTCCATGATCCAAAGATTCCAATCATGCTCACTATTCTAAAAAGCGTCAACTAGACAGTGGACGGGTTAGATGGGGCAAGGTTAGGCAGGCAGGATAGATTGGGCTGAAATACTAAAAAATGGAAGCGGCAAAGGGTAGCCTAATGCCTATGTGGATCTAGGCAGGGATTATTAGAACCAAAAAGTAGCTCTTCTTGTAGATACCATCCAATCCAACCTGATATTAGAGATTTGTTGCATGAACTGCTGTGATGGTGTTTCCAAGTCTTGATTATTTTTCTTTTGTTTCCTTTATTTACTCTGTATATGAAGGTATTGATGGTGCATATTTTGGAACAACATTTCCGCACCTTTTCCTAATGAGTCACGGACACCTGAAGCCACAGAAGTCTTCTCAGAGCTATGTTCCTCGAGTATTTGGTTTCAAGGTCCACAAGTCATGATCCTTGAATTAAGGGTTGGTTTTCCCATGATAGCCTCATTTTTCCTCAAGAGGATTTGGAACGCTTTGGAAATAGGCCTGGGCTATGTATGTTGTGTTATACTATGGTGTACCTGTGCTTCAATGTCATTTTTCCTTCATTAATATTAATATTTCCTTTCCTTTTTGAGCGAGGGATCTTATTATTCTTCGTGCCTGCCTGAACATGTGTATGTATTCGATTAAATATCTGATAATATTGATCTGAAAACTACCTTTTAACAAAAACCATGGAGACGAGGCACTAGAGTTCCTTCAATGTTTGACGGTTTCACTTCTGTTCTGCACTTCTGCATGTTTGTTTTGTATTTATTCTGCGGAAGATTTCTGGTCCAACATGGTACTCTTGTCCCTAAATTGTCTTCTAAAGTACATTTGGCACGAGGATTAAGATATTGAATATTGTTTGGTTGAGAGTTGCGTAAATGAGAAAGAAATGAGTAAGAATGTTTAAGAAAAATTCTTTATCAAAAAGAAAAGTTGAAGATTACAGTAGGAATGTAGGATTAACGAAAAAGAAAATTTGGAAGATAATTCAAGGACAAATGGAGCATAACTTATCAAAACATTACCTTCTTGTATTTAGCATGTTCAATACTTCAATTTGGTAGGTTATTGTACATATCTCGATGAGTATTTGTTATTTAAATGTATATCATGTGCCAGATGGCATTGATGCATCTTGCCATGACTATCTAATGGACAATTATATTATGTGCAGATTACAAATGACAATCTTTTACTCCGTATACTTCATCCAAAAATATTTAAAAAAAAAAATTAGTTGTAAGTTTTATGTTTTTATAATAGTCTACTTGTAACAATGAACATTTTTTTATTATAAATAATTTCAAATAAATATATTATTGATCAAAATCTAGTTATCATTAATTGAAAAGCGAAAAATGGCTAGCTAAAAAGGGAGACGGAGTACTATATAACTATACTAGCTTTCAAGCCCGTGCATCATAATTTAGCTAATTGTAAACTTGAGATTTTTGAAATCATATACGTAGTATAATTTAATGTGATGTAAAAGCAAAATAAACTCAGTTTCATATAAAGCCGTTTGATAATACCAAAATGAGTTGAATTGTCTGACTCTACTGTAATAAATTAAATCTAACTGATTGGGTTAAATTGACGGAATCTTCCAAATTATGAAAAGGGAATGGCTGAACCGTGTCATACAAATTAATACAAATTATGAATTAAATCTACTGTAACTAAATTTTATGAACGACGTACTTCATCATCTAAAATTTAGTTCTTACAAATAAATTTTCAATCAACTTTATTTTTTATTACAAATAAAAAAAAAGGATGCTAAATCCGTGTCATACAAATTAATACGGAGTAAGTAGAGGTTCTCAAAAAGTTACGTAGTATAAATAAGGTGGATTCTATATAATCGTACAATATTTTGTTTCCATATCAATATGCAATAAAAAATAAAAAGCATCAAAAGTAATTAATAATTATTATGTATGATGACATGGCAGGATTATGTGGCACACCGTATGCTCTTAAAAAGTTCCTCTTTTATATATATATATATATATATATATATATATATATATATATATATTGATTCTGCTTTAATTGGACTCAACTATAGTGTTTTAATTGGACTCACGGTTTGGATTTTTTATTTCTTACGTAGTATAAAATTTCCTATAAATTACGTAGTATATGAAAGTCTTATTAAACTTTTTATTTTGGTTCAGTTCTATTCAGTTATACGTTGTCCCCTTTTAAATGTCCCATTTTATCATATTGGGATGTCTCTATTTAATTGTCTCATACCGTATTTGTTAAAGTTTGTGTGGCTCAAAATTATTCTTACTTTATTCTTACTTTATCAATTAATATCAATCACACAAACCGACTTTTTCTAAAACTCATGTCACCCTCTTCCGGGACATTTAAATGGGGACGGAGTATCAAATTTGAGTTGCATATTGCTATATTAAACTCAATGTGGTTTGGACAAAAGCAAATTCAACCATAATGTTCACCCGTATCAAATAGACATCTTCCTAGGGGTGGACCCGGGCCGGTTCCAGTTCGGGCCTGGGCCCGGCCGGGCCTTTTTTTTTTGGGAAAGGGGGAACCGGAACAAGCCCGGGTAGGTGGCGGTTTCGGTTCAATTGTTTTTTTGTTTTTGATTTCTTATTTATTTCATCCCCCCCCCCAAAGCCCTCGGAAACACCCAACCCAACCCAACTAAACCCAGCCCAAACCCAAAAAAAAAAAGGCCCAAACCGGGCCCGGCCGGTTCGCCTTTTGCTTGACCCAGGCCTGGAACCGCTTAACCCCTCGAGCCTAGGCCCAAACCGGAACTGGTTTCCCAGGCCGGGCCGGTTCTAAACAGTACAGGGCCAGTTCTGAACAGTACCGGGTCGGGCGGCCCGAACCAAGTCCATCCCTACATCTTCCTAGGCAACAGAGCAGCCAATATGGACAGCAGATCGAAAATCTCAGGATCCATATAAAATTAGGAGAAAATAATTTAGAATTTATAGAACAGACAAAACTGTAAACCAAGTGCAACTTTGCAACTACATTAGAGAAAAGGTGCAAAGTCTAATACTAAGTGCAATGGAGCTTCAACAAGGTGCACAGATTTCACTTTTCTTATTATTTGAATTTAGGATAATCGTAAAAAATTAATGACAAAGATCAGAAAGTCCAGTGTTGAGAATTGAGATAGCTTGTGCCTTGTGGTAGGTGATCTTATAAGCTGTTCGCATATTGATGTGTGTGTGTGTGTGTGTTCATTGCGTGTCTGAGTTAGTGGTGGACTCGGGCCGGTTCGGGCCTGAGCCCGGCCGGGCCTCGGGCCAAGAAAGTTGGGCCCGAGCCCGAACCGCCGGTGGGCGGTTCCGGTTCCGGGCCAAACCGGGCCGGGCCTAACCGGTTCTTTTTTTTTTTTTTGGCTCTTCTATTTAACCCCCAACCCCTCCCCCTCAATCCCAAACCACCCCAAACCACCTCAAATGACCCAAAATACCTAATCCAACCCAAAACTTAAAAAAAATTCAAAAAAAAAAAAAAAAAAAAAAACCGGCCCGAACCGGGCCCGAACCGGCCGGGCCGGTTCACCAAAAACTGGGCCCGAGCCCGAACCGCCCAGCAGCCGGGCCGAGCCGAACCGGTGGACCCACCGGGCCCGGGCCGGGCCAAACAGTAACCAGGCCGGGCCGGGCCGCCCGGCCCGAGTCCACCACTAGTCTGAGTGGTGGTTTTTTTTGGGGGGGGGGACTGGGGAGGCTGATCAGGTCATGGATGGTTGTTGACCATTCGTTAAATCTAACAGCTTTGATCTAAAGTTTGGATGGCCGGACCAAAAGAAGTACACCCATGAAAGCTTAAAGCAAAGAAATGAGTCACAACCATTAAAAATCAACTGAAGACAGACAACAGTGTGATCACAAAAGATGCTACTCCGTAGTAAAATTAAAAAAGAAATGGATTGTCTAATACTGAGTATCAAAACTTAGACAAGAATCTGAATCAGGTTAAAAAACAGGCAGGTCTCAAGACTCTCAACTCTCAGTTTGCTCCCTAAGCCTTCTGATTGTGCTTCTGACCGTCACAGCACTAGCAGTGCTATTGCAAAAAATGAAACCAATTAGGACCTTAAAAACTTGAATGTGTATAAATACCAAGAAGTTTACACATTAAAACTTACTTCAAGGTATATGCCCCGCCTGCCTTGACCTTGCCACAATCTTTGCAGCCCCATATACCGACTGCCTTTCTCTTCACAGCATACTGCACCCATAACAAGAATAGAGGCAGTATTTACGTATGTGTGCGAGCATTTATAAGAGGTTTAAACTGATAATGAGAAGAACAGGCAGTAACCCTTAAAATGGTGAACTGCGGATAACATATTGACAATTGGATGTACCTTGCCACAAAACTCACAGAAGAACTTACTGTGCTGGCTAACCTCCATCTTTTTAATTTGTTTACGGAGACTAGCACCATACCGGGTGCCTGTACAGAGATGGCAAGATTGTTAGCGGAACTCAACCTGGTATATTTTCAAGGTTGAAATTAAAGAATGCATAAAAGCTTGTAATGTAAAAAGCGTAGTAAGAACAGTTGAGCTTACCATACTTCCCAACTATACCAGCTTTCTTTGTCCTCTTAGTCTGCATCAATGATAAATCATATGCAGGAATTATGAGTAAGCAAAGAAGCCTCTAAACCCAAACAAGCCATTGAAAACTGACATCACGTATGTGATTTGGTCTTCTTTTTAAGGTTTAGGCTATGAGATCCAACCAAACGGACTAAAACCATCTTAAACTATCCACTTCAGGTTTCAGTGTGGCATTATAAGAACACAAACTGACTATGCCAAAACCAGCCAAAACATACACATGAACACCTTTAGATGATAGAAAACAAATATTACATAAGGTTGCAACTTTGAGCATAATGTTCTAGGGAGCATCCTACAATGGAAACTAAGCTTTTCTTCCCAGTGGATGATGGACCCTTTAGTTAAAGATACTAAAACTCAACTTAGTATCCAACTACCCATAAGGGGAAAGAAAAATGGAAATTTAGATCAGCCTTAACTCCTATTTAAGTGAATTGTAGGATTAAATCTTCATAAACTTCATAGTTGCATAAAAAAGAATTACGCTTACCATACATTTAAGCCGATTTATGATTGTAATCCATACAATGCAATACACTTTAGACCACTCACAATCCATAATTAAAAAGGCCATATAATTCATAGCATGTGATCGCGAGAATTTCCCCAAGGAAAAATTGCAAGTGAGTATTCTTTTAAAGACCTGTTTTTTTACTCCCATTTGAGAAATAACATTTCTAAAGCAAAGGTTTTGGCAGACACAAATACACAAAAGGAACATCTACTACAGCGGGCAAACCTACAAGCCACATACAAAGATCTATCAAAGAGCGTGTGAATTGTAGAAGTAGAATGTCAACGATCAATTATCACCTAAACAGTTCACTACAGCAAGAAAATTGATCAAATATATGCATATGAACGCCCTTATGGAAGCAGGGAGAAAGAGAGAGATACCATTTGAGCTGATCGGCAGTGGAGGCTCTGCACAGATGAAAATCAGAGTTCAGGAAGCGCCGGAAGTGAAGCCCTAGAAAATGAATTTATTGTTTAAGACCGTGTTTTTATAGATGGGCCCTGTAAATCTTAGTTGTACTTTTGTAGTCGAACTACAAAAGTAAACTTCCACTTTCTCTCTCCTCTGCACAACTCTCCACCACACAATATTCACTATCTTAAACTCTGTGCTAAACCTATTTGGAAGTTTAATAAGGGACGGAGGTAGTATAATCTACTAGTATTCCAATGTAGTAAAAAAGAGTTTTTTTTTTCAGAAATAATGCTAAATAAAAAATTATTTACGAAACTAGGGTTTAGTTAAAACTATTTATCAAAATACTGCTGGAATAAACCCTAGTTACTTCCAACAGGAACTCATCAAAAATTAAAAAATCCCTCTTTTTTTTCAAATTGTTATAACTTTTATATTTATAATTCGATATTCACAAAAAGTATATCAAAATTATAAATTTTTATTATCTTTCATATGACATTAATATTTGATATATAAAAATAAAAAATTCTGAAAAGATATGATGAGTAGATGTTTTTGAGGCTACAAACTTTTTTTTGTCTGAAACGGCTGACAGAAATTTTGATAATGTTGAAATTGACTGAATCGACTGATTAGGACAAAATTTGTGAAATTCTGATTGAAGTGGATAGATTGATTGACTGAAATCCTGTTGATCTATGAAAAAATATATTTAAAATGGTTTTTATTAATAAGATAAATAAAAAATTATATGAAGAAATAGGTATTATCTTTTTTTAAAGGAGTTATTATCTCTCATATGACATCAATATTATATTTTTGAAATTGTTATAAAAATTTCTATTTATAATTTGTTTTTTATAAAAAGTATATCAAAATTCATATTTTTATTACCTTTCAAATGACACCAATATTAAATACATAAAAATATAAAGAATTCTGAAAAATACGATGTGTGGATGTTTTTACGCTCAAATTTGATTTATAAAATAGATCTATGCTCTAAAATCAAGATCGCATAATTATATAGTTCAGTTTCCTGATGTAATTAGGGAAACTTTGTTTTTTTATACTAAGAGCTTGTTTGATGACCTTGTTTTTTGTTTTATCGGCTAACTTTTTCACCAAACACGTAACTTTTGATTTCGGGCACTGAGTTGTGTAATAATAAGAAAAAGTGAGATTGAAGTTAGTTTATTGATTGTATTGACTGAAATCACTATAGAGAATCATTTTAACTATTTTTCATATAAAAATTTTTATATTAATAATAAAAAATATCTTACATATAATTTTTTTTATAAATCAGCAGAATTAGTCAATCTAGCAACTTCAATCAGAGTTTCCTAAATTTCAACATAATTAATCAATTCAATCAATTTCAGCGTTATCAAACGGGCTTTGAAAAATTACGAGATCTTAATTTTAGAACATCGATCTACTTAAAAATGTTTGTAGCCTAAAAACATCTCCTCATTGTATCTTCAAAATTATTTTAATTTTTATATATAAAATATTGGTGTCATATGAAAAATAATAAAAATTTATAAATTTTGATATAATTTTTATCAAAATCAGATTATAAATATAAAAGTTATAGCAATTTTTTTTTAAAAAAGAGGGATTTTTTAATTGTGGATGAGTTCCTGTTGGCTACCTCATAATCCTCATACTTCGTACGTAGTTTCCTTCTTGCGCGATAAACGAGTTGAACCTAAAGTCGCCAAACCAAAAGGCGACTTTCATTAACTAGGGTTTATTCTAGCAGTATTTTGGTAAATAATTTTAGCTGGACCCTAATTTTGCAAATAATTTTATATTTATCATTATTTTAGAAAAAAACTCAGTAAAAAATGTTGGATTTCTCTCATACAACTTTTTTGTACACATTTTTATAAGTAAGTTTTAAAAGTTATTCATTTTCTAAATAAATTGTTTGTATGCAGAAGAAAAATATGAGACATGTATAAAGGCGTGTAGATTTTTTTTTTTTGTATAAAGTAGGTCATAGATAAATCAACCATAAACTTTCGAATTTTGAGATAATAAATGTTGGAAGGGAAAAAATATTGTAACAAATTAAACATCTTTAGAAACAGTGACGTAGCTCGGCAATATACTAAAGCTCTGTTTGCAACCACTTGTGCTTAAATAAAAGCACTTTTTGGGAAAAAGTGATTAGTAGTAAAAGTTGGTAGTGTTTGGTAAAATAAGTGCTTTTTGTGTAATAGAAAAAGTAAAAAGTAGATTCTAGACAAAAATCGATAAAGTAAAAGTTGATAGTGTTTGGTAAAATAAGTGCTTTTTTCTTTAAAAAAAAAGCCAAAATCACTTTTTTTAATTGATTGCAAACAAGCCCTAAGTTGGGTTGGTATAAAGATTTTTTAAAATTTTTTATACCTGACATTTTTATCATAATAATTTAAACAAAATTAAATTTTGGAGTAGGCTGCGACCTAGATTGACCCGCTAGTTATGACTTATGCCTCTATTTAAAGAGATGTCTAATTCGGTGTTCTTTGACTTGCTCATGCTTGTCATGAAGACCATTTTTATTAATTTATTTACTATGAGACCAACCGTAACTCAGCTCCGTCCATAAATCTAATTATCCACTAGTTTATATGTATTAATTTAGATGATTCAATTTTTATTTCAATCCAGCACCGCCAATATATTCATCCAACAAAGTCTTTTTTAGTTAAAATCATACTTTTATTACTCCTCTCCACTAAAATTGTCTCATTTTTTTCGGATCATCCTACTAAAATTGTGTCATACCAAATTCGATAAAGTTTGTGTGGTTCTAAATTATTCTTACTTTAACAATTCAATATCAACAACATAAACTCACTTTTCTTAATAATAACACATACTTCTCATGTCCCAACGTTCGTGGGACAGAGGGAGGTAGTATTATACATCAATTTTATTCTATTTACTTTTTGCGAATAATTATGATTTAAAAAGTTAAACATTCCAATGTAAAAACACGTATGGACCCACTTTTTGATGTCATATGAAAGATCATGAAAAATTATGAATTTTGATATATATATATATATATATATATATATATATTTTTTTTTATAAAAAATGGAGTATAAATAAAAGTGTTATTACAATTTTAAAGAAAAGAACTTCATCTCCAATGCTACAATGTGCACGGTGCACATGTGGCATGTGAGAGATAGACACGAAAAATTGAATTTATGACTTTTCGCTCTCATTCTTTCCACGGTTTTATGTGTTTTTTGTAAGTTTTCCTCTGCAATGTCAAACACAATGTCTACATCTAGACATTGTGCTTGACATTGTGAAGAAAAACTTACCAAAATGATACAAGACCCTTCAAATAAGGAGATGGATATTCTATTTATTATTCCCTCCATCCCGGTGGACTTTGCCAAGTGCAAAGTAGGTGAGAAATAAGAATAGTAAAAACTGTGTAGTTGATATTTGTGCAGAGGAGAGAGAAATGTGCAGAACCACAAATTAGTTGCTTTAATATGAAAGTGACAAAGTTTTTTGGGACAACCAAAAAGAGGAAGTTGACAAAGTCCAATGGGACGGCAGATGTACGAGAGGAGCTTAGAGCACGACCTCTCGCATACCTTCGGCCCGAAGAAAGGTCATATAGTCACCGCACCGTTGATTTGAGCAAACGAGTATGCCAGTTGTTTAGACAGCAACGCTAGACAACGAATGTACAAGAGGGGCTCGGGGCACGACCTCTCGCATACCTTTTCGACCTGGAGGCCGGTCTTATGGCCGCCCTGACCGAGCAGCTAATCCTAGACTTAGAAAATAGTTTGATCATTTCCTTGCCCGAGGATCGAGCCGTGGTCGACTAAACACCGAGAGCGGGGCGTCACTATATTTGTTGTTTTTCTTTTCTTTGCCACCACCCGTTCATTTCCAAGTGAGGTCGGACCTCATTAAATTCCAGATTGGAAAACGAAATACTTTTTTTAAGTAATGAAAGAATTTGAGAACTTGAGGAGTTGCTCCGAGTTCTACGCTTGATTTATAATTTGCAATGATCCGTACTTGATCTACAAGCTTGCAGTGCTCCGCTCATAAAATTTGACAAGGTGCCCTGCGCTCCACACTTGATCGGTCTACAAGCTTGTGATGCTCCGCTCATATGATTTGACAAGGTGCCCTGAGCTCCGCACTTGATTTACAAGATCGTAGTGCTTCGCTCATAGGACTTGAGAAGATGCCCTGCGCTCCACTTTTGGTCTAGAAGCTTGCAATGCTCTGCTTATAGAATTTGACAAAGTGTCTTACGCTCTGCACTTGATCTACAAGCTTTCCCGTCGTGGTCTTCAACTTGTAAGATCAGTTAGGAGCCTTGCACCGAACTTGATGTTTTGTTTCAGTCTCTCAAGGTTGACCTGGATAACGGTGCTTTATTTCGGGTCTTCATGTAACAGCTCCGCGTTGCAAGGTCTGTACCTCTTCGTCAACGGTACTTCCATGCTGCACATGGAGCGAGGTATGTTTCCCTTCGTCAACGGTGCACCTGGAGCGTGGTGGAGACGGCCTTTGGAGATGACGATCCGCATGGGGTTCCGTCCAACCTCGATGATGTGATGAGTTTGTCCCTTGGTGTAGGATTGTCTGAGAGGCCCTGAACTTCCTTTGGATAAAGCAGGACTACGGACTTGAGTTGATTTATGGTCGACCTATCTGTGCAAGCTTGGGCAGCATGATTTTCATCATTATTATCTCGGACTTGCGCGCTATGACGAGGCTGTGCAATCAAGGCTCCCGACGAAGACGGTATGCCCACTTTGTTGGGTCAAGCTTGGGAAACCAAGTCTCCAGGCGATGACTGTGTTCCTATCTCGTCAAATCGGGCCCGTACAACCAAGCCTATTGGTGTTGACCGAATGCTCACGTCGTCGGGTTGAGCTCGTGCAACCAAGCCTCCTAGTGACGACCGTGCAGCCGTCTCTCCAAGGCGAACTCATGCAACCAAGCCTCCGGGTCGTGACATTACGTCCACCTCGCTAGTTTGAGCTCGTGCAACAAAGTCTCTATCTGCATCTCAATTCGTTGGCCAAAAGAGGAGAGACTGAGGCAGAGACCAGCGACGTAACGAGGGTTTGGAGGAGCGGCTGGCGACTGGCCAGGCGGAGCTACGAGCGGCGGCGGCTCCAACGAAGCTGGCATGCGATGACCCTGGTGACAGTGGAGATGAACCCCGGCTCGAAGGCCTGCTATTTCCTTTGATCGGTCGTCGTTGCTTCTAGCAGGTAGAGGAGAGGAGATTTGTCCGCTGCGAAGGAGCTGTGATATCGGGCGGCGACGACCAGCAGAAACCCTGGAGGTTGTTCCGGTGACGGAGTGAGCAGCAACCGACGTCTGGCTACGCTTTGACTGAGGCAGACGGGCGAGCTACGATTTGAGAACAGGATGCTCTGGCAGCGGGTACCACTGGTCTTCGAATACTCTAGCAGAGCATTGCCTTCTCCTTTGCCGGCACAGTGCCATCATTTTCCTGAAAGTTGTCATGAAATCAAAGATCTGTTTTTAACCAATCCTAAATTATGCATTTTTGGAAATTGTTCAATGTTTATTCGGAAATTGTGATGACTTCCGTATCATTTTCTTTTTTGAAGCTATTTCACTCCTCAATTTCCTACGGAGAAATCTGAGAGACATCTCTCAATGAAAGCACCAATGTTGGTAGAAAATAAATTGGGTAGAGAAACTAGTAGCATTTCAGTATAATAAATAAAGCTTAGGATTACAGAAGGATTGTGTGGCCTATTTATAGGCGATTACAACAAGTTTAACAATAAAAGGCCACTTGGGGTTGGCCCAATTTATGAGTTAATACTGACGCTAATGGGCCGGCCAGCCGGACCAGCTAATAAGCAAATAATTAATCTCAAACCGATTTCTGCCACCCGAGCTGTGTTCTGAGTTAGGTTGGGCCAAAGCTCGGGTATAACGGCCAGTAGTCTTGCACCCGGCCTATTGTCCAAACAATAAATTTGCTCATGGATATTTTACTCTAGAGCCTGCGTGCTCATGTTTGCCCCGTGTGGCATTTGGTTTTAAACTATATTTTCCGTTGCGTATTGAATTGCTTATTATGTTTGTTTATGGATAACTTATGTGTGAATGATATTCATGATGTCTTATATAATTTGGATAAGCTTGACTAATGGTTGACTTATCTAAATTGTACGATAGTTGTTAGCATATCTGGTGAGGTTCGGGGCGTGACATTATCGAATCTATGCGATTCCACTTACACAACTATCCAACATTAAAGAATGAATAATAAACATGTAACATAGCATGTGATGAATACCTTTTGTAATTTCACCACCATAGCGCCGATGGAATCACATCCACTCCAACACCAAACCACCGCCTCCCTCACCATGGAGTCCAAGCTAACATCACATTCCTCTTGAGCGACACCTACCATTACATGTACGAGCATACCGCCCCGGTCGTGCGTCCCTTAGCCCCACCATAGGCTCTTAAACTTCGCCGGAGGTAAGCAAACATGATTTAGAAGCGTTTGTTTCCCATAACCAGAAGAAGAAAGGCGCAATACAACCGCAATGATCAGAAAGCAATCATAGAGGATTAACCGCTAAACGAAAGAACCCCAACTCGCCGAACTTGAAAATCAGAACATCCCTATTCATTGGGTGAGAAAACCCTTAAAATCAGCGCTGGCGTGTCGCGCCGTCGTTCAACCAAACCAAACCCTAGACTTAGATGCTAGGCCATTCCGCTTAGACTTCTATTGTATTTTAATACTCTGCAACTATTAATAATATTTAAATAAGTTTTATTTAATATGGAGTTATAAATCTCAAAATGAAACAAGTTATCCATATAGTTGCTCCTCCCTAGCGGTTTAGACGTCGCGTAGGGTTTTGTGTCCCTAGCAGCTTTGCCGTCGTGTAGGTTTTTCCTTCCGCCAATTGTTTGTGCGGCTCTTCTTCTTTAGGTTTTGAGAGTGCTTTTGATTGTTGGTTCTGGTTTTGGGATTTAAGAGGCGTGAGTGCGACTGCAGTTTTTGAAATGAATCCGAGGTTCAAGAAACGATAATCATATCTTCTATGGATGATATAGAGCAACGTTGTCTCTATCCTGCAATTGAGGAGGAGGTCGAATGTTGGTTTTTGGAGAATCAACATGGGTAGAGGGCAGTGGTGGTATTGGAGGCGGAACGAGCGGCGAGAAGACAGGGATAGGTGAAGGGTTGAGCAAGGGAGAAGACAGATCGACGGCCTGCCCCCTCCTGAACCACCGCCTTGGGGCGATCGAGGGGTTAGGTTTTGGAAGATTTATCAATTATTTAATTTTCATGGTTTTATTCCCGCGTTATGTTTTGTGTTGCTTTGTTTTTTGTTGATTTCTTTAATTTTAGGTCTATAATAATTATTGACAATTCTGCTAAATATTACTGTGTCACATTGCTGTGTCACACCCTTTTGGTGGTTAGCGATTCGTATTGCTCTTACATGTGTGATCGTCTCTGAGTTTAGCCGCATGGTTGATAGTGCTTGTTAGTTAGAGATAGTTATTGTTAATGTTGGCCTTTTTGAGTTTGTTGTAATGATCTAATTTCTAATTATATTAATATAAACGTTTTGTTTTGATGATTAAAAAAATGTCACAAAATGAAAAAATTCTTCTCTATCTCTCAAGTCTTAACATTCTCTTCATCCTCCAGGGAACACCTTATGAATTATTATGACATAATGAGCGGTTAACCGCAATTTCTTTGTTTTTTGGAGAAAAATGCCAAAATTCTAAATAAGAAAATTCAGATGCAAAATCCCGAGACCATGGATTTGGTCTCCATTCTCAGCTTTCTCTGCAATAACCGATTAATCCACCGGCTCAACAAACGTCATTTGCCGGTGGTTGATCGGAAAACCACCCTTTTAATTTTCTTCTTTCCAATTCAATCTATATAATATCTACAAATTTTCTTTCAAAATCATCTCAGCCGGAACAGTCTGCGAAGTTACAATTTGAGCTTTGAGCAATGGCTTCGCTATCGGCAATAAGCGTAGAGCTGGCAGAAATAGAGGGACATATTTCGGATAAATTTCGAGCTCTCTCGTAAATAAATTTGTGTTTTAATTTGTATTATGTAATATGCATGCTCAACTAGTATTCGGGAATTGAGCAAAAGTCATTTCCATATAAAATTATAAATGCTAAATTCGTAGCTTATTTAAAATATTTATTCAGACATTTATTATTATAATTCTTGTAATACAGGAATGGGTTTCAGAAATTGGAGAAGATTAAGGACACCAATAGGCAGAGCAGGCAGCTGGAGGATCTTACTAATGATATGCGAGAATGTAAAAGGTACTCCATTCGTTGCAAACTTTGCCATTTGTGTTTCCAAGTAACTTACATTAAAAAGTGTTTGCCGATTTGAAAGTGACAAAATGAAATCGTTAAGATTTTGTTTTTGTTTTTCAAAACTTTGAATTTATCCTAAATCAAAATCATTACATCCATGATCCTTTCCATTTTATCTGTCCAGGTTAATGGGGGTGTTTGGTTAGCAGCCTATCGGCCATTTTTTGGCTGATTTGACTAATATTTGGCATTTTGACCAGATTAATGAGCTAACAAAGTGTTTGGTTAAATAGCTTTTTCATTTGGCTTTTTATTCCAAACAGCCAAATTCCCAAAAGCTACGGAACCCAGCGTTTCATGGGTGGCGTTTTCTCATCTTTCCGTATTTTCCTTTATTACCCACTGCCTATATCCTTCTTTTCGCTGCTTCCTCCCACAGGCCACACCCGATTAATTAACTTGCCGGTCAAAGATTATTAAAAAAACTTTCCGGTCAAAGAGAAAACAACAATAAGAGAGCAAGCGTGCATGATCTTTTTTCAGGGACGGATCCAGGATTTCATGTTGGGGTGGGCTGAAACACTTAAATTATCATACATTGAAAATTTTCAAAATAAGCAAAAAATAAAATATACTACGCAAGAGTTTTCTCCTAAATTTGTTCTCGATGAGGCTTTGAAACAAAAAAATCGTCAACAATAAAGTCTACATCTATACTAAGAGTAAGGTCTTTTTTATACCAAGAGTAATGTCTTCTTCAATATAAAGTGTCATGCAATCAGCAAGAAAGCCATCATCCATTTTGTTGTCGAGTGTTGTCTTTAGAAGTTTCATGAGAGAAATGATTGTTCTGCTATTGCAGTAGAAACACTAAGATCAATAGAAGGCCAATCAATTTGCTTCTTATAACATATGAATCAGATGTTCTGCTCTTAGTCAACTCCTCACATAATTCAACAAGTGTACAGATTTGAAACTTTGTATGATTAATCGCATCATGAACATAGTGTTGCAGCTCGAATTCCAAAGCATAAATATATATCCTGACTACTAAAATCTTCTGGATAAAACTTCCTTGCAAGAGTACAAATAACATCGACATTGAACGACTCATATGAATTTTGGGATCCAATGGAACACTCAAAGAAAGGAATTCCACTGATTTATCATTAAATCGTGTCCTTAACTTCATCAATACAAAGTTTAATGCCTCATTGCAAACATCAAAGTGATCGATAAAGATGCTCAACTGTAGTTTCTTTTCGACAATGACCAACCATATATTTAGAATTCAACTCTGGTACATGAATTTTGTGTTTTGAGTAAAACTCTTTTACTTCTTTAAGAAAGCCTCTCCATCCATTTTCTGTCGATTCCCCGAGAATGAGGTGTAGTAGAAACATGTCTCATGGATACCAAGATATCCAATTTTTTTTGGAGGCCTTACAAAGAATACTCATTATTCCCATAACTTTGTGCATCAAAAGTAAGGATATTTTTACTTAGACTGTAATTTGTCCCAGACCAGACTTGGGTAGTTATAAAAATGCAAAGAAATCAGACCAGACCAACAAATTACAGTTCAAGTAAAAACATCCTAAATTGAACACAAATCAAAACATGGAAATTAAAGTGTCTATATACACTACAAACTTCTGCCTGAGAACTCACTTTTGGGCAAATTTCCTGAAGATACTCAAGCACTTTACAAGCTGTTGTGAACATGCCAATCAAGCTCTTAATTGAATCATATTTTATTGTATTTATTATATTTATGGCTTATGGGCTTTATGGGTGAGGGGTGATACATATAACATTTAGATTAGATTTTTAGATGGTAAGATTTTGTTTTATGGGACTAGGCTGAAAAATTTGACTGGGCTATAGAAAAAAATAGGGGTGGGCTGGATGGATTTTTTTAAAAATAATACCTTTAAAAAATAATTTTTTTCTACTTTGCCCTGGGCTTCAGCCCACCATAGCCCTAACGTAGATCCTCCCCTGTCTTTTTTTATAGCTTTTTCTTCAGTTTTGCTTCGTCTTATTATCACTTATGGCACGACATGTCCATTGAAGAAAATGTATTGGAAGTTTTGTTATAAAATACTGATTAATACGTACTATGTACTTAATAACAACAACAACAACAATTGGTGTAAAGTAAATTTTATATTTTTTGAACCATAAAACGGTTTAGGCAATTATATACTCGTATGAAGCATTAACTAAAAATCTATTAATGTCCTTAATAGTCATTTAACAAGTTATCAGCTGATTGTAAACAACCATTTAACCAAACATGATTTTAGGAACTGCCAATACTATCAGCTAATCAAAACAGCCAACAGAACCCGCTGTTATCGATCAGCCAACACAATCAGCCAACCGGCAACAGCTAACAGCCAATTGCCAAACACCTGTGTTGGTCCCAGTTTATGCAGACTAACGATCAGCTAGATGGTATATGTAAATAAACAGAAAGAAAGATTTCACAGAATGATATGAGATGTTATCGAGAACAGAGAAATCTTCTTTCTATTATGTCGAGAAGTATTTGGGCAGCGTAAGGCTAATGTGTATTGATCGATATCGGTACCTGTACACAAGGCGCATATTTATAGGCGTTGTACAGGTTACCGATTTAGGTAAACCTTGGAAGTTGGGCCAAGGCCTTTTTGGGCCTTATTCCCTTTACCTTATTTATTAGGCGTTTTTTTATGAATATTACCAAATGGAGGTTGAAAGATAAAAAAGTGACTCAATAAGTTCTTTTCCAATAGTATGACAAAAGCTATCCACGTGCATATTGTAACTGCCATTTACTCCGTAATGGATATACATTACCAACTTTTCCATGCAAAAAAATCGGGAGAATTAAATAACATATGTAGCGTGTAAGTGTGTAACTCAATGCTATAATTTAGGAGCATTCTAATTTTTTAAAGCTTTGTACTACGTACGTATCTGCTATCATCGCTGCCACCAGTGATATATTAGTGACACCGCATGTACCCCAGCCACACCACAGTGACACCATCACACATCCATAGTGACTCCGCCGATTGTTGTAACTGGAACACAATGATTGGGTCGACATGCGCAGTTACTACTATTCACCTACCTGTGTTCAATTAGTTACTAATACCTCAATCTCAAAGCTTCTTAGTGACTCAAAAGTCAGTGACTCCGGCCTCAATTCTATAATCATATAGTGACTCCGGCTTGAATTTCCGATCGTTCCATTTTTAATTGAAAAAAATGAAAAAATAAAATAAAAGAATTGAAGAAAAACTATAAGAAGAAGGGATACAGAACGGGAGAAAGTAAAGAGAAATTTTGCCATCATGGGTTTGTCTTTGTTTTCAACTTAATTGCCGATCATGGGTTATTTTTTACTGGAGGTGGCGTGATGGCATATGAGGAAGACGGAGACGCAAAGTTTAAATCGGAATGTTTTGAAAGAAAGCTGTATTAATGTATTAAGGAAGAGAGGAGATTGCAGGAAATCCGGACGGTTTTAACAAAATAATTAAATAACATTTCATTAATTATATCTTAAGTTACTTTTATGGAAAAATGAGAAATAGTCATATTTTTGAAAATGCAAACACTAGAAGTAATATGTGTGCCATTTTTTCTATTTATTACATAATAATTACTAATCTACTACCATAAATGGTATAACTAGTCTACTTTATTAAACAAGACTTAACAGACAAACTTGACCCACAATAAAAGTTCTAACAATCTCCCCCTTTGTGGTCAAGTGCCGTCTTGCTGGGTTTCTTCACTTCTGAGCTTTGTAATAGTTCTTTCTGAGGTTTAGCGCGTGC
This sequence comes from Cuscuta epithymum, assembly GCA_945859915.1. NCBI lineage: Eukaryota > Viridiplantae > Streptophyta > Magnoliopsida > Solanales > Convolvulaceae > Cuscuta > Cuscuta epithymum. Next base: position 1,090,218 of record CAMAPF010000034.1, read on the forward strand.
TCATAGCTCCTGAGTGAATTTCTTTTATCCAGTTGCTTTTCGATGGCCTGTAGGATGCTGTCAATTCTGTGTGCCTCTTTTAATTCAGCATCGGTGGCATCTGCATACTTTTGCTGTCTTTCTTTAAATGCTTCTCTGATAGGTTGCAGCTTCTCTTTCACAATCTTCAGGGTTCCGTCACAGTACTTGTTAATTTCATCAATGAATATCATACGTTTCTCACCATTGTGGTTCAGATAGATAAGCGTGATTGGACTATCAAAGATGTAATACTCAGGAAAGTCCTCCAATTCTTGTCCATACAGCTTTGGTCTTGTGAGATTCGTCTTTGGCATGTTTGCTTCAAGAGCCATCTGAAGATCATGAGAGGCAAAGAATTTGATTTGTCTGATCATAAACCGCTTGAGTGCATCCAGCCCATCTTGTGTAATTTTGTCACGAATGCCTGGAATTTCCTGGAATGCAAGATACATCTGATAGATGTCTTCCATCTTTAGCATGTAGAGATCATTTTCCTTGCACGTGAATACAGTTCCGTCAGAACGCTGTAGATGATAGACAGAGAGTTTGATATCTTGAAAGTTGGTTTCGGCCACATTGAGAACAGCCCAGACAGGGTCCTTGGCTGTTTGAAGTTCGTGTTGCCAGACTTCTCTCTGTTTTCCCATATAGTGATGACTAAGTAGAAACAACTGTCCGCCCTTGTTTTGTCCTCGTAAATGGTTAAGACCACGGATCTTCAGTTCATCCAGTTCTCTGACCTTGTCCTCTTTTCGCCAGATGTTTTCTCTAATTTCCTCTTGAAAGGGGGCGTTGATGTCGATCTTTTCCCAGGGCTTCTCATTTCTGGGCATTTGAGCCGCTGTTTGTCTAATGATCGACTTAAGCTCCTTGGGTGGTGTCTCGTAGTTCTCTCCCTCCTTGAGTTCATCTTGATCAAGTAGAATCACATCAGTAGCACAGTTGACTAAGAGATCTCTAAGGTATGCTCTTCGCTGTGATTCATCTACATCTGTCCAGAGTTCAGACCATTTGTTGTGCACCAACATTTCCTCAAGTTCATCGTGCATTTGATCATTGTAGTAGCCGGAGGGAGCCTGCTGCTGCTGCGGCGACATGTCGGGCGTAGCATCGGGATCCTGGTGAGACTTGCAGGGATCCTCAATTATCTCAACACGATGCTCTTGCACAGAAACCAGACCTCTATACTTCGTTACATGCGGCCAATCCTCCCTTAGCTGAGAATGTGTAACACCGGGATCCTTAGGATTGCCCGTTGACATCAGTTTCGAACTAGGTTCTAGCTGATGGCCTGAGTAGAAAGATGTACTCGTGGTAGCATAATCAGGACTTCCATTCCGTCCTTGGTTAACATCTATAGGAGATGCACCTCGGGATGTTATGTCTAGCTCGACCATGCTAGAAAGAGTGGCTAGGGATTTGTGGCTGGCTGAAGTAGTGGGTTGCTCATTGGTAGAGGTAGAGGGTTGGTTTGGTTTTGAGGGTTGACTAGTAGAAGCAACATGCTCAAGTATCCGCTGGCGCTTGTTCTCCCCCTCATGAGAATCCGAATCATCGGGATCCTCATGTGAACGTTTAGCGCCACGGAGACTGTCACAGCATGTGTTCTGTGTATCTAGAGCATGGAGAAGGGCTTTTTGAAGAGGGGTGAGGTTGCCTTCTTCCACGTCTAGTATACGGTCGTAGATCTCAGCTACAAGATCCTCGAAGGGTACGGTTGTTAGGTTGGGTTTGGTCGTTGTAGGGGAGAATACTAGTTCTGTATCCTGGGTTCCCCTTGATGTGGATGGTTGTTGGTTTTCTATGGCTAAAGGTGTGGAAATAGGTATGGAAGTGGTTAGGGGCTGTGTTGTTTGGGGTTTGGATGGTATATTCTGAACAACTGGGGTACTTCCAGAGTCTTGTGCATTAGCGGTTATTGCTTCATGCACCCATGGTTTAATGGTAGACTCTAGAAAGCTGTTCAGATATACAAGAATGTCTTCGGGAATGTTGGTACCAGTTACAGGGGTTGTAACTGTTGTCACAGCATCAGTGAAGATGGCTGATGTGTGGCCTGCGTTCAATGATCGAGGCATTGTTGGCGTAGCAGGACTTCCGACCATCATAGTTTGCACTCCGGTCGTTGCATTCAGGGTGAGTGCACCTGTATGTGCAGTGAATAGTGTAGGTGTCCTAGAGAAATGTGAAAATGTAGGAATGGTGACACCTAGACTCGATGTGATAGAACAGATGGGGGTAGTGGTCCGGGGCTGTTGACCACTAAGTCTCTCAGCAGATTCAGAGGGAATCAGTGAGGTCGGTGTAAGTTCCCCTTGAGTTATTGAAACTCCAGTCTGTTGGGAGACTGGAGAGTGGATGGGAGATGACTGTGCATGCGCAGTTGAACCGGATGCTGCGACTTCTACACGGGAACTGACAAGGTCAGCTCCTGCTCCTAGGGGCGTGGTTCGGTCTATAGTGACGAAGGTGTCACAGTCATCGTACAGTGCCAGCTCCTCTTCCACCGCACTCTTCTTTCTGAGCCTCTTCTTAGGCTGTGATGATGCAGATTTGTCACTTTTCTGTTTTGAGCGCTGCTCACTTATGACAATGCCCTTAAGTGGTCGGGACATGTGAGCAGCCTCTTCATTGTCCGATGAGGAGTCGGAGTCTATCGGAATGGCTCTCTTTCCAGCTCTTTTCCTGTTGCTGATCAGGACTCCCTCCATGTCATCATCATCATCTGCATCATCATCCTCATCATCATTCCTCTCCTTTCCCTTGGCCATGCTATCGGAGGCCTCACCACCAGCCTTATTAGAAGGGGCCTGGCTTGATGGTTCATCGGCAGTGTCCTCAGCATTAGGGTGGCCCTCAGCAGTCTGGGTCCTCTCGGAAGAGTTAGCAGACTGATCATCATTAGGCCGGGTTGCCACTGGTTTCTGTGGCGGGGCTCTCTTCTTCTTACCCTCACTTTCTCTCGGCTTGGTTCCCGGGGAAGGTCCAGCTGGGTTTTGCTGAACCATAGGAACCGTTCTCTTCAACGACTCTTTGTAGTCAATGACTGCCTTATCCCTCGGGTTTGCTAGATCAAGCAGTGAGTCCGGGATAGGCAGTGCTTCAGCCTTATTGCTGTCCCTCTGGAAGTACTTGAGATTTGGAGCGGCGAAGTGTTTGTCTTCCTTGCGCTTAGGCATTGTGGGGGTGGCTTCTAACATGTTGTGGATCATCAACGCCAGCCACCGAGCGTAGGGAATTGTGCTTCCCTTGTTGTTCTCCTTCATCTTGACCTGGTCCATCAGCTCTGTCCAGAAGAGCTGGGCCATGTCGTACTTCTTGTCATATGCAATCCCATGGAAGATTTGTAGGATCTGCTTGTTGCACTTGTCATGTCCGGCATGCTTAGGAGACAAGCATTTGTTGACCAGACCGAACAGACTCTTCCATGGGTGGGGCAGGTTGGAGATAGTGAAATTTGACAGCAGGGGCAGCGGGCTGTCATAGCCTAACTCCTTCATCCCCTTGATCAGTTCTTCATTGGTAGGCAGGGGTACGTAGTTCTGTAGGACCGGGAGCTTCAGTGTCTCCCTGATTGTGGAGGGTGTGAGCACCACTCTCTTGTCGTTCAGCTTGGTCATGATTTTTGACCTGTCCTTTTCTGAGGCTGTGTGCATCAGGCCCCAGAACAGTTGCAGGTAAACCATTGGTACTGGTTTGGCTTCATTGAATGCGGTCCAAAGGTAGTGCTTCTGTAAAATGGAGAGAATGACTGGGTCCTGACACTTGAAAAGCTTCAGGTCCAATTGGAAGTTGTTGTCATGAAGTGGGACCCAGTTCTCTTTTGGGTACAGTTCATTGCTTGATTGTATATTCTTGGCTGTTCCTGACATGATTAGCTGAAGACATTGGGTCAGTACATTGCTCAAATGAAAGTTTTATTTTTGTTCTGTTTTTGCAATTTTTCAGATCAGATGTGTACAGGTGGAACCTCGAGAAAATTTCTGAGTGTAAACCACGAGAACCAACTTCTCGAGGTTTGAACATCGAGAAGTAGGTTCTCGAGGTTTAAATACCGAGAAGCTCTTCTCGATACTCAAATATCGAGAACTTGGTTCTCGATATGGAAGTATCGAAAAGTCCTTCTCGAGATTTAAACATCGAGAACCATCTTCTCGAGGTTTAGTATCGAGAACCTCTTCTCGGTATTTCCAACTTCGAGAAGTAGGTTCTCGGTATTAAACATCGAAAAGTATCTTTTCGAGGTTTAACATCGAGAACCGTCCCTCGAAATTCAAAGTATCGAGAAGTTGATCTCGAGTTCTAAACATCGAGAAAATTGATTTCTCGAGTTCGCACTCAAAAGATATGTCGAGAACCACCTGCAATTTCACACAATCATAATGAAAATCAATAACCACTTTTCGATTCCAAACTTTCGGTTCGAGAAAAAGGAGTTCTCGATATTCAATCCTTTTTTTTAAAAAAAAAACTTAGTTTGATATCGAGAACTGTTTCATTACATGCGAAACCGATTTGAAGTTCATTCGAGAACCACATTACTACCTTTTGTCTGATTCGAGAAGAGTGAGTTCGAGAGAGAGAGTGCGTTTTGCGAGAAAGCTTGAGATCTGGACTTCGAGAACTGAGAATGCGAGAAAATGAGTTCTCTAGTTCTCGAGGTGCCTTTTATATGCGAAAAACATGGGCCTTTCGAGAAGTATACTGGGCCCGAATGTTTGAGCTGGGCCCGGTTCAGTTAGAAAATGGTTTTGGGCCCCGAGGAAAATTTATTTATGTATGAAAATTCGAACTCCCCCTCGAACAGTGCCTGAAAAAAAATGAAAAACACACACTTTTTTTTTGAATTTTTACACACACTCATTTTCTTCCTGACACACACACACTCTTTTTCTTCTTTTCTGATTTTCTCACACACACACACTCTTTTTCTTCTTTTCTGATTTTCTCACACACACACACTCTTTTCTCCCCCTCAAAGTATTCCTCTCTCTTTAATTTTCTCCCTTTTCTCCCCCTCAACACATGCAACACACACCACACACGCACACATTTTATTCAGACCATGGAGATAACACAATTACATAGGATCGAAGTTCAACATGCCTAACTTAGATACTAGGAACTAGAATCTCTTTTCATCCAATGCCTTACTAAATATGTCAGCCAGTTGAAGCTCGGTGCTAACAAAGTACAAATCAACATCTCCCTTCTCCATATGGTCCTTGATGAAGTGATAGCGCAGGTCGATGTGCTTGGTATGCGAGTGATGAACGGGGTTGCTGCTTATGGCAATTGCACTCTGGGAGTCACTGTAGATCGGAATGTGATTGAATAGGAAGCCATAGTCTCTGAGTTGTGTCCTCATCCATAGGATTTGTGAACAGAAACTGGCAGCCGCAACGTATTCTGCCTCGGCTGTAGAAGTTGACACGCAGTTCTGCTTCTTGGAGGACCAACAGACGAGCTTCTCTCCCAGAAATTGAGCACCACCGGATGTACTCTTTCTGTCTAGCTTGCAACCTGCGAAATCAGCATCTGAGTAACCGACAAGGTCAAAACCCGTGTCCTTGGGATACCAAAGTCCTAAGTTGACTGTTCCTTTTAGGTATCTCAGGATTCTCTTTACTGCATTCAGATGTGATTCCTTTGGATTTGCTTGAAAGCGAGTGCACAGACAAGTTGCAAAGACAATATCCGGTCTACTAGATGTCAGGTACAGCAAGGAACCAATGATCGCCCGATAATTGGTAGCATCGACTGATATCCCGGAAGGGTCAGAGTCGAGCTTTTGTGAGGGAGACATGGGGGTTTTCATGGTTGACTTGCTGTCCATCTTGAATCTCTTGAGCATTTCATGGATGTATTTCGACTGACTTAGTGCCAATTATTGTTTTCTTTGGGGGCCTCGGCACCAGGGTCCATACTTCTAATCTTTCAAACTGATTGATCTCCTCCTGCATTGCGATCACCCAATCAGGATCTGCTAGAGCTTCAGAAACTTTGGTTGGCTCAGATTGGCTGATGAAGCAAGAGAAGAGACATTCATTTGCTGTAGCCGTTCTTGTGCAAACTCCACGACTCGGATCTCCAATAATTTGTTCTGCAGGATGTGCCTTCGTCCATTTCCGTTCATGAGTTAGAGGGATTGGAGTTATGATGGTGTGATTCGGGTCCTCAACGGTAGTAGACGTGGTTTGTTGAGGAGTGGAGTGCACAGGGGTCGATTCAGGTTCGGTATCTGCTTGAGTTGGTATTTCTGAAACTTGCGCTGGTGAAGTTGCTTGTGTTGCTGCCGTGCCATGATCCTCAGTATCTTCGTGATCTGATGTATGAGGCGAGTCAGCTTCTTCTTCACTGAGGTCAGGCATGAATGGTGGTTGAGCGGTGGTTGAGCAGCTTCTGTTGTTGATTGTGGGTTGGCAGTGCGTGCATTTTCATAGAAATGTTCAAATAGAGAGTCAAGAATTGCACTGTCAGCCGTTGTTTGCTTTGTTGCTTCAGCTTCATCAGGTTGCTTTCTTTGAGCAGTGAGTGTGGGTTCTATCAAGAAATGTTCAGAAGCAAAGTCAGCCATTTCATAGAATGCAACATTGACACTCTCAATGACTGTTCTGCGTTCACGTAAATAGACCCGATATGCCTTTGATTGCGTGGAGTACCCAATGAATACTCCTTCGATAGCTTTCGGATCCATCTTGCTTCTTTCATTTCTGTCATTTAGAACAAAGCACTTGCAGCCAAACACTCTGAAGAATGAGATGTCAGGAGTTCTGTTGAAGAGTATTTCATATGGGGTCTTGTTGAAGCGCTTGTGAATTGATGTTCTGTTCTGAGTAAAGCACGCCGTGTTGATTGCTTCAACCCACATGAAATGGGGAAGCTTTGACTGAATGAGCATGGTGCGTGCTGCTTCAACAAGAGTTCTAGTCTTTCTTTCAACGACCCCGTTCTATTGTGGTGTCTTTGCTGCAGAGAATTGCTGTGTGATACCCTGAGTTTCATAGAAATAAGCAAGAGACTGATTCTTGAACTCGGTACCATTATCTGTTCTGATGATCTCCACACTCTTTTGTAGAAAATTTTGGATCGTCCTGATGAAGGTTATGATGGTTGCAGCTGTTTCATCCTTTGTCCTCAGAAATTTGGTCCATGTGTACCGAGAGAAGTCATCCACAATGACCATTGTATATTTGCGTCCATTGATGCTTTGAACTCTCATTGGTCCACATAGATCCATGTGAAGTAGTTGCAGCAATCGGGAGGAGGATGGAACAGGTTTTAACTTGTGAGAGCTCCTTTTCATCTTGCCTAGTCTGCAGGCATCACAATGACTGTCAGCGGAAGTCTTCAAAGGAGGCAGCCCTTTCACAAGTTTCTTGGAAGACAGAGCTGTGATTGCTTTGAAGTTTAGATGAGACAGGCGTCTGTGCCATAGACTGTTTTGTTCAGAGGAAGCTTTGGACAGCAGGCAGATGGAAGAAGGTAATTGTACGCTCTTCAGATCAATGGTGTACAGGTTGGAAGTTCTTGTGCAGGTCAATAATACCTTCCCAAACCTGTCCAGCACACAACATTGTCTGGCTATAAATTTCACTTCCATGCCACTATCACAGAACTGTCCAATGCTTAGCAGATTATGCTTTAGTCCTTTCACATATGACACAGCCTTGATGGTGACACTTGCACAAATGACATCCCCATATCCTAGGATTGGAGATGCTGCATTGTTTCCAAATCTCACATTTCCTCCGTAGCACTTTGTGTAGTTGCTCAACAGTTCTTTTATTCCGGTCATGTGGGTTGAGCAGCCAGAATCTAAATGCCACACATGACCGTCCTGCAAAACAGATTAGGGACTTTTAGGTACCCACCGCAGGATGGGTCCTTCCTTATCAATTGAGAATATCCTTTTGAATTTTTCTTTCAGCTGTGATCCAAGGTCAACAGCCTTTTCAGATAATGTTCTTTGTTTTTCAAGTTCAGCTTTTGGTATCCATTTTTGTTTGATTTTAGGAGCGGAGGAGACAGAGTCATTGTTTCTATGTGTGAATGGCTGGTTCGTGAGATAAGGTTTGAAAATTTCTTCTTTAGAGAGACGTTGTAAATGTTTCTTCGAATGAACTCTAAGAGGATATCTTAAATTTGGAAGATTATAGATACCCTCTACAGTTCTATTCTCAGACTGTTTTCTTTGTTTGCGCTCTCCTTTTTCTTTCTCACGTACAGCATTTACATCATGATCAGAACCAAAAGTATCATTGCAAGGATTCACAAACCCAGAAGTGAACAACTTTTCATTGATAATGAAAGTATCAGATTTAAACTTAGAATGATTCAGCTTGGGACACAAGACTGAACTAGAACTACATGACTGTGACATAGAACTAGATCTACGCTTATTTGAATAGAAAACAGCATTTGAACAAGACTTTTTATTCTCAGAAAACATCTTCTTCTTTCCTTCAGCAATCTCCTCTCTCTTCAACTTCCACTCTCTTCTTCTCTCCAATCTCCTACTTACTTCTCTTCCTGCTTTCAAAGGAGATTCGGAGTGAGTGGATGTCTTTTGGAAAAGTTTAGATTTGTTCAAATTTCTTTGAGAAGCATCAGTATCACTAGATGATTGGGAAGTTGTGCCAGATTGAGAACTTTCTTTTAAAATGGTCAGTTCCTTCAACAACTTCTCCCTCTCACTTTCAAAACCTTTTCTTTCTTCTTCAAAACTCTTTCTTTGATTTTCTAAAGAGATGTGTAAGTTTTCAAATTTCCTGATTAGTGGAGGGATATAGGGTTCTTCTCCACTTGAACCTGAGGTTGAAGGGGGTTCAGGGTCTGACACAACTTCCTTCTCAGAAGGATAGAGATTCACACTCTCATCAGTTGACAAAACAGGTTCAGTGTTTTCATAGCTTTTGTTCAGGGAATCATAACTGAAAGGAATTTCGGCTTTTGAAGGATTTGACCGCTTTACCTCTTCTTCTTCTGCGGTTTCTTTTCCGTAGGTAAAAGCCATCAACTTGGTCAATCCTAACCCCATGTACTTTATGTTGTAAAGTTGGAGACAATCAATCTTTTTCAGATTGTTGGGGTTAGTAAATCCAAGACCTTCCTTTGAGTTATAAAACCGAGTGTCCCTGTTTTGGTTTAAGAAAATTGTTTGTTCAGTTTGTCCTCTTTTGACTAGTAGGTCTTCTAATTCTTTGATTTTTGTGTAAAGAGCACATCTTTGTTTGCGTAGAAAATCATTTTCTGCTTTCGCAACATTTCGTTCGAGTTCTGTGTCACTGACCTTCTTAGTTAGTTCAGTTATTTTCTGTGTAAGCTTCTCTGCTTCTAAATTTTGTTTCTGAACTCTTTCTTTCTCATTTTCTAGTTGCAACTTCAGAGAGTGACTCTTATCTAGAGTGTCAAGTACAACTTTGTAGTTATGATCTAACCTGCCTTTTAACTCCTTTATGGTGTTATCTTTTTCATGTGAGGAATGAACCTTGCAGGTACATGAGCAAGAGGGTTCAGAAGTACTTACAGTGGTGTTTGAGCTTGAACTTTGACTTTTTCCGGGGATCGCAGCATCACCCTTTTCTTTTCCTTCTTCTTCCACAAACGCCATCAGGGCCAGATTCTCTTCTTCTTCATCATCAGAACTCTCCTCCTGCCATGGATCATTCTCAGTATGTGTTGCAGCACTATCATCATCTTGCTTAGCCATGAACATCTTCTGCTTGTTCCACAACATCTTTTGCTTGTAATAGTTGAAGTCCCTCTTCTTTGGTAAGCGACAGTCCTTGATAACATGTCCAGTTTTTCCACAGTTAAAGCATTTGAGAGGGTCTTCGGCTGCAACAACTCTACTAGAAGAGTTTTGATCATTGTTTTTTGATTTGTAGTTGGCAGAGGAGGTTCAGAGCTTGTTTGATGAGCTTCCTTTCTTGGCAAACCTTTTGTTGAACTGATTGGTAAGTAGTGCCATCTTCTTCTGTAGATCGGCCAGCTCAGATTCAACATCCATTTCTTCTTCACTCTCTTCTTCTTCTGACTCCATCTTGACTGCCTTCTTCTTCTTCGGACCCTTAGATGAACTCTTTGATTTAGCTTCAATCATGAGTGCTAAAGGATTAGCAGAGAAGCTTCCTTCCATCTCAGCAGTGTCATTAACAAACTGCTGTAGATGTTCATGGACAGTGCAGAGGTCAAGTTCATCCAAGTCTAGGTGCTGTCGTAGATTCTTAACAGTTCTTCTCCATTCTGGCGGCAGGCTCGACAAGAAACGTATGTTCATTTCCATATTAGATTTAACAACTTTGATCTTTCTCATCTCATTGATCAATTGTACGAATCTGTTATACGTCTCATGGAGCGCCTCACCAGGTAGGGCTTTAAAAGCATCATAGGCAGTCAAGATGTTCGCTTTCTTTGTCTTCAAACCAAGACCAGTTCCAATCATTAACTTCTTCACCTCATCCCACATTTCCTTTGATGTCTCCATGCTGTCTATCAGAATGTAGATATCATTGGGGATAGCTTGCAGCAGATATGTTTTTGCCATGAGATCAGCTTTGATTCTCAACTTGTCAGCTTCAGTGTATTCGCCTTTTGTCTTCAGTCTTTTCACATAGTTGACAGGGGGTTGTTTACATCTGAGGTATCTACTTCTGTATAGATCTCAGCAGGACCTTGTGTGAGCGATTCAAGCATGGCAGATGAATTATCTTTTCCTTCCAGAAAGTTCAGGAATCTTGTCTTCCACATCTGATATTCTCCTTTTCTGAGGATGGGTGGTCTGTTGTCATTTCCAAGTGCTAATGCTTCCATCTTTGCTGATTGAGCCTTAACAGATCGGTCGAGTGTTTTGATCAGAAAAAAAATTTAAGATGCAGAATGTCGAAAACCTAATTCAAGAAAAAAATTCAAAAACTAGGGTTCGAGAAGTTCTATCGAGAACCAGTTTTCGATAGTGAATATCGAAAACTTGTTTATCGAGAAGCTGGATTCGAGAAGCTGTATCGAGAACTTCAGTATCGAGAAGCTAAGTTCGAGAACTTAGTTTCGAGAACTGAGTGTCGAGAAGCTGTATCGAGAACCTGCAACTCGAAAAACAGAGTTTTAAATATTTGGTATCGAAAACCGAGTATCGAGAAAGCAATCTCGAGAACTCAGTTCGAGAACTCTTATCGAGAACGTAGTATCGAAATCCTGCAAATCAAAAGTTCAGTTTTGAACAGTTTAAACAACTTTTCTGTGAAGTTTTCGATCTCGAGAGTCTTCCTGTATAGTTTTCGTCCTGAACAACCTGCTTAAATGTCGAGAACTTTGCTTTTCGAACTCATACTATCGAGAAATCAAAAGTACCGAATCTACTGAAATCGAAAAGTAAGATATACCCTTGGTTCGTTTCTGAATGGCGAATCCAATGGTATAACTTTTACAGTTTATCGATCAGAAACAAGATTACAGTGATTACAAAGAGATATATCGAAAAGTATGAAAAACAGAGAAACTTCGAAAACTTTTCTTCGACGATCACACTCGAGCAGGCTTTGATACCAGTTGTTGGTCCCAGTTTATGCAGACTAACGATCAGCTAGATGGTATATGTAAATAAACAGAAAGAAAGATTTCACAGAATGATATGAGATGTTATCGAGAACAAAGAAATCTTCTTTCTATTATGTCGAGAAGTATTTGGGCAGCGTAAGGCTAATGTGTATTGATCGATATCGGTACCTGTACACAAGGCGCATATTTATAGGCGCTGTACAGGTTACCGATTTAGGTAAACCTTGGAAGTTGGGCCAAGGCCTTTTTGGGCCTTATTCCCTTTACCTTATTTATTACATAATAATTACTAATCTACTACCATAAATGGTATAACTAGTCTACTTTATTAAACAAGACTTAACAGACAAACTTGACCCACAATAAAAGTTCTAACAACCTGCTCAAACCATTCATTCTTTCTCTTCATTTACTATATTTACAAATTTCTTATATTTTTAAAATTTCATTTGTATGTTTAATATTCTCTCTGTCCTTATTATAAGGCACAATTGATCAAATTAGAGGACCCAATTGAAGTAGGTATTATTTTTAAATTCATAAAGAATATGATATTTTACTCTTACCTTCTTTTACTATGACTCTAAATAAATACTTTTAAATGGTAAACATGAAGACGTTATTATCAATAGAAAAATAACAATTAAGGCCTTATAAAAAGGCTTCTTTTAAAAGGTGTATGCCTAAAATATTAAATAAAATAAGATTTAAGTATAATAAAAATATACTCCGTAATTACTTATTTCCTGTATCATTGCATGAGAGTCATATTGTAGGGCAGAAAAAACGAAACGGAAAAAACGCAATTTGGGATTTAGGCTTTCTAAGAGGCAGATGCAACACAACATTACTTTTTGAGGTAGCATGGTGCAGATAAACACTTCAGAAAATTTGATTGATAGTGAGTGACGACTCAATGTGATCTTTATGATCTTCGTAGGTATGCTTAGTTCAATGAGCCATTCATGAACTATGTATTTGAGGTTGTGTAAGGTCTGTGATAGTTCATAGTTGATGGATTAAACAATTGCATCAAGTATTGGCCGGTTATACTCTGTTTTATGTGTGTTCATGCACTGCAATACATAATCTAATTTGCACTAATGGTGTTTTACCTTGACAGGCTTATTAAAGACTTTGATACAGAAGTAAAGGATTTAAAGTTTCGGAATGATGCCGAGACAAACAAGATTCTAACTGAGAAAAAGCAATATATGGTGTGCAGACATTTTAAAATATTTATTTTGGCTTAGTATCCCCATTTTGTCTTTTTCTCCACCCCAAACTGATTCCGTATCTGCAGATCAAAGAGTTGAACTCATATGTTGCTATGAAAAAAAAGTATGTCCTTTTTGCTTACATCATTGGGTGTCCTTTATTATTCATTCCTTTTTTTTTATAGTATTACATTTATGTATGCCACCATGCCTTTTGACTTGTACATCTCTCTAGAAAACATTCCTTTCCAAAAATGAGAAGCAGGGCCGGCCCTGTGCACAAGCTGCTCAAACAATTGCATCGGGCCACACAATTTTGAAAAACAGAGGCCACAATTATATGGCATGGTATATGTATATGTGCATTGTTTTGACTAAGGTTAATTCAACTGGATCAAAAAGTGTAGATTATGTGTATTAGTAGATATGTGTGTCATACATATGCTATCGTCATCTTTCTATATTAATTTTATTAGAAAAAATTGATATTAATAATCCCAATTATTGGCGGTCCGCTCATAATAATCCCAACTATTGATTATTTCAGAACAATCCCAACTTTAGGGGCTGTCCGCCAATAATGGTCCGACGTGACCGGTTATAAATACATTCTTATAGTTTCTAAAGTGGATGAGTAGAGATATACGGAGTAACAGGTAATCCCTATAAATAATCCCAATTTTTAATTTTTACGCTTAATTTCTATTTAAATTCACCTCTTATAACAGGTAATATCCGGTCATGGACCATTATTGGCGGATGGTCCATATAGTTGGGATTATACAAAAATAATCAATAGTTGGGATTATTGTTAGCGGATTAGCAATAGTTGGGATTATTATTTTCAATTTTTCCTAAAATTAATTCCGACTATTGCTGATCTGCTAATAATAATCCCAACTATTACTGATCCGCTAACAATAATCTAATGTTAAATCAATTAATTCCTTAAAATAGAATAAAGGCTACACTATATTTATCACATGAGCCTCCATATTTTTGGGACCAGTCCTTTTGAGAATTGTCACTATTGTATAATGTACTAAAATATTGTATAGTTAGCAAACCAATCTTATGAAGTTTAAAGACATCGTCAAACTGTTTCGAAGAACATTATGCATCATAATCTCAGTTTGAGAACAATTAATAGAGAACTGAAACAAAAAAACAGTGAACAACAAAGTAGGGATGCCAATCATTCTATATTTTCTAGTTTTGTGTTCCCACTTTATTTTTCACTCTTTTTTCCGTTTTCTGCGAATCTGTGATGATGTTACAGATATGCAACCAATCTTGAAAATAGGCGTGTAGATCTCTTTGAAGACCCTGCAGAAGCTTCTACTGAAGAAAATGTCTTGCTAGCTTCAGGTATGCGTACTCGACATTCTCTTTGTCAGTGTCTTGAACTGTCACCGTTTGGTCATGTATGTATATTTTTGCGTGATTCCCATATAATATTTTCCTTTTATGGGCATTGTGTTTGAATACATTCATAATGTATAATCATGTGAATATCTACTTTATCCCTTTCTACATTTTACTATAGCTGATTCATGAAGGTTGTATGGGTTATTAGTTCTCTCTATAGTCCACTTCACTACCAAAGAAACAAGTCACTTTAAGTATTGTTTTCTGACTTATTCTCTTCAAATGTGCTCTAAAAACTGAAGTTTAATGGCCAGTTAAAATTAAGTAACCTCGCTTTCTATATACAAATATCTAATTAAAAGCTTAATAATGCAGCTTTGACTAAACAGCAGCTAATAGATCACGGGAATCAAATGATGGACGAGACAGATCAGGCCATAGATAGAGCACAAAAGGTTCTCATTCAATTCTGTCATTAACAAACCAATTTAGTGTAATTGGTTTGTTAGAGCACACTGAGTTGCATATAATTGATTTTTTTAAGTGTAATTGCTTGGCTGTTACGAATTTAAGACAACTCTTTTGTTGATAAAGAGGATTAATTCTGCCGCGAAAAGCGAGTCATGTTTCAAACTTTCAACACTTCCCCCTAAAAGAAGAAATATTGAGTATATTTCAAACCAAGAAGCAAATTTGATTGAATTTAATGTACTCTTTCCAAAAGAAAGTGTTCCACACTAGTTAAGTATGCCAAATTTAGTTTACAAAGAAACAATATTAACATTACAACTATAATTTATAATTTGCAAGAGTTGTACCTCACACCAAAGCTAAAACTTACATAAATAAGATTCTCCTTTACTGGACACTGATAGTTCATCTTCTTTTATCTGTCACTAACAAACCAAATTAGTGTAGAGTTAGTCTCTCCAGCCAGTGCTACTAAGATAGTCTTCTTGGGGATTTCTAAATGAGCACATTGGGTTGTAGATAATTGATTTTTTTTGAAGTGTAATTGCTCGGCTGTTAAGAATTTAAGACAACTCTTTTTTTGATAAAGAAGATTAGATCTGCCGCCTAAAGCGAGCCCTGTTTCAAACTTTCAACACTCCCCCCCCCTAAAAAAGAAATATTGAGTATATTTCAAACCAAGAAGCCAATTTGATTGAATTTAATGCACTCTTTCCACACTAGTTCAGTATGCCAAATTTAGTTTACAAAGAAAAAATATTAACATTATAACTATAATTTATAATTTGCAAGAGTTGTACCTCACACTAAAGTTAAAACTTACATAAATAAGATTCTCCTTTATTGGACACCGATAGTTCATCTTCTTTTATCAAATGTTCTTTTAATGACTTGTGTCTTTTGAGTTGATCTTTAGTCTTACTAAAGCATGACTGTCCACGTGCAATGTTGTTACAGGTGGTCCAGGAGACTATTAATGTTGGAACAGAAACTGCGGCAACACTCAAGGAGCAGGTGACTTTTTACATATCTAATAAAGGAGATTATGTCTATTTAAAAGTTAAATGTCTTAGATGCATTATATGTTTCCTTTCTCTAACCCATTTCTTGTATCCAGACAGAACAAATGAGTAGAATTGTTAATGAGCTGGACACGATTGACTTCTCTATCAAGAAGGCTTCCAAGCTTGTCAAGGAACTTGGTAGGCAGGTCAACGACTCAAATTTTCAGATGATCCCTCTAGTGTTGTGTGTGTGTAGAATCCTGCTTAGGCACTAAGGCACCCGACATTGGGAATACTCCCTTAACATATCCACTACCACATTGGGAATACTCCCTTAAAGTACTCACCCCCCTTAACATCCCCTTAGCGTGACCCTTATCCATCCTCTTACCATACCTACCCCTCAAGGGTATGTTTTCAGTTCTTAGAGGTTAGATTTTGTTAAAGTCTAAGGTGCTAGATGGTGGGTTTTGGAGGATTTCTGATATGTGTGTCCTAGGTATTTTTTTGTATGGAACCTATTGAAACCCACCCATATATACCCCCCATCCCATAAAGATTTTTCATATTTTCTTTTTGGTCGATGATATTCAATTTTAACCAATGTTCTCAACACATATATTTTACTGAAAATTATACATCTTATAGGTCTATGAGAGTATGTTTAACATTTTTATATATATTACTTTCAGACTATAAATTGTTTTGTGTAAAAGTATATTGTGGATCAAGATTTAACATCTTTGATAAATAAAAAGTCAAAACCGGCAAACCCTATAAGAGATGGGAGTACTTACAAACATGCATGCATGCATGATGCATGCACACATGAATTTGTATATTCTCTTGCTGTTCTCTTGTGCTGACTTGAACTTCTTTAATTAGGTTGCAACTGACCGTTGTATTATGTCAATGCTTTTCATGATTGTGCTGGGGGTCATCGCAATAATTATTGTGAAGGTAGGTGGTTGCTTTCCTCTTTTATTTTTTTTATTGAATACTTCTTAAGTTGTTACAAAAGGAATACTTTTCTTTTGGTCTGGAATTCTTCTAGTACGCTTTGCTTCTCTATAATTCAGGCCTTCAGGGCTCCAAAAAGAGATTATTATTGGTTAAAAGTGTCATACGCGTAGAGATATTTCTATACATTTTAGGCATCTTATAATCAAGAGGTTTTACCACCCCATATGCTATACCTTACATTCAATTTACTTTTTTCTTTTTAATTTTGCATTCAATGATCTTTGGGGTGAGAAATCAAACGATTAGGAAAATAGTCTTAGCATATACTCCAGGATGTAAACTGATCACATATTGTTGACTAAAATTTAATTCTACTTGTATTATGCGTGGCCATACTCCTACTTCTGTTTCCATTAGCTTTGGTAAGAATAGCCTATAGTTAGAAGATGCATTTAAGTGTGTGACTTAGGTGTGGGCTCAGTTCTAGACTTGCCACCAAGAAGACGTTAGAGTTTCCATGGCTGTCTATGTTTTTTCTCTGAATTAACCCTGCTTAGATGTCTAGTCGTATCTATTTTTATTTCTTTTAAGGAAACCTTTTATTCAATCACATGTCTATCGTATCTTTTTTTAAAGGAAACCTTTTTAGTGTAGTCGTATCTATTGCCGTCTAAATCAAGTCTTAACTCTTAAGCCATACCTACGAGCTGGACCCCATCCGGCAACCCTTCTAGCACGTGGCGCTTTTTAAAACATTGCGTATGATGCACTCTTATAATGTATTATGCCTCCTATGAACATAGTACTCCGTACTACTTATTGGCCTCTGCTGGCCAATTAGAACTTTTTGGCTGTTTAGGAAGCCATATGGCTTGTTGAAAACACAATAGTATATTCTTTTAGGGGTTGTTTGCTTTTAATTTTTGGGCTTAACCAGATAAGGTATTTACCTGTTCAGCCATTAAGTCGTGTTTACATACGATCTAATTGGAAACACCCAACCATTTATTTTACTTGAGGAAACTGTGATGGTATAGATGTTTGTTAATATGTGATATTAGTTACTGACAAAACAACCCAAAATGACCTTAATATAACCCAATTGAGACTGCTTAATCAGTACACAAAGTATATATCCACTATACAAACACCACGTAATCTAGACTACCATTTAATGAAAAAAATATTAACTACTTGATGTTGTCTCTACTGTTGTCTTTTGTTTCCAACTAAACAAAGAGAGATTTGAAATTTTTATCGGTTCTCATTTTTCCAGATGGTTAACCCCAATAACAAAGACATTAGAGACATTCCGGGGTTAGCTCCTCCTGTTCCCAACAGAAGATTACTTTGGCATCATAACTGAAGCGGGCGGCAAATTGTTACTTGAGTATATGCTGATGTTTGGCATATCAAGTTTACTATATCTTTTGACATTGTTCAATGTTCCATGCTCCTGCCCTCAATTCCTAACTCTTAACAAAGGCTAGACGGAAAAGTCTACCAAAACATGGGTTTAATGGACCAAACATTCTCGTGATATATAAATTTGGCGCATTAACCCTTGTGATTTAAAAATGCGTCAAACCCCGGTATTATAATTATTCATGCACAAAACCCCCTATGTACAAATTTAATTGTCAAATAAATGGAAAATGATTATTATCTTTTGCATAATTTAGAGATCTCGACAAATTTACTTGCATATTCAATCATAATATTAAGATAAATGATTTCCAAATTGTTAAATTTATTCTGGGAAGAGATTTTGCGCATGAATAATTACAACATATGGGGGTTTGACACAATTTTTAGACCATAGGGATTAATGTGGTGAATTTATATATTATAACAGAGTTTTGTACATCAAACCCACCAGCACATGACTTTGATCTTCTAACTTTAACTCACCGATGATACAAATACAATGTTATTGTAGCTATTGTTGTCCCTAATTCTTTATAGAGCATTTCAGGTCATAGGCCAATGGAGATTTGAAATTGTGGTGCATATGAAAAAAACATATGTATCCTTATGCTAATAGACATCAACATTCTATGAATGTACATCCAGATCACGTTAATCTTGTATGAGTTGTATCTATATTCATCTATTTTAGTTTTAAAATTTTAATGCTAAAGATTCTCATGTGCATTCTTTCTAGCATTCTTGTATTAAAGTATGTGGATTTTTTGTTAAACGAATAAACACGAGTCAATTGCATTGTTCCAAGAGACGAGATTCTTTAACATTGAATAAATTTTTACACATGATAGTTATTGATACCTCTTATTGGAGTTACGTAGGACATTGAAATCCAAAAAGCATGTCCGGCACGATTTTACAATCAACAAATGTTCGACATAAAAAAAATTGCATGCTGCTTTAATAGATGATTTTTCGGACTCTGTCTAAAACGTTTTGTCAATGCCTGATGATTGTAGAGTTTGTAGTTCTTATGAATTCAAATCACAATTACTTAAACAAACCCAAGTTCTATCCAACTTAAATTGTGTATCTTTGATCTATGGAAAAGTGCATAATGATTTTTTTGTCCCGCTACTACCATATTTAAGTAAAATATTTTAAACCCCTTCAAGTTTTTGGGTATTTAATAAAGACATTTGAAACACGATAAAAAAACAAAAAAGACATTTGAAATTCTAAAAATGTCTATGTATTCATACTCCCTATTATACGCTGAATATTGGATTCTATTATCAAATTGGATCTATCAATTCATTAAAGATTTAAAGGTCACTTAGGAGTTTGCGTTGCTTCTATGTTAAAACTTATTTTTCAAAGTGATTTTAGAGAACATACTTAATAATTATTGGTAGGTGTAGTGTTTGAGAAAAAAAGTGCTTTAAAAAAAGTAAAAATTAGTAGTGTTTTGTAAAGAAGTGTTTTTTTTTGTATAATAAAAAAAGTGAAAAGCAGTTAAAAGTACTCCACATGCTTCCATCTTTTGGCTTCTAAATGCTTAATTTAATCAGAAAGGGATACTTTTTTTTGGCTTCTAAATGCTTAATTTAATTAGAAAGGGATACTTGAAAACACTTATTTCATCTTTTTAAGCCAAAACATGGAAGACATTTTTCAAGTTTTTGCTAACCTTGCTCGACGGTCCGCTCGGACTTCTCGCATCATTGTGAGTCAAGACTACGTAACCGCCTTGTGCGTGTCCAAGATCTTTCGGCGCAACAAGACATCGAACTCGTTTTTGGATTCTTCGATGGAACATCTAGAGACACAGTACCACAAGTTGGCGATTGAAGGAGAGGAGGAAGGATTGATATTCGAATCAAAAGGCGACAACGCAAGGGGAGAGGGCCTTCAACCGAGCTTTCTGATGGTCGACTTCCTAATTACCAAAAAATGATAAAATTTCAGATTTGTTGAGAGATAATGGCTAAGATTTGGCGCTCAATTAGAGGAAGTTCTATTAAAGAAATTGATGGTCGCAAGTATCTCTTTACCTTATACCATGTTTGACATGAATCGTGTCATTTGAAAACAACTTGCCTAGGTATTTGAACTTTTTCTCATGTTTGAGGCTATGAGCTGCAGTTTCAAGTCACTCTTGTTTGTGGAGTGGTCCTTAAATTTGAGTTCTTGTTTTTTTAGTTGTTGCTTTTATTTTTTATTTAGACATTGTTTGGTTTGGTTTGGTTTTCTCTTGTTTGCACTAATACGTTGCATATCAGAGTGGATGATGACAAGTCAAATTTGATCACATTTGGAAAATTTGTGCCTAATTTAGGACCAAGTAGTTATATTGCTTCTTGGAAGGTAATTGACGCTAAATCTGGTTCGAGTACTGGTTACCGGTGTGTGACTTTTTGTCTTAATGCAGCTCGCCTGAATTCTGGTATTTTAATATAGAGAAAAGTAAAGAATAAGTACATGTGGTTGAAGGCGTATTCATATAGGGACCTATGTTTCATTTCGTATCAAAGTAGTTCCTCTTGATTTTGTTATCACTCGATATCACCAGAGTAACACAATGAACAATAACTTCAAGATTCAAAATGCCTATAAATTTATAAGAAAAATATTGGGAGGTGTGCACCTTGTCAAGACAACCACATGTCCTTTTTTATTATTTTCAGTCACACTTGTCACTAGAAAGTGTATCGAAAAATTGATATAGTGAATTCTTTGTTTTTTTAAATTATCAAAAGGCACCGAAAGATCCAAAAAAGGAAGATGATTTGGAGTTATCTTGACGAGTTGCACCTCCAGTAATTTTCTTTTAATTTTCAGACACTTTAAAAAATCAAGATTATTATTCATCCTCTTCCTCCAATAGTTTTTAATAGCGTTAGGTGTCGGACCATTTCAAACGAAATTAAAAAGTTAAAACACGAAAAACTTTTTAGTGGCATTAGTTTAAAAAAAACTGTTTGTACCTACCTTTATACCCACTTTTATACCCACAATGTTTGTGCAAAGTTTTTTTCCCCTGTGAATCACGATCACAGACAAAAGACCTTCACAAATATGAGGTGTATAAGGTGAGTATAAAAGTGTGTAGAAGAAGAATAATTGTTAGTTTTTTTGGTAAGAAACGAAAGACAATATATCTAAGTGAAAATGGCCCCTTAAGACCAATTGGAGTGGTGTAGGATTAGGAGTCCAAAATGTTAAAAGTGGAAATTTTGGACTCCTAATTCCTTGTAGTGGTTGGCAAAGTGGGGGAGTAAAAGTGGGTAATGGGATGGAGGGTTCTATATTTGAAGGGTGGAGTTGACTCCCTAAGACCATTTGGAGTGGTGCAAGAGTCCAAATGTCAAAAATGAACTCTGTCGATATAAAAACAGTGTTTTGACTCCTATTTCTCTGCATTCCAGCACCTTCAATAAAATACACTCTGGACATTTTTTACATATCAATTTAGTAAAACATTAATTAAATTATTATAAGTAATGTTTTCCTTTTTAATTTTTTCTCTGATTAATCATAAAATAAAAGAGACACATTCGATGTAAAAATAAATACATTTTATTACTCCCTCTGTCCCTAAAAGAAGTTCTATTTCGCTTATCGAGGGTCAACTTAAATAACTCTTAAACTCTTACTTTTTATATCAAAATTTTATAAAAGTTGAATTATTTTTTTCAGGCTTTGTAGCGGGTTTAATGTAGTTTCTAAATATGTAAATTTTATTTACTAAAAATAATCTGAGTTTTCACAGGGATCATTTAATTTTATCGTTGGTCAACCTTCGTAATCCGCAATTGGAACAACATTTAGGGACGGAGGGAGTACTATTTTTTTCCAGCAAAATTTTAATTAAAAATAATTGAAAAATAAAATAAATTATTTTAACTGTTGGATTTCAATTTCAGCTATTGGATCAATCTTTTTCCTGTTCAAACAGTGTCCAAATGATCACAACCGTTTGGAACTACCAATTCTTTAAAATAAAAAAGCGAGATGCCATTGTGAGTGCCACGTGAGACAAGCATGATGCCATCATGATGTCATGCAATTAGTTTATATCTTGCGCACCATGCCCAGATGGCATCTTTCCCTCTGCGCAACCAAACTGTTCGTCCCCACCCTTTTTACTTTTTCTTTTCCATTTAATTTTAGGGAGTCAACTCCACCCTTCAAATATAGAACCCTCCATCCCATTACTCATTTTTAGGGAGTGTTTGCAACCACTTAAAAAAAGCACTTCTCAGCTTTTGGCTTAAAAAGCACTTATTTACCAAACAGTATCAATTTTTACTTTTTCTCGGCTTGCGTGTGAAAAGTGCTTTCCCTTTTCTATTACACAAAAAACACTTATTTTACCAAACACTACCAACTTTTACTTTTCAAAATCACTTTTTTCTCAAATACTATCAACTTTTACTACTAATCACTTTTTCCTTACATCTCCAAAAGTGCTTTTTTTAAGCAGAAGCAGTTGCAAACACTCTCTTACCCCCCCACTTTACCAACTACTACAAGGAATTAGGAGTCCAAAAATTCCACTTTTAACATTTTGGACTCCTAATCCTACACCACTCCAAGTGGTCTAAAATTAAATGGAAAAGAAAAAGTAAAAAGGGTGGGGACGGACAGTTTGGTTGCGCAGAGGGAAAGATGCCATCTGGGCATGGTGCGCAAGATATAAACTAATTGCATGACATCATGATGGCGTCATGCTTGTGTCACGTGGCACTCACAATGGCATCTCGCTTTTTTATTTTAAAGAATTAGTAGATCCAACGGACAACGGTTGTGATCATTTGAACACTGTTTGAACGGGAAAAAGATTGATCCAACAGCTGAAATTGAAATTGGTTAAAACTCCAAAATAGGACTTTAAGTTTTAAATTGCTTAAATAGGACTCCAGATTACATTCTTACCCCTAATCCCAAAATCACGTTTCCCCAATCCCTCTGTCATCGATCCTGCACCTGCGATTCAGCCCTCCTCTTCCGACTGAGGTGCCATGGACGCAGCTTGACCTATTTCGATCATACACCTGCGATTCAGCCCTCCTCTTCTGCCACCTCTTCATCGGAGTTGCCTGCTCCACGCAACCAGCCACCTCTTCAACAATTTCTCCTGCAAAATCAGGTATTCTTCCTCTTCTTAGCTTCCTCTTCTTTTTCTTCTTCTTCATCTTCTTCTCCTTCTTCTCCTTCTTCTTCCTCCCCTATGTTTTCTTCTTTGTTTTGTGCATCTTTTGAATTTCATATTATTTTAGACAATTTAATTTGAAATTTCCATCATTTAAAAATAAATGGCATGTTTTAATAACTGCAAATGTCATCTTTCTATTTCAAAATGCCAACATTATTTTAACATCACAGTACACAAGATGTCATTTTTTAAAAATTGACATGTTTATTTTTTATATGACATTTAAGGTTAGCTTGAAACTGACATTTTTTCCATATGCAAATGACATGGTTTAAGAATGCCACTTAATATGACAATAATGACAATTTCGTATAGAAACATGACATTCTCAATATGACATTTTCAAATATTATAATGACATAAAAGTGGCATTTTGTAAAAATACCCAATAATTATGACATTCTCCTATTCAAAAAGTGACATTTTCTGGAATCATTAGACAGAACATTTTGAGATTCAAAGAAATAAAAATTGATAACAAGACATTCAAGTTCAGATATATCCTCATTTGAAACTTTCAAAATTCAAAATTTTATTTAAAATTTGATTGATAAAAAAACAAAAAAAAAACAGAGAACTAAGAAGAAGAAGAGGAAGAGGAAGAGAAAGAGGAGGAAGAAGAAGAAGAAGAAGAAGGAGAAGAAGAGGAAGATTACGTACCTTTCTTCGCTATTGCAGCAGAGGTCGTCCATGGCAGAGCGTCGCTGCGAGGCTACGATCGATGCGGACTGCGGAGCACGGCCATGGCAGAGCAAAGAATCGTGAAAGGTGAATTGGGGTGGAAGATAAATTGAGGCGATTGATTGCAGAGGGTAGCTTTGTCAGATTATATCTTTTTAGTCCTATTTTTGTAAAATAAAACATAGTAGTCCTATTTTTACAATTCTACCTTGTTTTAGTCCTATTTGGGTGAATCTCTCAATAATTTATTTTATTTTTCAATTATTTTTAATTAAAATTTTGCTGGAAAAAATAGTAATGAAATGTATTTATTTTTACATCGAAATGTGTCTCTTTTATTTTATGATTAATCAGAGAAAAAATTAAAAAGAAAACATTACTTATAATAATTTAATTAATGTATTACTAAATTGATATGTAAAAAAAATGTCTAGAGTGTACTTTATTGACGGTGCTGAAATGCAAAGAAATAGAAGTCAAAACACTGTTTTTATATTGACGGAGTCCATTTTTGACATTTGGACTCTTGCATCACTCCAAATAGTCTAAGAGAATTTTTCCTTTACTTTTCCCCATTTACGAGAAAAAAAAGTTTTTGCAAACCGACCTTGTATTTATAAAACGAAACACATACTATCGTATCAAAATACAGCCCCAGATCGTGAGATTTCTGAATTTGCTTGGGTAGTCCGCCGAACCGAAGAACTGCCGCAGCTTCCTACTTGGTTTCAGGTACATTTTCAGAACTGGTGCTCCATCTATTTATTTGGATTTCGTTACTTCATCGATCTGCCAAAAGAGTATAGGTTTTTTTTATCCCCTTCCTATTGCTTGTCAATTGTCATTCCATTCATTATTTCAAAAATTGGGTTATGCTATTTTACAGAGCCGTTCTCGTTGCTCTTGTTTTTCCTGAAAATGTAAAATATGTGCTCAAATTGTGAAGGTGAAGATTTGTGGGTCTATTTGTGAGTTGTGAATCTTCTGCTTGAGTTTTCTTTCATCTCCAGTTATTCCCACGTAGTATAACAGAGAGAATCCAATCCATCCTTTATTCCTTCCACTGTGTTTTCTCTTTGTCTCTAGTAATATACCTGCAAATCACAAAGATACTACTAAAGTACTTGTTAATTCTTATAAATAAGACCGCCTAATATAAATTAGACATCAAACCAACCTGATGCAGGTATTTACTTAAGTTAAGGCTTGCATATTCCAAGTGCAGGTGATGCGTGCTATCAATTGTAACACTATAAGACCAATTCTTAATGTATGCACACTGGAAAGGTAAAATAAAGGGGAAGAGAACTATTGAATATGATACAGTTAATATAAAAATTGAATTAGTTAACAACCGCTGGTGTGATGATCCTTATAGTACGATAGTGGAAGCTTAATATAAATGGAATGTATGCCTCAGGCACTTTTACTAAGCGAACTTAGCAACTTGGATTTCCACTCAAAAACTGAGGCTGCAACAGTTTGGATAATCACATGATTGTTTTTTTAAAAGTGTTCATGGACAAACTCTATTTAAGGAATGCTAATTTATACACACGTCTTATTTATAACTGTAGCCGACCCCAAAATCTTTAGGGATTAAGGCTTGGATGTTATTGTTGTTGTCTTATTTATACCTGCTTTATGTTTCTGATCTTAGTGACTTATGCTCTGTACTTGTGTGGTTAGGGATTGATTGTAGAATGGCTACAGAGCAACCAAAGAACACTGCTGAACCTAAGATAAATTTGTTTGAAGACGATGACGAGTTTGAGGAGTTTGAGATGCCACAAAGTAATTTATCCTTCCTTTCTTTTGCTGTTATTCGTTTATTTATATTAGGTGAAATTTATTCCTTTAAACAGTTTGGTCTTGTATGAAATTTATATTGTTAAATAAATTTGCCAAATATTTTTGTATACTGGCCATTCTAGTATTTAAGTTTAATTGTATGCCAAGTCTGTCAAGCTATCTGGAATAGCATACATTTTGAGCCCGGATAAAATGGTTTCCCTGGACTGTGAGTTGAGTTTGGGTGATTTGGCTTCCAATAACTGGTGGGTAAGATTGGATAAATTTGTTTCTCACAAGTATGGTTGAGACTGGGTAGATTGGCTGGCTTCCCACAGTTGGTGGTTGGGGATGGATTGCTTTTTTAAAAGTCTGCAGTAACATTAAGTGTAACATACATCTAAGAAGGCAAACATAACGAAGAGAAGAAGAAAATGCAATGTATTCTATCATTTTTGTTGTTGCTTGTAAGTACTTTTGATGTCTAATTTCGTTGTGGCCTTTTTGGACCACAGAGTGTAAATCACTTTTTAACACCCTTCTAGCCCAGTTTTCTTTGTGCTACTTCTTCCCCCATTAGAACCCCTTTCTAAGGTTAGTAGGTCTGCCTGATCATGCCTTGTATTTAGTGCCACAATTTCCCAATGAGAAACCACCTTCTACCCGAAGAATGCATCTGAATCAAGCCCACTTTAAACAATCTCAGGATTGCAGTTTTCAATCTGATAGTGAATTAGTGATCCTCATTAGATTTGTAAGGAATACTTTCTAATGTCTTTTCTTGCTTTCCATTTTCCCCCTTCAAGAGCGTTCACAAAGTTTAGGGCAAATCTTCAAGGGAAATTGCTTTATTGTATCCCTATTTTGCCGCACCCGTACTTTTAATATACCTTTAAAACATAACATACTTGTCTCTTGCTAGGAATATAACTCTTTTCCAAAACGAGATTTGTATTAGTACTAGTTGCTATTGTTTTAAAATATTTCATGACCTGCTTGATTATAAGTTTCTGAAACATCTTGATGCGTGAGTTTGTTATGACCTACTCCATACTATTATTGGGACAAAGACCAAAATGGACACCATGGTTATTTATGAAGGTCAGATTAGGCATTAAGCTTTTAAGTGGACCAAATTAACACATAATTGACCTTTTTTCATCACATTTGGACACTCAATAACTTGTTCTTAAACGGTGCTCAGCTCTGTTAATTACTCCGTATAAAATTCATGGGAGAATTTTAAATCCCAGCAAGTCAACTTTATTTTCACATAGCAAGGTGAAAGCCTGATAATGTAATATGGAGTAATTTGTAATATGGGACATTCAGTTTACAAGTAGTAGTTCCCTCCCCTCGTTCTACGCGATTGGTACTTTGATAGTTTAGAAGTAATATTTGCGGGATGTGTTGCTGAAACTGTTTTCCACCCTATTTACTGTTTTTTTTTGAGTTCGCTCATGCATAAATTTGCAAGGAAACTAGATTTTATCAATTTGTTTTTAAACTGCTCTCCACAATTGTGATGTGGCTTGTATGTTTTGAATTTTAAAAGAGAATCTTCATTACTCCTAGAACAAAAAATAGTCCGATTACACTTGAGATCCTTGTTCCTTACATACAGTTGGAGGCCAATAATCCGTGAATATATGTACAGATTTGGTCAACAGATCATGAGCTTTGCTATACCTTTTGATTTTACAAGAGCCATTTGCGTCGATTTTACTGTTCATATTTGTGGGATATTTGTTCATCCTCGTGTTTTTACATTGTAAATATGAAAAATAACAGCGGAAGATGATACTAAAGAGACAAAAGAGATAACCCAACAGTGGGAAGATGATTGGGACGATGACGACGTCACTGATGACTTCTCTCTTCAACTAAGGAGAGAGTTGGAAAGCAACGACACTGAGAAGAAGAACTGAGATGGT
This sequence comes from Cuscuta epithymum, assembly GCA_945859915.1. Taxonomy (NCBI): domain Eukaryota; kingdom Viridiplantae; phylum Streptophyta; class Magnoliopsida; order Solanales; family Convolvulaceae; genus Cuscuta; species Cuscuta epithymum. The sequence goes on from CAMAPF010000034.1 coordinate 1,117,870, forward strand.
ATCCCTTCATTTTCTAATACTTTGGCATGAAAAATGTCACGTGAATGCTTGTACACTGCACTATTCTATGAATGCTTGTACCTTAAACTTCTTGTTCCTTTTTGTGTGTGTGTTCAATCAAGATACTGCCTACATCTCCTAACTTTGTCTGTGGCTTGAAATTGATTCAAGCATCTGTTACTGTTGCTGTTTTTAGCAGAAGAATTAGCAGTTACCTGCTTTGGCAAGTAAAGATCATATGTGATTATGTGACCTTTTTCAGACAAATGTTTTCGAAATAATTCGAGCCTATCATCTTCATCACCTTTCTTTTTATTTTGCTTCTTCACCTCCACTTTTCGGCTTGGGATCGGTTTGGTTCCCCTTGAAAGTTGAAACCGGTAGAAACGTGTAAAAAAGGACAAGCCATGAAATCAGTTCGGTTAAGAGTCTTAAGACTAAAAAAATTAGAGCCCATTTGGTAACAGTGTAACACTGAAATTGGTTGAATTGGTTGATTCTGTTGAAATTTATGAAGTTCTGATTGAAGTGGTTGGTTTGGTTGATTCTGCTGAATTATGAAAAATTTATATTTAAAATATACTCCGTGTTTTATAAATAAAACAAAGAAAAAATTACATGAAAAATAGTTAAAATGATTGTCTACGGTAACTTCAATCAATTCAGTCAGAAAAGTAACTTTAACTTTACTTATTTTGATTATTACACAGGATGCTTTTACTTGGATTGTAATTTGCCGGTCTGGTCTGGTCTGTTTAAGTCTGATCTGAACTGGTCTGGTTTGAGTCTAGTAAATGTCAGGTCTTTGTGTATTTTATAACTACAGAAGTTGGTCTGGTCTGGAACCTAATCAAAGGTCCACAAGTCCACATTCGCGAAATCAAAGTTTACATGTGTAATGGAATCTAATCAAAATCTGTAATCCCCTTATTTCTGTCTTATTCTAGTGTAGCATTAGGTTGTTCTTTCACTTGTATCTTTGTTATCATCATTTAATGAATAGACTAGCGTTTTACCAATTTACCCTAGTGTTGTCCTAGGCGGATTTTTGAAAATGTTTGAATATTTTGTAAGGTATGTATCTATACAGTATATAAATAATTTGTCATTTTACTTTAAATAAATGTTTTCTCAAAAAGGGTTATAAGAATATAAACAATCACATTGTTAGGTTTTGGGAAATCTCCTTATAAATCACATTCATCGCCTTGATGAAGAAATTTATTTCTTTTAAACATATGATTATATTAAGAGTTTAAGACGTCTTTGGCCATTATTGAAAATTATCTCACAAGGTATAAATCAAGTTTTATGAAAAAATTATTTCACAATGCAAACATATTGATTAGAAAAATTCCGAATAGATAAATTTAAAAAGAACTCAATTTATTTATTATAAAGAATATTATGAAGAATAAAACAATAAGAAAATTTATTATTATATTTAATTGGAGAATCTTACGATGTGTATGTGCTCACAATTAACATATTATATTACGTAGTGTATATTTGATCAATAATATTTCAATTCCTTAACTCGATAATCTATATATGAAATGCATATGGAAATAAAAAAAGTTACAGTCCTATTGTTGCAAATATTAGTCTTATGTAAGGTTAAGACCATTTTTAGTAATGGAGAGGCCAAAATGTCAAAAATGGACTACATCCATATGAAACCACTGTTTAGAATTTAGACTCCTATTTTCCTGCATTCCAGTACCGTTAATAAAATATTCTTGGCATATTTTTTTAAACATCAATTTTGGAAAACATTAATTAAATTATTACAAGTAGCATTTTCCTTTTAATTTTTCCCCTGAATAATTATGAAATGAAAAATACATTTCGATGTAAAAAAAATAAATTTTCTTGTGGATCGTTGTGCTTACCGCTACACTAAAAGCAATTGTTGACGGAGCACGCCCTCCCCCCTTTATAGAACAAGGAAAGTGCCACGTTTAACCATCGCTTCCAGCCTAGCTGGTTGTGAGGTTATCCTTGCATAGGAGAGGTTTCGTGTTCGAGTCCCACTAGCACCAGTGGAACTATGCTCTCCCAAAAAACCCTTCAAGTGGTAGGACCAAGCGGTGTATACTAACCCGTAGGGCCAAGCCAAAGTTAGGTTTCTGGAGTAAGGGGCCGTGAAAGCGGTGGAGCTAGTCACTATAAAAAGTTTACCTATACCTTAGTTTTTTACCGGCGGGCGTAGCTCAACTGGTAGCGAGGGAGTGCCACAAGGGTTAGGTCTCGAGTTTGAATCTCGGCAACTGCGATGAGGGGTTACTATGCTGCAAAATGCATAGGGCTTCTGCAAGTACCGGGGACAGAGCCCCACTCTCTATCTGTCAGATTGTGATTATAGTCCAATTTACATCCTCCCATCGTGCTGTCCGGTCGGTGTTGGGGGGCCCTCAGGGATGGGGTGTCATCCTTTTTTTTTAGGAAAGTGCCACGTTTCGATTGCACCGGCAGGCTAGCAGACTGCTGGCACCGCATACTCGCAACCCAACAATCTCACCCAGCACCTGCAGCCTACTCCTGAGCAGCATGTTGTTGCCGAGGGTCGAACCCGTGACCTTTGGCTCTGATACCACTTGTGGATCACTTAGGATGTTTTTACTTGGACTGTAATTTGTCCCAGACCAGATCAGACTAGACCAGACTTGAGTAGTTATAAAAATACAAAGAAATCAGACCAGACCAGACCAGTTGAGACCAGATCAGACCAGACCAATGGCCAACCGCCTTTGGACTTTCAAAATTTCTTATTAATATATTCATAAAAGTTTTATGCTTTAATTAGATATATATGTGTTCGCCCCCCCTTAACTTTTAGTTTTCAAAATTTTATATAGCATCTAAAATAATTTACATAATTTAAACAAATAAACAATAGAGTAACTCGTTGTTCAAGACTTAGGATACTTATTATATAAAATTCCTAGTTTTGTAATGTTTAATTAATTATTAGACACACTAGTTAAATACGGAGTAGTTTTTAATCATGTGAATTGAATTCAAAATATAAATGTTTGTTGATGACACTCAACATTAAATTACACAATTGATTTGAGTTATTACCCTAAATAAGACTAAATTATTGTTGAAATCCCTAAATAGGAGTATGTGTCATTCTATTCCCTAAATAGGAGTTTTGTTCCACATTTACCCTCCCCTTTATTTTACGGAGTAAATGTTTTCAAGTCGTGCCCCAACTTCTTCTCTCGTTCATCTTCTACAATTGTTGCGCAGCAGCGGCGACCTTTGAGCTGAGGTTGCGGCAGCGAGCAACAATCAGCGGCAGAGAGCAGAAGGGACTAGCGCGCAACGGAGAACGTCATCGAGCAGCGGCGGAGCATCCACGAGTCGTGAATCAGCGGCAGAGAGCAGTGACTGAGTTGAAGTAGGTCATTTTCCCCCCTCTTCTTCTGTCATCGTTTTCTTCTTCCTTCATTTCTCTTGCTCTTCTGATTTTCTCCTCTTGTTTAGTTTATTGCAAATCTCCTTCAATGTCATTGCAGATCTCGCTTTGTGTTTCATCTTTGAGTTTTAAAAAATGTCAAATTTTGTTTTAGAATGCCATGGAGATGGCTTTATTTCTCTTCAAAAATGTCATGTTTTGCTTTGAAAATGCCATTAGTTGGCATTCAGATCAAAATGATGGCATTAGAGTCGGCATCGGCTAGATCGGCAGAGGCCTTGGCCGGATCTGCAGCGGCCGGGTTCGGATCTGCATCGGCGATGGTCGAATCTGCAGGGGTGGCTGGAAGGCGGCAGCAAGATTTGGGTAGATCCACAGTGGCGGCGGTTAGATCTGCGACGGCGATGGCCAGATCTGCGGTTGCAGCGGTGGCTGGCGGCTAGTGGTGGCCCGGCGTCCTACCGGTGACAATGTATTTTTAATCTTCAAGGGTGTTTCTGTCCATGTACAAATAATAACTCTCTATGTTGCACGGAAACACAAAAATCATGAGTAAACGAGAAACGAGAAACGTCACTTTTCCAAAGAGTTTCCGAGAGTTATCGAAACGGGGAACGTACTCTTTCCTAAGAGTTTCCATGCTACCTAGATAACTCCTATTTAGGGAATTTTCAAACTTTGATTCTATTTTAACAATTAAAGATTTATTTACTCCTATTTAGGTAAATCTCCCAATCAATTTACTTCTTACTTTCTAAAATTAGTTTATTGCATAGATAATAAACTATAACTTATTTTAGCAATAATACAAATATAATATATGCACCATATATATGAATCTGCAATATAATATGATTCTAAAAATAATAATCTCATACATACTATTGTAATATTAAGAAAACATCTCGTGAATCACGAACACCCTCCTTGGTAGGCAAAAATTGCAATTCAAAAATTAATCATTTATTTAGATAAGATTCACGTGATTAAACAAATCAGAAGTTAATTAAAAAGTATTGGTGGATGTATACCTTTCAAACTTTTTATATTCAAATAATTTGATAAAATATTATATATCCATTTTTATTTTCAAATAATTTCCCATTTGATTTGCCATTTCTTACCCTTTAATATACGGAGTATCATTGGTTTTTTTCCTAAACCACTTTCAATTATAAAATCAAAGTTACTTTTCATTGTCTAAACTTAGTTTATAGTAGATTTGAATGTCGTCATGTATGTATTAATGGATATTTTTGAATAAAAAATAGCCGCAAAGCCCTACAAAGCAAAAAAAAAAAAAATCGCCCCGCTACACAGCTTAAAAAAAATCCCCCCTACACTAACGAAAAAATTTCTCACACCTTGACTCGAAATCCTAGATCTTTCCCTGCATAGAACAGATTTTAGGCATGATTAATTATAACACGAGTGCGTTTAACGCATTTTTTAAATCACAATAGGTTAATACGCAAAATTTCTATATATCACAAAGGTTTGTTGCATTAAACCCTTTTTTCTTTTCTTTTTCCTTTTCTCAGCCCACCTTCTATTTTTACTCCTCCATCCCTTTCCCCACTTTAACCCCTCATTTAACCCACCACTACACTAAATTGGAGTCTAGAATCTCCAACTTTAACATTTTGGACTTTTAATCATGAAAAATGCTCGGTGTACACAAAAATGTGTACACCTTTTGTACATTCATCTGTCTCAAGCACAAACAATTGTCTGTCCACAGACAATTCTGTAGAATTCTCTGTAGACAAACAATTGTTTATGCGTGAGACAGACGAATCTACAAAAAGTGTACACATTTTTGTGTACACGAAGCACATCCGTTTAATCATACACTGATACACCAGTGTAATAGCCGGAAAAACGACCATAACTCACAACAGTCAACGGTGACAAAATTGGATTCACATGGACAAATTGTATTCTGTTTTCATCAATTGGTTATTAAAAAGATAAATTGGCTCACTTGCTTTACTAGATTCCATACATGTGCGGTCTCATTAGCCCTTGCTACTTTATGTTTATATAATTATACTACGTATAACTTTTGCCAATATTATTTAACTATCACCATCTAAAGAAAATAATTTCAATCATAATGCTTGTGTATAATAGATTGAACGATTCCCAATCATGGTACACACCATATTCTTTCTGATTTCAAAGGCTGCGACACCAATATGAAAGATCCAGGGGCCGGACCCAGGAAATTGATATTAGGGAGCGATAATTTAAACAAAAAAAATCTAGGCGATTATTATTATAAGTTATAACCTTAATATAACACGGAGTAGTAATTAAATGAAGCATTATAATAGAAGAAGAAACAAATATATTATTACAAAATAGTTAAAGTTAGTACCTTAGAAATGTACCCAACGCTTCTTCAACGAGATAAATTCCTCAATCACGGCTTTTTAGTCAAAAGTTTTAGCAATTTCTCTTTCAATATAAACAATAAGGTTGTCTGCAACATACTCATCCTCCATTTTATTGCGAAGCCTTGTTTTTATAATTTTCATGGAAAAAGTCCTTTCGGTTGTTGTTGTTGAAACCGGTAAAGTCAACAAAAGTCGGATCAATTTATCAACAAGCTAAGAAAGTACACTTTTGACATCTCCGTCTCCGCTAATCTTTGACAAAGTTCACCCATTGTAGAAAAATTCGCCAACTTTGGATGGTTCAGAACATTGAGCTTATAATGTTGCAATTGAAACCTCAAGCTCACCTTCTCCTGCTCAATAAAATCAAAGGGGTAATATTTATCCACTAAAGAACAGATATCATCAATGTTAAAAGACTTATATGAGTCCTTAGGATCCAAAGCACCACTAAGAGTAAGAAGATCCATTATCTGTTCACCGAATCTGCTATTCAGCTCCAACAATTATGAATCTATGGCTGCGTAAAACATATCAACCCGATAGTGACGTTCAATATCAAACCCTTCTTGATCATGGTGTTTGCGTTTTACTGCATAAGGAGACTTCATATTAGGAACTTCAATTTCATGCTTTGTGCAAAATTCTTTAACAATTTCTAAGAAGTTATCCCATCCACCCTCCCTTAACTTTTGGATCAACAATTTGGTGCTTGACACCAAATGCATAGCATTTACTATGTCTTGGCTTAAAAAAAGCTGAAAAGGGTGTTTTCAAATGATAGCTTCTGCTTAAATTAATCATTTAAAAGCTAAAAGCTGGAAGCAGGTAGAAGGGTGCTTTAAACTGCTTCTCACTTTTTCTATTACACAAAAGTACTTATTTTACCAAACACTACCAACTTTTACTTTTTCAGAATCACTTTTTTCTCAAACACTACCAACTTTTACTATTAATCACTTTTCCTAAAATTACTTTAAAAAATCACTTTTTTAAAGTTGAAGCAATTGCAAACACTCCCATAGTACTACATAATATATACTCTCTTCGTCCAATAAAATACTTCCCGGTATGACTTGAATCAGAGTTTAAGAAAGTGAGTACAAAGTGGAAATTTATGATTGTAGTTGAGTAAGAAAAATGTAAATTGATGTTAGCCACAAAAACTTTCTAAAAAGAAAAATATGAAGAATTTTTTGGGACATCACAAAAAAGTAAGTGCGAAGAATTTTTTGGGACGTAAAAAAATAAGAAAAGTAAAAATTGTGTGATTGAAAATATTTATATTACCTTCCTTGTATTTAAGTTTCAACTTTCCTTTTTATGACGTTTCATACTTCGCACTACTTATTAAACTGCACACCTCCACTAGAGATAATATTCGTATGGAAAAGACATTTATATTCCCAACTTACTCTTGATGATTTACCTTTTCCTTTGATTTACCCCTCTTTAACATTTTGTGGTCAAGGTATAAGAGAAAGTAATTGCAAAATATTATTCCGCCAAAAAATCCGTAAAATTGAAGTGAGAACTTAAATTTGAGAAATAGGGAGTAAAATTTCATCCTCTCACTATTTTAGCCCTCAAGAATGACATCCCTCTTGAGGGTCCCATAATTAGTTGAGATATGTAAATTGAATTTTAACAACTGATTCATTGATAGTGAGTGAGATTCTGATTCAAGTATTTAGTTTTTTTTTCTTTCCAAAAATGATGGTCCAATTGGGTATGTTTTCAAGTATTTAGCTATTTGCATAGAAACCTGTGATCTCAATTGGCTCCGAGGGCGTCCACATGAACAAAAGTTTGACTCAGCCGATATAAATATTTTTTCAAATAATTTTTTACACATATTTTTTTAAAAATTTACTCCGTATTTAAATTTAGGGTCAATCGAGGCTCAATGATCCTCAACCTCTGCCCAATTGTCCATCATTGATTGGTTTGATACCCCAAACTTAACTTTATGGTAGCCTCATTTCACTTTAATTACTCAACGACAGAATGATAATTTGTCAAACGATTTTTGCGTGAAAAGATTCAAAGTATGGATGGCCAAGAATGGAATATAAGACCTCATTCCAATGACCTTGCTCATTTGAGCTGCCATTGCGAGCATCCAATTACTTGTTGTAGTATTATTACAGCATCATCATATTACTTTGTCCATCATTTTTAATCTTTTGATTTTTCATCGTACCATATCATGACCGTTGAATTGACTTTTCTCTTCCCATGAAAGCACGCATTCCTTTCTCAGATTGTTACTACTCCGCATATCTGAGCCAATTCTGTAGTCTTGGCCTCCTCTGCGTAGCTTTTTACTCTGCTCCCATAGTTTCCGCGTCATCTTTAAGGTTTTTCTAGCTTTCACACACACCCACGCCCGCATAAAATCAATCATCAATTAAATATATACGCGGAGAGAGAGTCAGAAGAAATGCTCATAGAGCTACTGCTCCATTATTGACAAAGGAGAAGAAGAAGAAGAAATTAAGGTCTTACAATTGAAGGTCTGGAGTTTTGGGGGAAGATGATGTCCTGCTTCCACGTGTTCAAGAAGAAATCGAGGTCAAAGAGGTCGTCAGGAAAGTCAGCGCCTGAGCTGACCGACAGAGGAGGAGGCAGCAAACCGGACACTTCCTCCGCGACCTCTAGCAGAGCCACTCGATCCACCGGTTCGATGTCTTCCCCGAAAAGCATTCCCCAATTGTACAGAGAAAAGCCACCGACTCTCAGGGATTTCTCTCTGACTGAGCTCAGGGAGGCCACTTCCAATTTCAATAGGATGTTAAAGGTTGGGGAAGGAGGGTTTGGGAGTGTGTATAAGGGCTCTATCAAGGCTTCTGGTGCTCAGGATGCGCCATCTACGGTTGTTGCCATTAAGAAGCTCAATACTCAGGGGATGCAGGTAAACCCTAGTTTTCTAGTCCTTTTTTGGCAATTTTATTAACTCCAAACTCCAATTTTTATGAGGTTTTGTCTTTTAATTAATTGTGTGTGTAAAGAACATATGGATTTATGAATTTCAATCTTGAGGTTTCTTCCATGTGCATTATGGTCAGACCTCAGGTCGAGTAACCCGTGGCAGTCATGATTTATACTATTCAGACTAATTAAGCGCCCATGTTCTGTGCAGAATATCTGAATTAAGGAAATATTTATTAATTAAATTAAAAAGTCAATGTGATTTTTTTTTCAAAAAGAAAAAGGTCAATGTGAATTGAGCTGGCAAATTTAAGACTAAATGAGGCGTCTTTTAGATTTTGACCTATGCAGTTGTGTCCTGTTCTTATAATAAAAAAGGTTCTTCAACATATTCTTAGATTTGCAGGATATAAAAGTAGGTATGCAGTTTTTATATGTATCCGCCCCAAAAAATGTTTTTGAATTCCAAAATAGGACTGTCATGATTTTATTCCTAAATAGGTGTAATTAGGGCCATGTTTTGGCATTAATTGATTTTAAACATGGTACTCCCTATGCCCTTGAATTATCTTCCGAATTTCCTTTTTCGTCCATCCCAAAATAATCTTTCATTTCCCTTTCAGGCAAAAAATTTGTGGTTCACAACATTTCTTATACTCCCTCCGTCCCGAAAAGGTTGGCTAAATTTACTTTTTTGGATGTCCCAAAAAGATTTGTCATTTCCATTTAAAGTAAGAAATATGTGGCTAAAGTTAATTCTCTCTCCTTTGCACAAATTTCAACCACACAGGCACACAGTTTTTACTTTATTAATCCACGTGAAAGTCAACTTTGGCCAACCTTTTTGGGAGGGAGGGAGTACATTTCTCTCTCCTCTGCACAAGTCTCCACCATATAATACTCACTATCTTAATCCCCGTGTCAAATGTACTTCAGAAGATAATTTAGGGAGGGGGGGGTATTTTTCAAGCTTGCTAGTAGTTACTCCTATTTAGAGAATAAAAACACGTCAGGTCTATTTTGGAATTCCAAAACGTTTTTATTCCTATTTCGGGAATTTTCCCTTTAGACAATCATGAAATCCTTGTGCTCTTTGTGAGTTTTATTCAGATTGTGTTGGTCGTTTGAATGCAATGGGCTCAAAAAACACATTAAGACACTGATTTCTGTCTTAACTAGTTAAGAAGAGTAATATGAAGCCTTATATGAAAAGGAGCTTTGGCGCACCAAATACAGCATCGTTGTTTGACCAAGAGGTCACAGGTACAAGTGTTGATAGCAGCCCCTTGTTAAAACGACAAGGGAAAGTTTGCTCTTATAGACCCTTGTGGGTGGACCTTTTCCAGGACCCTCGTTTTGTGGGGACGCCAATGTGCACCAGGCTGCTCCCCTTTTTATATGCGAGTGAAATCTGATTTGTGGAAAGATTTAACATTAAGTACTCATCCCCCCTAAAGGTAAAATATTGCGTCCACAACTTGTAGTTTTTTTAACAAACGTGCATTATAAACCAGAGGCTAAAACTTATCAGCCCTATCTTCAGAGGGCGATCAAGTTTCACAACAGATACAACAAGAACATCTCAGCTACTCTTGGAATTCCTACAGCAAACTTCAACTGCTAAACTTTATTTGCTTTATCTGTATGTTTTAGTTTTATTTCAACTCTTGTAATCTTCAAATTTTATTAATAAAATTGGGAAGTGTTCCTCGGAAAAAAAAAAAAAAAAAAAAAACCTATTGAGCGACTGCGGCACAATCATGAATTGTTTATGGTTTCGGTAAATGCTTCGTTTTGGATCTTGAGATAAATGATGATATTTACAGTACAAATATATACAATTTTAGGGTCACAAACAATGGATTGCTGAAGTCCAGTTCCTTGGTGTCCTGGAGCACCCTAACCTTGTTAAGCTTCTTGGATATTGTGCCACCGATGGGGAAAGGGGGATCCAACGTCTATTGGTGTATGAGTATATGCAGAATAAAAGCTTAGAGGATCATCTTTTCAGCAAAACTAAGGCTGTCATTCCTTGGAGGACAAGGTTGAACATTATCCTTGGTGCAGCTGAAGGAATGGCCTATTTGCATGAGGGCCTAGACATCCAGGTATCATTTTAAGGTCTGTTGGACCCTCAGAAATGCTGGGGGGGGGGGTTATGGATGAAGGTTAGAATGAAATAAAATGTGGGAGAAGATTTAAAATTGCTTCAAAGTTGACGAATCAATATTTGTACTTTCTCGAACTTACCATGTTCCAAAGTTAAGGAGTGTTTGGAGTTGCTTTAAATAGGATTTTTTGCAATTTTTCCTTAAAAAATCTAATAGTGTTATAAAAAATCCAAATAGGTGTTTCTGTTAAGTTTAAATACTTCGAAGCTAACTTACTGCTTTTCACCTTCTCTATAAAATTTTATTTAACTAATGCACCAAAAAGGACCTTATGCCAACACCCAAGTTCTAATTTTCTAAGATTACTTTCATTATCAAACTGTACTAACTTTTACAATCAAGCACTTTCTCTATAATCTCTAAAATAAATCACTTTTCACAAGCAAATTCAAACACTATCATACCCAATCGGTACAGGTGAAAAGAATTTAGTGTGTTATAGGCATATAGTTGGTAAAATATTACCTTCGATTTTGAGTGTTCCATTTGTATATCTTACATTCTTAAATCCCACATCCCTCAAGCAGTTGAATTTTGAGCGTTTTTGCTTTATATAATCTCATTCATTGAGATTCATAGGCATCTAACTATATAGAACATTAGAATCTGGAAGACAAATTTGTTCAAGTTAATGCAAAATTTGCAAGCTTTTGTACATTGTAAGATTTGCAAGATTTGCTAGTAAGAGTAGCAAAGGCATTTTCTGCAGTTTCATTCAGATCGTGATAATATTTCACTCCCAATGGTGTTGATATGTTGTGCTTGTTTTAAAATGCTAGGTGATATATCGGGATTTTAAATCATCAAATGTGCTCTTGGATGAGAATTTCAACCCAAAGCTTTCAGACTTCGGGCTTGCAAGAGAAGGGCCAGTGGGTGACAGATCTCATGTGTCTACAGCGGTAAGTAAACACTGCTCATGTGTCTGTTGGGATCACTTGTAATACAACATTACTTTGTTTCTCAATGGTTGTCGTTTTTTGTTATGCAAAAAAGACCCAAAAGTTGTTGCGATTAGGCAAAGATAAAACGATAAATTAAGAGCAAGAACACAAGAATTAACGTGGTTCACGCAATCGGGGTGATTACGCTAGTCCACGGCGAACGAGAGAGAGTATGTATTATTATCAGCGTCCCAAGAGGTTTACAAGTACATAAGAGTCGTTTAAATAGGTTTAGGAAAACCTAAACTGAGATTAGAGCCGCAGGCCCAAAATTAAGCCTGTTTTTAAAATTCCCGTCGCCTGACCCGGTCGGGTCTCTTATTTGACCCGGTCGGGTCTCCTTCACAGAACACAAACCCGGTGGAAACCAGGTCGGGTTTCCAAAACAGAAGGCTTCTGCCTTGCTGACCCGGTCGGGTCCCTTCACTGACCCGGTCGGGTCTCACGTCCAGTGAGCTCCCAGGTCTTCTGCTTCAACATACCCGGTCGGGTCCTTCATCTGACCCGGTCGGGTATCAGTTCTGAAATTCTGAACAAGACTCCATCTTCAACAATCTCCCACTTGGAGGCTTGGTCAACAATCATCTGCCATCCAAGAACATGTATCTTCTGTAAAACCCCTGATCTCTCTCTCTCTCTCTCTCGTCCACGCCTTCTCATCAAGTATCTGGAAGGCCCGTTGAAGCCATGCATAGCTTCAACTTCTCCGTTGTCACCGCCTTGGTAAGCATGTCTGCTGGATTCTTCGTACCAAGGATCTTCTTCAAATTTATAGTACCATCTTCAATCAATTCTCGAATGAAATGATACCTCATCTTGATGTGTTTCGTTCTACTGTGAAACACCGGATTCTTCGCGAGATGAATAGCACTCTGGTTGTCACAATACAGACCACAATCCCCCTGTTCCATGCCCAACTCCGAAAGAAAATTCTTCAACCAAATCATCTCCTTGGCCGCTTCAGCAATAGCCATATACTCTGCTTCTGTGGTTGAAAGAGCTACACTCTTCTGTAATCTGGACATCCAACTGATTGCCGTACCTCCAATAGTGAATATGTAACCCGTAGTGCTCTTCCCGGAATCATGACAGCCCCCCAAATCAGCATCTGCAAAACCTTCTAGAATTGCCCCATTCCTCCTGAAACAAAGAGCAGTTCTAGAGGTGCCTTTCAAGTAGCGTAGCAGCCACTTGACTCCTTCCCAATGTTCCTTCCCTGGATTTGACATAAACCTGCTAACAACTCCCACTGCATGAGCAATGTCTGGCCTTGTTGACACCATCGCATACATCAAACTGCCAACTGCTGATGCATAAGGAACTTTAGCCATCTCATCTTTGTCTTCATCGGTCTTCGGAGACTGCTGCTTGGAGAGTTTCAACTGACTCCCTAACGGTGTGCTCCTTGGCTTGGCATCCGTCATTCTGAACTTCTCAAGGACCTTCTGAATGTACTTCTGCTGTGAAAGCTTTAAAGTACCTTCCACCTTGTCTCTGACTATGCTCATCCCAAGAATCTGTCTCGCCTCCCCTAAATCCTTCATCTCAAATTCTTCAGACAACTTCTTCTTGAGCTTGTTGATCTCCTGCATGTTTGCTCCAGCCACCAACATGTCATCAACATACAAAAGAAGAATAATGTATGAAGACTCGAATTTCTTCAAGTAACAGCAATGGTCCATCTTGCATCTAGTGTACCCATTCCGCTGCATAAAACTGTCAAACTTCAAGTACCACTGTCTAGGAGCTTGCTTCAGCCCGTATAGACTCTTCTTGAGTTTGCACACCATCTTCTCTTTACCACTCACTGGGAAACCTGCTGGTTGGGCCATGTAAATGTCTTCTTCAAGGTCACCATGAAGAAAAGCAGTCTTCACATCCAGCTGCTCCAAATGCAAATTTTCAGCAGCAACGATACCAAGGATCAACCTGATAGTAGTCATCTTCACAACCGGAGAGAAGATTTCATTGTAATCAACCCCCTTCTTCTGTTGGAACCCCTTGACAACTAGCCTCGCCTTGTATCTTTTGTTCCCATCAGCTTCATCTTTGATTCTGAACACCCACTTGTTCTCCAAAGCTTTCTTTCCCGGTGGTAGCTTGACTAAGGACCAAGTTTGGTTCTTCTCAAGCGAATCTAACTCATCCTCCATGGCCTTCTTCCACTGTATGGAATCCTTCACGGTCAGCGCCTCTGAGTAAGATTCTGGTTCTCCATTCTCGGTCAGCAACAAATAATTTGCTGAAGGAGAATATCTGTTAGGAGGTCTTCTGATTCTGGTGGACTGTCTGACTTGAGGAGTAGCTGCCTCTGAATTTTCACCATCTTCATCACTCCCACTATCTTCAGACATTCCTGTATCTCCTGAGCTCCCACTGCTCCCTGAACCTCCTGTTGTCTCATCATAACCAACAGGTTGTGCTATGTCATCTTCAGTCATCCCGTCAAACACCACTTGTTGCTTGTTTTCTGGTTGCTTGGCTTTGCTAGTTTCTGCTGCAAGACCATCTTTATACAGGGCATTCTCGTTGAAAGTGACATCTCTACTTCTGATAACCTTCTTGCTGTGGTTGTCCCAGAACCTGTAGCCCATGTCATCCATCCCGTACCCAATAAAGATACACTTCTTTGCCTTTGCCTCGAGCTTGTCACTATCTGCATCTCTAACTTTGACATAAGAAATACAACCAAAAACTTTCAAGTGAGTAAGAGATACCTCTCGACCTTTCCATTCCTCTTCTGGAATTTTGAAACCTATGGGAGATGAGGGTCCTCTGTTGATCAAGTATGCTGCTGTGTTCACTGCATCGGCCCAGAACATCTTTGGAAGTCCTGCATGCAATCTCATGCTCCTGGCCCTCTCATTCAGTGTTCTGTTCATCCTCTCTGCAACACCATTTTGCTGTGGTGTTTCTGGAACCGTCTTCAGCATTCTGATCCCCTGTTCAGCACAATACTCTACAAACTCTGTGCTACTGTACTCACCCCCATTATCACTCTTTAAACACTTAATCTTAAGATTTGTTTCATTCTCAACAGCAGCTTTGAACTTCTTAAAAGTGTTAAAGACATCGGATTTATTCTTAAGAAAATAAACCCATACCTTCCGTGTAGAGTCATCAATGAATGTAACATAGTACCGGGAACCTCCAATCGAAGAGACCTTTGTCGGTCCGTAGACATCTGAATGAATCAACTCCAGCCGCTCAATCTTGGGTTGTTGCCCTGTCTTCACAAAGGTTACCCTCTTTTGTTTGCCTAGAACACATGGCTCACAAAAGTTCAACTTTGAATTCTTCAAATCTGGGATTTTGCCCTTTGAAGACAGCATCTTCATTCCGTTCTCACTTATGTGCCCAAGTCTTTGGTGCCACAAAGTAGAGACCCCTGTCTCTTCAACTGCTGCGTTTGCCCCATCTGTGGACACTTCAACCATGTACAGTGTACCATGCTTCTGCCCACGAGCAATGACCAGCTTTCCCTTTGTCACCTTCCATTGCTTGTTGCCAAAACTAACGTTATGGCCTTCCTCATCAAGCTGTCCAACTGAGATCAACATCTTCTTCAGGTCTGGAATATACCTCACGTCTTTCAGTCTCCAGGTCGTACCCAAAGAGGTACTGAGATCAACATCTCCAATACCCGTGATCTCCAGGGATTTGTCATCCGCCAAACGAACTCTTCCGCTGTAGGACCTGAAATTTTTCATCAAATCCCTGCAATGACAAGCATGAAACGACGCACCTGAATCCATGATCCAGGACTCAACTGAATTCTCAACACTGCAAATTAGAACATCTTCATAATCCTCTGCCACGTTCACCTCCTTCTTGCCTTTGTCTGCAGGGGGTTTTGGGCACTGATTTTTGAAGTGTCCATTCTCTTTGCAATTCCAACAATTGATGTCCTTCCGGTTCTTGGATTGCCCTCTCTTTCTCGACTTCGATCTTCCTTTCTTGTTACCCCCTCTAGTGGATTTTCTGCCCCTATCTTCAGTACTCAATAAACTATTGGAGCTATCCCCCGAACTCCTCCTCCGGATATCCTCACCAAGGATTAAGTCACGAATACCTTCAAAGGTAAGCTTAGTGGTTCCAGATGAACTACTAACCGCTGTGACTGTACCGGACCAACTATCGGGCAAAGATGATAACAAAAGTAATGCTTGGACTTCATCATCGAATTTAATCTCAACCGAGCCTAACCTGGATATGATTGAATTAAACTCGTTGATGTGATCTGTCACGGATGCACCTTCCTTCATTCTTGTATTCACCAACTGTCTAATCAAGAAAACCTTGTTTGCTGCTGAGGGTTTCTCATACATGTTGGATAACGCCTTGAGCAGTCCGAACGTTGTCTTCTCGTTGACGATGTTGTAGGCAACGTTCTTCGCCAACGACAACCTCACCACACCAAGAGCCTGTCGATCCAACAAATTCCATTCCGCCTCCGTCATCGTTTCTGGTTTGTTCTCAGACAACGGTTGATGAAGCTTCTTCTGGTAGAGATAATCCTCGATCTGCATCTTCCAGAAAGCGAAATCTTGACCATCAAATTTATCGATCTTAACCTTCCCTTCGTCAGCCATAGCTCTGATACCAATTGTTGCGATTAGGCAAAGATAAAACGATAAATTAAGAGCAAGAACACAAGAATTAACGTGGTTCACGCAATCGGGGTGATTACGCTAGTCCACGGCGAACGAGAGAGAGTATGTATTATTATCAGCGTCCCAAGAGGTTTACAAGTACATAAGAGTCGTTTAAATAGGTTTAGGAAAACCTAAACTGAGATTAGAGCCGCAGGCCCAAAATTAAGCCTGTTTTTAAAATTCCCGTCGCCTGACCCGGTCGGGTCTCTTATTTGACCCGGTCGGGTCTCCTTCACAGAACACAAACCCGGTGGAAACCAGGTCGGGTTTCCAAAACAGAAGGCTTCTGCCTTGCTGACCCGGTCGGGTCCCTTCACTGACCCGGTCGGGTCTCACGTCCAGTGAGCTCCCAGGTCTTCTGCTTCAACATACCCGGTCGGGTCCTTCATCTGACCCGGTCGGGTATCAGTTCTGAAATTCTGAACAAGACTCCATCTTCAACAAAAGTGTTGCTTTATTTAATAAAAAGACCATATAATACCAACTTTCTTGTAAAACCTTAGAAGTTATAAAAAAATACTTCGTACTACCTCCGTCCCATTTTATGTGTCTTAGTTTGACTTGACACGGTTATTAATGAAGTGGTTGAAAAAGTAAAAGTTGTGGTTGAGGTTTGAGTATAATAAAGTGAATTGGTGTAGGCCACATATATCTTTCCCAAAAAGGAAAGTGGACACTTATTTTGGGACAGCCCAAAAAGGAAAGTAGGACAGGTAAAATGGGACGGAGGGAGTATGAGTAAATCATTGTTTTAAGAATTCACAGCATTTTTATCAACTTCCGCATTTTCTATACTAACTTTGCTTACATTAAATGTTTTTTACTCCGTATGTTGAAAGAAATGAAATGCATTTAATGTTAAACTTAAATACTGGTAGAGTTTTAGCAAGTTCATTTTGTTAGGTAGTTTACGTGCAGTACTACTCTTTTGCTAGGTTCTAAAATGTCTAAGGAGTTTCTGCTTAAGTGTGTTTGGTACTATAACTTTAGTTAGGTGGAGTTCATTTTTCAATTGTCTCAAGTGTCTAATCAGTTCCTTTAACCCTGTTTCCACCATATTAGCCTGTTGGCACATTGGGATATGCTGCTCCGGAATACGTCGAAACTGGCCACTTGACAATCAAGAGTGACATATGGAGCTTCGGCGTTGTTCTATATGAAATAATTACAGGGAGGCGTGTCATAGAAAGAAGCCGTCCTACTTCAGAACAGAAACTTCTTGATTGGATTAAACATTTCCCAACCGAAAGCAACAAGTTCAGAATGATAGTTGACCCACGGCTTCAAGGTCAATATTCTCTTAAAGCTGCAAGGCAAATTGCAAACCTTGCAGATACATGCTTAAACAAGACTGCTAGTAATAGACCATCAATGAGCCAGGTGGTTGGAGGTTTGGGGCAAATTATACGACACATGGATGAAGTGTCATCCGGAATTAAAGATTCTGAACCGTTAAGGACCCAAAGGGCTATTCCCTCGCATAGACTGTTTTCAAAGAAGTCATTACCTGAACCTCCTACACAAATGACTCCCATTGCCAAGGCAAGTTACCTGCAACATATGAAGTCTTCTAATTTTGAAAATTATGAGTTAATACCCAACATACGCTATCAATGTACTTCGTTACTCAATTGTGTCCTCAGGCTATGAAATTTTGTCCTAAATAAGTTCTTATAGGAATTTTGTTGTGAATATGAAGTTTGTTTCCCTATGTTTACTAAATCTTGGTCTATGACTGGTTTATTTTGACTAATTTGATTTGTTTAAGTCTTGGCTACAGTTAAATTCGCTATAGGTATGTTATAGTTGTATTTCATTATACTCTAAGTCTAGTCTTGCCTGATTTAGTCTGTTTGGTCTAGTCTTGTTATGTTAGTGAGAGTAGAATAATGGAACAAGTACAAGTCCCCAAGTCCCCAGTTTATGATTCAATTTGATCCTCAACCATGTATTATAGACACAATTTGATCATTGCCGTATGAAAGTTGAGTCAGCGTTGCATGTTTTGGATTAAATAGAGTCCTAAAGATAGTAGGGGGATTAAAAATGTAGATAATGTGTTGTTGCCTAACTATATTCTAATTCTGGAATTTTGACAGGCTTGATTAATAGAGCAATGAGATGAAATGTCGACCCAATACAAGAGAAGACTCGCAGTTTTCCACGTCTTTTCGTAATATACAATAAGATATAGTCAAGATGAGCTCTTCACATTTTTGGATGTTTCTTCGAGAAAGAGAAGATCATGAATGGACCGGAAATGAAAGAGACTGTTCTAGCGGAATGTGTGGTATTTTCCTGGGTAGCACTTGGGTGTCAATTTTGTAGTATTGGACTATTGGTTGGCATTGTAGTTATCTGGCATGTGATTATGTGAATATTAAGGTTTTTTAATAGGTTTTCTTCCAATATGACTAAATAAATGAACAATGTTCATGGACAAATATGTAATGCCATTTTATATATGTAATAATTACATATATGTATAACTAAAATGAAATTGATAGATTGATAAAATTATAAAAATGTTGCCTTTTATATAAAATACCCAATAACTATGTTTATAATTTTTAGTGACTATAATCATGTACAATATTACGGAGTACATTTTAGTGACTATGGAGTTATATTCAGTAACTTTTGTTACATTTGAGGAAACACATCGCGTGAAGTATGTTGTTGAAAGCGGTCTATATAGTGAATTGAAATGTGATTCTCTTTGGAGATCAACAGTAATGTCGTTATACCACAATATATTTAGTAAGAGAAGGATGATAATAATAATAATAATAATAATAATAATAATAATAATAATAATAATAATAATAATAATAACAATAATAATATCATAATTTGAGAGGTTTAACTTTACTACATATTTTTTTGAAATATATTGAATGAGGTCTTACTTTTCCATTTAAAGTTAAATATTCATTCATTTCTTTTTCCTAATAAAATTGTAACATTTGGCAGTTGGGACACTTTGATGGTAAAGTGGTTTCCTCTACGCAAACCACATTGATATATGAGTATCACACGCTATAATATTTTGATCTCTTGCATTTTCTTGGTACGAGTATTATGGGTAATCTGTATCGTTCGATTATTTTTGACAAAGAAAATAATATATGGTAGGTGTGTAAGAATTCTTTTAGTTTGTGTTTTTCTCTTGATAAAGCACAATATAATTGGTATTAATAATAAGTAACTCATATTCAAAACTCCTAGGGTAGTTTAAAATTTAAATAGAGATGTTTTGGTAACATTTAAATTATCAAAATAGGTTAAATTTAGTGTAATTGTCAAAATTTTAGCTGAAATGAATAAATTTATTGATCCATGAAAAAGATTTGTTTAAATTACTCCGTATATTTTATTGATAAAATAAAGAAAATATATGGAAAAAATCCAAAATGGTCTTCTTAAGCAATTTCTACCTATTTAGTTAGAGAAGTAACTTCAACTTCCTTTAATCTGATTATGACATAATTTAGAACAAAGAGTCAAAGGGATATGTTAAGACATGGAGTTCCATCATAAAAGGTCAACCTGATAGAAGGAGTAGCTCATTCGTTAATATAACACTTTGTTCATCCAAATCTTTCCGATGTGGAACATTTAACACCCCTCCTCACGACCAGACACTTCGTCTGGATCGTGTCATCAATAATTTTTTTCATCGGTCCGTTTTTTTCATCTGGCCGTAATCGTCATTTTTTTAATAATCGTGTCATCACGATTCATAAGGGACCCCACACCATGGATCGACTGGGATCTGATACCATGTTAAGACACGGGGTCCCATCCTAAAAGATCAACCTTATAGAAGAAGTACCTCATGCGTTAATATAACACTTTGTTCATCTAAATATTTCCGGTGTGGACATTTAAAAGACATGGACTCCTCCTCCTACCAGGTCTTAACATGGTATCAGAGCCAAATCGATCCATGGTGTGGGCACTCTTATGAAAAAATGACGACATGATTATAAAAAAATGACAATGACGAGCCGACGAAAAAAAATGAATTACGGCACGATCCAGACGAAGTGTCTGGTCGTGATGAGGGGTATTAGAGTCCCACACCGGAAATATTTGAATAAACGAAGTACTATATTAAGATATGAGCTACTCCTCTTACCAGGTCTTAACCGGATGATAGTATTTGGTGAAGAAACCAATTGATGATAAAACTTATAAGTTAAAAATATGGCATCTAATGGGTTCTAAATTTAACATACACCATGCATGCTGGCATGTATTTCATTCTATATTTACATTATTTAAGTCCACCTTAATTTGATCAATAAGCGTTTAAAGTATAGCCATTGTTATGGAAAAAGGCATTATTTATTTATTTATTTATTTATTTATTTATTTATTTATTTATTTATTTATTTATTTATTTATTTATTTATTTATTTATTTATTTATTTATTTATTTATTTATTTATTTATTTATTTATTTATTTATTTATTTATTTATTTATTTATTTATTTATTTATTTATTTATTTATTTATTTATTTATTTATTTATTTATTTATTTATTTATTTATTTATTTATTTATTTATTTATTTATTTATTTATTTATTTAATGGCTTCATCTTATATGCTAGCATCAGTTGCATGAGTATTTTGTTACAATGGATCTTCTGAGAACTGTTAATTTATTCATCATGTAATTAAATTATTGCTCTTTACTGAATGGAAGTGTCAAGTGTAGGATGTGAGGGTTGGAGTTCTCCACACTATTTGCATCTTCACATTTTCATAGAAGGATGCAAATATTGTTTTTGCGTGATAGGTTATTGCAATAAAAATTTACTTTATAATTATCTTGGACTCGTTGTTCTAATTAAAATACGAAGTATTCGTGACAAAAAAAAACTCAATAATATAAGAAGCGAGCAATTCCTTCTAGGACCTTCGGCCCGGCCCCTGGAACCATGAATTACAAACTCATCCAACTTAGCCATTTGATGGATCAAATTAAGAGTCCTCATCCAACTTAGCCATTTGATGGATCAAATTAAGAGTCCTTTTGTTGATTCTATTTTCGGTTTATCAGCCAACACATAGCTTTTAATTTCGCTCATTGAGTTGTAAATCAAAATAAATAAAAGTTGAAGTTACTTTTCTGGTTGGATTTGCTGAAATTGCGGTAGAGAAACATTTTAGTTATATGTGTGTGTGTGTGTATGTATATATATATGTATGTATATATATATTTAATAAAGTACGTAGTATATTTTAAATATAATTTTTTTCATAATTTAGCAGAATCAGTTGATCCAGCCATGATAAGTTTATAAATTTAAGCACAATCAATTAACCAGTTAATTTATATTTTATCAAACAGGCTCTAAACCTCTTCTGTTGGTATATCAACATTGAACACTAATATATCGAGGCTATTAGTGAAACACTACATAAATTATAAGCTAAAGGGTCAAATAGACCCTCAAACTAACTTAAAAAGTACAAATCACTCCTTATATAGGAGGATCTGTCTGGCCATCGCCATTTGGGGTGATTCGTGGTGAAATTTTTTGATAATTTTTTTGAGCATCTTCTTCATTAAGTCTGCTAGTTTACCCATACCAAATTTCAGATGAAAACTTAACCGGGAAGACAGTCAAATGATTTTCTGAAATGTAATGCGCTGTTTAACTGCCAAATTCATTTGACTACCTTTCCGATTGAAGTTTTAGCTGAAAGTTGGTATGAGTAAACTAGACTTAATGAAAAAGATGTTCAAAAAATTTCAGCAAAAAATTCCACCGGGAACTGCCCAAATGGCGACGCCCGGACAGAGCCTCCTATATAAAGGGTGATTTGCACTTTTTAAATTAGCTCGAGGGTCTATTTGACCCTTTAGCCCAAATTATAATGCCAACCAGTACAGTGTGTGCAGTGGTGGATCTCCTCTAGTCTCTATGATGTTGATGTAGAATTAGTGTAATAATGAATGTCTAACTTTAGTTTTGTTTATTATTCCCTGTGTTCCATTTTAGTTAGTCAAACTTGACTTTTCAAATCAATGATGTCTAACTTTGATTGATTATATATTTATGTGGAAAAATATTAATAATATGAAAATTTTATTTATTAGAAATACTATCATAAAAATATAAGATTATAAAATTTTTGATTAATATTTACTACGTAGTTAAAATAATTGGTCAGCTTACCATCTTTGATCGGAAAAGTCAAAGATGATTAACTAAAATGGAACGGAGGTAATAGTTTTTTAGGAGAAAATGTATAGAATATTTACGTCAAATAATACAATTTTTAAAATTCTTATTATGAGTTAAGAATATTCAAAATTTAAAAGCCAAGTCCGATAAATATGTGCATGCTGCCCCAATGACACACATGACGACCACTTCGAGTCTTCGACATTTATGAGTAGTGATTTATTTATGAGCAACCCGGTGCTGGCGCCTCCCCTTCACCGGAGTTCTTAAGCTATGTATATGCATTAGCCCGGAGTATATCCATTAGTGCCCCTGTGCTTCAGTCCGCTCAAATCGTCGCAGGCTGTTCTGGAACGCAGAAACGCCGGAGGAGGAGGGTTTGGTGAAAATTTTTAACTTTCCCCACTTGTAGGAAACGACGTCGTTCAGTTAAATGAAAAAAATTAGGGAAGTCCATTACTCCAATACTCCATATTAGGTTTATGCCGTTCAGTCTTTCAGAGCCGAATTGTTGGGAATTCAAAGAGTAAATTCACAGAACCCTCTAATAGATTGACATCTTGGATTCTTGGACTCTTCGAGATTGCAGATTTGGGGATTTGACCTTTCCCCTTCCTTTTTGGTCTTCGTTTGCCGACTTCCCGCTGCCAATTGCAAGTACAAATAGTATAGTAGCTGCTTAATTTATTAATTACATTTAGGCCTTGACCCGTAAGTGGTATTGTGGTAAGTGTTATCGTTTTATTGTTAGATTTTATTAGATTTTAGGCCTCCTTGTTTTGTTTAAGGTTTATTCAATTAATTATTTACTTGTCTAGCCGTTTTTACTAAATTGAAAGTTTGTAATTATTTTCTTAAAAACTAATAGAGATGCTTGGTTTTTATAATTTTGAGGTTATCTATGTGACTATGTCTATATATACATTTTTGACACGGGGTGGTGGGTCTTCAAAAATACACTCATATGAAATTTAATCCAAATGATATTGCCGTTGATACCATGGGTCATCCAGAAACAGCCTCTCTGTGCTTTAGTACAGGGGTAAGGTTGCGTACATCCGACCCCTTTACCCCACCGTAGGTTGGAGCCTTTGCGGCACTAGAGGTAATGATGATGATGATATTGCCGTTGATCCGGGGCCGCGTACACCACCTATCAATGATTTTGACAATTTCGACCAAGTTCGAAGAGAGTGTTTAACTAGAGGTCCTTGGTGATATACGCAAGAAGGGGATTTTTGCAAACATTGAGAATGAAGCAATTTTGCAGCGCTTTCAAGCATGCAGACACACAGAACACAATTGTTTCAGCTCGTTTCTTCTTTTAACAATGAATACTTCCCTAATGTACACGTTTTGACACATTATGTATTTTTTACTCTTATTAAAATTTTAGTGTCTTGAGTTTAAACATTCTTTAGCCACCCCTTAAATTCTGTTCTGGTTCCGCCACTGCTCAGCTCCTCATTTCTTCTACATATACTAGGTATTTTACTTCTTACTCATGTATGTAGTCAGCTTGAATTACGAACCGGTCTAAGTTTTTCCTTTCTTCAGTTTTTAATTTAAATTTTTTCCATCTACAAAAAGTTCAAAAACAAATTCTTATATGTATTTGTTACAAGTATGCAACTGTTACTCGAGGAGTGCCTTATGCTCCTTCAATTGATTTACATTTGCAATTTGACTAATTTTCTCATGTTCCATATCCTCCATTATTTTTATTTACACATTAATATTACTCCGTCCATTTGTATGTAGGATTGTACACGTATCTTACATTATTTCTAGCAGCATTACACTAAACATACAACATTTTTGTCAAGAAATAATATTTCATTTACACATTGGTCACATGTATTTATAACAAGCGTGGAGGACCTAGAGGGGGCATGGGCCCCCGCTGTAGGCCAAGAAAATAGTTGAAAATAGTTTTAGTACTTAGGTCATAAAATTATGCCCCTCCTAATCAGGTTTAACAATACCAGTTTTCCAGTGATGTTTACATAATTACATGTCATAAAAGTTGCTAGAACAACATGCTGATGCATTTGAAGAAGATAATTAAGTTAGTTTATACGGAGTAATTTATAACACTAGGTTCGTTTTGGTTTTAAAGAAGAGAAGTGAATTAAGGAGAGCAGGAGAGGGCCTCTATTCGAGCATACCTCTTAAGCAGTGTTTGCGGTTGCTTAAAAAAATGCTTTTCAGCTTTTGGCTTTAAAAAAGCTAAAAAGAGTGTTTTCAAATGACAGCTTCTGCTTAAATTAATCACTTAAAAGCTAAAAGTTGGAAGCAGGTGGAAGAGTGCTTTAAACTGCTTTTCACTTTTTCTATTACACAAAAAGTACTTATTTTACCAAACACTACCAACTTTTACTTTTTCAGAATCACTTTTTTCTCAAACACTACCAACTTTTACTATTAATCACTTTTCCCAAAATCACTTTAAAAAATCACTTTTTTAAAGTTGAAGCAATTGCAAACACTCCCTTAGTCAGAGTTGGGTAAGTGATGGGTACAACCGTACACTACAAAGAAACTACAGGATTGACACGGATTTGACATAGATTTATCGATGATTTCTAGCATAGATTTGACATATCACTGCCAAATCCTAATTTTTTCGAATCCCTCCCAAAAATTTCTGCCAATTTTGTGTGTTTTTTTGTAGTGGGACCAAGGATTTTCATGGGAAATACACGGTGGAAAGTGGATACAAAAAAGGTGATGGGAGAATTTTCAGAAGGGGATACGATAGGGTGGACCAAAGTGTGATGCTTCTTCATCTCAAGGTAGTTAATTTATGGAGGAAGAGGGTGAATAATCAAGTCGAATGCAAGTTGTGTAATACTCCGTGTATATACTTTCTCCGTCCCACTAACAATTGGACAAAAGGAAGTGACACACAAAGCAATAAAAAGTGGGTTATATGCTTGTTGACCTTGTTGATTTAGAGTCTCTTAAACTTTACCAAATTTGGTATAAGACAATCTTAATGGACGGATTGGAAAGATAATGGAACAATCTTAGCTGAACGGATGAAGTACTATAATAGAGAAAGACTTCTCTTCATTTGTTTAAAAACTGCAGCGGGGTAAGCAAGGTAAAGAGAAGGCTGAACCTTCTGGGCTGATAAAGTGATATGTATCAATTAGTTTCCAACTTCCAACCCTTTACGTGGCTCCCATTGGGAGTATTTATAAGAGAAAAGTGGGCTGGGCTTCCAGGCTTGGGCCTAGAAGGCCTAGTTACAATAAAAGACCAAGAAATGGCTAATAAATGGAATTTAATCTATTCTAATGGATATACATGAATAACTATAGTGTACAATAGGGGTGCAAACAAGCCGAGCCGAGCCCGAGTTTATGTAGGCTCGAGCTCGAGCTCGAATTATATTGTATTGGCTCGAGCTCGAGCTCGGCTCGAACGAGCATAAAAAATCCGGGCTCGAGCTCGGCTCGCAAATATTGATTTGGCTCGATTTGGCTCGACTCGGCTCGGTTCGGCTACATACTTTTGGTTCGTTCAAAAGTTACAAGTTCGATTAGCTCGAAAGTTCGTGTTCGAACTCGAGCTCAAGTATGAAACAATCTTTAAATATTTGTGCTTAACATTTGCAAATTGCAATTTACATGCCCAACAACTAAACCTTACGGGAAAATAAACAAAATATAATTCTAACTTCAAGTCTCTACCCAATTGTACTTCTAAGTTCTAATATAAATCAAAAGTGGTCAACTCATTAAGAAATAGTGGATGAAACTTTGATTATTTTTGTTAAATTACTTTATAATTAATAATATCTCCCAGGTCCTCATATACATTTATGAATCAGTATTATATATATATATATATATATTAACTTATAAAAAAATAATTTATATTATACTTCGTATATTACATATACTAATATATACTCCGTATTATATATTAATTTGTATAGTATATTAATATATTACATATATTAATTAAATACACACATATAACTAGGCTCGCGAGCCGGCTCGCGAGCTAGCGAGCCTAAAATCAGTAGGCTCGTTTATGGCTCGACTGCTTAACGAGCCGGCTCGAGCTCGGCTCGAGCTCGAGTTTGACCGATCTCGATCCGAGCTTTGACCGAGCGGCTCACGAGCGGCTCACGAGCGGCTCGGCTCATTTGCACCCCTACTTCTGGCGCAGCATGAGGCTCACACTCTACTAGATTGGGTAAACATAGTCTTCAAATCTATAAGAGGAAGACTTATGTAATTTCATTACATTGTTGCGAAGCATATGGAAAGCAGAGAATGTGTGGAAAGATAAATTACGAGTACTAGTACAGTAGTACATAAAGTGTCTTATATTGTACTCCCTCCGTAACATTCATATCTTCCCACTTTCTTTTTTTGGACGTAACATTTATATCTTCCCATTTCTAAATCTTCCCATCATATCCTCAATAATTTAAAAAATAATACACTACTACACCTACTTTTTTTGGATTTATCCTTCATTCCATCACATTATTTCACCATATTCCCATCATACCCTCAATAATTCATACTCCATTTCACTATTCTTAATCTCACCCACTTTGGAAGTGGGAAGATATATCTGATACGGAGGGAGTACTACGGGTAACATCTACTTAATACTCCCTCCGTCTCACAAAATTCTTCACAGTTTGACTTGACACTGAGATTAAGAAAGTGGAATAAAGTGAAAATGTATTGGTTGTGGTTGTGTAAGAAAAAACCTTTTTCTTAGACAACCTGAGACCGATTCGGTTCTTACTCAAAATGAGTGGAACCGTTATAAAAGTTTTAACTAATGAAATCGGTTCGGTTCCTATATAAAAAATCAAGAACCGTTATGGAACCGAACCGGTAGTAAACGGTTCGGTTCTTCTTTTTACCGGTTCCTAGAATAATTTTTTCTCACTAAGAATTAATACATAATTTACTTTCTACTAACAACATAAACACGTCGAAAATTCAAAACATGAGTATTAAAATTTTATTTGAAGCTCTAATCACTTCAAACATCATAGCTCAAACCTAATTAATGAATTGTGAACACTTAATAGAACAAAAGATGACTTAAATTTTCATGTAATAAATAAAACATAAAAATCATAGTAGTGTGGGAGCGATGAAGGTTACTCGTCATCATAGTAGCAGAATAGGACGCCTACTTCAAGTCTTTCAAAACATAAAAAAATACATTGAGTTTGCATTGTAGTGTGGGAGCGATGAAGGTTACTCGTCATCATAGTAGCAAGAGTAGGACGTCTACTTCAAGTCTTTCAAAACATAAAAAATACATTGAGTTCGCATGTATAGATATAAAAAAACATTGTTACATTCTATTGATTCATAATAAATCTAATAATTAGAAATATCATGAAAATAGTAAAGTAAATATGTGCAATCAACTACAAGTTATTTGAGTTATTTTGTATTTATAAAATTTATGTGATGGAACAAAACTTGATTTGTAGAAAGGAGTTTAATGTATTATATCAACCTCATGTACAATATTTATTACTTCATTTTCGTTGATTAAATTAGAATTGTTAGTTAAATATCTTATATTATTTTATTATTATTGTTGTGGTGGTTATTATTGCTATTATATTATTATTGTTACTACTACTACTAATACTTTTTTTAATAACGGTTCCTTAACGGTACCATGCATATTTTTTTTATAGGAACCAGGAACCGAACCGTTATAACTCGCTTCGGTTTGGTTCCTACAAATAAGGTATTAATTGTTAATGGTTCAGTTCCTAGATGTTGTTAACGGTTCGGTTCCAATCGGTTCTACGGTTCCCGGTTCCAAAATCCCACCCATAGAAAATGGTGAATGAATGTGAACCACAAAAATTGTCCAAAAAAGGTAAGTGGGAAGAATTTTGTGGGACGGTCCAAAAAGGAAAGTGGGAAGAATTTTGCGGGACGGAGGTAGTACGTAGTAATAAAGTAGAACCTTGCAATTGAAATTGAATGTTCAATTAATTGCTATTGAGTCCAATTAGTGAATAGTTATCAATTGCAATTAAGTCCTAAATTCATAGTAGTTACTCAATTGATTACTATTGAGTCCAAATGGTGAATTTCATTAAATTAATTGCAATTAAGTCCTAAATTCATAGCATTTATATATATTACGGAGGAGAAGAGTTCACCGCCGGAATCACGGAGGAGAACCGCCGTCTAGCCGCCGCGATTTGAGCATATTCTCGGTGGTTTTTTTGATGATTTTTTTGAGCATGTTCTTCATGAGGTTTAGATTATGTCCACAAAATTCCACCTTAAAATTCGATTGAGAAGTCACTTAAACAAACTATTAAAAATACTGCATTTTATATATAAATATTTTGGGGCAATGTTTTTCAATAATTTTTTTTAGTTGACTTTCCTATCGGATTTTATGCTGAAGGTTTGTGGATATAATCTAAACTTCGTATAGAATATGTTTACAAAGTTTCATCAAGAAAAAACCCACTGGAAACTGTCTCAAATCGTGGCAGCGCAATGGCAGTTCTGGTAGTGATGTCCTGATTGGAATATTACTCTATCATGGAGCATCAATTTCCAAATAAAGTACAAATAATATTATCATTCGGTTAAGAGAGCATATGTATATTTGGAATGTTTTATAATATTAGATTTCATTGCATCTTTTATAATGCTTTATTAAATTGGTTCTAGAAAATCATGCATAATTTGTAAACCTTTCATTTGTTATTTTGAAATACCTTATATAATTTGTTAAAATAAAATATGTGTATTTGAAAAACTTTGTATAGTTCATATTCTTTTGACCTTATATACTAATACCATATGTCATGTTCATGCGATGCAAGGACGACCAATAATATGTGATCGAGAACCATTTTTAAATTCTAATATACTCCGTATAACTTTTCTTGACAAGATTAATTTAGTAATTTTATTTCATATGTGTACAGTGTTATTCATATGCACAATATATTTTTTCTATTCTACAATATTAAGTTGCTTTTAATAATAATAGTTTTTTATTTAAAAAATCATATAAAAGAATAAATTGAATTTTCAAAATTAAATTGAGTTTTATATTAGTATTTAGTAATAAGATTATAATGATTAGTTTTCCTTATAAGATACCAAATTAAAACAAAAGTTTTTGTTGAAAAATATGCGATGAAAATGTCAGTGTATTTTAAATATAAGATATAACAATGAAAAACTAATTGATGTAATTTTCTCACTTAAAATAGGAGAAGAATTTTAAAATGCGAATATAGATTTTCAAATTAAAAAATTAAAATAATACTAAAAGAGTATAATATAATTCTACCTTCGCCCCGAAGAGGTTCTCCATATCGACTATTCTTGATCAATGATGGCAAACTTGGGACAATGATTTTAATTATTATATTTGTATAAAATTTATAAATTTTATACTTTTATGACTTTTTTTTAGTAAGGGACATTTTGAAAATTTTCATATTCTAAATATTTTCTTATTGAAAAATATCAATGGTCAAAGTTTATTGTCATTGACTAAGAGAAGTCAATTTGACGAACCTTTTCAGGACGGAGAGAGTAAGTAAATTGTGAGTACATACACATTGTGTGATTCTCCTAAATAAATATAAATCATATTTATCTATATTTTTATATTCTCCATAAAATTATAAGATTAGTATTTTCTATTACATCTTAAAAAATTAATTGACTTAATAAGAAGTATATAATTTTCTTTTATGTATTCTATACACGGCCAATTGTATGCTCCCGAAAAGTTTCTCTTTTATGTATTTTGATTATTAATATATATAATTTTCCAACAATATCATTAAACTAGTTTGATTATTAATATATATAATTTGTTGTAGGTAAGAAAATGAGATTTTTGGAAATTTAAATTGGGTAGAATTGAACAATATTTTTCAAAAATATCTAATACATTAATAAATAAAATATGACCAAAGCAGGACATGTGATTAGTGTAAAAATTAACATGTAATATATATACATATATCGATGTTGTATTAAAAAATATCGATTTTGTATCATTTTATTCCAATAAATGGAATCACAAGAACACGTTGAGGTTTAAAATTTTGTAGAATATGCACAGTGCAAATAATTATTCGTGGTCATATATATTAAATAAACTCCATCCATATCTTATCTTATACTATTAAAGCTAATTTCAACTCATCATTTGATATCTTATTCCCATAAATATTGCCACACTACCCACAATATTCATCAAGGAAGTGCGAAGGCAAAATTGTTGCATGTCGCGTCTTTGATTATATGAGATGAAGTTATGCTGATACACGAGGCTTGTTCTAATACTTTAGACGTTATACCAAGCAACATCCGGAGTAAGTTAATGTATCGTTGATCGATGGTCTAGGAGTTACATATCTTAGTTACAATGTCGGTTATCTTAATAGCGCTTCAATGGTTGGATTGCCCAACCATGTCCATTTGAAAATTGGAGCCCCTGCTAATGTTATTGAGGAATATTAGTCATGCATAAGTTTTATTCAATAGAACGTGATTGGTCATAACCACATTGGAAAAACAAGTATGACAAGTCATGATTCGATAAAGTTATGAAAGATAAAATTTACATATTGAAAATCTCATTGTCACCATATGACAATTTTATTCAATTTCCGAATAAAACAATTTCTTGTGATGGTAAGCTTTGCAATGACAATCAATAAAAGTCAAGTCTAAATGTTATCACATAAAATTTGATTTATATCTTGAGAGAGAAGTTTCATTAATGGCCAATTGTACATTGCAATACCAAGAGTAATGAGTAAAAATATATTAAGATATTCATATGTTCAAAAGAAGCAAATTTCATCACCAAAACGGTGAATGTCGTTTATAAAGAGCTTTCCCGATTTAAATCAACTATGCGATGTTTGGTATGTGCGGTGTTACATTACAATGTCCCTTTAATATAGTACTTCGTATTATCTTTAATTAAATTACCATTCACAATCAACAAAAGTTTATTTGAAGTAAAATGATTAAATATTCGTATATTCTATAAAATATGTATCTTACAGAATATTCAAACATTCACAACCTCTGCCCGGGGCAACGGTTGGGTAAAACACTAGTTATTGTACCAAGAAATACTACAATAAAATGATAAATTGTTACAATGATACATCTATTATAACACCAATCAGATGCAGCATACTAAAAATGCTACATTTGATATATTGCTACATTTTTGGCACATATTACAACATTTTGCATATGATACAAAAACTATACTTTGTTGTAATAAAATTGGATTGATAATATAGGGGGTGTTTGGATCTGATTCTTGAAATTGCTTCTGCTCCTTCAGTGAGCAGAAGCAGAAGTCGGGGTGTTTGGGTAAAAGTGCAGAAGTGATTCCGGTGCTCTAATTTACTCCTAGAATAAGTTTTTTTTAAAGCTGAGGAGACCAGCTTCTGAAAATTGATTCTGATTCTAATTTGTTTATGCTTTAAAATAGAAGCAGAAGCAGAATCAGTTCCAAACACCCCAGGCACATCCATGTCAACCGGATGGCGCACTAGACAAGCACTAGTAGACTAGTAGTTCGACCTCCAGCCACGCACAATGCAAATACTTGGTGATCACGACTGCCAATAAGAATGATTGAAATAAACGTTGACGGGAGGTTGATGTAAATATGAGAACAAGAGCTTGGGGCTGGTTTACGCAAAATAATGAAGGCAATTTTATATGGGGAGGAAGCAAAACTCCAATGGCAGATTGATCGGCATTAAAAAAATTAGATATTGAAAATTTACAATGAGACAAATTTAACAATATTTTTTTCATAAAAATATATTTATACATTAATAAATAAAACATAGTCAAAGTAGAACATGTGAATAGTGGTATATCTTAAGCTAAAGAGCAATGCTGGTCTCATGTGAAAATTTTAAGAAGGGAGAAGGGCCAAAAATGACAATAACGTTTTTAATGAATCTCAGATTGGACACTATAGTTTTTAGTAGACCAAATAAACACCGATTTGAACTTATGCGTTGATTATAGGCCACCCACTAACACTCCCGTTAAACAGCCGTCTTCTCCTTCGATTAAAAGCACAACCCAGTTCGCATTCCTAACTCCCTAAGTCATTCTCCATGGACTGCAAGTGTGAGCAGCGTGAACTTCCTACCCAATCTTCTTCAAAGCCAATGCAACATTAAGCATCATTACCTGGAATGGATCAACAAAAAAATACCAGAATAATGAAATATCATTATACCAACAATCCATCCACCATACTACACGAACAATAATTGACAGGGTAGTATCGATACTCACCAATCTGAGTTTGGGTTTTCTGTGGGGGAATCCCATTGCTCTCCCAGACCCAATAGACACATTGAGCTTAGCTATGGAAGGCTCAAACTTCAATCAAATTCACCAAGTTCTTTCAAGAACTCCAAATCCCTAGACCCAACATCATTTTTCTTTGAGAAATTTTCTGATTTGTTCACAAATCAACCAAGTAACATTCTCGAGTAACAAAATGAAATAGAAAAACAGCCCCACAATACAAATAATCTCATCAAAGCGGACATAAAAAATTCCATTTTTCCAACTTGTAAAAGTTAGCACCTTTGCCTCCTTTAAACCCAAACTTGTAAAAGCACTACCTTTAAACTCAAACTCAATATTACAACAAAGAGAAAAAAGAACTACAATTGGTGGTGATTTATTCTGGTATGGCAGTAGCTTGTAGAAAATGGCAGTACCTCTTTCTTTATCGAGCCCATTCTTCACCACCACCGGAGCTTTCTCGACCAGCTCCTTTGCTTCCTTTAAACCCAAACTTGTAAAATCTCTTATCTTCTTAATGACCTTGTTCTTAGCCGCTGTGTCGAACTTCTCCAGCTTTAATTTAGATCAAACATGGTCTTCTCTGCCGCCTTGGTTTCAGCCGCCGTGGCCCAACGGAGCCAGATGAGGTCAAGCAGAACACTGCGGGTGAGGTCCAGAAGCTTGTCGTCGACGATATTATTGGTGTGCGGTTAGGGGAGAGGTCGGGAGGAGTCTCATGGCGAGAGGAATGGATGGGGATTTTAAGATCCTAGTATCCAATTAGGGTTTATATATTGGGGGTGGTGGTGTTTAATCGCAGGGAAAGGGGGCTTCATAACGGGAAACGGATGTTAGGACGGAAAAGTTAGTGGGTGGTTTAAAATCACGGTAAAAGTTAGATTTTGTGTTTATTTGGTCCTCCAAAAACCTGAATGTCTTATACGAGATTCATTAAAAACGTTAGTGTCATTTTTGACCCTTCTCGCTTTTAAGAAATACACTTCTTGTTTATCTCTAGACTTTCACATGGGAGTGAGGATTCTTATTTCGATATCATTAATGATGATATAAGACATTTACATCAATTTGAAGCAAGCTTTGTTGCCGGGCATGGTAGATAATCTGTGAATGGAGCAGCCCATAGACTTGCAAAGGCAACCATTTCACTTGCGGGTGATATAATCGTTTTTGGTTGTATACCGGATAACATTTGTACGTAGCCATGTGGCGAATAATTTATTGAGCTCATGAACAAAGTTTATACGTTCGAGTATTCAATACAATCAGAAGAGGTAAGGTTTTGTGTTA
This sequence comes from Cuscuta epithymum, assembly GCA_945859915.1. NCBI lineage: Eukaryota > Viridiplantae > Streptophyta > Magnoliopsida > Solanales > Convolvulaceae > Cuscuta > Cuscuta epithymum. The sequence continues at coordinate 1,152,242 of CAMAPF010000034.1, forward strand.
AATACTTATTTTGAAAGAGCTTATAATAAATTATTTTGAAAACTTATTTTAATTTGACGATAGGCTGATTTCAGAATAAATGACAAAAATGCATCTACATTTTTGAAAGAAAGTTTACACATGACTAGTTTTTTTCCTCAAAAAATGTGACTAACCTTTGTTTAACTAATTTAAATTTTCTCTTAATCCCTACCCAACACATGCCTCCACAACCCCACCTTGTGCTTATTACCAACACGAACTGCCGCTGACAACTATCGGAAAATTTTAATTTCTAGATATCCACTAGGACACTTTCCATATAGTCACAATGACATATTTTCAGAGCGGCAAACATACATGCGGCGACAGTAGTGACACCGATATTAACTGTATGTTAGTGGCATATTAAAATTGATAGAGAAAAAAATTTGAGTGAATCATAATTAATTGATAGTGAAATTCACAGTTTCTCATTTTTTTTATTCCCTTTGTTTGAAATTGAGTTGTATAATTGATTTGTTTGGGTCAAATTGACATTCACCACATAAAAAGGTAATTTATTACGAGTATATTTTGTTCATATACCTTTTAGGGGCATTTGGATATACATCTGAAAACTGCTTCTGTATCTTCAAGGAGTAGAAGTATATCAGATTATTTAAGTGAGAGTGCATAAGTGCTTCTGAATGTTTCCAATTGTTCATAGAAACACTTTTTAAAAGCCTTGAAAAATTTATTTCAATTTTGCTTTTGCTTTTAAAGATGAATGAGCGGAATCAATTCTAAACATTATAGGATATGTATTCACCGGCCCTATGAATTGTTTCTATTGATCATATATTCATATGTGGTTGAAATTGTGTGAAAGTCCCCAAATTAAATCCTAAATGAAAAACCTTTAGTCCCCCAAAGTAAAAGGTAAAGCAAAGTTTGAGCCCTCCTTGTATGGTTAACTAAATTAAGCCCTCTACCAAACGTCCGTGAGACAACCACCAACTCTTTGGTCAATACCAAGGCTCCACCCTTCCCTGTTTTTGGCAAAAGACGTACCTGCTTTACATGTCAAACGATGGCTACCTCTTTATGACTCCATTAATTAGTGCACACACTTTTCCACCTCTTAACTGTTACTCGATCATAAATATACAAAATATCTTTTAACTTTATACTCTCCCTATTTTAATGTTGACTAAGAGACTAGAGACCGTTTGCTTATCACCTTATCAGACTTATCACCCAATTTTTTCACCAAACACGTAACTTTTGCTTTCACGCACTAAATTATGTAATAAGCAGAAAAAGTAAGGTCGGGATTACTTTCCCAACTGTATTGGCTGAAGTTACTGTAGATGACCATTTTAGCTATTTTTACATATATATTTTTCTTTATTTATTAATAAAATATATTTTAAAGTTATTTTTTCTTAAATCAACAAAATCAGCCAATGCAGTCATTTTATCCAGGACTTTATAAATTTCAGCAGAACCAGCCAAATTAGCCGATTTTCGTGCTACCAAACGGGCTAAGTTGGACACATTATTTAAGGAGTAAAATAGTAGGGGTAGTGAATGATGTAGAAAAAGTAGCAGAGCGTGTGTAAAAGTATGAAAGAGAATATAAGAAATAGATAGAGTAATGATAGTTGAGTACTTTATAAAGGCTAAACTTACCAAAAACGGAAGTGTAGGAAACTTTTAAATACAAACCAAAAGGGGAAAGTGTAGAGAAATTTTAAATACGGAGAGAGTAGTTTATACCTCTATTTTTCGTAATAGGGGTTTCAACTTTTTTTGAAAGGGGGTTTTCCGGCATTATTCACACATAACTCAACTTTATTATAACTTCTAATTTCACATAATAATTGATTGATACCGGTATTAAGTTTCAATAGTTTTAGAATTTATGGTTTACTCTTCTGAATATGTAAACTCAATTTGTTTTTTTTTACTCCAAGGGGGCGTCTGGGGTAAAATGGGCTGAAACTCACTCAATTGAGTTTCGAACTCGAGACCTCACATAAGGGAGAGTGAGTCGGCGACCAGCTGAGTTGGACTGCTTCCTCTGCACGAGCATATATTTTAGGACGATTTAGGAAGTTTCTTTTGGACTCAAATTTGTTGCTCGACTGGTCTGACCTGTTTTGATTTGGTATAGATTGGTCTGGTCTGAATTGATGTGGTGTGATCTGATTAATGTCTGGTCTCTGTGTATTTTATAACTATTGAAGTCTGGTCTGATATGATCTGGTCTAGTTTGATCTGGGACTGAAGACATTCCAAAGAAAACGTCCTTAATTTACTTTATCATTGATCAACAATCATAAACAAACCATAGAATTTTGAAATGGAAAAGAAAAAAAAGTGGTGTCTTATTTTTGTGTAATAGTGAACCCAGTTCTAATTTTTGAGAAAATTCTCTAAATAAGATTAAAACTATGATAAAATTTATAAATAGGAATATCATTAGAGAAAATTGGGTGTCTATACACAATTAAATAGCTACCTTTAAGTTAGTGTTATGGATTAGTAAAAATAAACTGGATAGCCTAAATTAAAGCCCACCCGTACATTGTGTCTATAATAATCTATGGCAGTTTCCTTCCTAAATTAAACCGTTAAATTTCCCTCTAAATCAGCAATTTCCTTGAATGCCTAATGTACAGGGATTACTCCTCCTGCTCACAAAATCTTATTTTGAGGGCGGAAGTGGAAGTATTGCAGGCATGTAGCTTATGTATGTGAATTTCCGTAACTTAGGAGAAAAACTTTATAGAGCAGAGGAAATACCATCTGGAAGTCTTGAGTTCCCCATATATGATACAGAGTATATAATTATATACGTAGTATATATTATACTGGTCAATTAATGTAATTACGATTTGTGTCGGTAAGACCGGCTTTAGGGGCGCCATTTACCCAAGACATTTGTCTAGGGCCCCCAAAATTGAGGACCTCCAATTTCTAAATTATCCAAGATAGTATAATACGGAGTATATACATTTAATTTAAATCCTAAATAGTTTCAATTTTGAAAGTTACGCTAGTCCACCCTTGCAGCTTTTAAATATACGGCTTTAACACATTGATGCTTATCGCACCTTCAGGCCGATTCTGTCTTTTAAGCATTTATGATTTGATTCTAACTATTTTTCTATTATATTTAGATTTGTTACAGTTCTAAAATTTAATGCTTATTAAATTATTTATTCATTTAGCTTTTAGTCGTGCAAATAAATTGATTAAAATAACTCGTTGAATATGTGTATTTCAGATTTGATATCATTTATTTGTGAGAATCGGTTTTACATTTTTTAGTTATGATATCATTTAGTTGGTGAACTAATTTTTTAATCTTTCATTAATTGTACGTGAAATTAGTTTCGTATAGAAAATTTATTTAGTGCTAACCTATTAATTAGTTTTCACTCCATAAAAAATAACATAGCTTAGTTAGTGCTGCTTCTATTCGGTTGAATATTTGCTTATTTATTGCTACCTATTATATATTTAGTTTGTAATTGCATTTGAGGAAAAAGTGGGCTGCTTATAATTTGTGCTGCTTCAATTCGATTCTTAAATATTTCCTTATTTATTATTATGTATTATTTCGTACGAAATTGTGTGTTTTGTGGTCAAGTAAAAAGAAAACAAATTACATTCTTCCTCAAACATTGTTGAGAAATGCATATAAATCTCATGTTTGCGAATGAGTATGAAGTACTCACTATACATTATGCATTTTGTGTGTAATTTACTTACATAACATATTGTCTAGGGCCTCAAATATGTTGGAGACGGCCCTGTGTGTCGGACGGCCTTTGCTGGCGGCATCTCTTGAATTATTGGAGTAGGGAATATGGTTTACACTGCACCTTCGTTTAGCCCCGTTATTATATTAATTAAAGGGCCGCTTGATTATACGTAGTACTACGTATTTGTAAACATGATGATGAGGAATCAAGGTTAGATAAGGTATTTAAAATTCTCACGGCTTTTATTTTAACAAAAAAGTGCTATCTATTTTATTATATAAAATAGAGGTTACTAACTTAAAGTGGTCTATTTTTTATGGTTATATAGCATTTTTTATATCATTAATTTATTTTCAAAATAGGATTCATTCACTTCTATTTGGAGAAAATTTTACTCAAACTATTCTCTTAATAAAATTTAATGAGTCTTATTTGGGGAATAAAATTACATTGTCTTGTTTTTGCACTTTAGATATCTTTTTGTCTTATATTGAAAAATTACTATTAATATATTATAAATAGTTAACTTTTTCAAAAGAAGCTAATTCTCTGTATGTTGTATTCTTTTAAATAAACATCATGCTAGCTGCCATTCCAGATTCTGATTCCGGATCCCCATTCCTAATACTTAACGTTTTCTGATTAGGCTACTAATGGAACTGGATCCAAATCTTTGTATTTTATATTCTTTTGATTTTTTTTTGAAAATAAATTCTTTTGATTTAATAATTCCATTATTCCAAACGGAGTCATATCTGATTATTTGTAAAAAAAAATGTGCACATATTTAAAAAGTTGTTCATACGAAGTACGGAGTATCTTTCTTTGAAGATTTCTTTAAAAGAAAATTGTGGTACTTGTAACAAAAAATATACTCCCTCCGTAACAAAAAAAAATCTTTCCACTTTCTTTTTTCGTCCATAACAAAAAAACATCTTTCATTTCTAAATCTTCTCATCATACCCTCAATAATTTTGAAAATAATACACTATTACAACTACTTTTTTTTTATTTATGCTTCATTCCATCACATTATTCCACTATCTTCTCATCATACCCTCGATAATTCATATCCTCTTGCACTATTCTTAATCTACCTACTTTTCAAATGTGAAGGTTTTTAAGTTAAGGAAGGAGTATTATATTTACATGGACTAAATCATAGACTAAAATAATACTATCGGATTAGTCAATACTCCATCCTCTCATAAAATTCTTCCCAATTAACTTGAATCAGATTTTAAGAAATGAGAATAAAATGAAAATTTAGGTGGTGTTTGGAACTGATTCTGCTTCTGCTTCTTTTTTAAAAGCAGAATCAGAATCAGAATCAGTTTTCAGAAGCCGGTATCCCCAGCTTCTAAAAAAACTGATTCCGAGAGTAAATTAGAACTCCAGAAGTGCTTCTGTAATTTCACCCAAACACTCCAGAATAATAATAAAGTGAAAACTTATTAGTTACACAAAACATTCTAAAAGGAAATGGAAAACAATTTTTGGGACACCCCAAAAAAGTAAATTGGAAAAATTTTATGAGATGAAGGAAGTACTCCGTAATATTTATAAGGAGTTGCGAGATAAAAAATAAAATGTGCGGAAAGAAAAATATTTTAATTTAATTAACTTCCTCAAAATACAAAAGGTAATAGTCAAATTATGAGCCCGTTTGGAGAACCCTATTTTCGACTTATCAGGCTTATCAGCCAGCTTTTTCACCAAACACGTAACTTTTACTTTCCCGCGCTGAATTGTGTAATAAGCCGAAAAAGTAAGGTTGAAGTTACTTTTCTGGCTGTATTGGTTGAAGTTACTGTAGATGACCATTTTAGCTATTTTACATATAATTTTTTCTTTAATTTATTAATAAAATATATTTTTAAAATATTTTTTTCTTAAATCAGCAGAATCAGCCAAAACAACCACTCCAGCCAGAATATCATAAATTTCAGCAGAATCAGCCAAAACAGCCGATTTTGGTGCTACCAAACGGGCTCTATCTTTATATGTTGGGGTGTTTTTGACCTTTGAAACTAACTTTGAGACAAAATCATTACTCCGTATTATTGTGTGGCTACAATGTTACATAAGATAAAAAAGAACTTTTCTTCACCGCCGGAGATCAACCGGCGAACAAGAGTGATCCGGATCATACCGTGTTTGGTTGGGGTGAAAAACTTCAACAAATTAAACATTCAAAATCATGAATAAAAGCTCAGTAATAAAACTTCAACAAATTAAACATTCGTAATCATGAATCAAAAAGCACAGTAATAAAACTTGTGCTTTGAGATAAACAAAGTGGAAGTTCTATTATATATAATTGCTTCACATATGCATCATAGAAACCTACATAGGGAACCAAAGAAGAAAAAATACTTTGGCAGACCACCATTGAAGAGGGCCATCACACTTTTCTTCACAGCCAAAATAGCCCTCCTCATCCCAGCATGTATATTTTACAATATTTTACTGATCTGGGAAAAGTTTCCAGCATATAAAAAATACTAAAAAAAAAGAAACTTCCTCATTAGTCTAGTAGCTTCTTCGTTCCTGCAAGGAAATTACTTTCCTATACTTTTTTTTTCCTTTTTAAATAAATCTTCCATACTATTATCTCATGCGTAAGCAGCAGCTACTGTGCCTAAATTGTAGCCCTGGGGAGAGGATTTGGTAGGAGAAGAAGATTTTTTCTGGTCCTTGTTCCTTAAGGCCTTCATGGATGCTGAAAGGTTCAAACTTTTCTCCTTTGCTTCATCCATATCTATCTGTTCTTGTCTACACTCTTCACTGCAGAATGGTATGTCCCCTCTGCAAAAACCACAGATTCTTGATTTTATCAATTCTTTCACACTAAAATCAAATCTTTTTTAGAATTCTCAATATTAAAAGGGTAAAAACTGAAAATTTTCAATTTCAATCTATAAATGAGCGTGCAATTAAAATGAAAATGCAGATTTTGTTTCAATTATGTTGACATTAGCAAAGAATTAATAAAAACCCACAATAAACACCATCCAGACTGAAATCATGTGTAAAAGATTCCCTAATTTATTCTTTTTGGAGTTTGGACAAAAGTGTGAATTTAAATTTTAGAACCTCGCCCTCAAAAACGATCAACTGGTCATAGATCGGTAAACTTGTAGTAAAACTATGTTTAATGAGTTTTTGTTTGATGCATTTTTGTTTAAAGAGAAATCCTGATAACAATCATATAAATCTTTTGTTTTGTTTTCCTCTATTGTCTGTCGAAAATAAAGTTTCAATTTCATTTCCAAAAAGATTCTTAATACGCCTACGATATCAAAATGATATGATTCTTTCAAAATCCTAGAAGCACAAAATCAGGGAAAATCAACAAGATGTAAAAATCCAGTCTTTCCTAAAACTTTTATGTAAAGATCTCAAATTTAGCATTTAAATAGAAAAGGGGAAATGTCCCAACAAAATATTAGCAGAAAATTTTGGAATTCCAACAAAAGTTGATGAATCAGTCAATCACCAAACCTGTACATGAAGATATCTCTGTTCCCGAGGGGCTTTCTGCAGAGAAAACAAGAGTCCAGGAAATGTGGCTGATGAACCCCTTCAAATCTGGCCTCAGTCATGAAGAATCTCCCACCAGTTCCAGCACCACCACCATATCTAGGTGAAGGGACAAAGTAAGATGAGAGGTTTCTGAAACTGCTCCTTCTCTGCAAATAGAGAGGCCTAGAGATCAGACTACCATTACTGATCTTAACATTCATATGGCTACTCTGAGTTTCAGAGCACCCAGACTCTAGATCTGGGACTATGGAGGCCAGCCCATCATCTTCCTCCATGAAACAATGCTTTCTCCTGGCTGCTTGTTGAGTGGGAGACTCCATCTGCAGATTCTGATGATGGGTATGGAAGTTTTGTGGGGGTTTGGAGAGAAGAAATGGAAGATGGGGGTAAGGGGGGCAATATATAAAGAAATGGGGCTTTCAAGAGAGGTGGAAACCGCGGCGGTGTTTCCTGTAAAGCGAATCTATTGGCTGAGAGTTTATTTGCTACATTTGTCTTTCCTTTATTGGAGCGCGATATTTCTCGTATTTCATAAATCCCTTTTTACCCTTGCGGTTGTCCGTATTTTACGGATAGAGATCCTCTGCCATAAGGCAGAGTACCTTACTAAAACAAAGGGCAGGGATTAAAACTCAGCCCTAGAGATTTGTGCCAAAAATGGACCCACTTTTTTTAAGCCATTGATATTTTGATCTGATGGTTTAAAATGGCCAAGCACCCTCCTTGGCTGCCTAAGTAAGGCAGAGGAGCTAGATCCGTATTTTACATTGGTTTTACCCTTGGGGTATGTTTGGTTCATGGTCATATCTAATATAGGCCAGAATCTAATATCTGGGATCTGAAATATCTATGTTTGGTTTGGTGGTTTGAATTTTTTTTAGGAAAGTTTCATTCCCAAATTTAAAAAAAAAGGAATCCATCCCATGGCCGGTTATCTCATACCCACGTAAGTCTTAGGTTAAGTTAGATGTCGGACTTATTATTTCTCTCCCAATAGAGTCCCCAAATACCAGTGCAACGAGAATTGCCACTGTGAGAGGCTATGAATCAGACTTTGAAATCACAATTGATTAGAAAAATGCTTTATTTTCGTAGTGCTTCAGAGGAGGTGTTTTTTTTTAAGTTTTGAGCTTTAAGTTTCAGTTTTGAATAGTTTAACGCCATCTAAGCATCTCAAGTATGATGTGTGTTAATTGTAAATATGTATTTGTAACTGTAGTATGTATATCAACAGAAAAGACCAGGTCCCTCCGGAGGGACGGGAGGGACCGTCCGAACTTTACTCTTTGGGGCGGTTCTCGGTGGAATTTTTTGATGAATTTTTTGAGCATGTTCCTCATCAAGTCTAGTTTGTCCATACCAAATTTCAGCTCAAAATTCGACCGGGAAGACAGTCAAATAAATTCTTGAAGCTTACTGCACATTCTGCGCATATATCAATTACGTTGTTATTAATATTAATATTAATTAAGTGGTTGTGGATAGTAATTAGGAGGTTGTTAATAGAATTACCCTTTATACTCAGACCTGTTGGTAGATTGTCGGGATGAAAGTAAACATGTATACAGACTTGGTGAAAAGAATACTTCAATTAAGGCATTCATTTCTAGTTGGAAAATCTTATTTCTTGTGCAATAAAACATATTTTGCTAAAAATTACGATATTATTTACTAATGTTTAGTAATCTTAATCATTTGTGCAATTAAACATACTTTGCTTAAAATTTATCCAATATGTAATAATTTGCTTAAACATAATTTTAATTACTTTAATTATAGGTTGTAATAAGTTTACTATGTTAATGGACAAATATTTAAAGGGCATTTAAGTAATTCACCAAATATGTAATATAAGATATCTTTCAACCAAACAACTTAATATCACATTCCCTTAATCGTAACCAAACACAAATGAGTTACCCATTAATCAAATTCTCATCTATCTAACATACCTTGCAATCTAACATTCCCATGACAATCTGACATCCCTTGAACCAAACGTACCCTTCAAGTTTTGCCAAAAACTCCCAAGATATTTTGTATTTGCAATATCACACCTCATTAACCCTACCAACAATTTTTTTTATTAAATTGGTTGGATCTAATAAAAATAATTTGTGTCATTATGGTACTGTTTTTTTTTAAAGAGGTGGCTTATAATGAAATATCCAGGCAAGTAACAAGAAAAAAAGTCCACATCCAACCGTCAGCTCTCGAATCAGATTCAGAGTCAATCATATTCAAAAGAGCAATATAACCTGCTGATCCTATAATAGACAACTCAACCAAAGACGGTTAAAACAAACTTTTCATAACTCAACCTAAACTCAAGATCAGTCTGATAAGAAAATAAACGTAACCAAAATAACAATCTGACCAAAATAAAAAAATGACTAGAAATACATAACAAGTAGATAAAAGTTGCTTCCCCGGTTCCCCCAATATCACGAGAAGCACAAGTTTGCCCTCGTGAGATGGATAGACTCTCAAAAACTCGGGCGGGCCTGCTAGCCATTACCCCCCCCCCCCCCCCTTGTATTTTGGCTCATCTTGAGCGATTCCATTACTATGTTGCGCCTCTTTCTGTTGCTCTTTTTCCCACATCATTCTCCTTTTCTGGTCACCAGAGTTCAGTCTCATGCTAGTTGTTCCGATTTCTCTGCCCTTTCCCTTTTTATTTTCTGGCACTGTGACTAACCAACCCTGACTCCCTTCTACCATCTGTCTAGTTTGCCGATCCTCCATGTCCTCCTTGTGTCATGCCTATTTGTAGCCCATTCCAACTGAGGAAGACTCCTCTTGAATAAGCCATTTATTAAAAATTGTGGGGCGAGGTTCCCTTTCTCCCACTCGAAGCCATGCACCAAAATATTTCTCCAGCGTCTTCTCCCCTTTCTCGTATGCCAATGAACATAACTTATCTAGATGACCAATTGCTCCATACACAAAGCAGAAACTAGACATGTTTTCATATTTAAAGTTCACCCAATAGTCATTCCCTTTCCATTTTCTGATTGTAGTTCCAGTCTTTAGAGATTTTCCTACATTCAAACAGGCTCTAATACACATACATGCTTCTCACTTCTTGTCAAGCTCTCACCCAATTTAATAAAACCTTCTCACAAAGTTATCAATCCTTTTTGCTACCTCTAAAGTCGTATAGCCATACGCCACATTACGCACATAAACCCAAAATTCAGCCGTATCCAAAAGGACTCTCATAGGAGTATCCCCTGGTTTTATCGCCCTTAAGACCCATAGATTTTGTTCAAACAGTAACGAGTCATTCTCCAGAACACGATTCATATCAATGATCTGATAATAAGTGAAAAGATACCTCTTATATCTGATTTCTTTGGTCGAGGCTCCTCTACCCAGACGCCATATTGAAGTCATAAGTTCTGTAAAAATATGAAATTTTACCATCTTATCGGTAATAATCGTTCCCACCACCAGAAAAATCTTCTTGCCGTCCTCCTCCTATCCGACACCTTCACCCTCCTCAAAAACCAGTTCACTCTCCTCTCCGCACTTAAACTATCAGATTAGTTTACCATGTTTTCCATCTGAAACAAAAAATGATTGACGATCCTTAGCTTCCTTCTGCACTTGCACTCGATATCATTTAATTGGAATTAATAGCCTCAAGCCGCACCAGCCGTCAGCGACGTGCAGAAGTCTGAGTCTCCGGTACTATTGACAACAATAACAACATCAACCTTCAAGCCTTTATCTCAAAAGATTTTGGGGTCAACTATCATGAATTGATCCATGATATCGATGCCAAACAGAGAAGATAGACAAGAAGAAGAAGAAGAAGAAGAAGATAAAATGGATAAGATAAAGATAAATAAATACTCCCTCGGTCCTAAATTATAAGATACATTTACTATTCACTTGGTAAACATAAATCACTCTTACTCTTTTACTTTATATATCAAAAGTTTATAAAGTTTGAATTATTTTTTGCAGACTTTGTAGCGGTTTTAATGTAGTTTATGAATATGTAAATTTTATTTTCTAAAACTAATTTGAGGGTTGACAGAGATCAATTTGCTTTATTGTCAGTCAAACATCGTAAACCATAAAGTATCATACAAGTTGGGATGGAGGGAGTATAAGATAACAATAACATAAGAATCTAAGAAAGATAAAATATAAAAAGATAAAAGAGCATAAAAAGCTAGAAGATTAAAATAACATAAGAACATACAAAGATAAAGAAGATAAACGATAAAAGAAAAAGGAGAAAAAGAGAGAAAAAGAGAGAAGAGAGATAGAAAATAGGTCAACCGTCCACATGAATGTACGCCCTCCACTTTGTTCTCTCCAAAGCCATACTATCATCCAACTCAAGAAGACGCACATCAATTCTGATTCATCTAATCCATGTCTGTTTGGATATTCCTCTCCCTCTCCTCTCTGTCTTTTCTCCCTTCTCATCAAATCGTCTAACATGTGCATCACTCGGTCTTCTACGCACATGTCCAAACCACCACAAACGAGACTCCTGCATCTTATCTTCTATAGGTGTTACTTCCACCTTTTGTCAGATTATCTCATTGCTCAAGCGGTCTTTTCTAGTATTTCCACACATCCACGTAACATGCGCATCTCTGCTACACTCATCATTTGAATGTGACATTGTTTCACCTCCCTACACTCTACTTCATACATTAATGCATACCCAAATGATGTTCGACAAAATTTACCTTTCAGTTTAATCGGCATACCTCGATTGCATAGAAATTCTGATGCAGTCTTCCACTTCATCCACCAAACTCTGATTCTATGGGATACATCTCCATCCCATTCACTATCCTTCTCAATTATGGGGCCCAAGTAACAAAACATATCATACACATGCATCTCTTTACCATCAAGTGTAATCCCATTGTTGCTGCTACTTTTACCTCCACCAAACTTGCACTCCATAGACCAAGTCTTGCTTCTGCTCACTCTGAAACCCTTGTTCTGCAATGTTTATTGCCATATTTCTAACTTTGCTTTAACACCCGATTACGTCTCATCAATCAATACAATATCATCGGCAAACATCATGCACCATGATATATCTTCTTGGATGGACTTCGTAAGTTCATCCATGACTATAACAAATAAGAAAGGACTCAGAGCCGATTCTTGATGCACTTCGATAGTAATAGGGAACTCTACAGTCCTCCCTACACTAGTACAGACACTTGTAGTACAAGATTCATACATAGCCATGATGATACTAATATACTTACGTGATATGCCTTTTCCAGTTAAGGACCACCAAAGGACTTCTCGAGGTACCCCATCATATGCCTTTTCTAAGTCAATAACACCAAACACAGATCCTTTTTAGTGTCTATACACTTCTCCACAACTTGTTTAAGAAGGTGAATGTCCTCAGTTACGTTGTTGAGCGTCTAGGCATAAAACCAACCCAATTCTCCAAAATTTTCACACTTTTTTGAAGTCTTTGCTCAACCACTCACTCCAAAGTTTCATTGTGTGACTCATAAGCTTAATCCCTCGATAGTTGGCACATTCTTGTACATCACCCTTATTTTTAAATAGGGTAATGAGAGTACTCTTCCTCCAACTCATTAGCCACTCAATGCAAGTCTCTCCCAAACTTCTCCAAGCCTCGATCGGTATGCCATCTGGCCCAACTTCTTTCTTCTTCCCCATCTTTCTCATAGCCTATTAAACTTCTCTTGTTTGAATCCTTCTCACGAAGTCCTGATTTACCATACACTCTTGTATGGTAAGATCATCAATACCTTGCACTTTATTCCTGTTGAACAAAGTATCAAAGTATAACATCCACTTCTCTTTTATTTCCTCATCTTCCATTAGTACCCTTTGATCGACATCTTTCACACACTTAACTTTTCCGATATCTTGAGTCCTATGGTCACGAAGGCGAGCAAGTCTGTAAATATCTTTTTCTCCTTCCTTAGAGCCCAATTTTACGTACCATTCCTTGTTCACTTTTCCTCTAGCTTCCTCTACAGCTTTCTTCGCTCTTCTTCTAGCCTCCTTGTACTCCTCTATGTTCTCGTCGCTCCAAATCTTTCCCAATTTGCTATAGCATTCTCTGTTGGTCCTTATTGCTTGTTTCACCTCATCATTCCATCAAGATGTCCTTCTTTGGTGGCAGGCATCCTTTAAATTCTCCATAGAATCTCCTTCACAACTTGGGAAAACTGTCAAATAGGTCCTCGAACTTTCATAAAAAGGTCAATTAAGTCCTTCTATAGGGGGTTTTGTCCGGCCGTCACAATTTGGGACAGTTCCCGGTGGATTTTTTTGATGAAATTTTTTGAGCATCTTATTCACCAAGTCTAGTTTACTCATACCAAATTTCAGCTATAAATTCAATCGGGAACACATTCAAATTAATTTTTGAAGATAAATGCGCATTTTTGCGTTCTCGAATTCATTTGAATGCGTTCTCGATTAAATTTTTAGCTGAAATTTGGTATGAGTAAACTAGACTTGATGAATAAGATGCTCAAAAAATTTCATCAAAAAATTCCACCGGGAACCGTCCCAAATCGCGACGACCGGACAGAATCTCCTACAAAAGGACTTAATTGACTTTTTTATGAAAGTTCAAGGACCTATTTGACAGTTTTCCCTCACAACTTTGTTAATAGTGGACTCTATTGATAACCACAAATCATCAAAATGTGCGCCATTATCAATAGACCATACATCTTCCTCTTACATGCATTTTGTGTGCAAAACTTTATTGGAGATTAAATTTCCCTCAAGTGTCCATTCTCCGAGTATCTCCTTCGTCACTTTGTTAATGGTGGAATCCATTGATAACCACACATTATCAACATGTGCATCATTATCAATAGACCATACATCTTCTTCCAACACTTTGCGTGCAAATATTTGTTGGTGATTTATTTTCCCTTGAGTCTCCATTACTTTATCTTTTGCTCCCCTTGTACTTTAACCCACCTTCTCTTTTTACCTTGAAAATCAAGCATAAGCATCCTATGCTAGGTGACAACACTCTCACCTGGGATAACCTTATAATCAGTTTAGCTAGTTCACCAGGTCGTCCGTACTAAAAAGTAGTCAATTTGGGTACTATTAGCTCCACATCTATAAGTCACAAGGTGAGAGTCAATTTTCTTGAACCAAATGTTCATCACAACTAACTCATAAGTCGAGGAAAAATCCAGAATGTTCTTCCCCGCTTATTTCTAGTGCCAAAACCACGCCCGCTTCATTTCAATTCTGGGACTATTGAATTAATGAATTTTTCGAACTATGAAAAAACATTTAAAATATTACCAAACTATTGTGTATAAAAAAACATTTCTGGTGTTATTATCAAACTATTGTGTATAAAATTTATTAACTTTTCTTAATGTCAATCTCCAAAATATTAACTATATACAATCTTTACAAATATGTAATGAAGTATAATAACAATTAAAATTGTGTATTGAAAAATATGAAAGTCAAATTGATACAATTTAAAAAGAACGCAGGTAATATACGAGAAAAGACCTAATATAGTCTTCTCCAACAATATAATTTCAAAAAATACAAGAGAAGCTGCTAAATAGCATCTTACTTTACTATCTTACAATTCAATGTGTGAAATTAAAATTTACAATTTGGTAAAAATGTTCACATAAAGGGGGATAAAGCAAAAATGAGGGTTACTAAACAAGCTCTACATTCATAAGCGCAGCTATATATGGGTGAACTTTTAATCTCTTGATTTCATGCGAGTGGATATGATATACTACGTGACACTTAACACCCTTGAAACATATGATTAATTGAAGTAAATATATGAATTAAAAGTGTAAAATGTAAATATGTTAGCAAGAACGTAATGTAGAAATATTAGAAAGTTCCTAGTATTTTTTTTAGAATAAATTCCGCTTTTGGTCCTACGAGTTTTGAATCAATTTCACATTTGGTCCACATCTTTCACTTTGTCCACTTTTGATAACATGACTATTGTATTTTCGCCCATATATGGTTCTTCGGGCATTGTTTCCGATGGTTATAATCCCCGGAAAAGGACCACAAACGGTTAAAAAAATTACTCAAGTACCAAAAGTGAATAAACTGAAAGATGTGGACTAAAAGTGGAATTGACACAAAACTCGTAGGATCAAAGGTGAAATTAATTCATTTTTTTGTCAATAGTGTTTTTTTAAAGACCCTGTGATTGTGTGAAGACCTTGCTATTATATCGTAGAGTTTTTTCCACTTTTAGTCTACCGACTATTATGTCATTGACATTTTTAGTACTTGACTTTGATTTTTTTCATTTTTAGTCCTTGATTATTGCGCTAAAGACATTTTTGGTACCCTTTTTTGAAAATTTTCATATTTAGTCCTTCAACATTCATTAAAGTGACACTTTTGATCCTTCAACTATTATAATAGTGACATTTTTAGTCCTCCATTTATTGTGTGAAAAATCACAATGAGGGGACCAGAAGTGTCAATTTGACATTACTCAGAGATTAAATGTGGGAAACCTTAAAGTCGGGGATCAAAAGTGTCTCTAGCACAATGGTCGAGGACTAAAAATGGAAAAGTTAGAAGTCGAGTACCAAAAATGGCATTGACATAATAGTCAGGGACAAAAAATGGCAGACTCCTATAATATATTGCCTTTGTGACTTAGATTATGTTTGCCTACGAGTTAAAGTTGGAGACTTATGTCTAGATTATAAACTACGGAGTATTACGAAGTATATGAATTAGAGATCATTGTATCAAACTGAACTTTGATTACTATATTTGAAATATTGGCTAAATTAAATAGACCCATTTGATAAAAAAAGCAGAAGGCGTGATTGAAAAATATAAAGTATGACATACTCGTATAATATACGTAGTATCAATAGAAACTATTTCTTATAATGATCGATGATTCTTATGTTTCATTAATTAAATTCAAAATTCTTAAGATTTGTTATTTGTTACTCCGTATTATGGGTCGGCAATTCACTGAGCGATGATGCCATTCTAATACTCCGCATAAATCATTTTCTCTTGAAAAAAGTACGGAGTAACTTTTTGCCATATTTTTATTTAGATAAATTCTATTCCAATATTTTTTTTATAAAAACCTTCTAAATATATGTATGGGTCTTGTAACTTTCAGATGTTATCGTTATTGGTCCTATAACTTTAATCACTTACAATTTTGGTCCTGTAAGTAATAAATCTTTGCAATTAAGGACTTTTCCACCGGGAAGTACATTTTCCGACAGAAATTCTGACTCCGGAGACATCTTTTCCAGTATACTATCGCCAGAAAGTGTACTTTTCAGGGAGAAAGTCCTTAAATCGCAAATATTAATTAGTTATAGGACCAAATTTGCAAGTGACCAAAGTTACGGGATTGATAATGAAAACGGCTGAAATTTATGAGATGAAAATTGCAAATTTCCCTAGTCCTCTCCTTAATAGCACTACAATCCTGGGAAAAAAAATCCCGCTCACCCGCCTCTCATTTTTATCCGTCCGATTTAATTACACCTCATCTACCGCTTTTAACTTCATTCTCCGGTTCCTTCCACACCTCAAATCGACCAAAACGCCTGAATCGTATCATCCCTATCGATAATGCTTCTTCTATCTGAATAACCTGAACTGTGACACCGCACCCGAACGTCCTTGAAAATTCCATTCTTAAATTCAAAGTGATGTATTGAATTTCCGATTTCAAAACAATGGAAAAACGATTAAATGTTTTACGTAATACATGATTGAATATTGTATTGTTCAAACCCGTATTCTTTTATAATTTTCATCATGTAAATTATTGAGATGAGACTACACATATTGGAGATCAATAATGTGATGTAGGAAGTTGACTTGTTCTAAATAAGTTAGGATGAGTACAAAAAGACATCTTTGACAAAAGATAAAACAATAGAACCCATCTTCCCATTTTTGGAAGTATTGATAGATATTTTGGACCCCAAAATAATTGGGATCAATGGGGAACCACTCCACATGATATTAGTACCTGCAAAACAAATAAAAATGAGTGAGAAGACTTACCTTGGCCGACCACCATGGAGAGGAGCTGCACAAGACTTGATAGGAATCAAATGTTGGGCCACCATCTCTATTTTTCGCACAAAATGGTGTGCTGTTTGTCTCCACTCATTATGGGAGTTATACTCGACCAAACAACGTGTATAAGGTGTCCTTGGATATCCTTTGAAGTCTATTTTCATAATTGAGTGGTCTCTGTTCGAGAGGAGAGAGTAATCATCCAAAAATCGATCTGGAGCGAGCAGTGGTCTATAAACTCGAGCTCTGAGAGTGCTGAAGCTGTTTGGTGGATATCTCGAGTTATACCAATCCAATTAAGGCGTGTGAGATACCAAAAGAAAGATCTCGAGACGAGGAATCCGTTAAGGTCTGGTTTGCATCAATCAAGGTAGTGGAAGGCTTCCAAATCGTCCGAGCAAAACACAACCTCGCAGAAACGGATCTTCTCTTCTAAAGTGAGTTGTTAACCCCAAAACCTTTCCTTTCATTTTCCAAATGATATGAACGATTGGTGGAACTATTGTACACTAATCCAAGTGTATAATATGTGCTTGGAAAGTTATTTAATTGATGTAAAGGTTAGATACTAACCTAGAGTAAATCTTGGAAAAACTAGGAGACGAGTTGACCGGAAAACACCCATTCTAGGGGCTGTTTTCGTATCAACGTTTGAGGGTGAGCTAGCACTTTGGGGAGGCGGTTTAACACTCATATTTAAGCAAGGAATCAGTTCTTAATCCACCGTGGCCAAAGCTTTGACCATTGGATCAAGAAGGAAAGTTTAAAGCTTAATTAAGGTGAGGATCGATATCTAATTGCTTACAACTTGTAGGTTAAGCATGAGATTACCTAAATGCTTAAATCATGATTTTTCATGGATTATGATGATTATATATTGATGAAATATTGATATAGTTGCCAAAGAATGAAATTTGAAATGATTTGAGAAGGTATGAATAATATGAGATTAAATGAGTATAAATGAACTATTTTGTGAAAATGGGCATTTTGCTCATGTATGAATTATGTGGATACATAAATGAATATTTGTGTATTGGGATTGAATACTTAATTTGCTGCTACATAATTATAAATATGTAGAGAATTACAAATAATGAGGATAATGGTATGATAACAATAATCTTAATAGTATTGAAATACTAGTTAGTGATTATTGGAACTTGTTGATTAAATTGATCCTAGGGATTGGATTGTATGAAAGGTACTTGAATATAGTTCAAGTGTATATAATAACTTAGTATGGAACTAAGGTTAAGTTATGGGAAGTCTTTAAGAACGACCCACAGTAGTTTAATGATATGTCAATTCTAGACATAGAGTTGCTTGAGAATTGGACCTTAATGCATGGTGATGTAATAGAGCCGAGCTCTAGAATGCATGTAAGGTGTAGACTTGGAGTCTATGTATTGTATAGCTAGAGCCGAGCTCTAGGACTTGCGTGGTGATGTGATAGAGCCGAGCTCTAGAACGCAAGGTAAGGAAATTGACCCGAGGTATATGAATTGTATGGTGATGTGGTAGAGCCGAGCTCTAGAATACAATGTCATGTACTAGGGTTGGACTCTAGGAGTTGTCGTGGCTTATAGTCACGGGGTTGGGAATGGTGATTTCCAAATGAACATGGGCCCACGAGCCGACTACTTGACTTCTATATAAAGTAAGTATATTTTTAAACGGGGTAACTTAGGGTTACAATCATAATGTACTATCACCCTATTTGAGGGTCTTGTGTTTGAAATACTTGTTGTATATCTATTAGATGCCTGCCACACCAGTACTTTATAGCCGTATAGAGTACTGACCCCTTCGGGGGCGTCCCACCACCATTTCAGGTTGAGGCTAGAGCTTGCTTCCTGTGCTCGTTGCCCGAGTGATTTCCCCGGAGAGAAGACTTGGTTCGTGCTTCCTCCATCCTGTTTTAGAACATTAATAAACATGCTCATGGATATTTTACTTTAGAGCCTGCGTGCTCATGTTTGCCCTGTGTGGCCCTTTTGCTTTAAACAATGTTTTCCGCTGCGTATTGAATTGTTTATTATGTATGTTTATGGATGACTTATGTGTGAATGATATTCATGACGCCTTGTATAATATGAATGTGTTGGACTGCGGTTGACTATTCGTATTGTACGGCGGGTTGTTGACGTGTCCGGGGAGGTCCGGGGCGTGACATGAACACCTCCCCCAACACCTTAAATCCTGCCAGATCTATGGATGCTCTTGGTTCCTTCTACATCTCATTCCACCCCCAACACCTGAAATCCCTTCACTCATTTCATCCCTTCACATCAACAAATGGATGCTGCTGTTTGGGTATCACTATAGCCGCTCACCTAATCCGAAGTCTCCGAGGAACAGAGCGACCAGTAATCGTCCGAAACCCGTTCATTCATGTAATCCCTGGATCCACTAATTCGTCTTCAGTATAGATCCTAAAATGATGACATCCAGACAATACTTCTGACTTCCCATAGAACCAATGATCTTAGTGCACTTACATGGACCATGTCCATACTTGTGCCCTGCATTTTGTGAATGAATTAGTTTAATTTAATTTCCTAATTTGAGTTAAACAGGGCTCTGCATTTTATGTTATTGAGTTGATTTTAAGAAAAGGTTTTCCTTTGCAGTTTTTTGGCATGAGCCAAGACTTGGGAAATGGATCCTAATCACACTAATGGTATATGGGATAGTTTGTTATCTTTCAGCACATCTTAGAAGTTAGTAGTCATAGGTCTTCAGAAAAGAAGATAAAATTGTTAAGCTTCACATTCACATTTACCTATGAATCATGCTCCATTTCAAAAAATTTATTGAAACATTATCTAAACATATATATGCAACTATTAGATGGTTGATGTATCTCTATACTTTGCCTATGTCATGTTTGGTAAAGTGCTTAGGTGGATATTCTAAAAAGATGTTTAGGTGAAGAAAACAACCCGGAAATATTTTGTTCTTCCAGCAATTGAATCATTTGTTTTTCTTTTGTCATTTGTTTTTTTTTCTTAATCAACAAGTTTTAATTTTTACCTTCTGGAAACTTGTGAGATATTTTGCCATTAGACTAATGGCAAATAGAATGATGTTGATTAAGCCTTTATGCTTTGAATGTCTTGGTTGATTTTCTCAACATCATAATTTCTACAGCCAGCTTCAAAGTTATCTATGGAAAAATATATGCCAACCCGAGAAGGCCAAGGAGGTGAAACATCTACTTTATGGTTAATGCTGTTTTATCTCTTAATTAACTTTTGACTGAAAACCTATTTTTAATTCATATACGACCTCAATCTGTAAAACAAAAACTATGTAGCAATGATCTTATTACATGTTCTCTCCTACATCTTTCTGATCATAACGATGGATATATTGCCAACAGATAAATCATACACCCATTTCATATAACTTTCTTAAACAGATTGCACCAAATTAGTTCTCTTTAGAGAATAACTTAATCACAAAACTGCTTTTTATTAGTCATCCCATAAGCATTTTAAAAAAGGTTAAAGGCTAATCTCTATACTTTGCCTATGTCATGTTTGATAAAATGCTTAGGTGGATATTCTAAAAAATGTTTAGGTGAAGAAAACAACCTGGAAATATTTTGTTCTTCCAGCTATTTTTATTCATCCCACTTGAAAATGTTATTTTTTCATATAATTTTCTTAAACAGATTGCAGCAAATTGGTGCTCTTTAGAGAAGAACTTAATCAGAAAACCGCTTTATATTAGTCATCCCATAAGCATTTAAAAAAAGGTTAAAGGCTGAGCTACTTTGTTTTTTTCTGCTTAGAAGAAGAACATCCGTGTTTGATAGTTATACTTGCAGTTAGATCAAACTGCACCTTTTTCCTATAAAAGAGTTCACTTGATTGAGGTTGGAAAAAGCACAATTGTTAATCTTGCTCATGACAAAAATATAGATGTTAATGGGATCGTCTCTTATTTATACAGGATGGTTACACTCCAGATTTGGAACTCACTTTAAGTACTAAGAAGAGATAGTCTGTGATCAAGCATATAAACACAAAATGGGGAAATGAAAGTGGTATGCTTGGATTGGTCCTTTTCCCTTATGATATTAACCTGCAATTTCTCACTTTTCCTACAAAAATTAATTTTTTTTAGAAAAAAGGTCTTCTTTAAAGATTCATATTGCCAACAGATAGATCATTGACCCATTTCACATAATTGTCTTAAACAGATTGCACCAAATTGGTGCTCTTGATAGAAGAACTTAATCAAAAAACTGCTTTTTATTAGTCATCCCATAAGCATTTAAAGAAAAGGTTAAAGGCTAAGCTACTTTGTTTTTTTCTGCTTAGATCGAGTGTGCGTCGGTCGGTTCTGCAAGTTGCTAAGTGGCATCCTTTATACTTTAATGATATGAGGTCAGACTTTGATTTATAACTTCAATTCCTATTCAAAATCCTATTGTATATTTTCATACAAGGGTAATTTCTAATCCTATTGTATATGAAGAGGTCTCTCATTTTCAGAATTCTTTACTCTTAAGAGTTAGAACTTAGAAGTTGTCTGTATGATTTTTAAGCATCAAATGAGTTTACTATCTGCCCGTAGTCAATCCTTTTTACTTGGTGTGACTAACATAAGTAATTGAAGCAATAAGTTGGACTTCCTGTTATATAGTGACAGGAATCGAAAGATTTTGTTTTTGAGTGTGAGTTTTGGTTGATGAAGCTACTGTCCTCATACTGTCGTACTAAAGTGGTGTATATAGTGATAGAAATTGGATAGTATTATGTTTTTGGGTGGTGAAGCTACTGCCCTCATACTGTCATACTAAACCGGTAGGAAAAAGGAGTCGACTATAATGTCTGTAAGTAGATTAGTTGATATTGAGATGGAGATTTGTAGGAGACTGCACTGTAGTTCAAAGGAACCACATAAAACAACTCCTAGAAAAAAAATGAGTATATTCATATACACTGCTGATGGGAATATATATATATATATATATATATATATATATATATATATATATATATATATATATATATATATATATATATATACTGATTAGGAGTTTAGGAGTGTGATCAGAATATTCCCATAAACTGGTGATGATAATATAGATACTGATTATTATGTGCTAGAAGGGAAGTTTATCGGATATAAAAATTGACATGATTCTCACTATACTTGGTTCAAAGTGGGACCTATTAGCTTCCCTGAATTAAGCAGAACACGATCTTACTCATTGTTTTACTAATGTTATCTCAAACCATGTAATTTGAAACATTTAAAAACTGTCCCAAAGGAGGAGAAGATAAAGAATAATTTGACCTTTTATTTTTATTTTTACTTTTTCAACAAAGCCACAATTTTGTGTTCAGAGAAGGTCAAAATGAATAGGTATAATATCATGTTTTCAGTTTTCCTCTCATTCAATCTCACTAGATTCTCACCCGTGCGATGCACGGGATAAAATTTAATAAAATAATGAAATATTTTCTACATCAACAACGAATTGCAACATCAAATATTGATAAACGTATAACGTATAAAAGTGAAAGAGAATAGGTATACAATAAATAAATAGTTTAAAAAGAGTAGGTGTTAACATCTATCGTGTTCGAAGAGCACACAAAATATGAGCATTATAATCAAAGAATCTCAGAGGAGTTTACGTTGCTCTCGACGTCTCGGGATATTCTTAACGCGTCAGTCTTTCACTTTAACTTTTACTATATCCGTCCTGAAAAGATTCACAATCTTGACTTTTGTTAATCAATGATGTCAAAGCCTAGACAATGATTTTAATTATGATAATTTTATATTGTTTATAGATTGTTACTTTTATTAATATATTTAATAAGCATCATATTGATATAATTTTCATACTCAAAATAATTTTTATATTAAAAATATCATTGATCAAAGTTAATTACCGTTGACCATTAAATGCCAATTAGACGAACCTTTTCGGAACGGAAGAATACTTTTTAATTCTTATTTTTAATCAATTATCAATTATTGAATGAACATTGATCAAAATATGTGTACGTGGGTTTGGTAAATAAAACTTGTTTTGCAAACATGACATTAATTTACTGATATCTCAAAACAATATTGTATGTTTAATCATTAATAATATACTATCCAGAAGTATATTCTAATGAAATTATTTCAATAATATAAAAAATATACCTAATTAATTAATATAATTGCCAGAATTTTACTAATGCACAAAATATTTTTGTAATGTAAATATTAGTAAAATTTACTAATAAATTTGCTAACGTAATTGATCATTTTTTAAATATTATTGGATTCATTTTAACACTTGTAAAAACCTATACATTTTAACTAAAGGCCATTGAATTCGGATAATCCCAGCCCAACAACTAATTTTTAATCTCCCAACCCACAACCCAAATACCGAATTTATTATACGCCGTATTTAATACCCAAATACGAAACCCTAACTCTCCCTATTTAAACGACTTATGTCCGTACAAACACTTTAGGCTACAGAGAGACATCGGTGAGACATCGCTACAAACCCTCTTCTTCCTTTCACCGCCAACTTCATTCTTTGTCCTCAATCGCCAAGCCTTGACCAAATACTCTTTCTAATCCTGGTCTCCATATCCTTGCTTTCAAACGAAAGTTCCTTGCGGTAAAATTGATGCTCTCCTCCATAAACCCACAAAAATCTGATGCTCTCTGTAATTAAACAATAGCTTTTGAAACTCTACGGCGGACATCCAATTTTACGGCCGATGTTGGTGGATAAAGCTAAACCAACCAACCAAGGCCCATCCGCTCGTTGTATACGCCCAGTATATTCGATTGGTATCCCGACCTTAGCTACCATTATTTATGGGTAAACACTAAACTCTATTTTGGGTATTATTTATAATTTAAAATACAAATGACCTTCGAGTTTGGTAAATTAGAGCCTTCGGTTTTATGTGAGATGCATCTGTTACTTGTTTTGTATCGTGCATTCCGGTTAAAACTCTTTGTTTTTTTAAATGAAATTAGTTATTTTGAAATCAATCTTATCTATTTTGTTAAATTAAAAAAGATTTTGTTGTAAAATGCTATCGAATCAAGTTGGTTTTTAACCATACACCTTTTACAATCTGTGTGTATAATACCTTTAAGATCTGTTCATATACTCAAAATATGACTAATATGGTCTGAAAGTAGTTATGATTCGCATGAGTGACAGATACATGCTCGTATTTCCCTGAAAATGAGATATGGAGTACCTATGTCACACATTCTACTGAATACTGAAAATATGGAGTGCTTATATCACACTTTATAAATAACCTTTTTCGAGAAATATTTTTTTTTTCAAAATATATATCGCAGTATATTTACACCCACACACATTTGTATCTATATAGCATCTACACTCTAAGTTTGCTATTTATTATTATAATATTGAATAATATGAACAATTATAAAACTTGACAATTTTCCAGTGATTTTATAATTTGTTTTATAATTATATATTCATGTGTATACATTATACATATACGGAGTACTAAGTATAGTACAAATACCATATCTATATCACATTTGTTTATATTTATCCAAAACACACATATTGAACAATCTGAACACAGTTTTCATCTATTAAAATATACCAGCCCTTAGGGCTGGTTTGCAACACCTTTAAAAAAAGCACTTCTCGGCTTTTGACTTTAAAAAGCACTTATTTACCAAACACTATCAATTTTTTATTTTTCTCGGCTTTCGTGTCAAAAGTGCTTTTCCCATTTTTATACACTAAAAGCACTTATTTTACCAAACACTATCAACTTTTACTTTTCAAAATCACTTTTTTCTCAATCACTATCAACTTTTACAAATAATCACTTTTTCCAAATCACTCCAAAAGTGCTTTTTTAAAAGCAGAAGCTGTTGCAAACACTCTCTAAATAGTGTATCAAGATACAGAGATAAAAAGTACTCCGTATTTGTATATCAGTTTTAAATAATGAGTCAATTTATACGATTTTGACTTTCTGAGCATGATTTTGGTCATTCCCAATGTTACAAAATTGAATTATACTTGGCCTTCTACTTAAAGGGAATTCTAGCTCAAATATATAAAATATACCTAATTTAACTGGTATTATGAACCGTAACCTTTAACCAACCTTGGGACTGTCCTGCCATGGCCCTCAGTGGCTTCTGCCAACCTTGTTAGAAAACCTAAAGCCTTTCTCGAGCCCATGTTCTTTACCTGGACATTAAAGTCCGCAAATTAGGACTTTAAACTTGAGTTCCTGTTGGATATATATGCATTATTTTATAGATTGGTGATTAAGATTAGAAGATGATTTTCCTTGATCTTTGTGTGCTTTGGTATACTTGTTCTGTCCTTTGGTTGTTGTATGCATTTGATCTAAATCCCTGTGCACAAATATTATCATTGTTAGTTAGTAGTATTTCCAACTGCAATATGGAAATGTCTGTTGATAATAGCTTACGGAGTATATAATATTTTAGGTTAAGCAAAACGATACAATAAAGAGAAATGTTTCCACCTACTTTAAATAATGAGTCAATTTATACAATTTTGACTTTCTGAGCATGATATTGGTCATTCACAATGTTACAAAATTGAATTATACTTGGCCTTCTACTTAAAGGGAATTCTAGCTCAAATGTATAAAATATACCTAATTTAACCCTGGTGTGTTAACTGGTTATTATGAAACAACATTCACTTCCTAGCCCGTTATGATCAGGCCCAAATAATATAGACTCATCATTTTTTTTGTTCAACACATTGGAAACATTTTTAGAGGTTAGTAAATTGTACCAAGAACTTCAAGCTTGGAAATATATAATCCAATACCTATTTTTTTTACCTGTCCAGCTTTAAAATGACCATTGACCTCATGCAGGTTTGTTTTGATGATGAACCTGCTTTGATCTCGAATTAGTATTGAAAGGTTGTGGTGTTCGTGGTGAAGACTTGCAACCCATTGTGTGGGTATTTATAGTGGCACACAGGCAGTGTGTTATGTAACAAAATGGGTATTGACCAATGGTCAAAGCCGTAGCAAATCTGTACTTAAAGATTTTGTAGTACAAATATTTGATATTGGGTGGGCTAAGCCTCTGAAAACCTGTAACTTCGTATTTACTTTTTAATTTGAAAATTTGGTGAATCTTTTAAGTACTCTTTTTATCTTGAGCCCCCAAAAAGTACAATGCATTTAATGTTTATCTTGAGCCCCAAAACTGAGTGTATAGATGGTCCATCAAAAGCTGTCTCTTGAGCCCCTAAAAACTGCAGCATTGTACATTGAACCAGCATTTATTGCATCTCTTTTGCACCACAGATCTTCAGCATAGCCCCTGACCCGTTTCAGACCCAACCCATCTCTGAACCCATATCCCGTTACTGCACAGTGTTTGGGCGGGAACACTGTGCAGATTTCCACTTGCCTTTGTATATTATAAAGATATGGAGGCAACACAAGTTGTCAATCACCTTCATCGTAATTCTATTGCCATCCTTTCTCATTGAATATTAAGTTAAATTTGCACTCAAGAAGCCTGTTAGGCATGAATAGCAATCGGTCCAAGTTATTTTCCCTATTAGCTTTTTGTATTGAATTTAACAATAAGTGATAATTTTAATAAACGATTTGTAGTAAACAGAAGGTGTAAATCACAGAAAAGAATATGTCTAAAACTCTAAATGCTGAAATATATGGTGAAACATAAAAGAATGAATCGAGGAGAGGCAGTTTAGGACTTCTAGAATGTAATCTCCTATAAGCTCTCAATCACTATGCTTATAGAAGAGTATTTTCTGTACTCTTTTTGTTTTTTCATATGTCCTGCTGTAATTTTAATGTATCATATGCCATTTTCACTATGCTTATAAAAGAGTATTTTCTTCACATCATAAGGCATATGTTACTTTAGCTTTTGGTTAAATATTAAGAGCTTGCAGAACCGTTATTTGTGCACATTTTATGTGCGATTAAAATTTTCTCATTTTTTGAATCATCATTTGGTTAAGGTGTTTAATAGAAAATGGGAGCCGTTGTTAAAATGGGACGTCAAACTCAGCTCTCATTAAGCCCTTACGTGCTGCCGGGCTGATATAAGTATGTCACTATGTGAGACTCATGGTTCATCCTAAATCAATGGAAAACTGACCAGTTTTATTTTGGAATACCAGGTCCCCAACTCAAAGTTATTTCAAAATCTTTAAGATGCTACTCCCTCCGTCCCATTTTACCTGTCCTACTTTACTTTTTGGGTTGTCCCAAAATAAATGTCTCCTTTTGTTTTTTGGAAAGAAATATGTGGTCTACACTATTTTACTTTATTATACTCAAACCTCAACCACAACTTTTACTTTTTCAACCACTTCATTAATAATCGTGTCAAGTCAAACTAAGACACATAAAATGGGACGGAGGTAGTATTATTTATATAGTACTCACAAAACACCCTTAAGATGTTTTCCTCACACTATAACATAGATTTATTGAAAAAGTACACATTGGGATTAATGTGTTTTCCATTGAAAAAAACACCCTTAATATGTTTCCATTTTTATTATTGCAGCTTCTTATTGATCCCTTTAATTTAATTTTCAAAAAATATTATTTACTACTCCGTATAATCAGTTTTATAGAAGCAAACTATCAAAGAAATTATTGGACTCACTTTGTCTTTTCCTCTATGATGTTATTAACATATTATCGGTTGCTACAAATGACCAAATGTCATTAACATATTATTGGTTGCTACAAATGACTAAATGTCATTAATTATTATGGGTTGCTACAAATGACCAAATGTCATTAACATACCATTTTAATGTTTTTGCAACATCAATTCATTATAGTGACCTCATCCCACAGTATAATAACCCGAACCTTCTTACTTTTCACTTTGGGCAAAAAAACTCCAAATTCAACAGCACATCGTTTGAAATTGGAAGTGTTGTTGGTGGAAGGGGATCAACACAAGGTGATTGAGAAATTGATTGAGAGATGGTGATGAACTCAATACAGAGAAATCATTACTCGGATGAACTTCACCTGTCTCATCTCTGGCCCGATTACTTCATCCTGGTAGCTACTTTCTCATATATGGCCCTCCTGTGCAGCGGCCTAAAGAAGATAAGCAGTGGGCAGAGTCCAAGTTGTTGCCAGATCAATGTGTTATGAACAAGTTGTTGTGGAAGAAAATACTTAGAAAAAGACCAATGGCGGGTATGCATATTTTCCCAACCAAAATGAATTTGGGATCAAAGTATGTGAACCTGATGATCCTCAAAGCGTTGCGTGGTGATAACATCTTCAATTCATTGCTATTAAAAATGACATGTAGTAATAACAATATTAGCAATATTTGCGTAAAAAAACAATATTAGCAATATAGTAAGTCATAATTGTAAAGGGAAGATGAAATCAACTTGAGATATACGTAGTATTTGGAAAGTTTGTTTACCATTAACAACATTCTTACCGTTTAAAATCTTTTTCAATTTTGGGTTTTCTGATGTATGATTCTAATTTTGTGCATGTATGGCGTCTAAGTTCGGTTTGCATCAAAGTTCATAAAAAGTTGTCAAAGTTGTTTGGTTGTTTAATTATTAATGGATTGACACCTTAAAAATAAGTTGAATAACATTATAGTCAATTTGGAGTTATGTATTCCGTTTTCAATTTTTATTTGTAGACAAGGTGTTTAATTCGTTAATAACAACTCTGAGTATCGGATAGTGTATATAAAAAAGGATGAGGAAATTGGTTAGTCGAAGAAATTATGACATAAAATTCCACCCGTTTTGACTCTATTTTTCAAAGTGAAAATATAATAATTTAAGATCCGTTTTGATTCTTTATTATTTTTCTAAAGCATAAATCAGTTACGGTGTAATTGAAGAATCTGTAATACAACAATACCTTTTAGTACTTCATTGGAAAATTTATATTATCTAACATTGGAGGTCAAGTGACTAGAAACATATACAAGATTGATCTTAATTATCTAACATTTACAGGTTATCTATTCCACGATGTGATAAGCTCATCCCAACTTTTTACTCAGGTTCAATAAAGCAAGTAATTAAAGGTTGGTGAACTTCATGCAAATTAAAAAATTGTTCTTTTTTGTACAAACAATATATGTAGTAGTTCTAAGGTTTCACGCTAATTTTCCATGGTATATTTGGTATGTTGTAGTTTTGGGGGTGCCAAGTTGGTATGGAGTTCTTGATATGCGACCACGACGGAAATAAGAAAATTGCAAAACATTTTGTCTTTATTCAATAATTTGTAAATAGTGTGTTCATTAAACTTATAATATTTGTTATTACGTATTACGTAGTATTTATTTATTAATGGTTACTCTTATTTGCGTGAAAAAATATAATCAATAATATCATTTATAGGCTAACATTTATAATATTTGGATATTACATCCCGTGCAACGCACGGGTGAAATACTAGTCATGGTTAATATCATTTTAATCATTTTAATTAGTGATTCACTAGAATATTTATTCAAGACAAAGATAATAATTCTTATATTGAGAATTGGACAAATAATTAAATTATGATTAAGGCCATAAAAGGAAGAATTTACAAATTACTATGTTGACTCTAAATTTAAATTAGTAAAATGTATAACATAAAAAATTATATATTCATATTATCATATATACTTTCATATGAGAACTATCTGGCATCTACATATATAGGCAAGACCTAGATTCACTAGAATATCGTTATCATAAATTTATCATCGTAGAGTACGTTATTTTGTTCTTAAGCTACTCCTATCATAGATATTTAGCAATCATAAATTAAATTACAGAGCTATTTTTTTTTACATCAAATAGCTAGAGGCCAGAGCTATCATAACTATCAAACATATATAATGGAATATTTGACTATCAAATAAACTTTGTTTAATGAATTGTATTAAGTCTTTGATAATTTGAATGAATTAGAGACTATAAAGTGATTTTGTATCATTTTTATTATATACTTGTAGCTGCAAAATGGAATAATTATTTAAACAATGTGTATTATTACTAGTGGTAATTGATATCATGTAAAATGACTCTCCCTATTTTAAGATTTGAAAATTAAAATTGATTCGAATTATAGTTGAAAACTTATAATTATCACTTATTATGTCACAGAAGTAGTATTTAGGGAAAATTTTGACACCCCTGTAATTAATCAATGGCTCCCTCTCTAGATCAATTATGACAAATTGACAATTAATATGAATAAAAATATAAAAAAGCGTTTTTACGTTCAAACTTAGCCTTGACGCCATGCTACTTTCAAATTCAGCGCTTAATTTGAAAATTTGACGCGTTGAGCCGACCATATAGTCCCACATGGTCTGTGGGTAACTTGCGTTAAAATAAATAATGATTTCCTATATTTCATTTTTATGTACATATAAAAACTAACCGCACACGTACGCGCAAGAAATAGTAATAGCACACGTTATAGTTTTATGTTGTCAACACTCAACATAGCATTTGACTATTTCTCATAAATATATTTGAAAATAAATATGTAACAATTGCTGATTAGGATTTTAAGGGCACCTTTATTAAAAAACATATTTTAAGAGCATCTTAAGGCATATCACCCGCACTCATGGAGATCCGGTCAACCTAAATCGAAATTATGGATGAAAACCCGAGAAAAGATTGATGGAAAATGGATGATGGGTGGATTGAAAGACGGGGTGGGTCGGGTGTGGATGAACACTCATCCAATCCATCACCTGACCCGTCACCCGCTTCATCCACCCACCCGCTAACCCGCAGATAAATATATATATATATATATATATATATATATATATATATATATATATATATATATATATATATATATATATATATATATATATATATATATATAGGGGTGAGATCAATACAAACTAGTCTTCCCATGCTAACCTACAAACTATCACAAACTGTGCATCTTCACATTATTTGTACTACATATTAAAGTTCAAAGTGCTGCATATTATTTGTACTGCATATTAAAGTTCAAAATGCTGCATATTATTTTTAGTGCATATTAAAATTCACAGTGTGCATCTTTACATTATTTGTACTGCATATTGAAGTTCAAAGTGTTGCATATTATTGAGTTTGTAGGTTAGTATTTTAAGCATGGTTTGTATTTGATCTCTTACCTATATATATATATGTATATATATAATATATATTTAATAATATATAATAGTTAATATTAATATATTACAGAGTAATAAATATGTATTTGTTAATGAAGAAGACACATATCTATGAATTGGTGAAATGAAGACAATTGAATAGTTACAAGACGTGGCAGTTGAACTGCAAAAATGGTTTCGTGTCGATGCATAAATCTAGAATTTGACAGTTTGAAAAAGTTTTATGTCTATTTGTTTGACAACCGCTTCTTTTTTATTGGCAGTGAATTAATGATTATAATATAATTAATTGCTCAAGTTTTTGTTGTTACGTAGTGTTATTCAATGAATTCTTAATTTTTGGTTTTTAATTATTATAATTACTATTAATAATTTATTTATTTTGTCTTTCAAGTTAGACCATTTATATGCACCCGTTGGTCACCCGATCCACCCGATAACCCCCTCATGATGGATGGGTTGGATGTGGATGTAATTTTTAATGGATGATAGAGGGATGAGTGGAATATGAAAAATTAATGGATGGACGTGGATGAGTCTCCACCTGGTATAAACCCGACCCGTTGCCACTCCTAGCAAAGTGTCACCCGTACACGGTGCCAGAAGAGATATAAACACAAAAAAGTAACCAAAATTATTACACCGTCGAAAGAACGTGACATACTTTCTATTAATTAATTAATTGTTTTGGTGTCTATGTCTCTTTTGTCATGCGTGCACCGTTAACAACTTTGCATGACAGATGCTCTTAGATATGTTGTATCGAGGAGCATTTCATTCGTCCCGCTTAAACTTCTCACTTGCATCTTTTAGTTGTCTCAACTAATTGTTCTTATTTCTATTTTAGGAAATAATTATCACTCTTAAATTACCATTTACTTGTCAAAATAAAAAACAATACACCTACAATATTACAATTATATTGTATACCCATAAAAATTACATCTCAAAATATACACGAATAATCTTATTTAATTATTGTCCAATCGATTGTATCATTATTCAATGAAAAACTTAAGTTGGACCGAGGTAGTATTATATGGAATCTCAATTTAAAAAAGCAATGACATTTACATATTGGAAATAATAGCATGATTAAAATAATAAAATTAGGAAATAATTAATTAATGTTATTATTATTGTTTGTTTGCAAAAAGCTTCAAAAAGTGCTTCTCGTCTTTTGATTTAAAAAATAATAAAATTAGTGTTTTCAAGTGACAACTTCTACTTAAAAAAGCGCATCTCGACTTTTGGATGAAATTAATCTTTTCAAGTGCAACTTCTACACCACTAATTTTTACTTTTCAAAATCACTTTTTCCTCGAACACTATCAACTTTTACTATTAAAGAAAAACATTTGCAAACACTCTCTTAGTCTATTGTGTAACTAACAATGTTTTATGTGACCACTAGTTTAATATGCAACTATAAGTTATTGATCGACCAAATGCTTGTGTCAACTACCTCCGCCCCCGGTGCCATCGTGAAATATATGTGACCGTTAGAGAATATTTTCGGTGATTTTACTAAGAAAAAGATGAAAAACATAACTTTAATTCTCGCAGCGCAGGTGGACGGCAATGATTTCGAGAAGCAGTAGTTGACGGGGGCGATAGTGGAGCACGGGATGAGCAGTTGGATAGCAATTAAAATTAGAGAAGTTTAAATTAATTACACAAAGGTAGTTAGAATTTTTTAAAAAACTAGTCAACATTTAGTCTTTCAAAACTATGGAGGTAAATTTATGTCATTTTTTTCAAATTTAAAACAGCTTATGTCAGCTGTGACTCTCCATATCATCAAATTATAAGTGCTTGATTTACAAACATTATCAACAACTATTTTATTAATACTAGGTGTGAAACTTGCAAACATTAGAGAATATTCAATGCTTCATTCTTGAACTTGATAAAATCCTACACGTACTATGAGCACCATATATCTCCAGCAGAAGCAATATGCTCAGAGAAAAAGTCACAAAGACAACCAGTCAACCACTAAAACAATAGTAGAAACACTTTAATAATCTCTCCTCTATTTCATCCTTAAAACAGCTCTTTCAAGTGTTGTCTTCTACCTGGAAAGTATAATGTGATAGCCAGAAGCCCAGAATGACAATTTTTACTCACTCAAAATTGCTTGATTTCTCTGTGCTTGAATTTCCACTCCCTTTGGTATTATAGGTGCATGCTATAATGTAAACTTAATCGGAATGCAACCCTGAAGCATATGACAGCATCACTTTGAAGTGTCCACTCCCTGCCTAGCCAAGTGAAAATTCTGTCAATTTTTTAGTGAATCTCCCAGTTGCATGAAAACCAGCAAAGATCATTTCCTTTGGGAAGCACCATAGGGCATTCAAGCTTCCTTGGTATAGAGAAGACCCTCAGGCCCTCAGGGATACTCTTCATTTAGAGGGGCGATGGTAAATGAGACTGTACTCGTTTGTAGGGAAGTTGCAGTTCGTGTATTTGGTATTGAACTATCCACAAATGAGAATTCATTGAGTGCAGCTTCCGAGCACTGCATAATCAGTCCTTGCACTATTCATTGGGTGAATTAGCATTGCAACCTCCAATTCTCCGTCTTCCACCGGTGCATGCGATATGCACACATTAGCCAAAGAGCTTTCTTTTAATACTCCAGATTACTTAGAGAGCACTACATTGCTTCAATCTCATAACATCAAATTGTTTCATTTCATGGCCAGCATACTTGAAAATGCTCTTGAAGCTAATTCTCCTCCAGCTTGACATAATCTGTTGCCACTTCTTTGCCTGGCAAGTATTTCAGGAGAAACTGTATCCGCCTTTTGGGAACCAACATGTTGTCTTTTGTTTCTACTCTTGTTCTCCTCCTCTGCAACTCCATGCTCCCTTCTCTTCTTCAAACACTTATCACCTGATGTGGATTGCTTCTCTGCAAATACATAAGGAGGGATCTGCTTTCTGCGAATATGAGATACACATATTTCCATCCCTGGTTGCCAATAAGCATACATTCCCGCCTTATGTTGAAACTCATCAACTGTGCCGCGGAGATCGAATTGCTCTGCCTCTTCGATGACCACCCCTTGTTTCTTCTGCACCCCGATAAAGAAGGAACAATGGGCGCATTGTTTAAGAGGATCTATGTACTCCTGGGGATGTGGATGGCATTGTAACTTCCCTTTTGTGTCTCGTTCTACCATTGAACTCAACTGCCTGATCCTGGACCCAACCCGGCCTTTCCAAACAAGCAACCCTTCCATGTTTGCTGCAAGTACATCAATTTGCAGAAAGCTCTTATAGTTTTCAAAGAACAAGAATGCCTCAAACAAATTACTCCAATGAACTTTATCTAGCTCAATTTGCTCAGATATCCGGTTACCACGCTGGAACTCTTCTGTCAGAACCCGAAGTGTACTTGCGGAGACATTGTAGCTGGAATTCATGCATGGGTAGACTGGGGTTATAATTGCCATCTGATGTGTTCTATCCAAGGGGTTCTTACGAGGATCCCATACTGAAAATCCATGCCCAAAATCCTCTATCTCACAAAGCATAACGGGATTCGTCCATTTCCAAAGAGTGTATACGCGGAAGAAACGAGAAATAAGCATACTCGGAGATGCATTGGGATACAGCTGACAAACCCGAGCAACGAGAAGAGCCCAATTGATTCCACCAAGAAACCCAATCACATTTGAATAAATCCCACGCTTCTTAGCCCAGAACTTCACACATCTCAGAGTTATCCTGAAAGTTTCAACGTTTGGAACAAGCTTGAGAATTTGATCAGCAACCCTGCACCCATTTAGGCTTCGGGCAGTTGGCTCATCAACATTGTACAGCACAGACACATTGGATATGTCCAAATCATCAGGCACAACCAGTAAGGAAATACTAGCAAACAGCAGATCAATTGATACATTATCGAACTTCAATTTCATAACTGGTACATGAGCATCTGGCACTGCTTGCAATTCAGTGACTTCTTCCATCTCTGAAAGAACATTGTACAGCCCAAAAAAGAAGTCTTCCTCCCGGTTCACATATGAAGGACCAACACAAAGTGCATCAATATCTGATCCAGGCCCATGAACCCCAAGCCGGTATGAACCAAAAGTGAACAGAGCCGCATTCGCATCCTCAGCCATGTGATTACTGAACCCTCTCGAGCGAGAAACCCCTTTGACCCAGTCCTTCAAAATCTGTTTCAGGCGGGAAAGAACATGTTCTCTCTTGGCAGTCTCCTCTGCACTCTCATAAAGGCCGGCATCTTCCAAAAACTGCTTCAATTCCTGGGTCCTCCGATTGTCAGCCTGGGTCGGTCCCGAGAGAGACAACGGCTTAGTCATGCAGTTCTCTTTCTGTGTGGGCGGCAGTGACGGCGAATATCGCAAGCTTTCTGAACTGACCGTCATCTTCATTAATCACAAATCTCTCAGAGAAGGAAAAAATGGGCAATTGTAGTAAGTGAGAAGAGCAAGGAATGAATACATTTACTCGTAATTGTGTGCGGATTATGGGAACTCAATATGTGGGACGGTATTAGGAAAGAAACGAGAAGTTGAATCACAATAGGAATACGGCAACCAAAATTGGTTACCCGTAAGATTTTAGGCAACTCCGAATTTAATCCCAGTCAAATCGTACACATTACAAGAAATCTTTGTACAGGGATAAAAATCTGTGTATTTTATAAGGGGAAAGGGACAAATAAACCCTAGAACTAATTAAAAAAGTGTAAATCACTTCTTACATAGGAGGCTATGTCCGATCATCGTCATTTGGGCAGGTTCCCGGTGGAATTTTTTGATGAAATTTTTTAAGCATTTTCTTCATTAAATTGAGTTTACTCATACCAAATTTCAGATAAATATTCAATTGGGAAGGAACTCAAATGAATTTTTGAATGTAACTATGCAGTTAAACAACACAGCATATTTCAGAAAATCATTCAAGTGCCTTACCGGTTTTATTTTTAGCTGAAATTTGGTATGAGTAAACTAGACTTAATGAAGAAGATGCATAAAAAATTCCTTCGAAAAATTTTACCGGGAACCTCCCCAAATAACGATGGCCGGACAGAGCCGCCTATTTAAGGGGTGATTTGCACTTTTTTTTGTAGTTTGAGGGCTTATTTGCCCCTTTTCCCATTTTATAATTGTCTAAATCTGGCCTGGAACTAACAACAATACAAGCAATAGCATCCTTAATTACTTATGTAGAATCCTAATCCTATAGACGATCTGTCAATAATTGTTCATAACCGCATATAATATGTTATAACAGATCAATTTTAAATAGAAACTTAGTATATTGTATAAATAATCTGAATTATGCTCTTTTAATAATCTCAACCGTCAACTCATATACTGTTTTTATACAAAGTAGAAATATTTATTTAAATTTCAAATTTGAATTTTATGAATGAATGTTTAACTAAATCTAAAAGCATATTGCGTTTTAGAAATAAAAATATGATATTTCTTTTTATTTTCAAAAAAAAATAATTTTTTTGATAAATAATCGTTTTTTTGGATTCTTTTACAAATTCATGATTTTTATTGATTTTAACTAATTTAAAATGATTTAATATTTTAGGGTGATTAGATTTTATTTTTTTTTGGAATATTTTAAAAAAAGTATTAGTATTTGTATCTGTTTGCACTTTCTTAAACTTAAAAGTCAAGTTTTTCATTTTATTAATTTGAATTTGTACTTAATTTGAATTTCATTTTTCCTTGAAGGTTTTTAAATTGAGCTTTTTACTCTCTTTATTTATATATTTTTATCTTAGTTCTATATTTATAATATCTCACATGAATTTTGAAATTTATTTGGTGTATATGTTTTTCCAAATTTTATAGGTACATATTTTATATTCTTTATTTCCACAAACTATCTAATAAAGCTAATTAAGTAAAACCAAAATTTTATAATCTTTTTTTTACCCTTTTTATACATTTATGGAAATTTTAATTTATTTTTGGTTCCAACAAAAGTCGTCAGATAATAGTTTGGATTATTATATATGATATTTCTTTTTGAATTGATTGAACATGTTGTTGGTCGTGTCAGATTATTATTAGAGGAAGGTCTCTAATTTTGAGATTATTCCGAAGAGTCAATTCCCTAAATTGGACTAAAAAGTGGCATAATTGCACAAATAGGACTACATTTTAAAAATTCCCTTAATAGGACTATTTATGTGTGTTTGGACAAATATACCCTTGTAACTTGTGAAATGTTTTAATTAATAATAAAATCATAAAAAATAATAAAAAATCGAAAAAAATACTAAAAATCGTAAAACAATAATATAAAATTAATAAAAATATTTTTTCAAAAATAAAAAAAATATTTTTTTCAAAAAATAAAAAAAATAAAAAAAAAATAAAATTAAAAAACATTACCACCCCTGCCACCCCCCAGAACCACCAGCTCCCATCACCGGAGAAAAATATGCCAACATTTTAAATAGTGCCATAATGATGGCATATTCAATGAAAATGTTGGCATATTGAAGAATAATTATGCCATCTTTTTGGCATTTTCAGAAAAAGATGACATTGTTTTACCAAAAGTGGAAGAAATTTCACCAATCGGATGTGGTGGTGCTAGGAGGCGGTGGGAAAGGTATCCATAATTGTTTTCATTTTTATGGGTTTTACTATTTTTTATTATTTTTTAAAAAAATTAAAAAAAAATTAAATTTTTTATTTTATAAATTTTTTCTAATTTTTTTTAAAAAACATTTACGTTTTTTAAACATTTTTTTTTACGTTTTTTATGATTTTATTATGAATTAAATCATTTCATTATGAATTAATACTCTTAGAGGTATTTAGGGTAGAAAATCAATGTTTAGTCGTATTTAGGAAATTTAAAAAGTAGTAGTCCTATTTTTGCTTTTTAGGAACTCATTAGTCCTATTTAGGACAATTTCCGTATTCTGAAATAATGGATAGTTGAGAATATTATGAGCAGATTACCAATAGTTGATATTATTATTATTATTATCAATTTTTTCATTCTTATAATCTTTTTTAACCTTTTATATATTTATGTAAAAAATTTTAATTTATTTTTTTGTTTCCAACAAAATTCCACAAATAATAGTTCGATTTAATATAATCTGATATTTCTTTTTTAATTAATTAAACAGGTAGCCGGTCACGTCGGACCAGTATTAGCTGAAGGTCCATAAAATTGAGGTTATTTTGGAGTGATCGATAGTTGAGATTATAATGAGTGCACCGTCAATAATTGAGATTATCGTTGTTGTTGTTGTTGTTGTTGTTATTATTATTATTATTATTATTATTATTATTATTATTATTATTATTATTATTATTATTATTATTATTATTATTATTATTATTATTATTATTATTATTATTATTATTATTATTATTATTATTATTATTATTATTATTATTATTATTATTATTATTATTATTATTATTATTATTATTATGATTATTATTATTATTAATATTATTATTAATATTATTATTATTATTATTATTATTATTATTATTATTATTATTATTATTATTGTTATTATTGTGATTACTACTGTTATTACTACTGTTATTACTACTGTTATTACTACTGTTATTACTACTGTTATTACTACTGTTATTACTACTGTTATTACTACTGTTATTACTACTGTTATTACTACTGTTATTATTACTATTATTATTACTATTATTATTACTATTATTATTACTATTATTATTATTATTATTATTATTATTATTATTATTATTATTATTATTATTATTATTATTATTATTATTATTATTATTATTATTATTATTATTATTATTATTATTATTATTATTATTATTATTATTATTATTATTATTATTATTATTATTATTATTATTATTATTATTATTATTATTATTATTATTATTATTATTATTATTATTATTATTATTATTATTATTATTATTATTATTATTATTATTATTATTATTATTATTATTATTATTCGCCTACAGGTCCGCCGTAGATCTGGTTGACATGTGGATGCTTCTGCCGGCCTTAATCTTCTCCCTCTTCAACATCCTCAAATTGGGCTCTAACCTCTCTCTTTTTGGAAGTTGAGGCTGACTCGTCTTTTCCCCTGTTCCAGGTGTTCTTCTTTTAAGGATCCTGATTCTGCTTGAGTTTCTTCACAAACTGATCCAATTGTCCATCGCGGGCAAGTTTTTCCACATATCTCTTTAGGATGTAACAATCGTCAGTCTCATGGGCATCACTTTTATGAATTTTGCAAAATGTACCCTTAGAAGGCTGACTGTTGACGATGTTACAACCCTTAGGGATTGTGATCAACCCTTGCTTTGCCGCGTAATCCAAGACTGTACTGATTGGAAATTCAGGTTGGCCGGATAACGGGCCTTCTAGAACACTTGATTTGCCCTTGCCTCAGCCCTTATTCTTCTTTTTGAACCCATTTCCCGTATCTTGATCTTGGGTCTCCTTCTCTGGGTTCTTCTTTTTACCCTCATCAGGTTGGGCCTTCCCGGCTTCCTCATATCTCTTCCGCTTCTGAGCTTCCTCAACCTCAGCTTACGCGTTCGCGCACAACAAGGCCTCTTCGTGTGAGGTCGGTGGCTTTCGTCTAAAATCTTTATATAATTCGTCTGACCTTAGAGCATTGGTGAGGATTGCCACAACATATTTGTCATCTAAGTCTTCTACTTTAACCGACTCATCTCTCCAGCAGATTAGGAAATCAATCAGGGTTTCTTGGGGGCCCTGTTTGATTCCTAGGAGGTGAGGTACATTCTTTTTGGAATCCTTGGAAGTGGCAAAGCGTGCTACGAATGCATGTGCCAATTCCCTAAAATTCCTTATTCCCCCATCTGGCAGAGAATCATACCATTCTCGGGCTGGCCCATCTAGGGTTACCGAGAATCCTCTACACTTTATAGCATCATCATACCCCATCATGACCATGTAAGCCACATACCTAGAAACGTGACACTGAGGGTCTATCTTTCCTCGGTAGGCCTCAATATTGCATGGCCTATACCCTTGTGGCAATGGTGCCTCCATAATTTGACGAGTAAAAGGCTCGGGAATCCTTACGCCATGTTCGAGATTGGTTCTGCCCTTCATCTCTATCCTGAGCTCGTCTAGCCTCCTCCAGAGGTTGACGTTGTTATGACCGGCCTGGGTACGCAAAGGAGATCGACGATCTCTTCGAGCTTGCCTATTCACGTTGATCTCGTCTCTGAGATCTCCCCTACGCGCACTGCGGCGGTGGGACAAAATGGCATCCGAAGACGCCCCATCACTATGCTCCGCTGTAACACCCCGGCCCCACCGGACCCGAGGTAGTTACTCTGGACCAATAGTACTGTCCCCACAAACCACCACGAGCCTTTACCGCGCACTTTGTCCTCACTCATGCGCGCCCTGAGAAACTTCCCAGGGGGTCACCCATCCCAAGACTACTCCCGTGCAAGCACGCTTAACTTTGGAGTTCTTGGGTGATGAGCTCCCTTAAAAGGAGATGCACCTCTGTTGGTATGAGTAGTACTATTAATCCGTTTATATTAAATCTCAAGTGTTACAATCACCCCCACTTAGGATCGCAACGTCCTCGTTGTGCCCTTGAACCAATCTCAAATCTCAATCAAATTCCAGAATCTTCCCCCACTAAGTGCCCGCCCGATATCTAACGGGTCATCACACTGTCGCAGGGTTGCTCTTGTGATCAGTGTAAACTTTACATTGTGCCCCATAAAGATAGTGCCTCCATAGCTTTAAAGCAAAGACAACCGCTGCCAGTTCCAGGTCATGAGTCGGGTAGTTGACCTCGCGGGTCTTCAGTTGCCTTGATGCATATGCCACCACTTTACCGTTTTGCATCAATACACAACCCAACGCTTTCAAACAAGCATCAGTGTAAATCTCGAACCCCTCGGTACCGGATGGTAGGGTCAAGACAGGTGCAGTTGTTAGTCTCTGCTTCAGCTCTTGGAAGGATTCCTTGCATTCGTCACTCCATACGAACTTCGTAGTCTTCTTCGTGAGATTAGTCAAAGGCTTTGCTATCTTTGAGAAATCTTTCACGAATTTGCGATAGTAGCCCGCCAAGCCTAGAAAGCTCCGGACCTCCGTCACGGTTGTGGGTGCAGGCCAGTCTATCACTGCTTCGATCTTTGATGGGTCAACGGATACACCTTCTTGGGTGATGATGTGGCCCAAGAATGCTACCCGATCCATCCAAAAATCACACTTTGAGAGTTTGGCATAGAGCTGATTCTCTCTCAAAGTTTGCAGCGCTGTTCTCAGATGCCCTTCATGTTCTTTTGGTGTTTTGGAGTACACCAGGATATCGTCGATGAACACCACAATAAACAAGTCGAGATAGGGTCGGAACACACGGTTCATGAGGTACCATCAAGTGAGGATTGCGGAGAACATCAAGTGATGAACCCGCTGCTTGATTCGTTCTGTTGTTGCCGCCGGAAGTGCAGCCCTGCGATTAGTGTCCGACATCAGTACCAAGTATGTTCTGCGAACTGTCTTCCTCGCAATTGTTTAGTGCTTAAGTTGGGCTGTTTTATTACTTTGGGCTGATTAAAATTAGCTTGGGCCGAGAAAAGATAATAATAATAATAATGATAATGATAATAATAATAATAATAATAATAGTAATAATAATCATAATAATATTCATTAATAATAATAATAATAGTAATAATAATTAAAATTATCTCTAATGGATTTATTAGAGATGAGAAATACTAATGACGAAATTTTCTTGATAGTAACCTCTTGGATAAATTTGTTAGTTAACATAATAATTACATAATGCTAAATGATGAAATGAATTGATGGTTTAAGTAATATACGATTATCATATTAATAATAATCATTTATTTGGACTTAGTACCGTAATTAGATTAAATAATGTTGGATAGATATTATTTTCACTAATTATTGGACTAATTGAAGCAGATTAATAAAGTTAACATAATTATGGACTCGGAAATGCTAAGTGTGTGATTAGACTGAGTGATGATGATTAGTTAGTTTAAATAACTTTTATAATATTCAGATGAATAATTCCGATATTAACATATTTATTGGATTATGATAAAAGATTATGATGAACTGAATTAGTTAATATTTTTCGGACCAGATTAAAAAATTAATGAAGGGTTATGGTATTAATTACTGAATTAGTTTAAAATAGGATAAATAATACGAAGTATGAGATAGTTGTTAAGTAGAAAGATATTTATAATAAACTATAACCGAAGTAGTTCGAATATGGTAATATTAAATTATAGTTAATTAATTTGATGTAGAATAAATTGATGGTGACTAATTAAATTAAAATTTGGTTATTTTAATACATGTCGGTTATGATAATATAATTATAGACTTCAAATATTAGAGATCATGGCTGAAGTACTAAAATGATTTGATTCATAAAAAATGATTAACTCGAATAGTTAATTTGTTAAATTAATAAGTTTGCATAAAAGAGAAAAAATGGATAAATTATTAAAAATACAAAGAAATGACTAATTAAATCATCTTAATTCAAAAGGTGAATATTTAGAGACCGGAATAGAAGAGGAGAACTAGGGGCGTCAGGACCTACTGTAAGTTTCTCTGTCAATCCAAAATTGTTTCCTCGTATTATATGCTTATTATGCATTATGTGATTAAGTGTGAATTTTGAATTATGTATGTGATTTTGAGAAGATATTAGATCTAAGGTATTTGAGAAATACAAATGAAATACTTTTGGGGTGTTAAATATTTTTAATATCATTGAGACCATTTAGAGATATTAAGAAATATTTTTGAAGTATACTTAATTCAACATCCGGATAAATCCGCGGTGTCGGTTTTCCACATCCGGATAAATGTGGAGGGTGATTAGGGCTGCTACTACTAAGAAGTACAATTTGAGTTTTAGGTGACATTTGGATCTATGATCCCTTTTAAGAAGAAGTTATAATAGTAGTAGTCCCTAATCATTCAAGAATTTTAAAGGTGGGGTAGTTGGTAGACTGAGTCCCGATTACTCGTGACGACTTACTACTCGGAGGGCTTGGAATCCCTTTTAGGGGGTGTGCACACTTAAGGTAGTCGTTTCGTTTCCACAAGAGCAGTTGTGGTACCGGCATTGTTCGGGGTAGCCGTCCATAACCACGGTTCACCGGGCTCAGCCGAAACGTTGAGCACCGCCCTTCTAAACTACTAGGAAGTTAGAAAGATTGGGATTTTTAAAATCCAAAGAGAAGAAGAGTTTACCATTTAAGAAGTGACTTTTGAGGTGATACCCAGAAAAGAAGAATTTATCAATAAAGAAGTAAATTTTGAAGTGAATAAAAGAGAAAGGGGTTTCGGTGGAGTGAGTTATTTTTATATAATATTATATAAAAATCTATTTTAGTCAAACGTGATTATTTTACGGGGTTGGGTAGTACTTACTTAGCTCTAAAACTAATTTTTGTTTTTTTTCCTTTGTTTTGTTTTCTGCACTTTGCTTGTGCAGGTGATGATGACTATGTTGACTGATGATTGTTTGATCCCTGAGAGCGATTTAGATATGCTTTAGTTGA
This sequence comes from Cuscuta epithymum, assembly GCA_945859915.1. Classification (NCBI taxonomy): domain Eukaryota; kingdom Viridiplantae; phylum Streptophyta; class Magnoliopsida; order Solanales; family Convolvulaceae; genus Cuscuta; species Cuscuta epithymum. The sequence goes on from CAMAPF010000034.1 coordinate 1,196,388, forward strand.
AACTTAGTCGAGATTAAAGACTTTACCTATGTTTTGAACACTTGTTTTAGTTTGTTTCGTTAGGGATTGCCTGTGCACTCGACTGTGTGTGGCCGGGTGTGGCGGTAACACTCCATTTCCCTTTTATTGTTAATTTCGCTGCAAACTTTTTCCCAATTCGAATAAATAAATGAAATTTTATCTCTTTTAAATGTATTTTCGGGTGGGAAATTTGGGGGTGTTACATCCGCCCTAGAGGAGAGCCTTTCATGAATAGAAATTCTTTGTTCGCTTATCCAATTCATCATCGGGATCCTCGAAGTCGCTCTGGATTGATGGGAGCGTTGAGATCGGGATGGTGGAGAGTTCCTCTGACGTTGAGGGGAGATTCCTTCCTCTGGCGGGATTATGGATGGAGCTCAACAAGGAGAAGGTGGTCTCCCGTTAGGGTCAGGAATGATAACTTGGAACGTAGTTGTCAAAGTTTCCACCGCCCTCTGAAACGTTGCTAGACTCGCTAATGCTTGTGCCGGATCCACGTTGGGGATGTTATGGCCCGTTCCCGGTGTTTGAAACTGTGGCGGTCGCGCCACCGTTCGCCGGGAACTTCCAACGCCTTGGAGTTGGTTCCTCAAATCGCCTTGTGTAGCGATGTTATTGTTACGCCTCCGGAAATCACTCCGCCGTGACCTTGATCCTTCGTCTTCGATCACGACTTGATTATAGCGATCCCCGCCTCGGTTGCTACAAGCACGGTTGTGACTATATCATTTGATCCAACCATCGTTCTTCATAGATTGAGCTCTCAACAAGAGCACCAAATGATGGAGTTTAATCCAATTACGAGAGCTAAATCTACAAATGATATGCAAAATATGGAAGAATGTGGCAGCGTAAGGCAGTATTACTCTTATTCCGAAGGATGAATTGGCGATCCCCTGGTAGGGTATTTACAAGAAGTATTTATAGACTTTAGGAGTCATTATTCTAGGAGGAAACTAATACAATAAATGCTATTTATTTACATTCTTGCTCGAATAGAACTCTTTTCATGCCTTGGGTGTCAAGTAATAATTATCTCCCTCTTGTTCACGAATTCCGGTTGAGTCCTGCCTGCTGCCACATAGCTATGCTCCAATCATAGCCTGCCACGTAAACCTTAGGAATATCTCAATCTCACTAGAACTCCGCCCAGGCTCGAGGTCTGCTGTGCAGCCCGGCCTGCAGGCTGTGCAGCCCGGCCTGCAGGCTGTGGGTTCCTATCGTGAGCCTGATTCCCCATGGGCCCAGTGGCTTATTAAATATTAATCCCTTTTAGGGCTCGATCCCGTTTATGGGCTAATCTTGTTAACTAGGCTAATCCCGTTTAAGGGTTGATCCTGTTATGGGCTGATCCTGTTAATTAGGCTTATCCCGTTTAAGGGTTGATCCTGTCATGGGCTAATCCCGTTATGGACCGAACTACGTAATTGGGTCATGGTCCGAGTCCATAGTACCATCAATAATAATAAAATCATAATAATAATGATAATAATGATAGTAATCATAATCATTATGATGATGATGATCATCATCATCATAATAATAATAATAACAATAACAACAACAACAACAACAACAACAACAACAACAACAACAACAACAATAATGATCACCGATGAACTTGATAAGATGAGTAATTCGGAATTTTAATATGTTGTTAACATTCTAAAGTTTCATTTGTGAAATAAATAATATTACATTGGATACAATCTAAGTGTAATTGCATCCTCATAAATGCTTTGTGTAATTTAAAAATTAAATTATGTACTAAACACCATAAAATTACATTTGTGAAAATATCATATGCAATTATGGTGCTAACCTAACTACTTATATATGTTTAGGGTACTAACCTCACACCCCTTTAAAAAAATTTGGATATTTAAAACATTTTCCCTTATTTTAATAGTTGACATATATTTTACGGGGTGTGAGAAATACTGCAACACTCCTTTTGTGATCAAACAATTCTTATGGACCGCCTCAGCTCCGTCTTTCATTTTTTTTTTATTAGTTCATCATCATTATAAATTTATTTTTTATGGAATTTTATCAACTCAGGACTTAAAAGACATGTTCACTATCCGTTAGGGATCCAAAAGATAAAATGTGCGATATAGAACCTGAATGATTGAAAGCAATCAATCAAAGAACTAAAATGTCATAAATTTTAATTTTTTTAATTTTTTATGAGTGAATGAGTTCCATTTTTAATAGAAAACAATGTCTATATAACTTTTGAATATCCAAATAAAAATAAAAAGGAAATAACGCTTTTTAATAAAAGACAGCAAGTCATTCTTAACTATCACAATCATGAGCAAAATCAGAGTACTGGGTCGGTACAAAGAATATTTTTGGAAAAAACTTTACAAGAAATTTTTTACCTTAAAATTAAATTTAACCAATATTTAAATATAAATTTAAAATTTTAAAATCTAACTTTTTAAATTTGGGGCCTAATTTGGCCGGCCCCTAGATCCGCCTCTACACTTGGATTATCAAAATAATGACAGAATTGAGCAAGATTGTTTCACCCCAATTTGCTGCACTAATGGAACTTTTGGAATCATCAGTTCGCAAATCCAATGCACGATAATCATTCTCATTTTTCACATTAAGACATGTTTTTATTTGATCAAAAACCTATATACTTGTATATATGTTTTTACTTGCACATGTTTTTTTTTGGGTGCAAAGATCATCCCTCCACATGTTTATGTGAGAATGATACTACGCGTTAGAAACGATAATGAAGTAAAATGGTGCACATCGAGGTTCAATGCATGTTAGTATTTTTTTTATTAAGATCATGCACATTCTTTAAATGTAGAAAAAGTTTACTTTATTTACAATGCACATAATCCAATTCTCAAGATTCGTTCTATTTTCTCTTTTCATGTCATATTATCTCCTAATTTATATATGTAATTATTAACACGTACTCGAAGTGTCATTCGAAAAGGTCAACCTGTTAGAAAGAGTAACACATGATTTTATTAGCGTGTTTTTTTTTGCGATGAGATATTATTAGTGTTTGTATTATTTTATACTCCGTTAATCTTATGTGGGACAAATGCTTCAATACTTCCGTTCAATCCAAATCGGGCTGGATAAAAACAAAGTATTGGAATTGGAAAATAGCCCCATAGAGAGTTGCCCTTAACATGATTGATAAACACCAATCAAATCACAGCCAATTGGCTCTAATGTCATGATAAAATTTGGAGTTTCATACCAAAATGTCAATGTGACAGGAGGCGTATGGTATAGTATGCCAAAATTTTATATAGCTTGTATTATTATTATTATTATTATTATTATTATTATTATTATTATTATTATTATTATTATTATTATTATTATTATTATTATTATTATTATTATTATTATTATTATTATTATTATTATTATTATTATTATTATTATTATTATTATTATTATTATTATTATTATTATTATTATTATTATTATTATTATTATTATTATTATTATTATTATTATTATTATTATTATTATTATTATTATTATTATTATTATTATTATTATTATTATTATTATTATTATTATTATTATTATTATTATTATTATT